>VIBL01000132.1:0-1238705 GCA_008271625.1 Lutraria rhynchaena
CCCTGTTCTCCTGACTGGATTTATCTCCCTGTTCACATGACAGGATTTATCTCCCCAGTTCACATGACAGGATTTATCTCCTCTGTTCACTTGACAGGATTTCTCTCCCCTGTTCTCCTGACTGGATTTATCTCCCTGTTCACATGACAGGATTTATCTCCCCAGTTCACATGACAGGATTTATCTCCTCTGTTCACTTGACAGGATTTCTCTCCCCTGTTCTCCTGACTGGATTTATCTCCCTGTTCACATGACAGGATTTATCTCCCCAGTTCACATGACAGGATTTATCTCCTCTGTTCACTTGACAGGATTTCTCTCCCCTGTTCTCCTGACTGGATTTATCTCCCTGTTCACATGACAGGATTTATCTCCCCAGTTCACATGACAGGATTTATCTCCTCTGTTCACTTGACAGGATTTCTCTCCCCTGTTCTCCTGACTGGATTTATCTCCTCTGATCACCTGACAGGATTTCTCTCCCTGTTCTCCTAACAGGATTTATTTCCCCTGTCCACTTGACAGGATTTATCTCCCCATGTTTGTTGCCTTTGTTTAATTTCAAATATTTCTTTGTTTGGATTTGAAATTGAAGCATTACTTAGTGAAAATTCTAAATGTTAGAATATTGCTGGTGAAATGATTATGGTATAGACACATTGATTTCACCAATTAACCATTGCTAGCATTTCTAGTGAGTCAATATTAACCCTTTGCCTCATAAGCATATTTTGACTCTTCCAAATGTAAAGGTAATGTACAAAACATCTATTTATTTAAGAAAATTGGGTTATTTCTCTCTGGCACAGTGGAAAACATTGTGGCAAAATCAGCCATTACTCATTATAAGCAAGGGCTTCTTTTGCCACAATGATTTCAAAAGGCGTCTGCTTCAGATATGGGGAAATGCAGTATTATGAGGCAAAGGGTGAAGACTACACATAAGACCCAAGAAGTGGTCTCAATTTTGAAGTGGTCTCATTATAAAGTCGAAATTGAGAGATGGTGTTGAAAACCTGTACAAAAATAAGAAATAGTTATATTAAGTGGTTTCTGTGTTAGGTTTTTACTGTATTTTTGTTTCTTAATGAAGTACAAGTCAATATATTTACAAATGATGAACCGTGAATTTGTATATTTTTCAGTGCTGACGCTCTTGAAAAGAACCAGATGTTGGAGTTTGAGAGAAACAAAGAGAGATTTGTGTTCTTAAAGGTAATTTTTGACCAATCAACGAGCAGTATGTCTTATGATGTGTCCATATTGACCAATCAATGAGCAGTATGTCTTATGATGTGTCCATATTAACCAATCAATGAGCAGTATGTCTTATGATGTGTCCATATTGACCAATCAATGAGGAGTATATCTTATGATGTGTCCATATTGACCAATCAATGAGCAGTATATCTTATGATGTGTCTATATTGACCAATCAACGAGCAGTATGTCTTATGATGTGTCTATATTGACCAATCAATTAGCAGTATGTCTGTACTAACCAAATATTGTGAAAGTACTTAGTTAAAACTGATATAAATTCAAAATATCAGGTATGTCATATAAATATCAGGTTTGTCATATGATGTGTACTATTTTTTGAGGTATTTTCAAATAATTCCAGAAATATTTGAATGAAATTTTTGATTCATACATTCATGACAGACAGATTTTGCGTTATTTTCTTTGTAACATTTCAACCCATTTAAGTTAAATATATCTTAGGATGTATCCATGGTAACCTGTTGTAGTTTTTATTTTCATTTTTTTGATGTTGGATTATGTTTTATTTTAGTGGGGTGCTAAAGCCTTAAAGAACATGTTAATTGTTCCCCCTGGCTCTGGCATTGTTCATCAGGTAAATTTGGAATATTTAGCCAGAGTTGTGTTCAGTGATGGCGAATTACTTTATCCAGACAGTCTCGTAGGGACAGACTCACATACTACGATGATAAATGGACTTGGTGTTGTTGGATGGGGTAAGTCTGACTTTCAGCTTCGAGGCGTGGCTTTATTGACCAATAAAATTAAAGTAAATGTAGGAGGCGTGGCTCATCAACCAATAAGGTTGAAGTATTTCTAGGAGGTGTAGCTTTATCTGCCATAAGGCTGAAGAATGCATAAGAGGTGTTGCTTTACTGACCAGCAAGGTTGAAATATTTATAGAAGCTGTGACTGTCGACCAATATGGTTGAAGTATTTCTGAGTTAAGTATTAGTCAGTCACTAAATTGCAATGTATAGAGGTTTGTTAGTATTAACCAATCAGTAAATGGGATGTATGGAGGTGTGTCAGTATTAACCAATCAGTAAATGGGATGTATGGAGGTGTGTCAGTATTAACCAATCAGTGAAGGGGATATATGGAGGTGTGTCAGTATTAACCAATCAGTGAATGGAATGTATGGAGGTGTGTCAGTTTTAACCAATCAGTGAATTGGATGTATGGAGGTGTGTCATTATTAACCAATGATATTACATTATAGGTGTTGGTGGTATTGAAGCAGAAGCTGTGATGTTAGGACAATCTATCAGTATGGTATTACCAGAGGTTGTTGGATATAAGTTGACAGGTCAGCCAAATCCTCTTACAACCTCAACAGACATTGTGCTCACCATTACAAAGGTATGATATGTATTGTACTCACCATTACAAAGGTATGATTATATATTGTACTCACCATTACGAAGGTATGATTATATATTGTGCTCACCATTACAAAGGTATGATTATATATTGTACTCACCATTACAAAGGTATGATTATATATTGTACTCAACATTACAATGGTATGATTATATATTGTACTCACCATTACAAAGGTATGATATGTATTGTACTCACCATTACAAAGGTATGATATGTATTGTGCTCTCCATTACAAAGGTATGATATTTATTATGCACTCTGTTACAAAGGTATGCCATTTATTGTGCTCACAATTTCAAAGGTATGATATATATTGTACACCAGCTAAGAAATAACATCTGTTTAGAATGACTTATTGCTGTCAAACTTGTTATACATGCCATATATTATGGTGATCTAGTTCTTGTGTCAAGGTCACTAGTACTAAAAATAGAAAAAAAAATAGTTGAAAACCTAGTGTAGGCATTATTCTTATATGTATTGTGTCAAGTTTTGATACGTACATTATCAAATATATGTACAGTAAAACCCCGATTTTTGGACAACGGATTATCCGAAAACCTGGTGTAATATCATAATTTATTTTTGACTGTTCTCCTTTTATTTTTGTATAAAACAGTGGCGATTTCCATTACCCTGGATTATCCGAAACCCCAGATGATCCGAAATATTTTTTCAGTCCTGCCAATTTTGGATAATCGAGGTTCTACTGTATATATAATTCTCTTACACATGACCAAAGAGTAATTCATTGTTATTTAGTCCACTTACAAAACAATAAATCACTTTTGTCCAGTATCACAGACTTTAATGGAGTGGATCTTTTTTTGTTTATTGTGTAAATTTTTCTGTGAGCATTTATTCATGTCACGTGTTGGAAGGTATTCCAAAAATGATTGTTCGAGGTGGCGTGTGTTATATCTTCTAGATTTATCATGATACATCCAGATGTGTATGTGCATTTTATAGAATTTTCCAGTCTTTGTAGTGAAAAACAGATCATTAAAAGTTTTTAAGTGCAACCTGGCCTTGGGGAGTGGGTTATAGTGAAGTATGTTTCAGTGTTGTGGGGAAGTCTGTTTACTGATGTTTTTAAACATAATGTGTGAAGGGTCATCTAGACTTTTAAAGTTCAATTATTTTTTTTAATCTTACTTACAGCATTTACGTTCCATTGGTGTTGTCGGGAAATTTGTGGAATTTTTTGGTCCTGGTGTGGCAGAGTTGTCGATAGCAGATCGGGCAACTATATCGAACATGTGTCCCGAGTATGGGGCCACAGTAGGGTTCTTTCCAGTTGATGAGAAAAGTTTACAGTATCTCAGACAGACAGGTAGGTTTATAATTCCGCACATGATTTATCCTAAATATATTTTTTTAATGTTGCGCCAATAGCCAGGGTCATTTGATGACTTTCCGACTTTAATAGCGGAGAAAGACCACAGGCGTACACCTGCGCCCAATTGTATAAACATTGGTTAACTTTAACCAAAATGGTTAAATTTAACCCAAGGATGAATTTAACCATTTTGGTTTACTAACCATTAAAAAATCATTTAAACATTTAAAAAGGGCTGCCATTTTGGTACTGGTTACCGTTTATGTTAAGATTTAACCAGCATCTTAGACTTAGGTTAGATTTATTTGAGCTTTAACAAAAACAACATTTAGTTAAACTTAAACAAAATTTTCTACAACAACTAACCGACAATTTCACCAAAATTTTAACCAAAACTCTGATTTAACCCAGTGGTTAAAGTTAACCAATATTTATACAATTGGGTGCTGGTTATAACCACCAACCTTCTGTAAGCTACCTGGACAATTTCATACGTGAAAGTTGGTCCTGAAGAGGATTGTACTCTCATCAATGAGGGGCTAGTGATTACAAGTCTGAGACCATAACCACTCAACCACTGAGGTCCCTTGAAATATCCTCGGCGTGCAGTTCTTGTTTTCATTTGTGATATATGGTAATGATTTTATAACGTCCTCAGTGAATGCCTGAATTGATAGGAATATTCATGCTGATAACATATGTATCAGTAATCAACTATTAACACACACATATAACAGATTTATTGTTCTTTATTTTTACAAATTTGTCATAAACACTCTTGCTTTGGTGCAAAACTGTTGTTTGTGCTTCAAATTTCGTTTGGCATTTGGTGATACTGTGAATATCAATTGTTATTTTTTTCACGGCTTCACAAATCCACTTGTCTGCTCATAATTACCAGTAGAAATTGACTCGAGACGAGTTGAAATTTCTGTAGAACTAGTTAAAACCCCTTGCTAGGTGTCCCGCAGGATGAGTAGACTGAAATAAAAAAACTGTTGGGCCCTGTTTTTATTCATGATTTGTTTTTCTTGGTTTATTTTTGTGTGTATATATTAAGGATGTGACTGTTTTATCACAGAGTTTCCTGCAAGTTGAAATTATCCTTGATTTGACTCTTGTAGGATACTTAGCAATGTTTTGTTTACAGGTCGAGATGAAGGCAAGATAGCATTGATTGAAGCGTATCTACGTGCCAATCAAATGTTCCGTAACTTCTCAAATGCAGAAGAAGATCCAATCTTCACACAGGTAACATATGTCTCTCATCTTTCGTGTTTAAAATTAAATTTTTATATTCTCTTCAACTTCACTCAGAAGTTATAAGATCACTATGAATTTATATTCATCTAGATTTTTGGGTCATTTTCAACTAATGATTGACTTAGATTTGTGAAGGTGGGGATTTGTCTACCAATAAATTACATAGATTTCTCAGGGTGGGGATTTGTCTACCAATAAATGACCAAGATTTTTAAGGGTGTTTTTTTCAACCAAACAATGTCCAAGATTTATGAGGGGGGGGGTGTGACAACAAATAAATGACTTGTGATCCCTGAAAACAGGGTTTTGTAAGCAAATGAATGGCCAGAATTTTTTAAAAATATGTCAGTTTTGCTCTATGCATGACCCAGATATCTAGAGGTGTGTAGTTAACAACCAATCAGATTATTGGGTGTGTCATTTTCGACCAATCATTGACTCCAGATTTTTATGTTGTGTAGGTTATAGAGATGGATTTGTCCACTGTGATGCCATGTTGCTCTGGGCCTAAGAGGCCGCATGATAAAGTAGCCGTGTCTGAAATGAAAGATGACTTTAAACAGTGTCTCAACAGTAAACCAAGTTTTAAGGTAATTTTTTTAATACTTGTGACAGTAGCTGCATGCTGTAGTTTTTATATGGTTCGTGGACACTGTTCCCAGATATGTTACTATATAAGTTAGCACTTATTTTAGCGGGGGTTTTATTTTGGCAATATTGGCGGTCAGGGTCAGTTGCTCAACACCGTCAATTCAGAGCACTGCCATTTTATTTATATTCGTAACCCAGTGTTATTGTCAACGAGAGATATATTGAACTATACAGTAACTAATATTTGTTATATTCGTATAATCCTAATGATTTAAGTTGGTAATTTTGTTATTTGCTTACATATTTAGGCACTTTTTTCACTGTTTAAGACCCTGTTAAAACTATTTTGTTGCTTGCTCATATTTCTGAATCAGTGCTATGGCATTTAACTGATTAATCTGTTCATTATTTGATCCAAAAATATTAACTAATTTAACCATTTCTGGTATGTTGTCATTATTGCAATAATCAGTGTCATGAAAACATTCCTTACCACAATAAGTGATCCTTGGCAGTGTGTCAGGATTAAATAATTGCATGAAAGTGTTCTTGGAGGTGTGTCAATATTAAGCAAGCAAATGAAAACATTCTTGAAGGTGTGTCAATGTTAACCAATCACATGAAAGCATTCTTGGAGGTGTGTCAGTATCAACCAATTGCATGAAAGCATTATGTGAGGTGTGGCTGTATTAACCAATGAATCTATTGTTTAGGGTTTTGGTATAGCTGAAGAGCAGCAATCAAAGACAGTACCTGTCGTATTTGAAGATACGGAGTATACATTAAAACATGGCTCAGTCGTTATAGCTGCCATCACAAGTTGTACAAACACAAGTAATCCTTCCGTTATGCTTGGAGCTGGTAAGATATTTGGACATAAATTATTAAATATCCTTGGTTTGAACTCATAAAGTTTGCCAACATTCTGGTCTTAGCATAAGAATTTGTCTAAATCCTTTTTTTGAAATTTTCCCATTCCATTTGTAATGTGCGGGTTAAAATTGTTGAATGTACAAAATTATATTTGATTAGGGTAAGGTGATTCCAGTTTACCTGAAAACTTTGTTTGTGGGGTAAAAAAGTCATGTTTAGGGTTATTTGAAGAAACACTTTCCTCATTTTTTTACGCATATTTACACAGAGCTGGAATCACCCTGGTTGTTGGTTGGTTGGTTGGTTGGTTGGTTGGTTGGTCGGTCATGCAGTCTATCCCCAATTTCCAGGGTATTTAATGACAATTCAGTGATAGGTCAAGTTTTAGACTGATAACGTATGTTACTAGGAATACATACATTCCAGGCTAATACAGACTGACTGAAATTGCTATCTGATTATTATACTCCAGGTCTCCTTGCCAAGAAAGCTGTGGAAGCAGGACTGTCTGTTAATCCTTACATCAAGACAAGTTTATCGCCTGGAAGTGGAGTGGTCACTTATTATCTCCGTGAAAGTGGGGTTACACCTTATCTAGAAAAATTAGGGTTTGTATATTCTCATCATATTAGGGGTTGATGTATACTTTTCAAATCAGGCTTTCGGAAAGTTGCCAGACAAATTTCAAGCGGGCCCAATAACTTTTCTGCGAGTACCGGACCAGATGTCTGGCAGTCGGGCATGATTTAATGCATTTATCACTTTTTTATAATATATACAGTCAGACTAATTTTCATTTGGTCAGACAGAAATTCTAACTTTGCCCGACCAAATGTCAGGCAAGTATTCCAGCAGTTTCGATGATCCTGTTCTGATCATGTTTAGATAAATCAGGGTTTGTGTATTTTTCAGTACAAACTAGATAAGGTTTTATACATATTACTGAAAAACTGGATTTATTCGAGGCCATAATTGTCAGGGAATATTTAGTGTCAGGAAATTTTGAAATTGGAAAAATGAAATGGAATTGTCATAGAATTTCGTAATCTGGCTGTCAAATTTTTTTGACGAGGCTCAGGCAGTTTTTTTTGTTTTTTTTTTTAATGCTCTTTAGCTGTAATTTCATTTATGTTATAAATATTTTGTTATTCCCCCGCTGATGAAATCGGGAGGGGGATATTGTTTTGGCGTTGTCCGTCCGTCTGTTTTATTTCAGAATAATTTCTTGAAGATTCATGATACAGGAACTGAGTGTGTTACGTAAAGTTACTCATTCTATATCACTGATCTGAGAGTGTTACGTAAAGTTATTCATTCTATATCATTGTTCTGAGTGTGTTACGTAAAGTTATTCATTCTATATCATTGATCTGAGTGATTCTTGTGGAGAAATTGGCAGGTCCTTGTGGAGGAGACGGGTGAGTGCTGAACCCAGTAAGACCGGTTTATCCCGGACAGTTGGACTGAAATGCTTGGATTCAGTTGGCAGTTCCTTGTAGAGTACAAGGTTAGCACTGGTTTACTGCCATTTTATACATGACTGAAATACGTATCTGGCTTAAAATTTGTTTTTAAAAAAAATGTTTTTTATTTTGTGTCACAGATTTGATATCGTGGGGTACGGTTGTATGACTTGTATTGGAAACAGTGGACCACTTCCTGAACCTATCTCTGAGGGGATAGAAAAGGTAGCTAGTTCTCTTCATAGTGTGCAGAAATCAATGTTTAAACATTATTTAGCGTTACGGCTATGATTGTAAATTTTTGCAATGGTGAAAGATTTATGACAGTACGGTATACGCATAATCTGCGAGCATAATTAATTAATTTGTTTGTGAATTTATTTTTTATTATATTTCAATTCAACGTAGCATAGTTACATTAATAATTGTATGAAGGGTAATTAACCAGTTATTACAACAAAAAGAAAATTTTACTTGCTATTGCTATAAAAGATAATTGACTTGTTTTTTTGTTGTTTTTTTTTTGTCAAGAAAAAATAATTAAATTACTACTTCGGCTAAAAATAATTATTTCATCAAGGGAAAGATAACTTTTTCTTTTCTCTGAAGTTTGGTACAATTTGTAATCTGTTTTTGTAATTTTTTTCATGTGGACCATATTAAAAATCGGTTTTAAACCAAGTATGTTATCCACAAAAAGAATAAAGTCATTATTGTTATCAAATTAATTTTTCTATATATTATAATTAAACTTGCTATTAAAGGGTGATCTAGTTGCTTGTGGAGTGTTGTCGGGCAACAGGAACTTTGAAGGACGTATACATCCACTCACACGTGCCAATTATCTTGCTAGTCCACCATTAGTTATAGCTTACGCACTCGCTGGTCGTGTAGATATCGACTTTGAGACTGAACCTTTAGGTGAGTATGTTTGTATCGCTCATTTTGTATTAGGGATACAGTCGAACTTGTGTTTGCAGCGACTTCTGAATAAAGGCCACCCTGTAAAAAAAGCCATTCTTTGGAAAAACATTATCAAGTAGAGCAAACTGACCACTGAATAAAGGCCATTTGTCTTCCCGAAAGGGCGGCCTTTGTTCAGAGGTTGACTGTATATCTATTTGTCTCTAGTTTGTAGACTAAGCCTGGAGAGCGCATGACTTAGTGTACAACCAGTTCTGTTGAAATGCCCTGCTGACACAGTAGCATTTATTGAGAAACCGTGGGTGACAATAGATAGATTTAGGATCATAATGGGGTCCGTGGTTGAGTGGTTAAGGTCTCTGACTAGTAATAACTTGTCCTTTATTATATATAATCCAGTCTGGTGTCAGAAAATATTCCCTATATAAAGTAGCTGACATTTGATGGTTCTATCCTGGTTTACACTTGGGATCTCCACTGTTAAAGCTGGTAAAGTCACTATTGACCCTTGGCTGTTTGTTTGACCTTAGCCCCAATGAAAAAAGATTAAGGATATTCCTTATGAAGTCCTTTATTTCTGACCCCTAATTCACAATTTGAGTTATCAGACAGTTGCTATATGAGGGGAAACAGGTTAGTACTAATTCACGACAATAAAATGAACTCAAATCTCCAGGATTCGTAACTCTGAGTTGCAGTTTGTCAAGAGTTATGCACCTTGTTTTCTGTGAAATTTGACAAAAAGTTTCAAATAGCTCTGTATGTTAGCCTTTAAGTTGCTGTACCTTACATTATACGCCAGTCTTGAAATGATGTATTATGAGAACAGATGAGCTGCATCCAGGATTGTTGTCTGCTGTCTGCTGAGTTTAACAGTTCCCATTCTGTCTTTGCTAAACTTGGTCAAAATGTTTATATGCAAAATATACTGGCCAAGTTTGTTTATAGGTAAAATCACCCTTGTACCCCATTGAAGTATGACCCCTTTCAGTATAAATTTTCACAGTTTAGTTCTGGCATTAATATTGATTATAACAAAAGAATGAGTCTACTTCACCAATGTCTCCTTACTTACTTACTGGCATTCGCGCTACACGATCACGCCAGTATCAGCGATGAAGGATGTGGTTATTTTGAGGTCATTCATATCTCCAAATAGTTTGCGGTGGAGAGATGTTTCTGTCGGCCACTTCGCAACACGCTCCTGGTCGTGACGTTTACATCGTCGGAGGCTATGCTCCACTGTTTGGTCTTCCTCCCCGCACGGTCAGGTTGGTGACTGTACAAGCCTGTACTTTTTGTACTGTACTACTGATGTCTCCTGATTTTTATAATGTTTAATGCATGTCAACAAACTCTTGTTGGCTGCTCACAGTTTATGATGTGTGATTTTGACTGTGTTTCATACACATATTTTATCTGAGAAGTAGACTGGTTTTCAGTTTATTTAAATATTATAATTGATGTTCTCACAGGAAACAACCAAGAAGGTAAACCAGTCTTTTTAAGAGACATATGGCCAACTAGAGAAGAGATTCATGTAAGTTTGTGATGTGTTTTAGTAATTTATCATATATATTTCTCATGGATATTTCTTGTACGTGTATACTGTCATATAACAACCACCATGAATGCATATGTGTTGGTCACTATGTTTATTTAGTATGTTTGAAGAATTTGTTGTGTTTTGTCAAGACTTCTCATATACAGTCGACTCTTGTTATGGCGAAGTCGGTTAACGCAAATTTTCCGTTATGACGAAGTATTTTTTTTAATCCCGAATTTTTCCCTCCAACAGTATATAAAATTCTGTTGGTTAAGATGAATTTTGTTCTCGAAATTTTTCGTTATGTTGAACTAATTTTGATGTCCGAATGAACAATTTTGCACCTAATTTGCCTTGTTTATTACGAAGTCAGACGATAGTATGCACTTGCCCCCAATGTTTTTCACACCTGGCTGAGAGTACAATGAGTTCTATTTAATTTTTAGTCAATAACAATAGGGAGATTATTATTGTTTACTCTTAAATGCTAACATATCATCATATGTAACTTAATAGCGGACAAAACGTTGGGTTTGTAAAACATGTCTTTATGGGAGATATTTGTAGTTTAGTATATTTATATATAAATCATCATACAAGAAGTAAATATCATTTATTTATTTATTTATTTACTACACACACCAATTATCATGAACTAGTGATTCTAACAACGGCCAAAATGTCTAATACAATACCGGTATTCGTCCGACGTTTATGTCAAATTTTCGTTAAGACGAAGTTTTTTTTCGCCCCGAAAAAAGCGACATAACGAGAGTTGACTGCATATTGATTTTGTACGGCATAGAAAGTATGCAATGCTATAATGCAACATGCTATTACATTATTTCAGGCTGTTGAAGATGAATTTGTCATTCCATCAATGTTTAATGAGGTCTACGCTAGGATTCAGGTGAAGTTGTTAATAGATTTGAATTCGATGTTTATAATCTACTATTTGTTACAGTGCAAAAAGATAAATGCTTGAAGCATTCCTTCAGTATTTCATTCTGTCTTTTTATTCGTAAATTTGCGTAGTTTGTCAAAAATATTACTGCTAGAATGATTCTGGAGTTCTAAATTTACAGTAAGACTTTACTTAGTAACTTGTTCAACATTACAACCACCTTGTTATAATGACCACTTATTTCATACCGACCTCCAATAATTCCCCTATAATTCAACTTGATCATGAGACTACCTCATTATTAAAACCAATTTTTCGGGTCCCAAAAGTGATCTTGTTTGCGAGGTTTTACTGTATTTCTGTTTTTTTTTTTGGGGGGGGGGGGTGAATCATATTATGTCTAGAGTTTGACTTCAAAGTAAATTTGTATTTTGTCTGTTATGTCTTTTCTGATAGAATTATTTCGTAGTTCTGTGTTACACTGATTCTATTATTGTCTTACAGCAAGGAAATGAGAGATGGAACAAGTTAGACTGCCCAGAAGGTGTCTTATATCCATGGGATGCAAAATCTACCTACATTCAAAGCCCACCATTTTTTTCAACCATGGTATGTATATATTTGTACTTACTTCTGAGTAGTTACAAAAATCAATTTTAATCATGTGCAAGTGCCTGCTTTGTGTAGTTGCAAACATCAATTTTAATCATGTCAGGTGCTTGCTTTGTGTAGTTACAAACATCAATTTTGATCATGTGCTGGTGCCTGATTTGTGTAGTTATAAAAATCATTTTAATCATGTGCAGGTGTCTGCTTTGTTAACACAATTAGTGTTAGACTGATTTAAAGGTGTTGTAGGTTGCTAAGTCTGGGTGAGACGCAGTTTTCTCATGACTTGAAAATTTTACGTCCAAAGTCATTCTTCTCCCACTTCTGTCTAACGTTGTTTAGTCTCCACCGCTGATGCAGATGACTTGTGTGGAGAAGTTGGCAGTTACTTGCGGAGAACAAGGTTAGTACTGGTTCCGAATCCAGGAAAAAATGGTTATCTGCCCCTGGTTTACAACTGAAATTCTGCAATAAACCCTAAAATTATCACATGTTCATAAATGCTTAATACACTTGTTTTCTATACTTTCATGTAAACTATTTATTGAATGACAGAAATCTACGACGAATTAATACTGCACATATTAGTATGTTTTTACCACATTTCCAGACAAAAGAACTACCTAAGATTCAGGGTATCAAAGATGGACATGTTTTGTTAAACTTCGGTGATTCCGTCACCACTGATCATATTTCACCTGCTGGAAGCATAGCCAGGAATAGTCCGGCAGCGCGATACCTTGCTGGTAGAGGGTAAGTTTGGTTTTCACACGTACTAATTATTAGAGTGGACATATGTACAAGAGTTACAGTATGGGGTTATTTGCATTGATTTCCCATTTGGTGTTTTTAACCCCACTAGAGATTTTCTAACCCCTCTAGTAAAAATTGACCCCACAATGACAGTTTGTAAGGAAAGAACCTCATTATGTCAGTTTGTATGCTTGCCCTAACACCGTTACATATCTCTCATTTGTACAAAAATCCTGCTGTAATTCTTGTAACGATTTCTTAGTTCATCTGGCTACCAGGCTACAAAAATATTGTCGTGGAGACTTTAGGCACCATGTTCGTTTTTTCATACTGAAAGAAAATTTATGTTAGCTATTGAGAATATTATTATTGTACAAAAACATCAATTTTGAGATTCAAATAAAATTCACGAGATCTCATTAGTACATTTTTTACATGGACTTCAACTTATTGACAGTTTTTTTCAATGTGTTTTTTTTTTTATTTTATTGAACATGTGACATCTGCTTACCTTTAAGCCTCACCCCTCGAGAATTCAATTCTTATGGTTCCCGACGTGGTAATGATGCTGTCATGGCTCGTGGAACTTTTGCAAATATTCGTCTTGTCAACAAATTCGTTTCCAAGCCAGGACCCAGAACTGTTCACCTTCCGTCAGGAGAAGAAGTAAGTGTTAGAATCTTTTTAGTTGCATGATTTTTTTGAGGTCACATGATGCTTAGTGTTTCACAGATATTTGATTTGTCAGTTCATGTGAAGAGTAACACCCATGGGTCATCAGTGTTGTTGTATACACTTGGGTCATCCGTGTGCTCTTGAAATGCATGGTATAATTATTTAAAACAAACTTTGTTGTTATTTCAAGTAAACTAGTTAGTAGGTAATTACCTGTTTAATTATTTACAGACCTTTTCATATAAAATTCCTATATTTTGCTCTCTAACTTTCCAAAAGCTTCTATATTTTGGATGAAAAAGTCCTGTAATATTCTTCAATTATTATTAGAACCTGGTTGATAGCCTGAATGTCTCAAAAAAGTCAAATATTGATTGTTAGGAATATTTTGGTAAAAAAATTACATCTCATTATATTAGCTCAGCCTGTTTTCACTGACTTGTTTAAACTGTGACCTTGTATGTTTCTAGATGGACATATTTGATGCTGCAGTGAGATACAAGTCTGAAGATAGACAGGTTGTTGTATTAGCTGGGAAGGAATACGGATCAGGCTCATCCAGAGATTGGGCCGCTAAAGGGCCGTGGATCCTGGTCAGTGATGTTACTTTGCGTTACTTCAGATACTCATGTGGCTGGCTGCCTTTAGCTGACCTATTGTTCCCGAATAAATATTCCTAGTTTGTTCCTAAACATTCCTAATTTGTACCTAAATATTCCTAGTTTGTTCCTAAATATTCCTAATTTGTACCTAAACATTCCTAATTTGTTCCTAAATATTCCTAATTTGTACCTAAATATTCCTAGTTTGTTCCTAAATATTCCTAATTTGTACCTAAACATTCCTAGTTTGTGCTTAAATACTCCTAAATATTCCTTGTTTGTTCCTAAATATTCCTAATTTGTACCTAAATATTCCTAGTTCGTTCCTAAATATTCCTAAATATTCCTAATTTGTACCTAAACATTCCTAGTTTGTGCTTAAATACTCCTAAATATTCCTTGTTTGTTCCCAAATATTCCTAATTTGTACCTAAATATTCCTAGTTCGTTCCTAAATATTCCTAAATATTCCTACTTTTTAATGAAAAACTCCGAATATTACTTTTATTGTGACTCAATTTAACATAATCAGCACGTCATTACCCTCCCTGATTTTTATTTAATTTTTGCTGTTTTATGTTAAAAAGTATATGATTTTACTTAATTGACTTTATCTTTCAGGGAGTTAAAGCTATAATAGCTGAGAGCTATGAACGAATTCATCGTAGTAACCTTGTCGGCATGGGAATAATTCCGTTCCAGTACTTAGATGGGGAAAATGCAACCAGTCTCGGTCTGACAGGCAAGGAGACAATCACAATTGATCTACCACAGAATTTACAGCCGGGTCAAACTGTGGAAGTCAAGGTAAAATCTTATCCTTTGATATTAATACTTGTCATATCGTAATTTATTATTATTATCGTATTATTATATTATTTTATCATAGATTAATTTCATTGTCATATTATCATAGGTTTAGCAGTATTTTATCATATCATTATATCATATTATTGTATCGTATATTATTTATATTATCTTATCATGAATTTTATATAATCATCATGTTATGAATTATATATATTATCATGTTATAAATTTTATATATATATATATATATATATATATCATCATTCTATAAATTATATATATTATCTACTTTTAGTAGCTTACTGGCTACATGAAAGCATTTTAATACATTTCTCTGGATTAGTGAACATTCTCAAAATTGATTGTAGGCCAGTGCTTTGAAAAAATTAGTTTGAACACTGCCTGGATACAGAATACTTTCCGAGGAAGAGGGTTGTTGCCTGTGCGTAATGATAGTGACCCTTGACAGAACTGTGTTGGTAAAATGTCTGCTGGGCATAAGTACTATAGATAAATAGTATTAAACCTTGTTAACAAACAGAAAATTTATCTACACATCTGTCTGAGGTCAGCTGCCAAAATAATATTTCTCCTCGTCTTTTTACAGCTCTCAGACGGCAAATCATTCCAAGTTAAGACACGTTTCGACACCGAAGTTGAATTAGTGTACTTCAGACACGGAGGTATTCTTAATTACATGGTCAGGAAGATGCTCGACGTTTAAAATGCGTGTGGAGGGAATGTTTCTGCATCATTTCTGTCTGTGACCGTGAAATATTTGTAGTAACATTGGGAACGCAAAAATGAAAACAAAATTCAATGTGTCTACGTGTATGTTTTGTTTATATATACGTGCTGTGAAATTATATCATGTCTGCTGTTAATATTTTTAGCAGGAAGTTATTTTTGTAACTGATAGAATACAGTAAAATCCCTGAAAACCGGACCCTATCCGGACTTGACCAAGTCCGGTTTTAATAGAATTCCGGTTTTCCGGGTCTTTACTGTATATTTGTCAAGCATTCATACTCATCATTTTGGTGATATTTGTGTCCAGTAAAAATTCACTTTATTGTAATCGTAGAATGTGTAGCTAGTGGTATAACGTTTAATTTGAGGTACAAGAATGGTGTTGTATGAGTTATTATTTATAATTATAAATGTATTTTTAAATGGTGCTTGGAAAAGAAATGCCAAGTGTGGTACTTTAGTATTATTTAGGGGGATATAGTTCTCTCTTAAAGCTCGGGTCTATTTATAAGGTGTGAAATGAAATACAGTAAAACCCCGCTATTACGACCACCTTCGGTTCTTAAGCAAAGTGGTCTTAATAGCGGGGTGGTCTTATTAGCGGAACAAGGTGTCCGAGCTTGAGTATTTTGCCAGTCATATATGACCTACAGGCATATTATTTTTTCTGTGTGTTCATGTATTCAATATTACTCAAATTAAAACTCCTTGTTTCATTCAATATGAGCGAATTATAGCGAATACCACATAAATTTATGACAACCATAACTTATAACTTTGGAAAAACATGTAATTTCAAGCTTCTGTTAACCCAACCTGACCCTAGGCATTATAACAGTCACAGTCTTCGTTGTATTTCTGATATTTTCATGGGAACTTTAAAAAAAATGGCTGAAGAAAAGTTCCGCTGATTGCTAGGCCTTTGTTTTTTTTCCGGATTTCTGTGGAAACAGTCGTCATTTTTTAATCAAGTCTGGTTCAGATTTTTTTTTCTTCATTTTTTTTATTTTCATGTGAACAAATGGTTGAAGAAAGGTTCTGCTGATTTCTGGGCTTTTGTTTTTCTGGATTTCAGTGGAAACATAGTCGTCATTTTTTAATCAAGTCTGGTTCAGATTTTTTTCTTCATTTTTTTATTTTGTCAGAAAAAAATCAGAATGGAGCATTGAATATGTTTATGTCCTGATTTTTTTTTTTTGTCAGGCAGACATTTTTCTTTGTGGTGCTAAAAGTGCAGGCATTGAAATAAATATTTTTCAGATGATGATAAAAACATTTCCCTCAAGGTAAGACGTATACTAATAGTAGCCTGACTTGAGAAATGTTTTTTTTTTTATTACTCAGATTTCATTAAGGTATAATTTCTAAGTACATTGTCTGGTTTCATTGCATGGTGAGGAAATGTGTATGTGTGTTTGTTTTAACCTGACAACTTGGAGGTCTTCGGACCTTAAAGTTGCTTTTTTTGTGTGGGGTGATATTAATTCATTCCAGTGTGAGAATTTTGACAACAACTGCCTAAACGTTAATGGTATTATTATACGGAGCATTTATGATCACATAGATTTACTTAGTTGAATATGACTGGGAAAATTTTGTTGTTTTCAGTATTGTCTTTGTTGTACTTAAATTTGTGCAAGATGTTATACTTCATGTGAGTCCTGCCCGTCTGTCTGTCTGTCTGTCTGCGCATGTATGATTTTGAATTATTTGTAAATGTCTGAGGGAACTTCAAACTCGATAAATACCAGTGACCAAATATTTACTAAAATAATGCATAGTATTTCAAAGTTCATTGTCAGTATGAATGATTGGTTGAGCATAATAGAGAAAGGATAAATTTGTGAATCAAATGATTATAATTGATTGATATTTAATTGTGTTTTGTTTCAAAAACCTCTTGTATTAGGTTCATGTTTTGAATCAAATGATTTATAATAGAAAAATAATCAGCTGTTTCTGATTAAATAAATTTGTGATAATGTACGAAATAAGTTGTTGCTTCCTTCCTCTGTCGGACACATTCCGAGATACGAAAGATTAAAATGTCGCCTCAGATGAAAGTATTTTATAATGGACATAAACTGACTGGAATAGATTTCATTTCTGAAATAAGGCATCTGGGTCGTTCAAAATAAAAAATTTACAATTTTTTACTCAAAATCTGTAATTTTCAAAAAGTAGCATTTTTTGCAAAAAAAGTGTTACAGACTGGAATATTTTCCTCAAAATAATAGAAAATAGTTTTAAGCGTGAATAACACAACTGAGGAGCTTGTAGTGAATGAACGTAGCATAAATGTCGCATTTGATTGGACAAGTTTTTATCTGCAAATGAAATTCTTGAAACTAAGATTAAGTGAAATCTGAGGCTACTGATGGTCTGAGATTATCAAACTTGAGATCAGTCAACACCACGTAAAAACATGAAAGGGATATAACTCCAAAAAACATAGTTTTCAGAATAATGCCCCTTGTCTCGAAATATGTCTAAGAAACTGGTCCCTGGGTCCGAGAATATAAAACTTGAGATTGATCTCCAAGCTCAAATCTCACATTTTGTCTTTCCATGTTTCTGAGTTAATTACAGGGGAACAATTATGATATCAATCATGCATTATTCAATTGGCAATGTTGATTTGGAATTTTACATAACTTCCAAACTACAGTGACTTTTCGAACAAAATACTTTGAAAATGGAATTTAGGTATGAGCTCGGAGACTGTTCAAGTCTTATAACTTGTGGCCAGGTCAGGTCAAAGTTGTCGTAGTGGCAGGAGGATATAGATCTTTTTATAAACACTCAGACACAGACAAACAAGTACATGTAAACATGTTTAACTAACAGGCTATGAAAGAGCAAAAATTGTACGAATAACACTAGTACGCTGGTATGCACAATTCCTTCCACTCAACTGTTCAGACCATGGGACTAGATGGTATATAATTCAATGAAACCTGTGAATTTGTAGCTTAACACATTTCTGTTATAATGTGAAGGGGCAGACTTCTCAACAAACTGTATTAATACCGTAACAAAGTCATAAAATGTGAAATTCATTTCTTCCAAGTTTGAAACAACTAAAATCTTCTGTAATAGAACAGTAAAGTTACAATACATGGCATCCAAGCAAATCTTGTACACTTTTGATGTGGAACTTGTAGATCTTCAATCTTTCAACATTAACTTTGATTATGTATATCAGACACTAGCAATGATCTTGTAACCAGCATTTTCATAAATCAAGCGTGATGTTCAATACCTGCGATGTTTGTGCGAACCAGGGTAATCATTATGACTGTCATATCTTCGTTTCCTCCCGGACTGGTTTCTGCCATTCTTTCCTTGGTAGCCATGATGAGAACCAGACCAATCCCGACCATGATAGCCTCCATAATCTGTGTTTCCATGAAAACCACCGTGGTTACCGGAATGGAAATTTCTGGATGATTCATTGTTTCTATGACGATGTTTAGGAGGTGGTGGTGGCTGCCGTTCTTTTCTCATTCCAAAGTCAAATTCGCCTCTCAACTTTGCTTTCTCATTCTGTTTTTTTATCTTTCGGAACATCGGTCCAGACATTGACAGACGGCAAACAATTCGGAGTCCACCAAGTTCTGCGCCGCTAGCCTCGTGTATGGCATCCAGGCAGTCGTCACGATTTTCGTAATGAATAAATGCATAGTCTCTCACTTTCTGGACATTAAACAGCTTACCATACGCTTCGAATTTCATTCGTAGCATCTCCTCGGTAATGGAAGAAGATACGTTACTAACATGAACACATTTGACCTTTGAACTTTCAGCTGGACTCATGTCATACTGTTTTTCTGCCCATTCAACTCTCAACACTTTGCCCTTGAATAACTGCACAAATACAAGAATTCATATTGAATATCATACAAAGAATGACCTAGCAGCAATCCTACCTTCAGATCACCATGAAGCCAGAAAGTTGAATCAACATAATATAAACTTGTCTAATGTAAACCTTGCATGATTATGTATTCGATAGAAACAAAAATTCTTGAACAAATGATAAACAAAACAGTCTCATTCGTAAGAAAATAAATTTATTCCAAGAGCTCCGCAGAATGGCACCAATGCTCATTTACATCATTCTAAGTAATTGTGACCAGCCATCATAACAGCTGGACTTTTATTTTTGAAACGAGCTAAAAATGTCCGATGAGACAAGAGTCACCACTCCGGACAGTATACATAGAAATCTAGCTGGTTATTAAACTAGATTTAAACATTATAAGTATCTGTTCACCGAGTTGACATTTGATAAGAATAATAAAACTAGAATACAAAATACAGAAATAGATACGTATTAAACATTATCAATTGTAGTTTTTTTATTGTTTTCAAATACATAGAAAGCATAGTAAAACCTAACACTGCGACCACATAAATATTAAGACCACTTTAATATAAAGATCTTTTATTTTCCAAACCATTTTCCCCAATTTTCCATTTGATTAAGAGACCACCTCATAATTACAACAGATTTTTCGGTTCCCAAAAGTGGTCTCATTATGGAGATTTACTGTAATATCTTTTGTTAGATTTGCTTTGAGAAACATGTGCGTCCAAACGGGCCTTGAACACTAGATCTCTGGATAAATTAATTAATCACAGCCTCACCTTCACTCCCAAACCTGCGATTACTTTCTTTCCCTCAGCGGCATAACTGTGACTGTGAAATTCTACGAAACAAAATCCACGATTTTTTAATCCTTTCAGTTTCAATTCTTCACTAACGAAAACTTCAACATCACGTAAACCTGAAAATAATACAGCAATAGCAATATTTAAGTTTTAACACACAGCAATAGCAAGATTTAAGGTTTAACACAGCAATAGCAAGATTTAAGTTTTGACACACAACAATAGCAAGATTTAAGATCTAACACACAACTAGCAAGATTTAAGTATTAACACACAACAATAGCAAGATTTACTGTCTAACAGACAACAAAAAGTAGATTTAAAGTCTAACACACAACAATAGCAATATTTAAGGTTTAACATACAACAATAGCAATATTTAATGTTTAATTCACAACAATAGCAAGATTAATGGTTTAACACACAACTAGCAATATTTAATGTTTAATTCACAACAATAGCTGAGTTTAAGGTTTATTGATCTATTTTTTTTTGGAATAAAGTCGCACCACTAGCTAGTGTAAGATATCGACTTTTCCAGATTTTAACAGTGGAGGAAGACCCAAGGCATACACTATCCAGGGTAGAACCAATCTCATTCTAAAAGCAAGCTGAACACCTTCCTCACATGTGATATTTGTCTGGTCTGACACAGGATTTGAACTTACAGAGGAGTGTGGGAAAAAAGCTACAACCAGCGGGTTTATCATAAAAATAAGACAGAAAGCTAAACTGTCACAAAATAAACTTTTTTTTTCAAAAAGTATCATATGAAGTACCATAAAATTTGGCCAAAAAAAATCACAAGCAGATTCATATCTAAATTTTAGGGGTTTTTTATTCCTGGGGATTTGATTTTGGGGACAAGCCGACCCATGAAAATTCATGACATTAAATCCCCGACGAAAATTAACGAAACTACAGTACAGTGAAAATAGGAAATTCAATTACATGACTCGGGGAATAAGAGGCGTTCTGGCTTGTCACACTGATATACATTTTTTATTTTGAAAATTGCATCTTGTTTATATAGAAATACAAATATTCAGTCAAGTAGGTTTACTAAGAATTCTAATCAATGATTAAAAAAAGATCAGATACTTTTTGGCTTGGTAATTCCATGGGTGAAAGTTGAAAATTTTCAAAAACCGGAAATCTTAACCTCACTTCTGCGGAAACAATAAAAACCAACAGGGTCCGGACCTCGGAAAAAACGGAGGTTACGGAAAATTGCAGAAAACTTTCAACCATGTAATTCTAAACATACTCACAGATTGTGTTTTTGAGAAATGTGGCTGGAATTTGATGATCATGTACTACAAAAATGTCAGTATGGAAATGAAAAAAAACTGTTCTTTGGATATGAGCTTGTTGCTATGGCAACATTGAACCTACCATGAACATGTGGACTAAACAGAAGTTTCAGAGACTCTGCTGTCTCAGTTTTTGGAATATTGCCAACAAATATCTTTTTATTTCCAGAAGAATAACTGGCTTTCAATGTCTGGCCATATTCTGTCATATATCTGAGAAGAAAAAAAGTAACAAATCAAATATTTGATTTAGAACACAGAAATAAACATACATGTGTAGTGGAACTGACATTATAGCACCTCATTGTCACAAGGCTGTGGTCCAGTGGTTAGGTGCGCTGGCCTTGTAACCCAGAGATACAGGTCCAAATCCTGGTCACGGCAGGTTATACCCTTCTATCAAAATTTGACAAAAAATGTTGATTTTCCTCAATATGTGGAGAAGTTGCCAGCGCAGTGGAAGGGTAAGTTAGTACTGGTTAGTATACAGTCCAGGAAAGTGAGGTGGACCGGTTGCCATATATAACTGAAAAATTGTTGAAAAACCTCATTAAAAACCCGCAACAATGTCACGTAATACAAACAAACCATGTCTCAGATAACCAGATGTAGCAATCCCATGGATCCAATATTCACTGGAGTTTAACGTCACACCAATTGCCAGGGTCATTCGATGACTTTTCCAGCTTCAATGGTGGAGGAAGACCGCAGGCTTACACCGGGTGGAGCCACTAACATTCTGTTGGCTAGCAGGACAACTTCCTCATGTGTTAATGTCTGTTGTGAGCGAGATACGAACTCACAGCAGTTAGGGGCTAGTGTTAACTAGTCAGAAACCTGAACTACTTAACTATAGAAGAAATCCAATGGATTCAATGACAGATAATTAAATACAGTTATAATTAAAGCAACCATGGCATGATTCCATTTATGTCAATTACGCAAAAAAAACCCATTTTTTTAAAAAAAAATCAAAATAAATTTCCTACAATTTGTGTCCCCTGATTTAAGGGGACCTAACTCCAGATAAACACTGGATGATGAAAAATCAATAAGTGGTCATTCATAAATATTTGTTCTACTAACAACAATCAAATATGAAAATAAAATAGATCAGACCATTACATTCACAATTTGCAAGTTTTCTACAAATTTTTAAGATCTTAAGCAAGGAAGCCTCCATGGTTGAGTGGTTACGGTATCTGACTGGTCACCACTTACCCCTCATCACTGTGAGTTTGAATCCCACCTGGATTTAAAATTACACATGCGAGGAAGCTGTCCAGCAAGCTTATGGAAGGTCAGTAGATCTACACATTAAAAGCTCAAAAAGTACTCAATCGACTCTGGCTGCTGACGTGATGTTAAACCCCAATGATAAAAAAAAAAAAATTTGAAGCAAGCATTGTTTTAAATTATTCACATTATTCAAATCATAAAACAAGAGCTCCACAGAGTGGTGCCAATGCAAATCTGTTTTACATCATTCTATTTAATAAGCAATTTTTACCAAAATTCTAAGTTCAAAAGGGTTATAACTCCAAAATATATAGATTTCAGAATAATGCCCCTTGTCTTTCAACTGTGCCTTGTCATGATAATCAAGTATTCCAAGTGCTGTGTTGATATTTTTAAAAGTGTGTGAGTTTTCAAACTTGATTTTTTCTTCAAAACAGACAAGCTGGTAACCAGCAAATAAAAGATTACAGATTTTCATAAAAGTAAACAGATCTGAAATCACGTAAAATGGCTCATAACTACAGTCCAACACGGTTACAGAGTATTCCTGGGGACCCGGGAAACAATTACTGTATTATATCCATACTTAGACACATTCATAACAAATATGGAAAGGAATGATTAAGGAAATACATACTTCCATTCACCCAGTATTTATAATAAAAATTATCTGAGCTTACGACAACCATGCTTACCTGTAAACTGTACATTAATACTTACTCATCAAGTTTCCACAAAGCCCTCTCATTGTCCTCGGCACTACAGTACTTAACAAAACAGAAATGTCTTGTTAATCCAGTCACGTTGTCAATCATAATTCGGAGTTGGTAAAGTTTTCCGAACTTACTAAAAATTGGAACCAGTCTGTCCTCGTACCAGTCTGTTGGAATTTTACTCACAGATATTTCACGATGTCCTGGGGCCTCGCCTTCCCAGTCCGGGGGAGGCCCATAACATCGTTGACCTGAAATTATACATGTACATGTAAAGTTATTTTTGTTGAAAGTTAAAAAAATAGACATCAACCATTTGTCCTTCCTAAAAAAGAAGTCTTTAAAATCATATAAAACACATGCATTGATTTACTCAAAATACCGTTCTTTGTCAGTTTGTATACAATTTTGGTTTGATCTTGTAATAAGATAGACCTATCCCCAGCCGGATGAGTTACATTTATAAGTAGACAGATGCTGAATTCATTTCATTTTTTAAAGGTAAACAACAACTTATCTACATAAACAATAAAATTATTTCTGTATTAAAATATAAAACACATATGAAATTCAACTGCCACCTGACACACCAGCTCTACACAACTTGGTAACTTGACACACCCCTTCTACACAACTCAGTAACTTCTCACACACACGCACGCACGCACGCACACATACCCTCCATTCATTCTCAGAAATAGTGACACTATCCAAGAGGAACTTTCAAACGCAAACTAAACATCTTTTCAAACCCAAATTTGCTGACATTGGAACTTACCCTCAGTGACCTTGATAGGATAGCCAGTCTGCTGTTGTAAATGTGAGATCTTAGTCTTATCTGGCCCATTAAATATGGTCAATTTATTCTTGATATAGTAACTGAAAAATTTTAACACTGAACATAAGACCTTAACGTGGAGTGACTGACTACGTCTCATAGTGCATATCAATTTATAATACCGTACATCGGCTTTTATGTGTATCTAATTTGTACAGCAAAACCCTGATAATGCGATCACCTTCAGAACCCGAAAAAAAAAAATCTGTCGTAAAAATAAAACCTCAATGACGAGACCATCTTCGGAACTCGAAAAAATGGTCGTCATAATGTGACGATCGCATTATCAAGTTGAATTATAGGGGAATTATTGAAAGCTGGCCCAAAATAAGGGGTCATAATATTAAAGTGATTGCTATGTGAGGTTTTACAGTACTATATACACCAATAGAAATCATGAAAATTAAATGATTTTATTTTTCTTGAGGACAATGAACAAATTCTATGTTTGTGTTTAGCTTCACAGTGTAAACCTGAAATTAGTATGTGAAAATAAGATTTTATTCAAATTGAGAATTTTGCCCTACGTAGAAAACAAATGAGAGCCTAAATCATCTGATAGGTTGTTTCCCAGCTAAATGTCTGTACTGACCAACAAGAAATTTGCAGACACTCTTTACTTTTTTATCATTACAATCAATATGAAACAAGACAGGGAAGATTTTGGATTGGTTTCCAAGTTTTCAAGGATTTTAGACTGGTTTCAAGGTTTTATGAAGATTTTAGACTGGATTCAAAGGTTTATGAAGATTTTAGGCTAGTTCCCAAGTTTTATGATGTTTGTTTGCATGTGACTTATTGTCACTGGGGTTTAAAGCCGTTTTTCAACAATCTTTCAGTTATATACTGCAACCGGTTCACCTAACCAGTTTTCCTGGATTGTATACTAACCAGTACTAACTTACCCTTCCACAAGGAGCCGGCAACCTCTCTACATATGGAGGAAAATCAACATTTTTGTCAAATTTTCATGAAAGGGTATGACCTGCCGCAACCAGGATTCGGATCTGGATCTCCAGGTTGCAAGTCCAGCACACCAACCACTGGACCACTGCTGCGGCTCCAAGTTTTATAAAGATTTTAGGCTGGTTTCCAAACCCATATCAACCATGGAAACAGACACAATTGATGTCAGAATGAATGATGTTGAAATGACGGAAATTTACCAGAAGCCATTGGACCTTATTTAACAATAAATTAAATAGTAAATTAATTAGTTTAAACCAACAAATACTGAACAGTAAAAAGTTTCAAATTAATTACAAAGTAACGGTAAAAGGAGATATAAAAATTACCTAAATATCTTGGTTTGTGCGCAGATGTACGGAGCTTTTCTAGCGATATGTGAAAGGTCCTTACTACCCAATACCTTAAAAAATTGTACTCCTTGAACTTTTGTAAATCGGCCAACAGCTTGGCGAACTGTATCATCAATATCACTTAATTCGATAACTCCGCGTTCCACGAGCTTGAACACCTCAAATATCACAACTGCATCAAGATTTGCTTGTAACAGTTCCTGTGAAATAACAAGCAAATTTATTGAATTTATATCCCCCGCCAAACATACAAACTGAAGTAATGCTATATATAGTATGTATATATAGCATGAGATAGAGTGTGGAAAGTGATAAAACCATTTAATTGTTTGGTCATGCGCGGAAATGAACTTTACTTTATATACATAGTACAATAATAATCATGGGCCATAACTCAAGTGTCAAATCGTTGGACATGACACGACAACAACATGCACATCTCCACTTTAAACTGTAGGTTCTCACCAAGTTTCGTTGAAATCCAAATAGTAGTTGCCGAAAAATTGCACAGAAACAAAATTTGGACAGACGGAGAATAATTATCAAAATACTAAAAGATAAATGTAGAGAAAATATGATACATATGGAGAAGAAATGATAAATGTAAAGAAAAGATGATAAATGTAGGGAAAAGATGACAAATGTAGAGAAAATATGACAAATGTAGAGAAAATATGATAAATGTAGAGAAAAGATGACAAATGTAGAGAAAAGATGACAAACGTAGAGAAAATATGATAAATGTAGAGAAAATATGATAAATGTAGAGAAAATATGATAAACGTAGAGAAAATATGATGAATGTAGAGAAAAGATGATAGATATAGAGATAAGATGATAAATATAGAGAAAAGATCATAAATATAGAGAAAAGGTCATAAATATAGAGAAAGGATCATAAAAAAGAGACAATAAATGAACAAAAAGATCATGATAAGATAACGAATGTGCATGAAGGGCTCCATTTTCAAACTGACCAATCACAAAGTCTATAACACAAACTGGTATAAAAACTCACATTGAACTCTGGTGTCCGACGTATGTTGTTCTCCCACTCAAGTTCTTCACTAGTTTTGTCATCGGCTGGAATTCCTAATAACCTTTGACTTGTGTCAGATAGAACTTCTTTGGAATCCTTCTGAGTCGCCACAGACTCGTCCTGAGTCGTTGTCTCCATTTCTTTAAATAAGAACACACAATATAATACTGAGGTTTTTCGACGATTTGACTATCTATGACATTAAGTACCCACAAATCAAATTGTTTGGAAAATTAGGCCAACATATAATTATTATAGACTTATCAGGGTCAGCAAAACTTTTTTTAAAACGTATGTATTTTAAGTTAACGGATGTATTTCATGGGAAAATATAACATATCGGAAAAAAATGACCCAAAAAATCTAAGGTCAGTAGGAAAAATTAGGTCAGTGAGAGATCTTGGAAACCAGGATCTCTTTTCTAAGACGTACAAACACATCTACATCAAAAGCCATCATTTCGAGCAGTCTAAGACAAACAATGCTTTGCGTAAGAAATGTTTACACGTGAAATCATCGACAGTGCAATATCAAAAACTGGAAAATACGCAACAAGATTAAAACAGGAAGTAAGTAAAAGTTTGATATTTTCCCGCCTTCAAAAGATTTCAATAAACTGCTGAATTACTGACGATCAAACACATTTTTACAGAATAAAGTTTTGAAGCATTTACTCTTTTTTTTCAATGAGGTTTTACATTGCACCAAAATAGTAAAGATTATTGGAGGACTTTCCAGCTTTCAAGGGTGGAGGGAAAACCCAAGGTGTACACCTGAGTAGAACCACTGAAATTCAATAAACAGATGTGAAATTTGTCCAATATGGGATTCAAACTTGCAGCTATTGTTCACTAGTCAGACTCAGAGACAAAAACCACTCACCCACAGAGCCCTCTCCTAAACAATTCAGCAAAATAAAAATGAAGTACATTAAATTCAGTAATATACACCCATACTTAATTAATGGGGCTACCATTATCATAATTAACACAAAAACACCACAGAATTTTAATTTTAAAGTCCTTCAAATTATACCGAAAGTATTAAAAATTAAATGAAACCTTTTATAAAGGGGAAGGGGCATAAGTGGGGAGGGGTATTCAGAAAGGGATGTTTATAAAGGGGAGGGGCATACAGTGGGGGAGGGGTATTCAGAAAGGGATGTTTATAAAGGGGAGGGGCATACAGTGGGGGAGGGGTATTCAGAAAGGGATGTTTATAAAGGGGAGGGGCATACAGTGGGGAGGGGTATTCAGAAAGGGATGTTTATAAAGGGGAGGGGCTTACAGTGGGGGAGGGGCTTTTATTTGGGAATATTTAGAAATATTAAGGACCACTGAGACATGCACAAACACAACCAAAGGCCCTAAAATCAAAATCTGAAATATACCACAATTTTGCAGAAATAGTACAGAAGAAATGAATATTAAGACAAAAATACCACTTGAATCGTTCATTCTAGTTTTTCATCTCACGAAAGACCAGCATAAAATGGGCTCTGAAAACAAATGTAAATAAAACAAAACATGAGACAATCAAGATCTGGTATCACCTTATAAAAATTGAACAAAAAGAATTCAGAAAACATAAAACTGGACACAAAATGTCGTCTCATAAAGTCCGAGCTTTTTTCCACAGGGTTTAATGCCATTTTTCAATATTTTTCAGTAATACCGTTATACGACGGACAGTTCACCAAACCAACTCTCCTGGACTGTATTCTAACCAGTACTAACTTACCCTTCCACATGGAGCTGGCAACTTCTTGGAAAATCAATATATTTGTCAAATTTTCGTAGAAGGGTATGACCTGCTGCAACCAGGATTTGAAACTGAATCGTCAGGTTACAATTCCAGCGCACTAACTACTGGACCACAGTCGTGATTCTTATCTGAGCTAGAACACAGTATTTTAAACTTAGAAATCATTTCATTGACAATTAATTTTTTTTTGTCATTTATATACTAGTATAAGGACCCAAAAAATTAAAATTGTGTTTCCAACTCTTCTGAAAATACAGAGTCAGCAGGTATATAGAAGTTTATTTTTCAAATATGTTTTTAAGTTACGAGATATCGTTCATATGAAAATATCAGAATATATATACAGTCGACTCTCGTTAGCTCGATTTTCATGGGACTGGGAAAAATACATCGAGCTAACGAAAATCGAGCTAAAAATCGACGATCATGATCCACTTCCTTGTGTGTGTGCTACATGTTGTACTTTATCATCTACCGGTGTGTGTTGTGTGAATAGCACGTCGTGACGTTTACATAATTATTGTAATTAATAAATAAACAAATAACCAAATAACCAACAGAAGAATTTGATATTGTTTTAGGGGACACACCAGTCCAAGCCTTTTTTAACATTACCAACCCATCCAACAATGTTACAGAAAACTCTTTTGATGTGTCAATCGCACAGATTTTGCGACTGATAATGTGTCTCCTGTCATTCAATATGTGACATGTTTGCACCCTGGAGTAAATGATGACAAACAAATTTTCAACTGATCTTTATCCATTGTTGTAATTGATAAAAGGTGTGAAAAACAGCGAGCTTGGTCAAATCTCAAACGCATCGAGTTAAACTATTGATTTTATGTAGAGATAAGTCGAATGGGACTAGATAATTTAGATCGACGTAACGAAAAAAATCGAGAGGTAAGTTCGTGTTAAACGCCGACTTTAATATGAATAAAGAAGGACAAAATTCGGGACTTTTGAAATTAGGTCGTGCTAACGAAAAATCGTGCTATGCGAAATCGACGTAACGAGAGTCGACTGTATATATATATATTTTCTGTCTCAGTCAATTGTTTTATATATATATATATAAAACAATTGACAGAGACTGAAAATTTCTGAACAAATTATTTATAATTTTTACTCTTCTGTCAAAACTTTCCGTCAACAATTGAGCAAGAATCTAGAAAGATTATTTCACAATGAAAAAAACATTTTAAAACAGTTTATTTATTCCTGATCATAGTAGAACTGCATGTGACCTTGACCCTCACAAAGGGTAGATTTCAGATTGCCATTTTTTTTATTATAAGACAACAGGAAGTGATGCTAAAACACCAAGCAAGTCCACCTATGTCTGTACCTGTTGTCATCATAAGGGGTTCAAAAAGATTGACCAATCATTGTAGAGCATGGGGAACATCAACTTTCACCAACATTCACTGTCTCTCAACAACCAATCTTCATCTCTTGGATGGTCTTCACATATTCTTAATCTTATCAATGTATGTCATAGGTAATGAAATCCAATGTGTGAGAAACCACAGCGATTAACTGTGATGCGTACGTTGAAGCAGTTCAGACAACACATTGAGCTTCTACAGAGAATTTCCTAACAAGAAGGGTTCATTGTGACGTATCAACATTTTCACTTTCACTCCCACATCATATGTAACACTGCTTTCCAAAATGCAGTAATCCTAAATTCAGGGCTAGAATGTTCCAACAAGTTTCTGAATGTCATTCCGTCACATGATTCTGCAAGACATCTACTGCAAGAGTTTCTGAGACAATAGTGTCATCTATCTCACGAGTTTCTGTGAGACAATGGTGTTATCTATCTCACGAGTTTCTGAGATAATAGTGTCATCTATCTCACGAGTTTCTGAGATAATGGTGTTATCTATCTCACGAGTTTCTGTGAGACAATGGTGTTATCTATCTCACGAGTTTCTGTGAGACAATAGTGTCATCTATCTCACGAGTTTCTGAGATAATGGTGTTATCTATCTCACAAGTTTCTGTGAGACAATAGTGTCATCTATCTCACGAGTTTCTGAGACAATGGTGTTATCTATCTCAAGAGTGCTGTGAGATAATGGTGTTATCTATCTCATGAGTTTCTGTGAGACAATGGTGTCATCTATCTCACGAGTTTCTGTGAGAAAATGGTGTTATCTATCTCACAAGTTTCTGTGAGACAATGGCATTATCTATCTCACAAGTTTCTGTGAGACAATGGTGGTATCTATCTTACAAGTTTCTGTGAGACAATGGTGTCATCTATCTCACGAGTTTCTGTGAGACAATGGTCTTATCTATCTCAAGAGTGCTGTGAGACAATGGTATCATCTATCTCACGAGTTTCTGTGAGACAATGGTGTTATGCACCTCACGAGTTTCAGTGAGATAATGGTGTTATCTATCTCACGAGTTTCTGTGAGACAATGGTGTCATCTACCTCACGAGTTTCTGTGAGACAATGGTGTCATCTATCTCACGAGTTTCTGTGAGACCATGGTGTCATCTATCTCACGAGTTTCTGTGAGACAATGGTGTTATGCACTTCATGAGTTTCTGTGAGACAATGGTGTTATGCACTTCATGAGTTTCTGTGAGACAATGGTGTTATGCACTTCATGAGTTTCTGTGAGAGAATGATTTGCACGAGGATAGCAAAAATGTAAATGGACAAAATATGAAATGAGGTAAAATCAGAAAATGATTTCTTAAGTCATTCTAAACAATTTCAGAGTGAGATATTAAGTTGATCATAATTTAAAATGGAGAAAATATTGCAAACCTTACTGATTCCTTGAACGAAGAAAAATTACAGATTCAGGCATACATATCCCATCCCCTATACAAACGTCCTTTTTATGCCAATACCTAAACTAAAAAAGGTTTGTTTCCAGTTACATGCCCTCAAAAATATGGGTCAGTAGGTAGGGATTTTTTTTGTTTCTTTCCTTTTTTTACATACATCAATACTGTTGTGAAAATTACAATATAGCACTAAGATTTGGATGCCATAAAAACTTAAGCCGGCAGGTAAAAGATGGATTGGTCGAGTAAACAGAAACAAACCTATTTTTAGGCCTAAATCAGGATCCAGGGTGCTCACTAGACTTCAAAAGTTGAGGTAAAAAATGACTCTCGGCTGATAACAAAATTGAAGAATCAACAAAATGTCCTCTTAATGTTATAGTAAATGTGACGCTTAGGTACAAATTTTCAAGAGTCAGAAGATTCATTTTTCTAATTTCAAGAGTCAAAGGGTCATTTTAAGGGTCAAATAAGAGCCCTGAGCACCATAAAATCATTATCATACAGAGTACATTTAATATATATATTAGTATATGACATTCTGTAATATACCTGACAGAACACAACTTTATGCAAATTAATAAATAACAGCTGAACCTTAATGAAAAATAGTATTGAAATTATTGCAACATAAATCATCTGGTACTGGTATGTTCCAGTAGCTGGACAAAAAGTTGAGGTTTCTATTCACCAATTTTTTGTTGATTGACAAAACATAATGAAGATTCATACCGATTCACTTCAGCTCTTTCTACATAAAGTGATACAGGGTGCAAGTCATATTACCCTCAAAAGTCTACAAAAATACAAATCAGTTGGGCCCTGTTTAATATATAATAAGCATTCTTCTGTGACCAGTAGCCAGACAAATTCTGTACAGTTCATAATCCATTATTTCGGCAATAACGGGGTAAAAGATGAAAATATTCTTAAATCATGCATAAGTTGATGCTCATTATTATTCAAATGGCAGAAAATTTTTATCATGGTTAAATGAATCATCAATATTTGCAACAAAATAATTAGCTGAGCATGCAGTATGCACTTCCCCCCAGGGCAGGGCTTTTTTCACAGCTAGGCGAAGGGGCCTTTCTTAAATTTGGGGAAAAATTAACACAAAATTTTGGGGGAAAAAGCCCTGCAGTGTGTGACGTTTCCATGGCGGGTAAACTAACGTAGTAAGCATCCATATTTTAGACAACATATATGTATCTGGTTATTAATTTCACAATTTTATCATTTGGCTGGAATACCACAATCGTAGCATTTGTACTTAATACGAATTTGTTCACAAATAAAGTCTCAATGTTATGTGTACGGCTACTGATCACTGTCCGGCTACTGGTACAAACACATTATAACTCTACACTGTAAACAATAAGAAAATATAAAATGCTCACTGAAGTCAAGAAAATATACATTAATTAATAATTAACTCACACACGGTAGAAGGTTCCCTAATAACCCAAACTTACAATTTAATTAACTTTCACTAAAAGTATAGTTTTTCTTTCGCACGCAAGAGTTGTTTTTCCAGGTTGTGTCTAATATCCAACGATCCCGTACCGGACGGATAATTTATCAGGCATGTTAAACCGGTCCCCGTTCCATGCTGCAATGCGCCGACGGACGTTGTGTCTGTACATACAGACTCGACGGGAACCAGCTTAGTCATAGACTTAACTTTTAACAATTATTCATATATTTATAAAACACTTATTTATAAAAATGTGTAGTATTTTATTAAAGTTTAAAACATGATATTGTTGACTGCACACTGATGAGGGACACCCTGGTCCAGGCTTGACACATACACTTATCCGAGACACATTGTATGGCGTGAAATATTTGTCTTGACGTTACACATTCACTACAGTGATTTTGGGTTTGGGGCACGAAAAGTGCGTGTTTTTAAGTGAGTTGTGACAATTCTGTGTATGGGTTAGTTCTACCAGACGATTAAAAGTAAATTTTACTGAAACAATTTTATGTGTATTTCTGTCATTTACGCGACGTTTGGTTACTTAATCCAGGGACTCTACATTGTATCGAGAGTCCCTGCTTAATGTGTCGTGTTTTTTATAAAGAATATATTTTACATGCTATATGCTTTTATATTTCATGTAATTTACACAACTTATGTGTATTAATGCATAGTTCACGAACACAGCTGTCTTTTTTCTAGCACCCACTATAAATAACCCATCTGGTCAAGGATTGTGCTGCTTTGTTGATCTGGAATGTCACACTAGACGTGAATAAATTCCCTCAACCCGTGACAGACGTCTGAGGGAAAGAATAGCGTAAACAAGAGAGCTCCTCTTGTGAGTATAATAATGTTATAATAGGACTGTACATATGATACATGTGTTTATAGTGGTTTGTATGCCCGTCAGCCAGATTAGTTCAGTTGGTAGAGCAGCTGGCCTGCAAGCAGAGGGTCGCTGGTTCGAGACCCGCATCGGGAACTTAATTTCCTGCCTCCTGTTATATTGGTGCCGTGAGTGTGTGGCTAACCTTGGAATCCTTGGGTGAAGCAAAGGCTGGGTTAGCTTAAAGAACCTGTGGTTGTCGCTTAATTAATTAAAGGAAGGAGGAATGTAACAGTGTTGTATATATATGTGTTTATAGTAGTTTGTATGCCCGTCAGCCCGATTAGCTCAGTTGGTAGAGCAGCTGGCTTGCAAGCAGAAGGTCGCTGGCTCTAGCCACTCATCGGGAACTTTACTTTCTGCCTCCTATTACAATAAAAGCAACTTCTCCTTTTAAACTGATTTTTCTGACGCTAGAACAAAAGAAGCCTATCCAACATCCTTGTTACCACAGACCATTTTACAAATATACTGTAGCCATCAAAACCCGAAACGAAGTTTAATAAACAACTGCAGACGTCTTGTTCAACCTTACCATAGTCAGCTACGACATACAAATTAGGTTCCATTCAGATCAGGGCGCAAACTTTGAGAGCGAATTAATTATCTTTTTGTTTTATGTGACTTATTGTCACTGGGGTTTAACGCCATTTTTGCAACGATTTTTCAGTTATATACGGCGACCGGTTCACCTAACCAGTTTTCCTGGACTGTACACTAACCTACCCGTCCGGCTTAGGAGCCGGCAACTACTCCGCATATAGAGGAAAATCGACATTTTTGTTAAATTTTCTTAGAATGGTATGACCTGCCACGACCATGATTCGAACCCGAGTCTCCGAGTTACAGGTCCAGTGCACTAACCATTGGACCCAGGCTACGGCCACGAAATAAACAAAGAACTACAAAATGTACATGTATATTCATTAACGGGTTTTCAAGAAAACCAGAACCACTCCGTAAAATCCCATAGGAAACATGATATGATTGTCTTTAAGTATGTGGATTATACTTGCTTGACTGGTTTTGGTAGACCACGTGACATTCCCCCTTTTTCGTCAGTTTAGCCCCCACCCTAAAATATGGAATAAATCCAAAATACTGTACTTATTTTTTGTATGCGCTAAATGCTACGCAGAAATGGTAATATTATAGAAAAAGTTGACTTACCCTAGATACACATTTTGAAAATTTTGTTAGAATTAATACCCTTGTTGAAAAAAATGGAAAAAATATTAATTTCTGAACATTATGTTCGGTGACTTTTATTATTCTTTATTAAATTAGATAAATATTGTTTGTTCTCGCATCTTTTTACCGTAAGTTTTCACTGAATTAGATCTTTTTTCTTTAATCTTCGAAAAGTTGGCTGCTCCTATAGACTTCAACACAAATTTTAAGGGAGAATAACTCAAAGGATTGTGTTTTTTTTTTAAATCTCACTGTAAGTCATTGGTACACAGCAACATGTACCAGGAACCAGATGAAATCTGCAGTTCACATATTTTGCTATTCTGCGCAGTAGTCTCCCTGTTTTGGACTCAAGAATTCATAAACACGAAGTGGGAGGCTGTACAAAAATGTACAAGTGGCAAATATGACGACGTTCATTTTTATTGTTTTCCCCGTTGAATCATATGATTAACCACAATCGACTGACCAAAAAATCGGAGATGGTAATTGTATATCGTATGTATGTATCGAAATAAGTTACTTATCACGATATATACCGCACAGTACAATACTATCGCGATATATGTCAACAATACGATACTTATCACGATATATACCGCACAGTACAATACTATCGCGATATATGTCAACAATACGATACTTATCACGATATATACCGCAAAGTACAATATTATCGCGATATATGTCAACAATACGATACTTATCACAATATATACCGCACAGAACAATACTGTCGCGATATATGTCAACAATACGATACTTATCACAATATATACCACACAGAACAATACTATCGCGATATATGTCTCACAATACGATACTTATCACGATATTTGTCCCAAATATAATACTTATCATGATATATGTCTAACAGCACGATACTATCACTATATTCGTCCCACAATATCATACTTATCCCGATTTTGTCTTACAATACGATACTTATCGCGATACATGTCCAGAGTGCTAACCTCGATATATGTTCCAAAATATGACATTTATTGCAATTTCCACATTATGATACTCTCATGATAGATCAGAACATGTAATAAGCACTCAAATGTTACGATAACCGCAGTGACTCCCTCTGGTCAGTTAAACAGGGCAGACAAACTGGTTAAAGAAACTGGAAATTTAAACTGATTAAATAAACGGGTTAGATAAACTGGTTTGATAAACTGGTTTGATAATTTGGTTAGATAAAATGGTTAGATAAACTGGGTTGATAGACTGGTTAGATAAACTGGTTTGATAATTTGGTTAGATTAACTGTTTAGTTAAACAGGTTAGACAAACTGGTCAGATAAATGGTTATATCAACCTTTTAGACTGATTACAATGCATAATTTAGTGTTGATTAACGTCATAATATAAAAACCTTTCTTGCATTGAAACTACGTGTGGAAAAAAAGAAAGAAATGAAATTGACTGAGTGGTACGTATGTCAGTGTAACAATTATATCATATGTTATGATATTTGCGAATGACAATAATATGCTACATGCGAAAATGACCAACGGGATCACTTACAAAATAATGCTTGCTGAGGAAAACAAAAATGTCCGCCAAAGTTTTCTTTATTTAACAAATTACGAGGTGAATTGACAATGCACGTGATCACCTTCATTTTGGCCCCACCCACCCATGTTAAAACAAAGATCCAGCATTATCGACGACTGTCCAGATGGGTTATGTAAATCTACGGCACGGCCCAGATAGTGTTTAGACGTGCAACTGTGGCAAGCTCCGGCTACCTCGTTTACCTGGAATACAAAACACATACGTCTGACTGATGAAAGCAATGTTACGGAGCCCCTAAAGTGACATTCTACGCTTGTATTTTAACTTGTAGCACTCTTTTAGATTTCTTTTTTACGAATTATTATTTCATATTTACGAAATATTTTTAATAATAATAATTCGTAAAAACGAAATAGTATTTCGTAAATTTGAAATGTTATAGGAAATAAGTTGAAATATAAGTGTAAAATGTCACTTGAGGGGTTCCGTACAATGTAACACACAAAAAGTTAATACTTCCAGATAATAGAAAAAATCGCACAAATTTTCATTTTTTTCTGTTTTCTACAATTGTTTTTTTTTCACGAAATGAAACCAGTAATTCTGAATTAGAGATAATTTTTATAAGTATCAGAAACGTAAACCTGAGTATTACAAAAACCTGCACAAACAATACAATTAACATAGAAAAAAATGAGATTATCGAACAAACTCGTGCACACTTTAAAACCTTAAGCGCCCACTCAACAAACTACACATTTTAATCTAACGAGTGAACAACATGACGTTCACATTTATATCCAGAGTGTTCACAATAGTGCGTTCACTTTATGTCTAGAGTGTTCACAATATTGCGTTAACTTTTATATCTAGAGTGTCCACAATATTGCCTTAACTTGTATATCTAGAGTGTTCACAATATTGCGTTCACTTTATATCTAGAGTGTTCACAATATTACGTTCACTTTATATCTAGAGTGTTAACAATACTGCGTTCACTTTATGTCTAGAGTGTTCACAATAGTGCGTTCACTTTATATCTAGAGTGGTTCACAATATTGCGTTCACTTTATATCTAGAGTGTTCACAATAGTGCGTTCACTTTATATCTAGAGTGTTCACAATATTGCCTTAACTTTTATATCTAGAGTGTTCACAATATTGCGTTCACTTTATGTCTAGAGTGTTCACAATATTGCCTACAGTGCCTAACACATTAATACCTGTGTTAACAATATAGCATTCATATTTACATTTTGAGTGTGAACAAAATAGCGTTCACATTTTTTATCTAAAGTGTGAACAAAATCGCGTTCTCATTTAAATTTAACAATGAAGTGATACTTACATGAATATATCCCAGACGTTGATGTACGGCGTAGATGTAATGTAACAAGTTACGACTTAGACAAACATGGCCGCCAGGAGCTCCGGGACTTGTGCACGTGGAACACGTGTAGCTATAAAAATACATCAATGTTTGAGAGATTTATTTTCGTATTGAATATGTATAAAATAGTAATACACATATTCATATATTATGTATATGATATGAATAATTTCATGTTACACGCTGTTAAAGTACGAAGGGATGGCACAGTTTTAAAAGAAAATACATATAATAAAACGTCAATAATGAGACCACCTTTGGGACGCGAAATATCGGTCGTAATAATGAGGTGGACTTAATATAACTTTTCATAAAAGTCACATACGAGTTTTCCTGTTGCGAATTTTTCACGAATTCAAATTACATTTAAACACCGTTTGAACGACGACCCTAATATTACAACCACCTCAGTATAACGACCATAAATTTCTGCTATATTTCAACTTGAAAATAAGACCACCTCTGTACTAAGACAATTTTTGGAATTTCCAGATGATTTTACTACCGATGTTTGATTGTAATTCATGCTGTAAAATGTCCAATTAAATCGTCAAAATTGTAATTTTTTTATCAGAAACAAACAGCATTGAAAGTCGGAAATAATTGGTACAATATACCAATTCAGTAAATTGACTAAAAAGTTATTTTTTTTTCTGAACGTGTTGAGATAAAAAATAAATTGATAATCGCTTTAAAGGGTTAGAATTAAAATGTTTCAATGATTGCTGTCTTATGTTATAAGGTCGTGTTATTCGGCTTGGAGCCTTAAAATAGTATGTACAGTATAACCCGAAATAACAACCACATTAATATTACGACCACCTCGTTATAACGACCACTTATTTTCGGACCGACTTTCAATAACTCCCCTATGATACAATTCGGTAATGTGATTAAACTCATCATTACGACCGATTGTTTTGGTTCGGAAAGTGGTCTTATTAACGAGGTTGTACTGTATGTAAACATACTGAGATCTTGAGGCGGCGTGACCGTGACATGCATCCCTTATGTTGTTGTAAGAGTAAGCGTTGTCATGGACACCAGAAGGATGTTTGTTCCACAGTGTGATGGTACCAGCGTCAGCGAGATGCAATAGTTTACAGGCGTAATCTTTAGCTGTCGCGTCAGAGCAAGTACCAGAACCAGAGCCTGGAATAAAACACATATTTACATTGAAACCTTCATGCTATTTTTGGCGACTTTCCAGGTTTTACCAGGCGTATACCTGAGTAGAACCACCGACCATCCTTAAGCCAGCTGGACAGCTTCCTCGGATGAGAAATTTTGCCCCAGATGGGATTCGAACTAGCAGCGGTGAGAGGCTTGTGACAATAAGTCAGAGACTATAACCGTTCGACCATGAATGCCCCTTGTGTAAATATTATACAGTAAAACCCCGGAAAACCGGACTCACTGAAAACCGGAATTCTCTGAAAAGCGGACGATTTTTTTCAAGTCCTATTTTTTCTGTTCTATAATCAATACTTTTCTGGAAACCGGATTTCTCAGAAAACCGTACTTTTGGATTAGTCCGGAAGGGGGTCCGGTTTTCCGGGGTTTTACTGTATTACCAGGAATGAGCAGGACCAGAAACAATCCCACTTTGGTACCTGACTCCACATGAATGATTTATTTGAGTAAACATGGACACTCCTTTTATTCAATACACTATGTATTGTCAAACCTTTGAACAAAATCCACCATTGGCCTTTATTCAATTTGTTCTAAATAATCAAGGACGATTTTTCAAAGTATGACCTCTATTCACTAGGGGTGTAACGTTTTTTACTGGTTTGTTTTTCTATGAACGGTTTTTGTAGTCATGGCGACGCTACCGAGAAAAGATCACAGAAATAAGACAAATTTACAAGCAAACAAAGTTTAATCCCTACATTTTCGTAAATGCCGGAAAATGCGACCGTTATACCTACCCGTGTTTGATCTGCGACACTAGTTAATGTATCTGCGTGTCATTTCACCGTGAAACTACATATGAATTTCATACATAAATATATGTAATATTGATCCATTTAAGACGATGCATGTACATTAATTCCTGCTTTGCTTTTCTGCGCGAAAACAATATATTGCAATACGGTTTTTACCGTATTGTTACACCCTAAAAGTGACCCTTACAATTCACAGAGTAACTTTTATTCAGAAGTGGCTGTACATAAGGGTTGACCGTAATTACATAAACAATAAAATGAATACTGTCTGTATTTACATAGTCATGTACATTGTATAAACTGATGTGTTTATTTATGTAGACTTTACTTATTTATTTTTATGGTTGGTTTAATATTCTGTAAAATTCTATTAATTCGTGGGAACTTACCTTACTCTAAAATTTGTGAAATTTTCTTTAAGAAGAAAATTATTAATTTATAGTTTTAAAAACGATTTTTGGCGTTTATTCAATGATATCCAAATGTTTCCGGTCAAATAAATTTGAATGTTTTGGAGAAATTAGCGAAATGAAGATCACGTGATTTCAAGTGTTTCAAGATAACATTTTGTGTTTGATTTCTGTTGGTATATACTCGAAAAAGACAAAAATTAACAAACGACCACCAGCTTATACTTGAGTGGTTGAAATCTGTTGTTGAATCATTGATTGGTTAATTAAAGGTTTTAGCCTGATAAAATCATCATTCGTCAAAGAAGCCCTAATTAGTTGCATTGAAAGCATTGCACAATGCGATAATGTAAACGCTATAGTATAGTAAATTTTGTAATAAGTTTCCCAACATTCAGTGACAAGGTTCTGCCTTCAAGGGGGCATGCTAACCAAGCATGTCTCTGATTGGTCGCTTTTGCTTACTTGTAGACAAGCATGTCTCTGAGTGGTCGCTTTTACCTACTTGTAGATAAACATGTCTCTGATTGGTTGCTTTTACGTACTTGTAGATAAGCATGTCTCTGATTGGTTTATTTACTTACTTGTTGAGGAAGTGGAGCACATAGAAGCGTCGTTTATAGAAAGGAATGTGCCAGCTACCCATGGATTCTGAAATAATTTTCGATCAGGTATGACCACGTGACCACGAAATTGGATGTATTCTCTTAAACGTTGTTTTACTTTCGTTTTACATACAGATATTGCAGCAGAATGATAGAAAGTATGTGAACCGACAATGGTAACCGTACAAATTTGAATATTGAAGGAACCAATCAAACTTTATGCCTAAATCTCCATTGCGATAATAATGCTGGTTCCAGGTTTTTATTTGTTTAAGCAGCTCTAGTGAATAAGCCAGTAATGCGTAATGAATTTTTTATTTTACTAAAAAATAAAATACGACACGAACTAAAAAGCTGGGTACCAGCTGTAAGTCGGTACTTACATGTCCGTTAACGTTCTGCAGCTGGTACCACGTATAGCCATCAGCAGTGTGGATACCACCATGGAATTTGTAACAACTTGGTTTGCTGACGGTTGTTACCACACTGGCTTGAAGGTCACCTAATTATAACACATAAACATAAAACCGAACAATTAGAAATATATCAACATCACTACTTATTTCTACATCACTACCTATTTCTACATCACTACCTATGTCTACATCACTACTTAGTTCTACATCACTACTTATTTCTACATCACTACCTAGTTTCTCATCCTTACCTTTTTCTACATCACTACCTAGTTCCACATCACTACCTATGTCTACATCACTACTTATTTCTACATCACTACTTATTTCTACATCACTACCTATGTCTACATCACTACCTATTTCTACATCACTACCTATGTCAACATCACTACCTATTTCTACATCACTACTTATTTCTACATCACCACTTATTTCTACATCACCACTTATTTCTACATCACCACTTATTTCTACATCACCACTTATTTCTATATCACTACTTATTTCTACATCACTACTTATTTCTATAACATTACCTATTTCTACATCATTACCTATTTCTACATCACTACTTATTTCTATAACATTACCTATTTCTACATCACTACCTATTTCTATAACATTACCTATTTCTACATCATTACCTATTTCTACATCACTACTTATTTCTACATCACTACTTATTTCTATAACATTACCTATTTCTACATCATTACCTATTTCTACATCACTACTTATTTCTACATCACTACCTATTTCTATAACATTACCTATTTCTACATCACTACGTATTTCTACATCACCACTTATTTCTACATCATTACCTATTTCTACATCACTGCCTAGTTCCACATCATTACCTAGTTCCTCATCACTACCTATTTCTACATCATTACCTATTTCTACATCACTACTTATTTCTACATCACTACCTATTTCTATAACATTACCTATTTCTACATCACTACTTATTTCTACATCATTACCTATTTCTACATCACTACCTAGTTCCACATCATTACCTAGTTCCTCATCACTACCTATTTCTACATAACTACCTATTTCTACATCACTACCTAGTTCCACATCATTACCTAGTTCCTCATCACTACCTAGTTCCACATCATTACCTAGTTCCTCATCACTACCTAGTTCCACATCATTACCTAGTTCCTCATCACCACTTAATTCTACATCACTACCTAGTTCCACATCACTACCTATTTCTACATCACTACCTATTTCTACATCACTACCTATTTCTACATCACTACCTATTTCTACACCACTACCTATTTCTACACCACTACCTATTTCTACATCACTACCTATTTCTACATCACTACCTATTTCTACACCACTACCTAGTTCCACATCACTACCTATTTCTACATCACTACCTAGTTTCGTTGTCATAATCAGTCGTTCTGAATACGAATGAAATAACTGATGGCGTAATACCTGAACTATGCGCGCGGACGTTTGTTCCAGTCAGGCACACACAGGTTCCTGACTTTGGATGTTGTCCCGTAATATCTGCTGATGTCAGAACAGCTGACAGAAGCATACAGGTAACTATGGCAAAGAACATTTTGCTGTGAAAGATAAATTAGACAGACCTAAGTGAAATAAATGTCTGCATATTGATAAATAATACATTTTTCTTTTTTGTTTTTATGTGATTTATTGTCCCGGGGATTTAACGCTGTTTTTCAACAATCTTTCAGTTATAAACGGCGACCGGTTCACCTAACCATTTTTCCTGGACTGTGTACTAACCAGTACTAACTTACACTTCCACAAAAAGCTTCAAAAGCTTTCAACTTCTCCTCATACGGAGAAAAATCGACATTTTTTGTCAAATGTTTATAGAAGGGTATGACCTGCCGCGACCGGATAATTATTACAGGTTCCAGATCAGTGTAGTACAAACATCAACATAGAATTACTTCCCGTTGATCGTCAGACAGCTAAACCACGTGATTATTCTGAGGTGCAGTAACATTGTACATGTATATATTTCATTTATCGATATCAAAAATATATTAAAAATTAATATAGATTCGAGGCCCCTGAATGATATTCATAGTAAAACCTCGATAATTAGGCCACCTTCGGAGCCCGGAAAGCCGGTCGTAATAATGAGGTGGTCTCATTATCAAATGGAATTATAGGGGAGTTAGTGAAAGTCGGTTCGAAAATAAGTTGTCATTATAACAAGGTGGTCGTAATATTGAAGGGGTCAATACATGTATTTGATTTTTTTGTAGTGCATATGTGACTGAATATAGATTATCTCCCTTGTCATGATAAAAACCTTTCATGATGGATGCTGTTGTACTAGCATACATCACAGGAATATTTGAAGTACTGACAGGTAACACAGGAATATTAGATAAGTACTGACAGGTAACACAGGAATATTAGATAAGTACTGACAGGTAACACAGGAATATTAGATAAGTACTGACAGGTAACACAGGAATATTAGATAAGTACTGACAGGTAACACAGGAATATTAGATAAGTACTGACAGGTAACACAGGAATATTAGATAAGTACTGACAGGTAACACAGGAATATTAGATAAGTACTGACAGGTAACACAGGAATATTAGATAAGTACTGACAGGTAACACAGGAATATTAGATAAGTACTGACAGGTAACACAGGAATATTAGATAAGTACTGACAGGTAACACAGGAATATTAGATAAGTACTGACAGGTAACACAGGAATATTAGATATGTACTGACAGGTAACACGGGGATATTAGATAAGTACTGACAGGTAACACAGGAATATTAGATAAGTACTGACAGGTAACACAGGAATATTTGAAGTACTGACAGGTAACACAGGAATATTAGATAAGTACTGACAGGTAACACATGAATATTAGATAAGTACTGACAGGTAACACAGGAATATTAGATAAGTACTGACAGGTAACACAGGAATATTAGATAAGTACTGACAGGTAACACGGGAATATTAGATAAGTACTGACAGGTAACACGGGAATATTAGATAAGTACTGACAGGTAACACAGGAATATTAGATATGTACTGACAGGTAACACGGGAATATTAGATAAGTACTGACAGGTAACACGGGGATATTAGATAAGTACTGACATGTAACACGGGGATATTAGATGAGTACTGACAGGTAACACGGGGATATTAGATGAGTACTGACAGGTAACACGGGGATATTAGATATGTACTGACAGGTAACACGTGGATATTAGATAAGTACTGACAGGTAACACGTGGATATTAGATAAGTACTGACAGGTAACACGTGGACATTAGATAAGTACTGACAGGCAACACATGGACATTAGATAAGTACTGTATTTATATTTTTGATTAAAAACTTAAATAGGACTTACAGGTCAGTACTTCATATGATAGACTGGCAATCTTACATTAGCAAGTGAACTTTGGCTTTTTCGGTGTGGTCTAATCTGAGTCTACCTGAAGAAATCAGGTCAAATTTTAAACGTTTCTTGTCCCATTTTTAGTGAAGCATGGGGCTAGAAACTTTGGTCTCTTTTTGTACAAAATATATTCATGAAATGTCTTTAAACTTTGTTTTAAAACATTCATCCTTATTGTTTAATAATTTCGCGTCTTATGAAGGCGGGGGGCATTCACTGTATCAAAGAGTTTTATGATCCTTTTAATATTAATTATGTGTCAGAAGAACGGGGCCAAATTCGTGACAGCATTTTTTCATTTAAGGTAATTTGGGGTTACATTTGGGAGTTTTATATAAAAATTATTACAATTTTACTGTCACAGGTCCGTTATAACGGTCTGTACAGGAACGCTGGTCAAATTGACGTCACAAAATAAAACATGACATTATTTAGTAAAGAGCAGCCATCTCTTAAAACCATCTAGACAGTTTAAAATTATTAAAATGTTTCAAAACAGAAACTGAAACCTGCATTTTAAAATGAAACACAGTAAAACCTTAAATAGCGACCACCTCCATATAACTACCACATATTTACAGACCGGCTTTCAATAAATTCCTCATAATTCGACCTGATAATGAGACCACCTCATTATGACGACCGATATTTGGGGCTCCGAGGGTGGTCTCATTATCGAGGTTTTGCTGTAATTTTGTACGTTTTCTTTAGATTTTAATTCTATGTATTTATGTCATATAGCTAGACAAACTTTCAAAAAGAACTAAAAACTGTACACCTTAATTCAATAATTTCTCTTCCTCATTTAGTTCTTTTTTTCTGAGTCATTGTGTTTATATATCGCTATATATACAGTCTATTTTGTTGCTTAACGGTTGCCACAATGATCTGATTTAATCCAGACCAGTTTCCTTCTATTACGCCAGTTACATGTTATTGTATGTTGTACATATATGTTCACACAGAACCCCGGCTATTTATTTGAAATAAAATATCGATCTATCTATCTATAATGAACATTTGAAATTCCACAGCCCCTTACATTTCGCTAAGACCCTTTAAATTTCTCTCCGGACAGAATTCACGATTTCCATACACAAATCAAAGGACTCGGTCATAAATGTAAGGATTGCATAAATTTTGACATAAGTTCATAAGCGACAAACACATCACTTAATATGTAAAATATTTAAAGAGATTATTTTATAAATATTAAAATAATTTAATCGTCTGTGCGAACATTAAGACGTCCTACCTTAGCTACGTCCAAAGAATGTTTGAATGAATTACGGATTGCCGGACTTTATCAGTGACCATAATTTGTAACAAATGGAGGTGAAGCACTGACGTAAAATTGATTTATTTCTTTTTATAAAAAACTTTGTAATCTACTGTCTGGCCTCTCACAGTAGTAACGTGACATTTCGAAAATATGTATCTCTAATAATCACTGTTTGGATTTTATTCAATGTATTACCAAATGCGTAAAGATTCTGACTCCCCTATTTTCAATAAGTGAATGCATCTAAGGTCATTTTATATATAGGTAACTCAGGGCTGTAGACAAACATCAGGATAACAACAACAAAATAACATGAACAATATCAACAACGGCTATAATAAACAAGAAACGAAAACAATAAACAAGGGCAACAACAACCGCAAAAACAATAGCAACAAACGACAACAACAATAACAACAAGCGACAACAACAATAACAACAAACGACAACAACAATAACAACAAACGACAACAACAATAACAACAAACGACAACAACAATAACAACAAGCGACAACAACAATAACAACAAACGACAACAACAATAACAACAAGCGACAACAACAATAACAACAAACGACAACAACAATAACAACAAGCGCAAAAACAATAACAACAAACGACAACAACAATAACAACAAACAACGGCAAAAACGGCAACGGTAACAACAAAAAGACAAAAACAGCAACAAGTAAGCGGCAACAGTAACAGGAGCAATTAAACCAATATCGGTAATAATGTATATTATGTAACAATATGGATACGCTCCCGTCATTGTCCGTGTGTGAACACTAGCATGTGGTTACAATTATCATCCTTAAAAGCCGCTGTGGAAATTATTTTTGTGCGAAAAGGTAAAAAAGCAGTACAGAGAATGTACGGTTTGTCAAGCCAAATATAAGTCGCTGGAAAAATAGGATTGGTCGGGTAGAAACCAGAAAATGGAGCATTGGAGCTAAAAGTTGGCATAAAACATATAACAAACACTAATGTTTGTTTATTGATTTTCAATTATTTTGACACCCTGATGCCAGCCTTGGGCTTGGCGCCTTTAAATTTGGATATTAGCTGTCCCCTAAAGGAGTTTCACCAACAAAGATGATTCATGCACAACCAAAACAATATATGCCTGTATATAAATCGTCATGGTGTACTTTTCATTTTACATTTTACTGTAACACTGTGATGTTCGATTTACTTCAAAAATACAGGAGAACCTGACATTGAAACCATCTCTATATTACGACATCCTTCTTATAACGGCCGCTTATTTTCGATCACTTTTCGATCGATATTTTTCGATCACTTTTCGATCGATATTTTTTTATCACTTTTCGATCGATATTTTTTTATCACTTTTCGATCGATATTTATTTATCACTTTCAATAACTTCCATACAATTCAACTTGATAATGAGACCACCTCGTTATAACGACCGATTTTTCAGGCCCCAAAGATGGTCTTAAAATGGAGGTTTTAATTCTTGAGACCCAGCAGGGTTTGAACAAAGGTTAACATGGCGACAGCCCCAAACAATTATCATTATATAAATTTTCATTTTTACATGTTCTAATTATAAAAGTAATATTAATCGCAGTTCCTCCAGATTTTTATAGTTTAAATTTCGGACACAGATAAATAAAACTGTGTCAGACACACGTGAGACAATTTTTTTATCACTTTATGTCCGTAATGTCCGTCTTTGTATGACGACAGTTAAATTAATGGCCTACTTTTGAAAACAATCCAGAGAAAGTCCGTTCGCAAAGAAAATACAAGCATTATGATGGAACAGGCTTACTGTTCCCATAAAACAGGATTCTAATGATATAAAGAATTAGTTACGAAATAATCCCTAGTTCTTTTCTTTTTGCAAAAAGATTCACAATGAAGAAGCAGGTAAACACCGCATTTGTATCTGTACCAAACTCATTTAATCTCTTTTCTGTATTTGTTAAACGTTAATTAAGTAATTTCAGCATAATTACGTGGTTCTAAAAGATTATTTACATTTTTTGTCATTAAAAAAATTCTAATTCTGTTCGTTTTTATTGTCCCATCAACCGGTGTCACTTAGAACTAAATGTTACGGTCAACATTTTTTCTCTCTGTGGGTTCAAAGGTCCCGTCAACAGCCAAGGTCATTTAGCGACCTTCCCGGCTTTAACGGTAGAGGAAGACCCCAGGTGTGCTTCAACGAGGGTAAAACCGCCGATCTTCCGAAATCTAGACGGAGAGTTTCCTGAAATGTGAAATGTGTCTGGTCCCGGGGGATGGGATTCGAACGCGCAATTAGTGATAACTGCATTGATCAGTCAGAGACCGTAACCGCTTGGCCAACTTTTACTAAATATGTTTAGACATGAATTAAAACCAGACGATTTTACGATGAAGTACAACTCAGTTCCTTCGTGATGGTGCTCGTAATTATGAATAAAATTGTAACTGTTGATTTACAATTTACAAAGTCATTGTCACCTGTTAACGTTAGATTTTAACCAGTTTCTTATTTAGAACTTGTTTTAAGATACAGATAAGTATATAAATGACGCATTTTTATCTCGGTATGTCACGATTCTAGGGCGACAGCGATGATCATATTCATACTAAGATAGCGTTCTGTTTTTACAAAAATGTCCTTAGATAAGACTAAACGAACGAAAGAACCACTGAACGAACGAACAAACGAACGAACGAACGGACGAATGAACGGACGGACGGACTGACGAACGCACGGACGGACGAACAATCGGTATACCAATCAATCAATGTAGGTTATTCATTTATGTAAATGCTTACACAAAATTAAATAAATAATTTGTTTACGCCTTAAGATATGTCATATGTGGAGAGAATTCGACTCTGTTAATTACGAAGCAGACATAGGTAATACAATATACAGTGTAATACCGAACCCTTCCGGACACCGGACACTTCCGAAAAACCGAACTTTAATACAAATCACGTGAGTGTTTAGTGTTCAGTGGTGCTAGGCTTTTATTTAACTGAACTCCATTATCAGTCAGTCAGTCAGTCAGTCAGTCAGTCAGTCAGTCAGTCAGTCAGTCAGTCAGTCAGTCAGTCAGTCAGTCAGTCAGTCAGTCAGTCAGTCAGTCAGTCAGTCAGTCAGTCAGTCAGTCAGTCAGTCAGTCAGTCAGGCCGTCAGTCAGTCAGTCAGTCAGTCAGTCAGTCAGTCAGTCAGTCAGTCAGTCAGTCAGTCAGTCAGTCAGTCAGTCAGTCAGTCAGTCAGTCAGTCAGTCAGTCAGTCAGTCAGTCAGTCAGTCAGAATGTGTGACCATTCGAGGCGATTTTAGCCTACTGAATCTTATCTGGTTGCAATATAGTTTTCCCCCGAAACTGTTTTCTTCTTGACGAATCATTGATTGTTGAATTAGAAGGTGTGCCGGGAATGACCAATCACTGATCTTTAAATCAGGAGGTGTGCTGGGAATGACCAATCATTGATCTTCAAATCAGGAGGTGTGCTTGGAATGACCAATCATTGATTTTTGAATTAGAAGGTGTGCCGGGAATGACCAATCACTGATTTTTAAATCAGGAGGTGTGCTGGGAATGACCAATCATTGATCTTCAAATCAGGAGGTGTGCTTGGAAGGACCAATCATTGATTTTTGAATTAGAAGGTGTGCCGGGAATGACCAATCACTGATCTCTAAATCAGGAGGTGTGCTGGGAATGAGCAATCATTGATCTTCAAATCAGGAGGTGTGCTTGGAATGACAAATCATTGATTTTTGAATTAGAAGGTGTGCCGGGAATGACCAATCACTGATCTTTAAATCATGAGGTGTGCTGGGAATGCCCAATCATTGATCTTTAAATCAGGAGGTGTGCTGGGAATGACCAATCACTGATCTTTAAATCAGAAGGTGTGCCGGGAATGACCAATCATTGATCTTTAAATCAGAAGGTGTGCCGGGAATGACCAATCACTGATCTTTAAATCAGGAGGTGTGCAGGGAATGACCAATCATTGATCTTTGAATTAGAAGGTGTGCCGGGAATGACCAATCATTGATCTTTAAATCAGGAGGTGTGATTTTATTCATAATTCTTGTCACACACAAGTTACATCCATCTTTCTTGTTTGTTTCTGTTATATTCTGCCATTAAAATTGTTAAACGACGTAAGTAAGATAGATCGTTCATTTTTACACTAATCTATTAAATAGTTCGTTCAGCCTGTCTGAACCCACCATACGGAAACAACGGTATTTTATGTTCAAAATCTCTTTTTGATTTATCAGAGTCACCGCGTATATCATGACAGAAAAAAAAACATTCATAATTAACAATTAATATTCTGTATCATATATCATATTTGTTGTGTATAATTATAGCGGTTAGAAGAGGGCTAGATATCGTGTACATTTAACGGTTTAAGTACTGAACACAGCATAATACAAAACAAGTCATCAATTTGACTTCAATGTTTTTTTATTATCAACTGTAGACTACAGTTCCTCTGTGTTGTATCAATTGTTGATTAAAAACACACGTCAACATCAAACGTATAGAAATAACAATTAATAGGGGTGTAACGGTTAACCGATATACCGGTTAATATTGCAATACAAATTCTGACTGTTTTTTTTTGCCGTTTCGTTTTTCTCTGAACCATTTCTTTGTAGTCATGGCGACGCCACCGATGCGAAGATCTCAGAAATATACTAGTATACAATGTATAAAATATATCAGCATTTTCTCTCCATTCTGCCTCCGTCATTAACTTTTAAACATGAAATAGAGCATTTAATTTGCTCATCAATTAAACACTATTTCACTTTGAAACTACATATGAATTTCATATATAAATATATATAATATTGATCCATTTAAGGCGAAGCATGCGCATCAATTCCTGCTTTGCTATTCTGCGTGAAAAACAATACGTATTGCAATATATTGCAATACGGGTTTTACCGTATCGTTAAACAAATAGCAATTAACGATGTTTTTCTTTTATCACTGCATCCTCCTTTTAGACTTATTTCGTCATGAATCAAACGTGTTCACATTGGTGTAGAAACACGTGACAAGCTATGATAAGAGCATAAATATATGAAAATACATTTATATATAAACAAATGTAATAATATTCGTTATTTTAATAAGCATGTCAATGTTTGGCAATATACAATGCTATCGATTCGTCAGGTGGTGAGAAAGTTGTTAACACGACGAATAATGTTTGACTGAATTCTGCGTAACTGTGTCACTTTCGCCTCAAAAGACATTTTCTTCTCAGAGGGGTTTAATTAACGTCGTACCAACAGCCAGGGTCATTTGGCGAATTTTCGAGCCTTAACAGCGGGCGAACAGCTAGGTAGAACAATCGAGCTTTCGTAAGCACGTCGAACAGCTTGCGTACGGGTGAAAGTTGTCTGGTCCCAATCGGGATTCGAACTCACTACGGTGAGAGACAAATGATTATCAGTCAGACACCATAACCACTCGACCACGGAGACCACCTCAGTGGACAAAGTTACAACAGCATGGTATCTTAAAGAAAACAAATTTGTTATAAACCTGCGCAGCAATTTAAAGTAGTCGACTTTAGTCTTACATATAGACATGATAACGTATTTGATTTTATGATTCGGATAAAATGAACAATAGAAAAAAATACGCTATAGTTATAGTCTATGTATCTTAATTATATATCCAAGAAACGAATTGAATTTGTACGAGATGTGAATTTTAATAAATTTAATCAAACATCTAAGTTTTCCTTTTTATAATTTCATTTCCAATACATTATTTCTTACAGCCAAAAAAGTATGGAGATTTAATAGATTGCTACATTCCAAGTAAATTATTTTAACCTTGAAATGTTGTTTGCTTACTTTGATGGGTTCTTTTTGATATTATAGAAATGGTTTAATATTGTTCATTTAGCCGTCCACCACCCCACAGTATATGTACAGTAAAACCTCACGCCGCCACAGCCTCGATATTACGACCACCTTGTTTATAACGACCACTTATTTTCGGACTGGCTTTGTTTCCTTATAATTCAACTTGATAATAAGACCATCCCGTTATTACAACCAATTCTTCGGGTCAGGAGGTGGTCTCATTACTGAGGTTTTATTGTAGTTTTAAATAAACAATAACAGCTACGGACCATTCGCTAAAACACACAAAATCCACTGAAAGTCTTTACATGGTTTTCACTCGTCCCTCCGAAATCCGCGAACACAAAAACTGCAGCAGAAAAAGGGATGTCACACGCAAGTTAGAAATCATAAATGGATTTTGTTGAACCTTGTTTCAAAACAAGTTTTAACACAAAGAGAATATGGAGTCTACAGTTGATACAAAACACCCAGAGTATGTAATCAACATTCATTCAGCACAGATAATATTGTAATCAACATTCATACAACACAGATAATATTGTAATGAACAGTCATACAACACAGATAATATTGTAATCAACAGGTATACAACACAGATAATATTGTGATAAACATTCATACAACACGGATAATATAGTAATCAACATTCATACACCACAGATAATATTGTAATAAACATTTATACAACACAGATCATATTGTAATAAACATTCATACAACACGGATAATATTGTAATAAACATTCATACAACACATATAACATTGTAATCAACATTCATACAACACAGATAATATAGTAATCAACATTATATAACGCAGATAATATTTTAGTCAACAGTCATATAACACTGATACTATTGTGTTCAACATTCATATAACACAGATACTATTGTGTTCAACATTCATATAACACAGATACTATTGTGTTCAACATTCATATAACACAGATACTATTGTGTTCAACATTCATATAACACAGATACTATTGTGCTCAACATTCATATAACACAGATACTATTGTGTTCAACATTCATATAACACAGATACTATTGTGTTCAACATTCATATAACACAGATACTATTGTGTTCAACATTCATATAACACAGATACTATTGTGCTCAACATTCATATAACACAGATACTATTGTGTTCAACATTCATACAACACAGATACTATTGTGTTCAACATTCATACAACACAGATACTATTGTGTTCAACATTCATACAACACAGATACTATTGTGTTCAACAGTCATATAACACAGATACTATTGTGTTCAACATTCATACAACACAGACTTACAGAGTGTCCATGTGCCTACTCGTACAAAACGGGAATTAATTAAACATTCACTGAATAAATAAGGTCGATATGTGTGATACTTGAGTTAGCTGACATTTATAGTCATTCAACAGAAAATTGTATCAGTATTAGCTTGGAAGTAAATACAAAAAATGAAATTTGAGCTCAGAGATCAATATCAAGTTATATAACATCGAGCCCCGAATCTCACAATTAACTCTCATTATTTATGTATTAAGTTGAGATTGTATGTCGGACTTATTTAATCTTTACACTACATTTTATGTAATCACATACATTACTGATACATTTAACTGGCTTCATTTAGCATTGTCAATTGAGCTCAAACCATGTAATGGCATGATCGTGCAAATTCAAACTACATTGTTCCCTGTTTAACAACCGGGGCCAGAAAAAATCCTTGTGTTTTCTTGAGGACTAAATCAAAGCAGACTTTTGTATATTTTATTTCCTTAACCAAATATATAAATCCATCTTCATCTTGGTTTTGTTTACGCATGTCAAGATGCAAATTGTTAATTAAAGGCGTTAATATGTTTCATTTTGTTAAGTATAAACTTTGATACGGCATATATTTAATTGAAACATCGTTATTGTTGAGAAATTGAATGATTTATTACGTTGCACATAAAGTATACCACGTCAGGCATTCATCCATTATGGTAATAACGTGCATATTCGAAAGTGCATGGTAATTTATTTGGCTGCAATTTAAACAAACATCCTTTAATCATACAAGTCATGGTTATTTCACAAAGAAATGCAGATAGGTTGACATTTCAAATATCTCTCTTTTTGTAGTGCGAACTATTTTTCAAGTTTTAATTTTGTGTCACTTTGCATAAAAATATTGTTGAAACATGAAAATCCAAAGTGAATATTTTTTCCTAAGCGCGTAATTACTTAACGTAAAGTCAAGAAACGTAACTTTTTCTAAAAAAAGTCATTTTCACGCTAATAAATAATTCAGATCAAACGTACCAGAGTGATATCTTTAATTTGATTCAAATCACAATAATTATTATAAAATACATTTTTTAAATTCAGAATCACAAGCCAGATTTGTATTTTCATCATCGTACAGTGCAACCTCTCCAGAGCGGCCCTCTCTTGAGCGACAACCTCCCTTCAACAACAACATGCTTTTTCCCCCACTGTACGATATGACTATTTTACCTCTCTAGAGCGACAACCTCTCAACAACGTCATAATTTTGTGTCTCCCAAAGGGTGTTGCTTTGAAGAGGTTGCAATGTATTAACTAATGTTTTGTGATTGCACTGTCAAGAAAACAATGTTACATTTTTTTTTTAAATTTAAAACAGTAATAAGTACAATGCAGATGATAAGGCCCGACTTTGGGACTAGAGAAGATATAGTCACATTATCATCCTGATAATGCTAAGGAGAGGTCATTATGATAAAATCATCTTCGTTTTGAAGAGGTCGATATGGTGAGTTTCTCAATACAGTCTAACCTGTGTTTGTGACCACCTCCGAATAAAGGCCACTCTGAGGATAAAGGTCATTCTTTGAAAAAACCATCATTAATTACATGTATTTAGTACAAACTGACCTCTGAATAAAGGTCACCTGTCAATAAAGGCCATATTTTTTCTTTCCCAAGAGTGGTCTTTGGTCACAAGTTTGGCAGTATATCTACCCAAATAGTCGTAAGCGCAAGATTATGGCCCCTAATTGGGGATGCATATTACATGAGACTAGAATTGATGGTTAATCAAAATAGAAAAAAAAGCCTTAATTTTAATTTTGTGTCAGTTTACTGTAATACTTAAAGTTTTTAATTATGAGAAGTATCAATAACTCCGTAGAAAAATGCTTCATGTTGTAAAGTAATAAACAAGTTCAATTTTAGATGATTTTATTTTATGTATTATAATATAAACAAAATTTATATCGACACTAATAATGACAATAACAAGAATTGAAAGATGAAGAAGGTTTGATAGAAGACAAACTGGAAGAAATGGGGGAAGATACAGATCAACAAGAAGAAGAAGAAGAAGAATTAGAACATGGAGAAGAAGAATGGAGAAATAATTATAAAACACTGTAAGAAGACATGGATGAAAAAGAACAACAACAGCAACAACAACAACAACAACAATAACAACAACAACAACATATGCAACAACAATAACAACTGGAAGAGAGAGGAAGAAGGCAGGAAAGTATAATAACAAAAACCGGAAGAATTAGAAGGTGAAGAAGAGCAAGAAATGGAAGAAACGAAGGAAGAATCAGAGCAAGAAGAGAAAGAACGAGAACGGCCGCAGCAGAAACGAAAACACTGATAACATCAGAATTACGAAAATGATTACAGGAATAAAACAACAACAAACACAATAATTATCATCAAAATGTACAAAAAAACTCATCTACTTATTGTTACATCATTTATTACGTTCATATAAACACAAACACATAATAATTGCAACATATTCATGTCGAGGTTATCATAAATAAACATAAAATGAGTTAGCAATTAATTCGCTTTTTTGTTAATTAGACAGTAAATTTTATCAACAATGACAATTAAATTTACAAGGAAAATTTTAATGTAAGTAATTGAAATATCACAAAACAGATAACATCAATGTAAAAAAAATAACAAAAATTTCAATTTTCACAATTATGATAAGATATTATTAACAGTAATGATAATTATAATACAATTATGATAAGATATTATCAACAGTAACGATAATTATAATACAATTATGATGAGATATTATTAACAGTAATGATAATTATAATAGCAACTATAGTGACAGAAATATTAATAGCGATAACAATGACACTAATAATAATATAAAAAAATGATAATGATAATAATAAAGATAATAATGAGAATTATAAGGATAATTACGATCATGGTGATGATGATAATAATAATGATAATTATATTGATAGTTACAATAATAACAATGATAATGATGATAATAGCGATAATAATGATAATTATAATGATAATTACAATAATGATGATGATGATGATGATGATGACAACGACGACAATAAAAGGAATAAATCATAATTGTAATGGTAATAATAACAATAAAGGATAATTGTAATTATAATGATAATTATAATAATAATAATATTATCATTATTGATGATAATTAATAGTATCATGATAAATAGTATGTTTCGGTTGATTATGTTTTAACCAATCGTTTTTCTTTCTGTTTTAAGTTCACACCGTATATTGAAAGTTTTTCGTCACGAATTATAGTCAATATCTCTCTCCGTGAACGACAAAATACTTCTAATGCACTTATGGTTTCCATGAATGATTATCACTCTGCATGAATGAAATGTTAACACTATGATTTGTGCATTTGCATGTTGAAAAAAATGTTTAATTAATAGCTAATTTCCCTTTAATTAAAATCAAGACACGTAAGATGCTTGTTGTTTTTTTGATAATTAAATCGCCGAGTCGGGAACTACCTGTTACTGATTTTTTGTATGTTAAATGACTGTGTTTTAATGACAAAACAATTAATAGATTATTAATTACTTATCAATTTATTTGGTATCATGGCTACATAATACATTATATATTTTATTGTCTTTTCTCTTTTGAATAAGACACATATTTTACACTCGCATGACATCGTAACAAGCCATATTTCTGATTTATTGTATAAGAATCCGTTTCGGATGATTTTAGATAACCGAGTCTGAATATTGTTTCTATGTAAATACAAGACAATACATGACACGAAAACAAATCACTTTAAAAATCCGAACTAGACGGAACAAACACATCCGACCTTTTAACTAACTATCCGTTTGTCTACATCATCGTTTGTCTATCTGTCTGTCCGTCTATCAGCTAGTCCTTATATAAGTATGTCCCTCCATCTGTCTGTCCGTCTATCAGCTAGTCCTTATATAAGTATGTCCTTCCATCTGTCTGTCCGTCTATCAGCTAGTCCTTATATAAGTATGTCCTTCCATCTGTCTATCCGTCTATTAGTCTGTCCTTTTATAAATCTACCCTTCCATCTGTCAGTCCGTCTGTTCGTCCGTAGCAAAATCTGTGGCAAAATGTCGCGTATGCTGTAACAAAATGTCGTGTATGCTGTAACAAAATGTCGTGTATGCTGTTACAAAATGTCGCCTATGCTGTAACAAAATGTCGTGTATGCTGTAACAAAATGTAGTGTATGCTGTAACAAAATATCGTGTATGCTATAACAAAAAGTCACGTATGCTGTAACAAAAAGTCGCGTATGCTGTAGCAAAATGTCGTGTATGCTGTAACCAAATGTCGCGTAATCTCAACTCAAAGCTGAATACAAAACGACATTTTCACAAATTTTGTGGTATTTCTTTCAATTTTGAATCCAATAAATATCAATCAAATGTACGAAAAATCAAAATGTGCAGCAAAACAATCACAAATCCGTCATGTATCCATGGTAACCATTTTTTACAACTTGAACGAGCGATGAGGGGCGTCGTTTAATATTACCGCATTTTGAACTTAGCTCTTTCAGAAACGCCACATTTTTTTCGTTTTCTGTAGTTTAACGTCGGACCATCAGCCAGAGTCTTTTGGCAATTTTCATTTTTTTCTTGTTTTTAAACCATGAAAAAGGTTACTTATTCATAAAGGACTTTCACGACTTCACACCAACGGTTGTTCATTTGTGCTTTTAGGCCGCGGCCGTGGTCCAGTGGTTAGCGCGCTGGACTTGTAATCCGGAGATCCGGGTTCGAATCCCGGTCGCAGCTGGTCTTACTCTTCTGTGAAGGGTTTAACAACCGGTTCACCTAATTAGTTTTCCTGGACTGTATACTGACCAGTACTAAGTTACCCTTCCAAAAGGAGCCAGCAACATCACCACATATGGAGGAAAATCTACATTTTAGTCAAATTTTCATAGAAGGATATGACCTGCCGCGACCGGGATTCGAATCCGGATTTCCGGGTTACAAGTCTTGCGTACTAAGCACTGGACCACGGCCGCGGTGAATCTCTAATCTATACATAAAACTGCAACATTAAGCCACAGGCTAGATTAAGTTTAAACAAAAGTTTGAGCTCGTAAATTTAGCTAAAAAACTTCTTTAGCGCAGGTAAAACTGTAACATTAAGCAACAAGCTAGATTATGTTTAAACAAAAGTTTGAGCTCTTAAATTAAACTCAGATGTTTCAATCAAATAATCTAAATGTCATCTGCACTAGAACAACATCACTGTAAAAACAACAATCACACCAGCAATAAAATATGACATCAAAGCATTGTACCAGTTCTGTGTAAGTTTTTTTAGGGTCACGTGATGTGTGATAAATATCGATAAAGTCACGATTTTAAAGTTTGATTTTAATTACCGGGCTAAAATACACTTCATATACTCAAAGAAAAGATTATTCAGCCCTGTCTGCAAATACTTGATCACACTTTTACTGCAGATGCCGATAAATCATGACGCTTTTAGGAATTACTTTTTTAGGTCACTGAACCAGCCAATCTCTATCCAGAGTTGTTGTTCGTTATCTCTCACATACATCTCTGTCAACGTCTCAGCGTTTTACAAGATTCTTGTAAAACAAGAAATAAAGTCACAAATGGTACAAAATTTACAACTAAATGAAGCAACTTCTTTTGCTCAATAAATTTGAGACAAAAGATGTCATAATTTACCAGAAAATCAGAGAAATTATTTTATTTATCTGGCGCAGTATTTCTCGACGCAGAGTATTTGTTTACTTTTGGTAATTAGGTCATATAGTTACGCCGCTTAAATGGAAATGAAACACAGCAGTCGAAGGTAATCGTGTATAATTATGACAACAAATGTACATTATTTTAGAGAAAACAAAAGCATGATTCTGTGTATCATATGGAAACTAAAGTAGACCCAGACACCTGTTTTTGAACTACTTTCCAGACGTTGACAGAGATGTATGTGATGGATAACGAACGACAACTCTGAGTAGCCTCAATATTGTATTAATTCGATAATGAATCAAAATCACCTTTTTTTACATCTCTGTGTTTTATCTGGTTTACGATGATTTAGATTTGAACAGAACATGGAATTTATTAAGTAACATTTTATGAAATGTGAAAAGTATATATAAAAAGGTTTTATTTAAGAGTACATATGACGACATGAAATACTGACTTATAGCAATTCGTGTCATTAATTGATTACTTCGCGCATTTTAATTGATTAACTCATTAAACAGTCATTGTTCGCTAATTGTGCAGACTTTCCCTTAATTCTCATGTTTCTTTCAAATTAACTGTTGAAAAAAGATTATTGATGAAAATTGAAGTCTTGTTTTGCGAATAATTATCCGACATAACGTAGGAAAAAATAATCTCTTTACTTATCAGCTTTATGAATAATTTGTATTCGTTCCTCGAATTAGGCTGATGCGCGCACTCAAATTGTTTTGTTTTAAGTAAAATCGTCACAATATTTGATAAAAACCTTTGTATATTATGTATGGGTAAGATCCGGTCGTGTTGTATGATGTTTCATGTGTCATGTTGCAATGTATCAAGTTTTGCTGAAATGTACTTTGTTATTTCGCGTTATGCTGTTTTTAGGGCTAATTGTTGTAATATATCCTTATATACAGAGTAGCGATCGTTGTTCAGAAATATGAAAATTACGTGCGATATTGGTTTATAGAAGACAGACCAAGTACAATATTTGTTTCAAATCACTTACAATAGACTCTGTATAGTGGGTTTATTAATGTATACAATTATGGTTGACTTTTTAAAACTAAAAATTAGTAAAACTTGATATTACCATATAGCCACTTACGCTACATTAAGCCGCGTTATGTTGCAGTGTGTTTCATTTCGTGCTTTTGAATTACATTATGTTTTTTGCTTAAAACATATACACACACATTTTTGAATTTACAAAGACCATATAATCATGAAATAAATCTATTTACAAAAAGATAATTTTTTGTATTTCTAAAATATCAAGACAGGTTTGAATAATGTTAAAACACCATTGTCAACGATATCTCATTCATTCATCTTTTTCATCTCTTGGCTTTATCTATCATTAAGTCATTCGATGCACTTTTTCAGTCAATTTTCCTCCATATGTGGTTCACCTAACCAGTTTTCCTGGACTGTAAACTAACCAGTACTAACTTACCTTTCGACAAGGAGCCGGCAACTTCTCCACTTTTGGAGGAAAATCGACATTTTAGTCTAGAAGGGTATGACCTGCCGCGACCGGGATTCGAACCTGAATCTCCGGGTTACAAGTCCATAGCACTAACCACTGGACCCCGGCTTGACAACAATTTGAGAACCAATATTTAGTTCATGCTAATTTATTTAAGTTCGATTGTGAGATAAGCAATTTTGTTTGTATCAATCCCACACGAGCCCGCTTCCTGGACACTACACGAATACTGCGTCCGAAAAATGGGATTGTGAAGTTCATGAACGAAACCATTCGAACTCAGGGCCTTCGGATCAGAGGTCGGACGCTCTACCTCTAGACCACGATGCCTCATAAGAACAAATATTTGAGAAAAACTAGCATGTGACAAACAATGCGTAACAATAATTATTTAGACAATGAGTGTCAACATTTTCGTATGTTAATTGATTTGTTTGGAGAGCGCTGTTGTTCAAATTCATGATAAGTTAATTATAATTCAACTTGCGTTGTGTTTAAAGTTGTTCATATTGTTTGAAACGATTTTACACTAATTGCTACAAATATTTAATGATATGCATTTCATCGCTTAAGGCATTCCAAAACTGGAAAACGATTGCGCGAGTAAATGCAAATAAAATTCAATATACAAATATTTTTATTACACTAAGGTCAAGGTATTGACAACATGAGGCAAACAATTATTTACAATTTTCGCGGCTAAGTAGAATGCACACACACAAAAATGTATATATAATGCAGGTAATGGGAGAGCGGTATGACTAAAGTACGCAATGGAGATTTTATGGCAAAATGGACGAAATGCGCGGAATGGAGATTTCTGCGGCGAAATGGAGATTTCATACGGCGAAATGGAGATTTTATATGGCGAAATGGAGATTTTATACGGCGAAATGGAGATTTTATACGGCGAAATGGAGATTTTATACGGCGAAATGGAGATTTTATGCAGCACGGAAGAATACAGGCTCAATAGAATACATATAAAAATCTATACATAATATAGGTAACGGGAGAGTACCTTAAGTATTTTCACACTGTAAACTGCATTTTTTTAGATATAAAAAAGACATAAACTTGATCATTATACAAATGTTTCAATAATTTCCGTTGTAAACAAACATATCTTGTTATATTCTGAAACATGACAAAAATCACGAGTTTCTACAACATTTAATTGATTGTTTGACGTCACGACATTGATGTCTATTCAAGCCGCATGTTCTCTTTTGCATTATAAGATGATGTATAGTACAGTGCAACCTCTCCAGAGCGACCCTCTCTTGAGCAACAACCTCCCTTCAACAACAGCATGCTTTTCCCCACTGTACGATTTGACTATTTATTTTACCTCTCTAGAGCGGCAACCTCTCAACAACGGCATAATGTTGTGTCTTCCAAAGGGTGCTGCTTTGGAGAGGTTGCACTGTAGTATTTGTGTAGTATTCATTGTTCGCTTGCTTAATTTATAGCCTCATACATTGTATATGTACTGGATAATGAAATAAACTAATTGTAACATTACAGTTTATGCACATTTAGAATACCATCCACCAAAGTCAATACTAATGAAAAAGTAATTTGTCACTCAATGTTATTTTGAAGTAGTCACAACATGAACACATGTGTACTGTAACTTCACTGTATCGGATCTATGAAAATTTGATAAAAATGTCGATTTTCCTCCACATGTGGAGAAGTTGCCGGCTCCTTGTGGAAGGGTAAGTTAGTACTGGTTATTATACAGTCTAGGAAAACTGGTTAGGTGAACCGGTTGTCGTATATAACTGAAGAATTGTTGAAAAACGGCGTTAAACCTCAGTGACAGCTTCACTACATCGGATCAACCCTTTAATCAGGTGAGTTATTTATTTACATTTAATGTTTAGTACAGTGCAGCCTCTCCAAAGCAACACCCTTTGGGAGACACAAAATTATGACGTTGTTGAGAGGTTGTCGCTCTAGAGAGGTAAAATAGTCATATTGTACAGTGGGGAAAAAGCATGCTGTTGTTGAAGGGAGGTTGTCGCTCAGGAGAGGGCCGCTCTGGAGAGGTTGCACTGTAATTGTAATTTGTTTTTGCGTCGTAAAAATGCAACTAGTCTGTAGTTTTGAATTTAAATTTCGTTTTTATATGACGTAGGTATGAATGTCCGGCTTCACTCTTGTACATTACGTTTTAAGCATTCGTTATTTCATCATAATCTTGGTAAAGATGCCCGGGTTCAACTGTATAATCATCACTCACAGATTGAAAGTTATATTAAAAGTATGTGTCCATATGAACAAAGCTCCATTAATTGTATCAGTTTCTTCTGACATCAATTGTGTAAGCCGTGTCCTTAGATGTTTGTGAAAATTAAATCAGTTTTGTCATGAAACGTTTATGAAAATTAAATTGGCTTTTTCCTGTAATATTTGTGGAACTTGAATCAGGTTGATTCGCAAATGCTTGTGAAAATTAAATCGGGGTGGTCATGTAATTTTGTGAAAATTAAATCGGGTCTGTCCTGTAATGTCTGTGAAAATGTCAGCCATGTTTGTTTCCGGATGGTTGGCGGATATCTAGGCATTTATATTCAAGAGGATTTGATTTCGTAGATCAGCCGACCCATGAAATCCACAAAATTAAATCCCTCAACGAAAATTAGTGAAACTATAGTATTTAAAGCGAAGAATTGTTTGAATGACATACTTAGTACTATACTTTTCTGTTGTATTTGTCCAATGCTACACAAAAATGTTAATAGTGCAAAAATCAGCATCGCCCAATAATCGTTATTTCTTTGCTTAAATACTTCAATTTATTTTACGACACATATTTGAACTTGTATAAGAGTTGTTGCCCTAGTAGAAAGATAGAAAAATATTAGTTTCTTTAGATATTGCATGGTCCCCTGTATCTTCGTTTATCAAATGAGATTGATACTGTGTTATTGCATCTTTTTAAATTAAATCGGGTAGGTCATGTAATTTTGTGAAAATTAAATCGGGTTAGTCCTGTAATATTTGAGGATATTAAATCTGCTTTGATACTCAGTTACTGCATCTTGTTCTTTAATCTGTGAAAAATTGGCGACTCCCATAAACTTATGTAAAACTTTGTAAGGGAAATAACTTACAGGAATATCATTGTTCTTGAAATATCTGACTGGATCACTTTCTTTCACGGAAAGCTATAAAAATCATACGTGATTTCAAAATCTGTCCGCTTCATTTTGAGATAATGACACTGGATAATGCCTTAAATTCATTTTATTCATTTCTAGGCATAATTGGACGAATCCATTTTTCTCTTCTTTGGCTGGAAAATATAATCATTTTTGACGGCTTCTGGATCATAATAATAGCGTAGATAGGTAGCACAACTTTTTTGCCTAGCATATATTTCGCACTTTTGCAACACCTTCGTCTCCATGTATTTGCCAACTCTTGACTTCACTGTTAGAAAATTTAGTTACAAAACTTAGGGTCGCGTAAAAGGATGACGTCTGCATTGGTTTGGGGGAACTTTGTGAGTCTTAACTTTGTTCAAAGTTGGCGTACTTGGGAAACTAGAAAATATTGTCGAAAATATTTACTAGAAGTGTGTTTGGCCTTCTTCAAAGACTGGCAGACATAAATATTGATACAAGTTTGTGTCCTCATGATAAAACAAAATATGCAATTTAAGTACGCTGTGCATATACACTGCTGTCTTAATTCTGTTAGTATTAATAATACGTTGCTAAGTAACTTGGTAAAAGTTTGTATTGTCATGTTTTAGAGGATCATAGAGAAATCATTATTAAAAATCGTAATTTAATTATTACAATGTCCTGGCTAACTTTTTGCATTTTGGAGAAAATCAATTTCAAAGTTTTAGATTCCTATAAAATTTACAGCAAAGTAGATCATTGTGTAATTGGGAATTTCAAAAACTTATGCGAATTAAACAATTTTAAAACCATATTCAGACAGGTCTTTTATTCCACGATTGCAACGGTATAAAAATCTCGTTTTTCGAAAAGAAAATTCCACTTAGAACATTATAATAGTCAGGCGACGAAATGACTTTGCGAACCAAACTTTTAACTGGAAGTAGGCAAACATTTTTGGTAGCTTTATATTCTTGTACTTGTAAAGAAAATGAAAAGGTCATATTTATGTAGAACCAAAACAGATTTTATTTAAATCAACAAAAATGTGTTTGTACCGGGAGATGTTTTATTCGCATCTTTTGGATCGGTTTTGGGTAGGTGGGTTTGGGGAGATGGGATTTTCTGAGTTTTTTTTTCTAGATTTTTTTTTAAGATTATAAAAAATGTTGGTAATGTAAAAAGTAGGTTCCGTGCAAGGGTATATTTTTCACCAAGGGTGTCAGTGTAAAATTTTGTCTACGGTCTGGGTAATTTCATTGGTTATGTTTTAGACAAGGCTGTTACAGCGGAGGTCCTGATAGCTCCTTTGGCAGCAATGAAAGGTTTGGTTGATATTACGGGAAATGTTGGTAGTGTAAGAATAAGGGACCATCCTTGGGATTGGAAGCGTAGTGACTAAACGGGGAGGTTACTTAGTAAGTTATGAGTACATATTTTTATCTTAATGTATCAAAACGTGATTCATAAAATTAAAATTTGATGACGGTTAGTTTGTAAGGCATCTATGTACTACAAATATCCTTCAAAATTTAACTATAAAAAGCCTCTTACATATTTTGAGTAACGCAACCGTACCATTCCCGTACAGCGTGTATAAAAGACAAAGGACCGGACCCAATTACAACACGATGTCGAGCGTGGAACATCAACACCAACAAGTGAAAGAATTTAACGTTCTAAGAACGGAAGTTAAATCTTTTCCGAATTTCTGTAACTGTGGTATCATTTTCAACAATTTAGTCTAAAACTTGAATCATCAAATATATGTAATTATGTTGTTGATGCAAGATATAGTCAAATAAATTTATAACTTAAATATAAAACGTATTTAAAAATAAATGTATTTCAACTAAATGGATGAACAGTGCAACCTCACCAGAACGGCCCTCTTTTGAGCGACAACCTCCCTTCAACAACAGCATGCTTTTTCCCCACTGTACGATTTGACTATTTATTAAACTCTCTAGAGCGGCAACCTTTCAACAACAACAACATAATTTTGTGTCTCCCAAAGGGTGTTGTTTTGGAGAGGTTGCACTGTATTAGGAATCAGAAAACCTAGTTCTTGTTTCATCAAATTATGTTATTTTGTTTGTTTGTATATATTTTTGTTTATATTTTTTGTATGTTTGTATATATTTCTGTTTGTTTGTATTTTGTCTGTTTGTATATTTTTTGTTTATATTTTTGTATGTTTGTACATATTTTTGTTGTTTGTTTTGTATTTTTTGTCTACTTGTATATTTTTGTTGTTTGTTTTGTATTTTTTGTCTGTTTGTATATATATTTTTTGTTTATATTTTTGTCTGTTTGTATATTTTTGTTTGTTTGTTTTACATGTACCTCCTATAATTCGGTACCCTTATTGTGTTTTGGATGACGTACATCGCACAAGTCTGCATAAAATGTCTGCTCTGTTGGTGATCGGATTAAAAAAAACGATGTAACGTAGAACTGAATGTAGAATTTAGATGAGAAAAAGATTCTAAAAAGCATATAAAACATCCTAAAATATTACCTTTCCCAAAATCCCCCAACCCTAACCCATACAATACATAGAAACATCAACAAGAGGGCCAAGATGGCCCTATTTCACTCACCTGAGTAAAGATGGTAAGTTCTATGGCTTTACTGTGATTTGACCTGGTGACCTAGTTTTTAACCAGTGTTGACCCATGTTCACACCTGTTCATGATATCATTACTGCAAACATTCCGACAAAGTTTGAGGAAGATCCAATCAAACCTGTGGCCACTAGAGGGTTAACAAGGTATTCTTGTGATTTGACCTGGTTTTGAACACAGAAGACCCATGTCTCAGGTGAGCTAAAAATGGAGAAAAGACTCTCCAGATATAGCCCTATTCGACCTTTTCCCAAAACTTAAAAAGTTCTTATTTGGTCGTCGATACAAGTCCCGACAGGCCCTTGGCTCAAACATCAGTCAATGTCTCAGAGATACGCATAAATCAGCGTACTGTGAAGCATTTCAAAAATGGATTCAGAGATTGAAATTATGTATTTCAACCCGCGGGGAATCCTTAAAGTTCATTTCACTATTTGAATCAAATGCTATTGAAATGTTGTACAATACACATTACATATAGAACAACACTCATATCAATTGATAGGCGGTATATGTAGCCGAAAATGAATTTTAAACCGATATCAGATGCAAATCTATATTTGCAGGAAAGAATTTGGCTGTAATGCTGAAAATGATATTCATTTTCTGGTGCCGTCGCATAATTGGTATTTTGGATGCAAACACTGTCCGAATATTTAAGCACGTTGGAGATTGATTTTGACCCCGTTAATGGCCTTCTTTTACTATATTTTACAACGAAAGCAGTAATAAATTAATGGAGAGATTTATGAAGAACCCAAAATGATCCGGTCCAAATTTTATGCAAATACGACTAATATTTCCGTAAAAATCTGGAAAAATACAACTCAAAACTGTCCGGAATGAGACGGTGATCCAGTACAAAATATGAAAACAATCCTGTTAACTGTGATTCATGCATAATTGATGCTGTTCAATGGTGCTTACCTTGTGATGTTAACAAAGTATGTAAACAATAAAATGCTGAAATCGCAACACTCATCCGGTAAAAAACAAACAAACAAACAAACAGATAAAATCTCAACATCCTCTTTTATTTTTGATGCATCTTCTAATTGATAATTCTTTTAACCACCGAATCAGTTTAAACTTATTTATAAATCATATCACGACTCATATGATAGATGACTCGTAAATTTTTTGTTTGCTTGTTTTCTATATTTTGGTTTTGCATCGTGTCAGATTTGAAACCTTAAGTCAGCGGAAGTTGCGTAACTTGGGAAAATTTTGTATATAAGGAGTTGGATTTCAGACGCACTTCAGCCCATCGGATCGGCACCGTAATTCGGTAAGTCAACCGTTTATATTGTACTTTTTGTAAAAATTCCTTAAACTTCCATCATTCACAGTTCATTTATCTGAAAATCTTAAATAGATGCTTGTTTATCTTGTAGAATTTTGAAACTGGTGTTTACAATGTGCTTTATTTGTTGGAAAAGTTAACATTTTGCGCCACATTGCGGTATAAGAATCCAATACAAATGTTTACCTACATAAATGCTAATTTTTTAAAAGTCTGTACATTGTTTTTGGTAATCCAAATGTAATTTATTTAATTGTTAGTATTTATCTATTTTAAAACAATCTGTACTTTGGCTTCCCAGCAAGACTATAGAACGAAAACATATTTTTTTCTAAAAATCGCTAAATCCTTTTGGCTCGGAGGATTTAAGAATGAGTCGGTTGTGAAACTGCAAACGAATAAATTTAAGGATGACCTTACAATAGGTTTTTTAATTAAGATACGTTTTAATCAAATCATACCGAACTTTAATTTCAAGTGATAATCAGCATTATGAACGTGTGATGATAATGTCAACAATGATTTAATTTAATTTATGTTTTAAATTTTGTCATTTATTTAAATTTATTTTATAGATTCAGCCATAAAGGCAGTACTAATTATTAACCTTATCATTAAAAAAGCAGATAGTACCTACAATTATTAATAGTTAAAACATCTAAAAACATTTAATATTTTCTTATGCAAATATTTTTTGTTTTACTCAAATGTTATTGTTAATATTATTATATTTTAAGTTTTTTATTTATCAAATTCACGAATTCTTTTATAACACTTGTTTGTTGTTTATTTATCAAATTCATGAATTCTTTCATAACACTTGTTCGTTGTTTATTTATCAAATTCATGAATTCTTTTATAACACTTGTTCGTTGTTTATTTATCAAATTCACGAATTCTTTTATAACACTTGTTTGTTGTTTATTTATCAAATTCATGAATTCTTTTATAACACTTGTTCGTTGTTTATTTATCAAATTCATGAATTCTTTTATAACATTTGTTCGTTGTTTATTTATCAAATTCACGAATTCTTTTAAAATATTCCTTAATTTTATTAAATTATGAAACAATTTCATGAATTAAATATTTACAAGTTAATATTTTGTAACTAATCCAACTATGCGTCTTTGATTAATTGTTGTAACCGGACAAAGATAACTTAGTGGAACTGTTTTTCTTTTCGTTCTCTTTTATTGCAAACTTTTGAAAATATCTGCAATCGACCAATCAGAATTAGTATCAGATTTCATTGCGTTCCTAACCGTGCGGCTGATTTCATTGGTTGAATTGGAAATGTCAGATGAAGTCAGTGTTAAAATACATGTTGCATATTTATTATATCTTACTTGTACAAAATCTTCGAGCCGCGGCCGTGGTCCAGTGGTTAGTGCGCTGGACTTGGAACCGGGAGATCCTGGTTCGAATCCCGGCCGAAGCAGGTCATATCCTTCCATGAAAATTTGACAAAAATGTCGATTTTCGTCCATATGTGGAGAAGTTGCCGGCTCCTTGTGGAAGGGTAACTTAGTACTGGTTAGTATATAGTCCAGGAAAACTGGTTAGGTGAACCGGTCGCCGTATATAACAGAAAAATTGTTGAAAAACGGCGTTAAACCCAGTGTAAAAAATCTTAAATTAAGGTTAATTTGCGAGTAATTTAAGGAAAGAAATCTTCGCAAATCTATGCGGGATAAAATATAAGCGAATTATGTACTGTATAACCTCACATAGCCACCACCTCATAAATACGACCGCCTTGTTATAACGAACTCTTAATTTCGGACCGAATTCCGTTAACTTCCTTACAATTCAACTTGACAATAAGACCACCCCACTGATTTTTCGGGTCCCGAAAGTGGTCTTATTATCGAGGTTTTACTGTAATTTCTAAAATAACACATTGCCATAAATGAATATTTACTTCATACACACCGATTCTAATTTCTAAACGTCCACCTTATTTAACCCTGTTTTTGGAAGAACTTAAATATTTTTTTTAATGTTTTACAATACTTACAATCAATCTACACAAAGAAATCTAGTTTTCAAAGTAAAGGCTGGATTGAATACATTGAATGTAAAACCTAATAATTAACCAGGCGTGTTTAATGATTTTCTCCCGTACTATAAAATACAAGGTGGACGTGTAGAAATCTGATTCAATGTGTGTATTTTTCCAGGTAACCAAAGATGAGGTTGTTTATTCTGCTGCTCCTTTGTGTCGTCGGAATTTCCGCAAGATGCAAATATAAGTGGTGCAGGGGACATGGTTATCGTAACTATGGTTATAATTTGGGAAATTACTACGGGGTAAGCGGCGGCGGCGGTGGTGGTGGGGGAGGCGGCTATGGTTACTTGGGATTGGGAGGTGGCGGTGGAGGCGGTGGTGGGGGAGGTTATTATCACGGCAATATCTATCATAGACATCACAAGTATTGTTGGTGGTGCAAGTGGAGAAGACCTTTTTATAGTTACAGTGGCTTAGGCGGCGGCGGCGGCTATGGTTACATAGGATTGGGAGGTGGCGGTGGAGGCGGAGGTGGTGGAGGCGGCTATGGTTACTCTGGAATTGGAGGTGGCGGTGGAGGTGGCCTCGGTGGTTATGGATATCATTACGGTAGAAGACATTACAAGGGATGCTGGTGGTGCAAGTGGAGAAGGCCTTATTACTATTATCATCATCATTTTCCCTACTATAATAGAATGAGTGGATACGGTTACTACTCTGGCGGCGGCGGCGGCGGGGGAGGCGGTGGTGGTGGTGGTGGCTATGGTTACTTCGGATTTGGAGGTGGTGGAGGAGGTGGGGGTGGTGCTGGCGGCGGTTTCTATTCAGATGGCTATCGTGGTTACGGATACAATTATGGTAGAAGACATTACAAGAAGTGCTGGTGGTGCAAGCGTGGTTAAAGAGGGACGTTATTTGTTGTAAGTAAATGACAAAAGTCTTCATTTCAAATAAATAAATATTGAATAACTTTGAGAACTTATACTTCTATATTAATAAAGACGATTCGCCTATTTCATGAATAAGCTACTGAATATAATTATGAGTCTTATCTTAGGTTGCACAACTTGTAAAACACAATACATTTACACGCAATTTACATGTTTAATAAAAACTTTTACCATTCTCATTAACCAAATTTTACCCAGTAGATGTACATAGCAGTTTATTTGTTTTCAGCTCCGAAGCCGTACCATTTCCGTACGACAGGTATAAAAGACAACAGACCTGACCGGATACATGGACTCCGATTTGTATGCTTGCATTGTTTTTAAGTGTTAAACTTGTATCTGCATGTATAAACTATCAGCATTCCAAACATGTTTTTTGTCTTATTTCAATACACAGTTATTTATTGTCCTTCTAGATGAAACTTCATTTCCGGTCAAGTCCCTAAAGCCTCCATCAAAATTGCCTTTGTAAAATCATTGCTGAATTTCCGATTTATTATCGTTTAGTATAAACAGCAAATGAGGGTGTTTTGTTGAAAACCTGAAGCACCATCTTAGAGAAAGAATGAACTTGTTTCTTAGAAATGAAGATTTTAGGACCTGTCACAATCATCAGCACGGGGAACGATTACCGAAGACACCACGTGACACGTTTTGCATAAACAATTAACACTTCCGGCGTATTACCGGTAACTTGTCGAGGGACCCTGTGACGTGTGTTGTGATTGCAGGTCCATCGCTAATTGGTATTTAAACATGAGAGCTGTCATCAATTAAGACCAATTAAAATTTGCTAGTATGGTTCAAACTGAAAGATACAATTGTAACGTAGTTTTGGTCCGAGCGTTTTTTATGCCAACAGTAATAGCGGTTAATATAACATCTCGATAATACCGACCTGTAACACTTTTGACCTTCGACACCGGAATTTGCACGGCTATACCATCACACGAGAAGAATATGCAATAAAGGTCCTTCTTTGTGCTCCTGTTGGAAACTACAGGCCTTCTACCGTGCTTGGTGAGCCATATTTTGCTTCCAAGTATAACGTATTTTTGGTCCGAGCGGTTTTTTTAAATAATAATGTATGACAACAGTAACAAACAAAAATGATGAACTGTACTATGATATAATTTTCCTCAAGATTCCTTGCTTCTGATTGAAATAAATGATTAGTATATTTACAAACATAAAATACTATATGAACTCTTGATTATAAATGATCCGTGGACAATGCAATAATCAAAATACAACAATCACATGTTTGATGGTTTAATAACTAATTCCAATTACTTCGCAGTGCATCTACGTTTAAAAATCCCAAAAGCCAGTGACAATTTAATGCATGTTAATGCTTGAGGCTGACAATTCTGAGTATACACTGCAACTTAGTCGGTCCCGAGACATTAACTGCTTTGAAGGGTATAAACTTGGGATGGCCAAATCGCTCTCAGGTCTGAGTATACACTGCATTTTAGAAAGTGTTCAACCACCCAAATTGAATGACAACTCGAACAATATCCAATTCTGAGCAACGCTGCAACTTAGGATATTGTCCTTATTGTCATATAAACTCTACGAGTTAAGTAGCTGCTTTGTCAATATTTCACGTCTTAACATCGCGGAGGCTCCTCACAGACTGACTAAAATTATACAAATATCAGCTTTATATACACGTACATGTACCTAGTGCTGCATGTTAAATTCAACGTGATTGGCTAACGATTAACAAAGTGATTGATTGGCTGATGAAAGTAATGTCTAACGAAACTAAAACGTGAATTATCGTTGTCATCTCATCGATTAATTAAAGGTACATAGATCTAAGCTAATTTCTGTACACACTATATGACAAAAGGTAGGTAAATTGAACTAATAACATTACCACATAACAATCTGTACCTTTGCATGTTGAGTCCCTATCAAAGACAATGGTTAGGTGAACCGGTCGCCGTATATAACTGAAAAATTGTTGAAAAACGGCGTTAAACCCAGTGAAACAAACAAACAAACAAACAATGAAACAAAGCCAACATGTTTGCTCATGTATTCGTAGAAGAAACATATCAAAATGCCTTCATGTAAATTGAACGTAAATTAGCTGAATTGGAGAAAGAACGAGCTAGAATTATGAAGACAAATCTCAGCATCGCTTCGTTCATGACCGAGGCAATCCGTATCTTTTATTCATTTCGTAATTGTTTTTAATCAAGCAATGTCCTTCAAAATCATTTAGTCGTAAATGTTGTGTGCCTGACAAATGTATCTCTGTTCAGCTTCCATCAGTTTACTTTACCGAGTTAATATTAGGATGCAGGACTTTAGTAATTTCGGGTCGTTCATTGTAGCTAATTATAATAAGTTTGGATAAACGCCGTGTATCCGGTCCGGTATTCCTGGAACATTCATTAGTAATTTCGTTTCAATCTCAATCATTTATGACCGTTTTTTCAGCTTGATTACCGGTATTGTCAATGTGTTTTAGTAATAACCTGTATTGAAACATAGTCAATTAACGTTACTACCGTCAATGTTTCAAGGACCACGGCGGTTTAAGTAATTAAACACATTTTGACATATTATTTACGGGAAAAGAGTGTGCAAGTTCTGCAGCAAAAACTACAACAACAACAACAACAACAAAAAACCCAATAAAAACAACAACAACAACAAAAAACAAATAGATCTAGATCTACTTTCGACCAACACACAAAGAAAACAGCACACCATTACTCTTTATCATATTTTACGATGACCATTAGCATCTTGTCCGCATTTAGCCCCGCCCTGCCCCCTTTTTTGCCCAAAAATGTAAGACTGGTGTATCCAAAACATTACAAAATATTCAAAATTCGGTTGGAATGATCAAATGCGACAGACAGAAAGGCAGGCAGGCAGGCAGGCAGGCAGGCAGGCAGGGCAGGCAGGGCAGGCAGGCAGGGCAGGCAGGCAGGCAGGCAGGCAGGCAAAGAGTTCGATTGTCGTTAAACGACGAGCGGATACCAGAAGGTCGGTTTAGTAGACACAAAAACAACACAATTTGACCCATTTGAAAGCGGTCGTTGTACGTATTATACGCTAACCATGAATGTATAGAAATAATTCAGTGAAATATTTGGTTCTTTGAAAAACTGACAGTAATATTGAGTTTGTCGTACTATCGGTCATTAAGAGGAAGCATATCAAAATTTCAATATTTTTCATATTTCTGATGTAGAAAACAGTAGACATTTTAAGTTAAACTATCAATACAGTGCAACCTCTCCAAAGCGACACCCTTTGGGAGAAGCAAAAATATGTTGCTGTTGCTGATAGGTTGTTGCTCTAGAGAGGCTAAATTGATAGCTAAATTGTACAATGGTTCAATTGAATATTTCAAAATGACAACATCAGATAAGTTTGTTGGCATTTTTTGGGGGGGGGGATTTATGACTTAAATTAACATTTGGAAACAAGATAAACTTCGAATTATATCGATATATCACACTAAAAACTCAACAACCGAAGCGAACACATCACGAATGTTCGCTTCAAGTAATGCGGCAGACAAAATGAAACCTTTTTTTTGCCATGGAGACGTATATAAGAAAAAGGAAGACCAATTTGTCATTCTTGTGCTCTAACTGTGACAAACTTATTTGGGAAACAAGATTAGACAAGCCTAAAGCATTATAAAAACATATTGCACTGAGTTAAATAAAGGCCAATTAATTCAGATGTTATGGTAATCAGTCGTGAGCACTTCGTTAGGAAACATTGTCCCTTATCTCGTAGAGTTCTCAGCCATTTCGTGATCATGTAAAAAAATTGTGTACATATGTATAATATATTCCAAAATAGATTGTCAATAAGCACTCATATATATTATTGTTTGCATAGAAAATAAAAAAAAAACATTATCACTGACCTCTGTTTTATCACTGACCTCTATATTTCCACTAATTTAACCAGGCTGGAATTTATAAGAGAGAATGAATCATACCGTCACTGGACCCTGCTGTAATTGGCTGTGAACGAATGTTCAGTTTTTCTTCTATCTGACGAGCGGTAAAAGCATTTTTTCGGTTTGGGCGTGGACGTAGAAAACTCATTTCAAAGTTTAATTTCATGCTAATCCGGGTTTTCCGCCGACCAATCACTCGGACGTTCGATGGCAATCGGCAATGTCCGGTATATTTCGGAAGTGAAAACTGCGGTTACCCTAAAATGATGCTAAATGGCTTTACAATGATGAAGTCATATTTAAAACTGATTCCTTGATTTTATTACGATGATTCTAATTTGGAAAAGTTCATCTTGAACTAGCAACAAATTTAAGAAAAAAAAATCGAGTGATAAAACGAATGTATTCATGAATAAACGCTTTGTCCCAGCTTATTTAACTTATTGACAAATCAATGACAATCTAAGCGAAATACGAATTAGCTAATAAGAGAATGTTGTTTACCAGACTGTGGGCTTTTGGTAATTAGTTTGTTAATGGTTCAGAACGATATCAATTTGAACAAACAAACGATAAAAAAAGCCTCAAAACTTTCACTAATTCTACTTTTTGAATATTTGTGAACTATTATGCTTGTCTTGGTGGTTTTTTACAATGCAATTCAACATGGCATTTTTATAATATATTTCACGTATACGTCTATGCTGACACAGGTGTTTTGACTGTTTTTTTTACCTCGTATGTCATCCATATACATCTATAATCTGGCTCTCACACCAGGGGGCGCTGTGGTGCAGGGCTCTCACGCCAGGGGGCGCTAGTATGCTGGCAGTATTACTATATAAATCACAGGGCTTACATACATCTTCACCGGATTTGGTCGGAACCTTTCAACGGTAAGTAAGCAATTTCTGCTTTTTATTTCACGATATCATTTTCATGTTGAATTATTTTTTCTGAAATGTGTCGACTTTGTACAAGCAATGTGAAGCAATGTGAACTTCTGAAATTTCATGTAGTAGTCAATGATTTGGTTTCAAGTCGATCATCCTAAAATTACATATTGTATTTGTATTTTGTTTGCAATACATAAAAAGCAGACCTTGTAAAGATTACAAATGTTTCTATTCTCTTGAATAACGTATTTAAACGTATAATTTAATAAACGGTAACCATAGTTAATATTTCTAACGTATCTACATTAGGAATTTATTCCGGCGAGATTTAAAAAATACTGCCAATTATTTCTTGGACATTTACTGACTTAGCGATAGTTGCTCGTGAAAAAAAAACGGAAGCAACTGCCTTAAGATGCTAATATAATTTTGTAGATGTCACATTTTACAATGGGTGGTCAGTTCTATGCCTTCACAACGTCTAGTAGATAGATGCAAATCGTAAATACATTACACCATTGTTCATGTTTTAAGTGAACAAATTTAAGAAATAGTTGAAAAAAAAGAAATTTTAAAATGGATTACTGGATTACGTATAAAGCGATAATAGTTATTTGAGTCTAAATAGTACGTCAAATAAAGCTGCACAGTCGTTGATTAAACATTTGGAAACGTTTCACATTGGTTTCCGAGGTTCTTAAAATGAACTTTGCGCTTTTTTAATAGCACATCTCAATGATGTCAGTATTTTTGTCTTAAATTAGAAAAAAAACAAGGAATCATTTAATTGTCGTTTTTAAGGATTGCGCTGCAAGATAGTTAAATTCATTAAAATGAATAAAAATGTTTTTCGTTATTCCTTGCAGAATGTATATGTACGGTCGAAACCATTTAATATTTTTTTTCAAAATTCGACACAATTTTAGAGGGGTATCTTCCATTATCAGCACAAAAGCATATAACAAAGAATTATGAAGAGACAAAACCACATGTAAACTGTATTTGAAAACTTTAGTTCTTGGCAAACAAATGGCTGATATGTTCAGTTAGAAGAGTTTTATGTTGATTAAAATTAGGGTGTTACCAAACTCACCATAAAACATCGCCTAGGAATCCAGTTTTCTTTGCATAAATCTATGACCAACTTCTCAGTTTTAAACCTATATAAAGTTCATACTCTGTATGTCATTTTGATAATTCCGATTGTGCAATTTATGGCAATACATGCCAAAAGCGAGACATGTCAACAAGCTGTGTTATAAAACGTAGACCGTGAATAAAACAAGACTATGGTATGAATTGTAGAACCTTACTTGTTTGGAGTCTCTTTAGGCGTAGGAAAAATGTAGTTTCAATAACCCGGTCCGACTCAATGTTTTCCTCTGACCTTATACTTTTATCTGTCTCGCTCATTTTTTCCTTACCAATATTTTAACTTTGATTTGTTTTTTTTGTCTCTGAAAACTGTATTTGGAAAAATGTTCTGCCGACCTATTGATCCACTTTTTCCAAAAGTACATTGTGTTAAATTGTCTGCCTGATTGAATCTAGTATGCTTTTCTCTTCTACTTTCAGATAAACAGGATGAAAACTCTTGTTCTGTTATTTCTCTGTGTCGCCGGGATCTCAGCGAGTTGCTATTATCCCTGGTGTCCTTATTACAGGCAATATTATAGGGGATACGGCAGTAGCAGCAGCGGCGGCGGCGGTGGTGGCGGTGGAGGTGGCGGCAGAGGTGGTGGTGGTTACATCGTTGTAGGTAGCGGCGGCAGTGGCGGCGGCGGAGGTGGTGGAGGGTATTATAACGGTGGCGGCGGCGGAGGTGGTGGAGGGTATTATAACGGTGGCGGCGGCGGAGGTGGTGGAGGGTATTATAACGGTGGCGGCGGCTATATATACGTCGGCGGTGGTAATGGCGGAGGTGGTGGTGGTGGTGGTGGCGGAGGCGGTGGAGGCGGTGGAGGGTATGGTAGCGCTGGCGGCGGTTATATAATTGTCGGCGGAGGTGGTGGTGGTGGTGGCGGATATGGACATAGTGGTGGAGGTGGTGGCGGAGGATATGGACATAGTGGCGGAGGTGGTGGCGGAGGATATGGATATGGAAGATATAGAAGATATCATCGCAAATATTATCCCAGAAGATGTTTTGTATGCAAATGGAAACGCTGCTGGAAAGTACCGTGCCGTTACCGCTAAACAAGGGCATCTACCGTAAGTACTTAAATAGCACAGATATGGAGAAAAACTGTAACACAGAAAATATATTAAGGCATGAATAAAATCCGATTAATTTTAGAATCCTTTGGCTGATCTATAATGGTTAAACTATCAGCTTACGGCACAACCATCTTATGATCTAATGTTTTCTTAATGACAGCTTAAACAATGTTTTGCATGTATGTGCTGGTCGAGCACCGTTTTATGAGCAGCTGATATGGGCAGTTTGGTAACATCCTCATTTTAATCAACATAAAACTCTCCTAACTGAACATAACAACCATTTGTTTGACAAGAACTAAACTTTTCAAATACAGTTTACATGTGGTTTTGTCTCTTCATAATTGTTTGTTATATACTTTTGTGCTGGCGATATAACTTTGACGATTGGTTGTCCGTCCGTCCGTCCGTCCGTCTGTCTGTCCGTCTGATGTTTGGGTTGACTTTTTTGAATGTGTGAATGTCACAGCAGGAACTGCTGGCTAGAGAAAAAACAACAAGCAGAGATGCGGACACGTGCAATTAACCTTTGTGTCGCTATAAATCTTGAATGTTCACATTTTTGTTTCAACTCATTTTCAGTGCCTGAACCGAAAAAATTCTGATCGTCATGCATACTTGACAATCACCCGGACTGAATACATGGACTTGGATCTTACTTTTACATGTTAGTTTGATCTTGAATATTTTCAAATACAAATAAAATATTAGCATTGTAAAAACCGTGTTGTTTTAAATGATATAATCAAAATCTACAGAAACAATACATCTTAAACAGTTGTATACTTACAATGGTTGATGAATACTTAGAGGATTACGTTGCCATCACGATTCACATTTTCTCACTGCGCGCACCGTTAGCGTGTTCATATAGTTTTTATCTGCATGTACTAAATGATTAACTTTTTCACATAAAGCGAAGAGCAATTAAATTTTATCCAAACTGTTCAACGTACGATTCGGAAGGCCTTGGTTGCTGGAAAAGTGGTGACCCCTTGATGTATGCATTACCTTGGTTGCTGGAAATGCGGTGACCCCTTAATGTATGCATTGCCTTGGTTGCTGGAAAAGTGGTGACCCCTTGTTGTATGCATTACCTTGGTTGCTGGAAATGTGGTGACCCCTTAATGTATGCATTACCTTGGTTGTAGGAAAAGTGGTGACCCCTTGATGTATGCATTACCTTGGTTGCTGGAAAAGTGGTGACCCCTTGTTGTATGCATTACCTTGGTTGCTGGAAATGTGGTGACCCCTTAATGTATGCGTTACCTTGGTTGCAGGAAATGTGGTGACCCCTTAATGTATGCGTTACCTTGGTTGCAGGAAATGTGGTGACCCCTTAATGTATGCGTTACCTTGGTTGCAGGAAATGTGGTGACCCCTTAATGTATGCATTACATACACAGAGACACACAGAGTTCCTTTTATCGCATTTAACATGCTCACCACAAAATAAAACTTTAAACATGAAGAAAGATTTCATTAAAATGTGTTTTGATTAATTTTCTTGCGGCGTTTTGACATACATAACAAAAATCCGACTACTTCAAGCGCCAATCATTAGTCTAGGCACAATGGTTCATTTTTGTGCAGTTGATAACATTTCAATTAATGAAGGATTAATCTTCAAAATGGCCGCTAAGAAATTATAAAATTATGAAAAGCATGTCTGTGCTGCAGAGCAGATCCCACTAATGGTAAGATTTAACTTACATTTGTTGATCAATTTGCAGTAATTGAATTTGATCTATGAACCTTCTTTGTCTAAGAAAGATGGCTGACATTTTAAAAATGGCCATCAAAATGAGCGTCAAATAATAGAACATTGGTACATTTCAAATACGAAATACATCTGAGTTTTTTAATTGACTTAATTTTGTAACTGAAAGTGTTTTACATACCATGTGTCGCATCCAAGATGGCCGCTATTTTTCAAGAAGGCCGCTATTTTCCAAGATGGCCGCTATTTTACAAGATGGCCGCTATTTTACAAGATGGCCGCTATTTTACAAGATGGCCGCTATTTTACAAGATGGCCGCTATTTTACCAGATGGCCTCTGTCTTTCAAAATGACCAACAAAATGGCCAGAACATCACATAATGATCGAACATGCCTTAATCATAGGACTTTCAAGATGAGAAAATGAATCTTTGTCAAAGTGCAATAATGTAGTCGACCCTGATCTGAGGACGTCAATACAAAGCCAACAGACGGAGCACAAGCTGAAGGGACACAGGATGAAACATTGCCAGTCGATAACATGTATAAATCTATTATTGTTTATGCGTGAAGACCTTACACACGCCCCTGTGGTACATGAAGTGTTTATATCTAAGTTACCTACCAGTACTAAGATAATTCCTCTATATGAGACTGCCTGCTCTCTCGCATAATGAGTGATAAGGAGGCCGGGGATGACATTAAATGCATTATCATAAGTTTAGTGACCCGACGAATCAGATGCCTCGCCCGAGATTCGAAATGTGAAAGAAAACATTTTTCGGTGACCAGTCTATTACCAGTCCAACGTACATATATAGCCAAATTATTTTCTATTTCTGTATTATTTTCCATAGATAGGCTTAATTCGTATTACGACACGTTTTGAAAAATTTGGTAGGAGTTTTTGCCCTTGTTACAAAATAGGAAAATATTTATTTCGGCCGATATTGCATGGTGACATGCATTTTTCTTCATTAAAACAGGTAGATTTTTTGTGTTTTTGCATCCATTTACGGCAAGTTTTCGTCGAAATATTTTTCTTTAGTCTTTGAAAAATAGGCTATTCCCATATATTTTAATGCAAATATAAGGGGCAAAAACTCAAAGGATTTTCATTGTAAATCATTTTCTATCAAAGTAATCTGTAATAGTTATAATGGTTCCAAAATCTGTACACTCCACTTTGAGATTATAATTTGGGTATAAAAAACTCTAGATTTTTGACTAGTCTATTGAATTATATATTACTGATCGTTATTACATCAACATTTGTTTATCGTTACAGTCTTAAATGAAGAATTTAAGAAATAATCGTTTTGTGTTTGATTACATTTATTGTCACTGGGGTTTAACGCCGTTTTTCAACAATTCTTCAGTCATATACGACGACCGGTTCACCTAACCAGTTTTCCTGGACTGTATACTAACCAGTACTAACTTACCCTTCCACAAGGAGCCGGCAACTTTTCCACATATGGAGGAAAATCGATATTTTTGTCAAATTTTCATGGAAGTGTATGACCTGCCGCTAACAGGATTCGAACCCGGATATCCGGTCTGCAAGTTCAGTGCACTAGCCACTGGACCACGGCCACGGCCTTGATTAAATTAAAGGACACGGAAGTTCCTGTTATAGACATGTATATATTAGGCGGATTATTGTTGAATTCAGAAACACTACCGTTATAATCTTGATTTTTATGACTTACATAGTTGAGCCTGCGTGAGAGTAGCGAGTCGAAAAGTGTGTGAAATTTTAGGATATAAGATAAATTTCGTATACATTTACAGCATGTAAATATTTTATATTACGCCGCAGACTTCACTTTACGTAGTTTTTTCGAAATTAAAGGAAAATAGGTTGATAAAAGAGTTTTTAAACAAATTATTAGAAATTTACGACATACGTATTCCGTTCACGTCAATTAATTAATAAGACAAAGTAATTAGTAACGTAATTAAGACACAGCGTGGTATTTAATATATTTGTAATAATTATTATGTTTTGCACGTTTTTTACGATACGCATGACTTTATCACGAAACTACCCTTAATGTGGCGTGGTCGGCTTAATGTGTAAAAAAACGTTAAACAATATTTTAAGTTTTTTCAAAGATTAAACATTATACTTTCATATTACGCGCAAAAAAATCCTTCTAATTGCGATAAATTCTGTACCCCTTCGTGGACTTCTCTTTATCCGCGAGAATCATCTAGTGGATGGCGCTGTAAGGGGCTCCGTAATATCAAATTAGTATCCATTTATACATTGCTTAGTATCGCGAGCGTAATATTAACCTAAAATAATATTTTCTTAAATTTATCCATTCCAACGTCATTTATGTTTTTAAGTAAGTTTTAACGTAATTTTTAGAACTACAGCATATTTAGATTGCCAGCATATTAATTCATACTGTCAGATTTAGTAAACGAATATTATTGTTTCGATATTTCATTGACGTAAACAATAAACCAATTTAATTTTAACGTAAACTTAAATTCAAAACAAGCTGTGTATCTTTGGTGAAATAGTGAAAACTATACAAAACAAACTTTAGTGGAGAAAATGTGATAATTTCTAACGACATCGGACAGCAAAATTTTCGAAATAACGTTATTTCATTATATAAATATTTTAACTTTTTGTCCATGTATAAGTCTGTTTTAAATTACTACATTAACAAAGCAAACATGCTTGTAACTAACCAATCACAATTTAAAGTTGTATTTTTTATTATAGATATATCGCTACTACTTATTTAATTAATGGCCGAGTTTTTGAACTCAATTTTCTGATTGGCGATTTTCCCCGTAACGAGCCTGTTTTGTCTGTTCTAATATACGAGGGATACATTAGATGGTTAGGTTTAGAGCACAAATCAACATTATGAGGTTCATTTCGTACAAACTGCAACCGAGGGGGTAATTTTTACTTGTGGGGTTAGATAATGTGGGGGGGGGGGTTAAAAACGGTTCTTCTCATAAATGGCGCGTTGGATTTTTAGATAAATTTACAATACAACACAAGTGTTACATATTCGATTTGTGACATATGCAGCTCAACAGGCTCTTTACGGGAAAAAGCGCTAATTGGAAATTCGAGTTCAAAAACTCGGCCATTAATTGAATAAGTAGTAGAGTATATCTGTAATAAAAATACAACTTTAATTGGTTAGTAACAAGCATATTTGTGGTAATATAAGGTTCAAAAGAGTCTCTTTATTGGCGTGAAGTGTTGTGTATGGCATTGGTACGATATGATACAATTTTGACAATAATTCGTAATTAAAACTGTTACTAAACATGGGAGTGATTTCAATAATTGAACCGTAAACGATTACCGGCTTTGATTGGCTATCAAAATTGAATGGGTTGCATTAATTAATTGAATAATCATTGATTACGTGTGAAAATAATGGTCTGACACTTATATTGTTAATTTCTCGCTAAGAAAAAAAAACGCACGAGGTGTTTTGAACAAAGATTGCCATCTTATATGAAGATGACTTTCAAAGCGGTTTTCGGTATTTTGTAGCGGAAATACTTATCTAGGGAACCGTGTCTCAGAATTTTGATATTTATTTTCGTTTTTTATCTATGGCGTATTGCGTAATTGTCAGCGGGATTCAGAGTACGGAATTTCAATTAAAGTCAAATATTTAATGAACGAAAGACGTCATAAAAATCTGAGACACGGTTCCCTGCATGATACCATGATTGTTATTTTAAAGTTAATTGCTGTAATATATCCTTATATACAGAGTTGTGATCCTCATTCAAAATACGAAAATTACGTGGGATATTTGTTTATAGTAGACCTACCAAGTATAATATTTGGTTTTTAAACCACTTGCAATAGACTCTGTATAATGGGTTTATCTATGTATACAATTATGGTTAACTTTTTTAAAACTATAAATCGGTAAAACTCGGTATTACCAATTAGTCTGTCACGCTACCTTAACTGAAAAAAATAAAATCGTTGTACAGTTTTCCTGTGTTTGTACCTATATTCTCGAGGAGTGCCGAAATCAGGGTCCGGACGGTACTAGTTTTATCTCGTCAGTCGCTAAAGTGAATTCAATAAAACAGGGGTCGAGAAATCAGGAGATCATAAATCAGGGAGTGGTAAATCATAAGTTATTAAAACGGGTCGATAAAACAGCCGCGGATAAACGCATTTCGTCGGAATTTGTGGTAAGTGATCAATGTTTACTGATTTGCTTATTACAATTATTTTATGCTGTAATTAATTTAATTTTTTTTCTCTGAAATTTGTCGTTTTTGTACAAACAATGTGAAGCAAAGTGCACTTTTGAAATTTTATTTGATAGTCAATGATTTGATATCAAGTCGATATTTCATTCTAGAATCACATATTAGATTACAACTTTAGTTTGTATTACGAACGAAAGCTGACATTCCTATGTGTATAGATTACAAACATTTCCGTGCAGTAATCAGAGTAACCGTGTCTTAATATGTTTTTGAACGGTGTTTCGTGGGTGTTATGTATTTACGACAATTTTACAATTGTCCTCCTATTCTAATCCTACACAATGTCTAGTAAGGTCATACCGAATTGAATGTATGTTTAGCGTCCGAATGATTTCCAAAAAACCTACATACCGGGCAGGAAAACAAAAAAAAATGGCTCGATAAAAAACGAAATTTTCTAAAATCAGGTCTATTGAACTAAAAACCTCATAGAATATGACAGTCTGTTGCGGGGCTAATTAATCATATGGGACACTGTTAATTCTTATCTCGAGCCGGATTTGCTAATGAATACAGACAGGAGAAATCCCCCCAACAAGAAAAGAATTAATAACGGCTTTTGTGAATAAATTCACAAAAAAACACGAATGCTAAAGATTTACCAAAAAATAGTTTGTTTTGATATTTTGTTCATTGTGGTACCATTTGACAAACGCTTGCATGAGTTTAAACTTAATAAGCGTCTATGGGATGGTAAAATTATGGGCGAAAAAACACTGCCGAATACCAAGCATCGTTGTCATCCACATAACACGGCGAGAGATTGTTGCTCTTGATGGTTTTCACTGTTTTTCTTTTGTTTCAAAACCCTCGAAAACCTACCCGCCCTATGACGCTTAACATAGAATCAGTATGGTATGACCTAAATACATGAAAATCATTGAAAAATAAAAATTCGAATGAAGAACAAAACAGTTTTTGGGGCCGGGAGATTTTTGAATGAGTCAGTCAGATAACACTAAACGACATTTTTAGGGATAGCCTTACAAGATATCGGGGTTTAAAACGGTGAACTTTCTGTAACTACATTAAATTTTATTTTGTAATTAATGCATAAAAACATAGTTTTAGTGACTCCTTGCAAAAAGCATTCGCAGAGCCGAAACCATTATATATATATATACATTTGTATATTTAAAAAATCGACATAATTTTAGAGAAGTACGCCTCTACATTCGACGTAGAATTCAGGAACTTATGGCCAATATAGGAGTCCATCTTCCGTTTTTTATACCTATATAAAATATGCACCGTGGATCTCATTTTGATAATTCCGATCGGATAGCTTATGACAATACATGCCAAAAAAACAAAGAGTACCAATAAGCTGGGTGGTTAAATGTAGACAGCGCGTGCTAAGTAAAATAAGAATATGATAGGAATTTTGGAACCGCGCATATTTAACATATCTCTTAAGGCGTAAAAAAGTTCCTGGATTCAATAAACCAGACAGACTCATTTTTAAGCTTTCTGATATTTTCATATCTCCCCAAAATACGCTTGTTAAACACGTTCTGCCACCCTACCGACCCAAATTGTTTTTTTGGGGGGTGGTAGGGGTGGGGATAATTGCAGAAATCAAGAACATTGTACATGTATTTATTTTTTGGCATAATTTCATCTGGTTTTTAGTAGCCGCGGCCGTGGTCCAATGGTTAGTGCGGTGGACTTGCAGCCCGGTGATCCGGGTTCGAATCCCGGTCGCGGCAGGTCATATCCTTCCATGAAAATTAGACAAAAATGTCGATTTTCCTCCATATGTAGAGAGGTTGCCGGCTCCTTGTGGAAGGGTAAATTAGTACTCGTTAGTATACAGTCCAGGAAAACTGGTTAGGTGAATCGTTCGCCGTATATAACTGAACAATTATTGAAAAACGGCGTTAAACCTTAATACAACCAACAATACATCCAAAGGTTATTTTACTGCTGTGTCTGTTTGTCTCCGAGATCCCAGCACGTTGCTATTGTCCGTGGAGTCGATATTATCCATCCTATGGCAGTGCAACCTCCCCAGAGCGGCACTCTCTTGAGCGACAACCTCCCTTCAACATCAGCATACTTTTTCTCCACTGTACGATTTGATTGTTTATCTAACATAGCGGCAACCTCTCAACAACAACATAATTTTGCGTCTCCCAAAGGGTGTTGTTTTGGAGAGGTCGCACTGTATTATAGACCAAGCTATGGGGGATATGGCACTGTTAGTGGTGGTGATAATGGCGATGGTAGCAGTAGTAGCGGGGGCGGCTTGGACCACAACACCGGTGTCAGAGATAGAGATGGAACTGGAGAATCTGATAACAACGACGCAGAGGTTGTAGGTGGTGGCCAACGTGGTGATGATGAAAGTGGCGGCGGGAATGATAATGGTAAGGGTATGGGTGGCGGTAGCGGTACTACATGCTCCACCCACCTTGGGTGGTGTCGCTTATCTATCTATCTATCTATCTATCTATCTATCTATCTATCTATCTATCTATCTATCTATCTATCTATCTATCTATCTATCTATCTATCTATCTATCTATCTATATCTATCTATATATGTAGGTTGTGGAGCTAGCGGAGTGTGAGGGGTTGGTGGCCTTTGGCATTACCACTCTAAATATTACCACAGGAAAATGGTTTGTGTTCGAAAATAGACGCTGCTGGCGAGTATCGCACCGTTACCACTAATCGAGGGTATCTACCGACAGTAGCTAATAAATTCAGATATTGAGAAAAACTGTAACAAGGAAAATATTACAAATATATCAAGGCATAAACAGAAATCAAAGTAATTTTAGAATACTTTGGCTGATGTATAATGGTTAAACCGTCAGTTTGAGACACAATGATCTAATGGTGTTTGGTGAAAGCTGAAAAAAATATTTTACACTATGTATGTGCTGTCCCTAACGTTTTGTTGTGGCGCTGAAATGCGGAGTTTGGTAACACCATCGTTTTAATCAACATAAAATCTTCTTCCTTGGTATAACAGTCATTTGTTTGCAAAGAAATAAAGTATTCAAAGACGTACATTTAGTTTTGTCTTCTGATAATTATTTGTTTTATGCTTCAGTGTCGCAACTAAGCTCGAATGTTCATATTTTTGTTTTAACTTATTTTCAGCAACACAGCCATGCTATATCTGTTCAACATGCCTCCCCGACAACCAACTGGCCCGAATACATGGACTTGTATCCTGGTTTTACTTTTTTGCTAGTTTGATCATAAATATTTTCAAATACAAATAAAATATAAGCATCCCAAAACCGTATTGTTTAAAATGATATAAATGGAATCTACTGAAATGTTATGTCTTAAACAGTCGTATGTTTATAACGTTTGATAAACACTCACAAAGTCATGCTAGGTTCACGATCCAGATTACAGTGACTTTGCGTTGTGAACTGAATTAATGTTCGCACCAGGAATTCCTAAAAAATCAAAGAACCACCCGACCCCCAAATTTTAGACGATTTTGACATAAGAATTTTTTGTTCAGTATTCAAGCTTTTCGTTTTCAGCACAATGTTAACTGAGAAATGTACCTGCCTACAGTCTAACATTAGGGTTTCACAACTGCACCCCAACATTTAAGGATGATTTTATTGCAAGTTGGACAGAATATCAAACATAATAATCGGACATATCTTAATCACATGACTTTCAATATGAGAAAAATGACTTTGTCAGAACAGAACAGAACAGAACAGAAAAGAACAGGTCAGGTCAGGTCAGGTCAGAACAGAACAGAACAGAACAGAACAGAACAGAACAGAACAGAAAAGAACAGAACAGAAAAGAACAGGTCAGGTCAGGTCAGGTCAGAACAGAACAGAACAGAACAGAACAGAATTTTATTAGACTTATACCGTTGGTATATCGTCATTCAACATATAGGTAAATATAAATAACATGTCACGTGTATTTCCAAAAGTTAAAGTGTAAAAGTCAAAGTATATACAAACATACAAACTCTAATACAAACATAAATGATGAAGACAATGAGTATGGGCCTATGAAAGAAATAAATAACACGGAATTTCCGAGGATGCACATACTTGTTATAACAAATTATTACTAAATATAGTCAAAGTGCAATAATGTAGTCGACCCTGATCTGAGGACATCAATACAAAGCCAACAGACGGAGCACAAGCTGAAAGGACACAGAACACAGGATGAAACATTGCCAGTCGATAACATGTATAAATCTGTCATTGCTTATGCGTGAAGAAGACCTTACACACGCCCCTTTGGTACATGAAGTGTTTATATCTAAGTTACCTACCCGTACAAAGATAATTCCTCTATATGAGACTGCCTGCTCTCCCGCATAATGAGTGATATGGAGGCCGGGGATGACATTGAATGCATTACCTTAAGTTTAGTGACCCGACGAATCAGATACCTCCACGGAGATTCGAACCTGCGACGTTTCGAGCATTAGTACAACGCTTTACCGAATGGGGTCATTCTGCCGGTAAAGTTATCAAGCGAAAACATGAACAATGCCAAAGATATTTGTTGTTGCGATCATCCATGGCGAACAAAAAACTCAATATGAAATACTTCATAACGTTATCAATTGAGTTTGCGGCAAACAGTGGTTGATCCACGTAAAGTTTATCTATCGGTCGTTAATCCTAAGTTGAAATACCATCATGTAAGACTTTAGTGGATAAAAGTTGACAGTTTTATGAATATTTAAGATGAATTTCTCACTGACATAAAATAACCAGTTCGTTTTCACTCTCAAAATAATCCCTAAATAAGACCGCAATATATTTCATGCTATGTATACAAGTTATTTTAGTGACTGATAGAAATGCATGTATCATTAGAAAAGAGTTTGTATCATATACGTGGGTTTTATGTATGGATTTGTGTGAATGTTCCGCTTGTATGTATTAGTGTTTAGACTGTATTTCGATTGGCTCAACCCACTATTAATTACATTTATGGTTATCTGGAAATTTCGAAATTTCGTTCCAGGTAAGCCATGGAATACTTTACAGTTTGCATGCATGCCCGTATAATTAGCTTTTCTGTTGCTTGTTAATTGTGTTTTCCTAAATATGCCATAATATATATGACACAACCTTAATTGTTTTCATCCATGGTAATTTCAAAATTTCGTTCCAGACCGCCAGTCAAGGGTGATACTAGAATTATTCGCATGTATACTGATTATATACGGTGACTATATGCATTAGTAAATGTTTATTATATAATTAAGTTCATGTGTATTTGTGTAAATGTCTATGATATATGCATATGATGTTAATAGATATACCTAAACACGTAGTGTGCATGTATGTTTCTGGAAACATATAAATTTACAGTGCATGCGTGCGTGCGTGCGCGCCCGCGTGCAAAGACGAAAGTGGGCTTGAATGAGATATATTAGGTAAAGTGAAAGAGATATCGAAAGACTGAGCAATTGTATGTGCGCATGTGCGAGATGTGTGTGTCTGTGTGCTGTCTATACGATATGGTATAAGTTGCTTTTCTCTACAATTTCTATAAGTTGATGTACATACATAGTTAGGTTTTCATTTTTTTACTGTAAAATGTTGTAAGGCTGTAACCGTAATATATACTCTCCGTGTTTGAAGGAATGAAATGTATACATATACGTGTATATGTAGAGAGAGTGAAAGAGAAACGTCAAAAAATAATACTTCGGTTCTGTTTACATTCCAAATAATATAGAGTTGGTTGGTTGGTTGGTCGGTCGGTCGGTAGGTCGGTTGGTTGGAAATCTTTTTCAAATATATATTTTTTCTAGTTATGAGATTAATTTCATATAAAAATATCAGCAAAGAAAAAAATAATTTAGACCTAGAGTCTTTGGTTATCAGAAAAAAATATATTCAGTCGGGTTGGCAGAAACATGGGCTTTTTGTAAGCCGAAACGGATTTTATGTAAAGCGGTGATTTTGTCAGATAAACTGTGACAGTTGATGCGTATCTTAATGTATACTGGTCGTCATAAGAAAGTAACCAGTAAGTGATGTTGGTATAAAACATACAAAATTTAATTCCGGAAATAGCTGAAACATTTCATGATATGGTTTTTTGTTATCCATTATTGACCATGAAATCGCTGTATACCATTAAAATTTTCAAGGTCAGAACTTTTGGCCAAAATAGAAGAATTTTAATGATGGTTACTTTCTTATTACGGCCAGTATATATACATGATTCAGACGATTTTACTTTGGGGTCAAATTTCTATCAACTATGTGGAGGAGAGGTGTTACACCTTAAATGAGCCAATAGACGGACGGACAGACGGACGAACGAACAAAAACTTCGCAATATCGCTGAATGTTCGTGAAATATCCAGCCATGTCATCAGTATGGGGCTAAATGTGAAAGAAAACATTATCGGTGACCAGTCTATTATCAGTTCAACGTATAATGATGTTAAACCAGCCTACCTTTAAACTAAAAGATAATATTGAAGTTAACTTCTTTCAGATTTTTACATCGATGATTTATGTAAACATTTTTGAAAATCGTTATCTGACAGTTTATTTGTTTACTGCTAACTCCTAGATGTAGCTCTAAAAACACGGAACACGCAAAACTCAACATGTTTTCAACTCAGATCTTTACAACTATTATTAAGATTCTCAACACAATTTGAATTAAACAGTTTTTTTGAAAATCAGTGAATTAAAGGGAAAATATTTTGGTTTGTGAAGTTATAATACATGATGTGAAAACAACAACAGTGATGGTTGGAAATACTGTTGTTATGATGTGTTTTCTATTTAAGTAAGATTAGTGTTTTTATTAGATGTGTGGCGTATCCAGTTTATGTTGGAGACAAAGATTAAAGGTACGTTCGAAAATTTATGTATTTTAATCCGATCCAGTGTCACGTGATAGTTTATGACTCAAATTATTTGAAGTTAATGATTTGTAATTGTGAGTATGTACAAAACGATGCCATTATAAATTTACAGTAAATTAACAACCAATTAAAAATATTAATTGAAATCAGAACTGAACAGAACGGAACTGAACTGAACAAAACGGAACGGAACGGAACTGAACTGAACAAAACGGAACGGAACGGAACTGAACGGAACGGAACGGAACGGAACGGCGCGGCACGCCTGGCACGGCACAGTACAGTACAAAACATTTATTTTGGACTTAAACAAAATGGCTTATTAACAACCATTTGACAAATCTGTACTTTCGTACTTTTATATTTAAGTTTTATATAACTCATATTTCACGTGTACCTGTGGTGACATTACCTATTTGTATACTGAAGCGTTCAAATGGAATCAATCAAAGCGTTGTTACGTCATACACATAAAAGATTTCACACCTGTCATCTGGTAGTTCTTAATTGGTTACCATGGTGAATTTGCCTTTCATCTTAAAACCGAAATGACAGTTTTCCAAATTTTGAAAAATAAGAAAAAATGGTGATTAATGCTCTGCTAAAAATACACCGTGCGTGTTAAGTTTCCGTTGCATAACAACTTTGTATCTAAGTTTTAACTCGGTTCATCTTTTGTAAGCAATCCTTTCAAATACTAACTCCGGTTTTTATTTGTTTGTTCGTTTGTATATGACTTATTGTCATTGGGGTTTAAGGCCGTTTTTCAACAATTTTTCAGTCATATACGGCGACCGGTTCACCTTACCAGCTTTTCTGGACTGTATGTTAACCAATACTAACTCACCCTTCCACAAGGAGCCGGCAACTTCTCCACATATGGAGGAAAATCGACATTTTTGTCAAATTTTCATGGAAAGGTATGACCTGCTGCGACCGGGATTCGAACCCGGATCTCCGGGCTGTAAGTCCAGCGCACTAACCACTGGACCACGACAGCAACACCGGTTGTTTTATGATGCTTCGTTCTTTGAAATCTCTGTTGCGCTGTCGAGATTCGCATGTAAAACCTCGGTAATAAGACCATCTTCGGTACCTGAAAAATCGGTCGTAATAATTATTGAAAGTCGGTCCGAAAATGCGCTATAATAACGTGGTCGTAATATTGAGGTGGTCGCAATGTTAGTTTTTTTACTGTAATTGACATTTAACTCGGTTTTGTATTTCGACAGAATCAAATTCATTCAAAAGAACAGGATTTCTGAACAATTTAAGCCTAATATAAAGAGTACACAATGCGTGTTCCACATAATTTATTGTTGTTACGTCACAACTATACAACCACATGACGTCATGATAACATGATTAAATTAGAGTATTTGATTTAGTTCGGATAACGACGTATATGTTAGTGTTTATTAAGAGAAATCTTAACGATTAAGAAACCTAAAGGAGCGAGCGATAGCGAGCGACTGTGGTTTCTTAATCGTTAAGATTTCACTTAATAAACACTAACTCATTTAGTGTTTGCCCTCATTTGACCTCTCTGTCATTGCGCAGTTGATCGTCCGCACATAAGCTCGTGTACGATAGGCGGAGTTTCAGCCTCTGCTACACATGAACATTTTGACACAAACGACGGACTCCTGATACTGTAGTAAAATATGACGTCAGGAGTATTCCAAATATGGTTCTACACATTCGGGGGGCTGGCAAGACCGAAGTCAAAGGTTACGAGACTGTCTGCTTTTGATTACTTAATAATTAAGAGCGAGTTCTACAGAATTAAGACGTCCAAGTAGACTGTTTTAACGAATAAGCAATACAATTTTTTGAATATCTGAGCGATTTCATTGGTTGGCAAATGAGGGCAAACACTAATAGAAAATAGACCAGAGGTTTTATTTCTTTACGCCACGGAACACACTCGGAATAAAGCCTAAACAAAAAAGGTTTGTTTCCGGTTACATGCCCCAAAATATAGGTCGGTAGGTAGGGATTTTTTCTTTTATGTTTTTTTTGACATATGTCGGCTACACTGTTGTGAAAATTACAATATAACACTAAGATTTGAAGGCCGGAAAAACGGAGTCTGTAGGTAAAAGATTGGTCAGTCGGGTAACCGGAAATAAACCTACTTTTTAGGCCTAGTCCATGCCTTTTTCGTATATTCGGACCAAGCGAATTCGTACCCAGAATGTACGAAAGCGCACATACAATATCATTTTGCCACACAAACACAGCTGTCATTAGTCATTACGTGAAATCTCGTTATGTGCGTTTAAGTTATACACGGGATTACGGGAACGCTCAGCCTTATTATGATAATTTCAATGTAAAATGTATATCCTTTGTGTTACGTGACTTATATGTTTGTCATTGCTCTACGTATTTGGAGGGAATAAAGATATGTAATTAGACAAATCGCATGGATTAGATAGAACAAAGTTTTAACATAACTGATTTTTTGTTATTTTGTCGCGTCGATATTTAATCATTATTTGCTTTAATACGTTTAATTCCCGTAACTTCTACGAATTAAATGTTTTGTAATAAATGATGTTAAGAGAATATAACACACATATTTGAAGAAGAAAAAATGCAGACAGTTTAGTTGTGAGGTGCACATCGATAAAGTAAATCTGTTTTCGCCCCGATATAGTTCTTCTGCAACCCCGTGTGTCTTATTTCGTGGATAAAAAAGTGAGCGAGTGAGTGAGTGAGTGAGTGAGTGAGTGAGTGAGTCCGTCGGTCGGTCGGTCGGTCGGTAGGTAGGTAGGTAATTAGATAGATAGGTAGTTAGGTAGGTAGGCAGTTAGGAAGGTAGGTAGTTAGGTAGGTTGTTAGGTTGTTAGGTAGGTAGGTAGTTAGGAAGGTAGGTAGGTAGTTAGGTAGGTAATTAGGTAGTTAGGTAGGTTGTTAGGTAGGTAGGTAGGTAGGTAGTTAGGTAGGTAGTTAGGTTGTAGGTAGGTAGGTTGTATGTAGGTAGGTTGTAGGTAGGTAGGTAGGTAGTTAGGTAGGTAGGTTGTAGGTAGGTAGGTAGGTAGTTAGGTAGGTAGGTTGTAGGTAGGTAGTTCTGTCACCTAATGGTAACTAATGAATGAGTCGATTAACCAATAATTCAAGATTAACAAAAATCAACGCTCAAAGAAATCAAATACCTTTTAACTTGAAATGGTTTTCTTTAATCTTCGGAAAAAAATACAACTTCCTAAGAATTTAATACAAATTTAAAGGGCAATAACTGAATGGATTGTCTTATTGTTTTTTTTTAATCTCACAATAAATCATTTTCTATCAAAGACATCTACAAAGTATATTTCCTAAAATCAGTCTGCTCGATTTTTGAGAAAATATTTTTTTGGAAATTACGGGAATAAACAAGATCTTTTGCTTGTTCGTGAAGTTGCAACTGATCATTGTTAAATTAACGTTAAATTTTGTTAATCGTCACCGTCATAAAAGAATAATAAAAAAAATAATCGTCTGCGTTCGATTAAAGTTAAGCGACACAAAAGTTTGAGTTGTAAATACTATTTAGGCAGATTAATGCGATATTAAGTGACACTACTTTAATAATCTGGATTTAAAAATTGTCAGCTTATGCAAAAATGGGTTAATTAGGGATTTATTTAAGTACGCATAACAATCGTGGAAACAAAAAATACATGTATATAAATTTTATTGATTTTTGATCGATATAATCAGTAAATATTCGTAATAATGTTTCATTGTTGAAATTTAAGTGAATGCAGATATACATAACATAGTTGAGTCTGTGTGTTAACCACGAGTCGCAAAAATTGTGTGAAAGCTTAGGATGCGAGACGAATACAGTTTTTATTAAACTTTAAACCATAGAAAATATTCTACATTACGGCTCGGATTTTGTTGTATGTATGTGTAAGATAAAATCTTACAAAGGTATGTAATTAATTTCAAATTTAAACAAATTGTTAGAATTTACGACAAATCTTAAGATAATGTTTATTAATTACCTTGAGAAATGAATTCAAAATGTAATTAAGACACGGTGTGGTGTGTAGTGTGAACAATTAATTTGTTTTGTAAACACGATTTATTACGATACGCGTGATTAAATTACAAAACCTCCATATGTGAGTAAAATAAAATTCCTTTTCAGCTGTGTACAAAATTTTTCATGTTAGTTTCTACTTTCTTAAAGAAGGCCGGAATCCAGGTCCGGACGGGGTTAGTTTTATCCCCGCCTGTAGTGAAGATGATAAATAAGGAATATAAAATCATATGTCGATAAATTAAGGGTTGAAAAATTAGTGATGGGTTAAAAAAGGGTTGATTAGTAAGGGGGTCAATGATTCATGGATCGATAAATTAGGGGCCACGAATTACCGCGTAGTTCCTTACACATGTAGGATCTTCATCGTTAAAATTCCACCTCACGTCTTATCTTAGACATCAAATTTAAAAGTCTGTTTAAAGCTATTTTTCCACATAATATATACTGCAGAATTTTCACACAATGAGACATTTAATTTAATCAAACCATATGTACGCAAGCATAAGTTTTCTTTTATGCTTATTTTATTGATTTTAACAATGAAATCGTTCTCCATTGTTGAAATTCAACTTAATGATTACACTGTTGTATGAATTCAATTTAACTTAAACGATAGTTACTGCTGTATGTATTAGAAATTTAAAATTTAAACTTTTATGTGTACATATCGACCATGATATTGCTTTATTTAACAATATGGAATTTCAAAAAGCACGTGTGATTTATGTAGAGTGTCTCCTTAATACATTAATGAATTATTAATATCATTTCCACTTTCAGTGACGTGTTTGTTTGTTTTGTTTTATTTGACTAATTGTCACGGTGTTTAACGCCGTTTTTCAACAATTTTTCAGTTATATTCAGCGACCGGTTCACCCAACCAGTTTTCCTGGACTGTATACTAACCAGTACTAACTTACCCTTCTACAAAGAGCCGGCAACTTCTCCACATATGGAGCAAAATCGACATTTTTGTCAAATTTTCGTAGAAGGGTATGATTTGCCCCGACCGTGATTCGAACCCGAATCGCCGGGTCACGAGTCCAGCGCACTAACCACTGGACCACGGCCGTGGCCCCAGTGAAGTGTTACATAAATTTCATATTTCACATGTTGCTGTATTGTATCAGTTTAATATTTATACATGTATGAATGTATTTTTCTGAATTTGAAGCCATCCCTGTAGTCTGAACAATGAGTAAGCAACAAACAATATTTTCTCTTGTCAAATCTTTCCTGCCAAATTTTTGTACCCCCCCCCTCCGCAAACGAAGTAATCGGAGGTTGTACAGGAATGTTGGTTGGGTTGGTCGGTCGCGCGGTCTGTCTCAAATTTGAGTGGGGGATTTAATCACCATTCACTGATAGGTCTAGTTTTAGCTGTTTCATAATGAACTTTATTTAATTTTTATTTTATTTAGAACTTCAAAAATTGGACACAATTTGAAAGCTTATCTAAATTTCTTCTTATTGTAACGATATTAATGCACATATATTTAGGCGTAAAAATGTTTGTTTCTAGTAACGTGCTCATGAAAAAATGGGGTACGTAGGTCGGAATTTTTTGAGTATTTTTGTTACATTATTTTTGAAAGCCGTTATTGAGATTATTTTTTGCGCGGAAAGATTAAAAAATGAGTGAGTGGATGTACCGTTCCACCAGTCTAATAAAATGTCTAGGGTCGCGGGAACATTATTATTGTGGGTCGCGTAACCAGAAACAACCATTTTTTCGCTTTACAGTTTTTTCTTTTAAGAATACAACAAGTAAATCAGTCGGTTCGTCCGTCCGTCCGCTAGTTCGTTGGTTTATTTGTTCGTCCGTCCGTCTATCCTGTCATTATTCCGTGTTTTTGTGCTATATTATGATTTTGTAAAAGCTATTTATATATAAAAAAAACTAACTACCCGAATACGCCATCATTATACAGATTTAATATTGCCCTTTATTCAAAAAGTTTACAACAATAAATCATAAATGAATATCAAATGATCATGTTTTATCGATCTCCGATTTAATTGATAAACTGATCATTATCCGGCCATTGATATTGTTTATAAAATACAGAAATAAGTCAATGAATGGACCCGTGTTTATAAATTTGTATACTTTAATTGTTTGCATGTAAGTTTCGTTCTGTAAGCATTGATTCTAAAAATCTCCACCGTTCATTAGGTATAACAAGGCTTTTAAGAAAATTGTAAAGCCATATTACTCGCGTTTTTGAATATATTTAAGTGAAAACGTGATTTGAATTTTTGTACGTTTGTGTAAGTAAATCACGGAGCGTTAGATTCGAACATTCTGTGGTTTTGAGAAATGCGAAACACCGAATGGACGAAACAAGTCACGTGGTAATACCTGTGATTAATTTTCATTCTGCAGGCAATGTTTTAAAGTTCATATTCGTCACTTTAGGAGAGCTTGAAAATACTAAATATACTCAATTTTACATACGTACCCAAAATTTTACTTTTCAAAAATAAAAATTGGCCGAATAAATCGAAATAAAAAAAATGGACGAAACAAGTCACGTGATAACACCTATAATTAATTTACATTCTGCGGGAAAATGTTTTATAAAGAGCTGAAAGTGTAACCTAGATATGTTTTACTGTGTTTTGCGGTATTTATAGAATGGAAAACATACGAATTGATATTTTGTGATTGCGGTTATTGGATGATAAATTGTTTAGAATAATTGGAAGATCACAGAAAACCAAAAAAGTAAAATCACGTGACCTTGTTCTCACTGGTTACATAAAAAGGGTTTCTGAATGTGGTGGTTTGATAGAGACACGTACCATTGTAAAAAAGGGATTTATGCGTGTGTTTGTGGTGTCTGTTTGCAGACACGTACCAATGTGATTAAGTGGTTCATGTGCGTGTGGTGTATACAGACACGTACCATTGTGATAAAGTGGTCCATGTGAGTGCTGTGTGTTGAGACACGTAGCAGAATTATAATAATAAATTCGCTGGCAATTTGATTATGTGGTTGATTTTACGATTTAAGCATGACTAATGCGTACAAACCTGCCTGAGAATTAAGATCTCAAAGCTCACGTACGGAAGTCGTTCCTAGATCAAGTAAAACATGTAAACAAAACTTTATGCGTGCGGCACCTAACGTCATAACGAGTAATATTTTCAAAATCAGGCATTGACAATGATAAAAAGACGTACGTACGGACGGACGGATGGACCACTCCATTACAGTATGCTCCCCATTGTTTAAGTGGAGCCATAGAAATCACATTAAATGAATCTATGCATTGAGAAAGTCTTTTATGAAATATCAAGTCTAGTTTGCATCGTTCTAATTCTGTTAACATTTTGTACGTTTATTAAGTGACAGTATTCAATGTTTATTTTTTCTTTGATTCAATGACATAAAATGTTTACATGCAATTAATTGTAGCGGTTATCAACTGTACTTTTTTCTTCTTTCTTGTCTTCACAGAATAACACAATGATGAAAAATAGAAAGCTTCTGATTGGCTCTCCGCGAATGGCGAGATCCAGAGTTCTACCAATCAGCACAGCCGCGTCAAAACGAGGCTTGACGTCAGATTTGAAAACAGACCCAGCGTCATATTTGGCGGTGACTCCTCTTGGTGCAAGAAATGTACAAAGAAACAACAAATATGAAAACACATACAAACTTGAACCGGAACAAACTTTCATTGGTATTGAAATTGAAAAAGTCGTAGAGAAAATTTTAATGGACTATTTACATGACAAAGATTATGCCCCAGATGAATGTAAAACTCACAGCCAGGTGTTAAGTTCTCGTATTCTTGACAAGATTAAAACCATGGGGTACCAGAAGTTTAAGATGGTGTGTGTCGTGTCAATAGGATCTTTAAGGGAACGACCTGGGATGCAGTTTGGGTCAAGGTGTCTCTGGAATAAGGAGACGGACAATTTCATCAGTTCTAAATATAGTAACTCATCATTATTCGCTGTTGCCATGGTGTACGGCCTGTACTATGATTAGTGAAAATAAAAATGTTGTTTATTTTTAGTCAGGTGAATTTACTATTATGATCTCAGACATGTAATTACTAGCCTTTAATTACTGTGAATTAAAATCCCAGTTGGGACTAGAAATATTTCACAAGTAACGAAGCTGTCCAGCTAGCTTACAGACGGTCGTTGGTTCTGTCGGGATGTACATCCGGGAGCCATGTTGGTGCACAATGTATGATGACCCCCCCCGCTTACACCTGTGTAGAACCACCGACCTTCTGTAAGCTACCAGGACAGCTACCTCACATGTAAAATATGTCTGGTCTCGATTGGGATACACCAATATTTAGCTATGTAATGTCCAAATATTTTTCATCACTTATATAGTAAATTTTGGGTGAAAATCCTTGGTCCTAACTATAGAATTGAACAAAGCACCCTAAGAACGTTCAAGTTAGCACAGCAACAAGGCAGATAAAAGGGGCCAATATTCTAACAATCACTACGATGATTGTATTTGAAGTCTTTCATGAAATTAAGACATATGAATTTTTTCTTTTCGTAAGTATAACATATAGCAACAACACCAGCAGCAGCAGCAACAGCAACAACAACAGAGTGTCACAAATTTATTTTTATATTAACATGGATACAATAAAAACAAGTTTTTTTATCTCGAAAAAGTTCATGATTTTGAATTTTTTATTTGGTCGACATATTTTTTCACATATGTGTAACTTTTCTCTGGAGCGGAATAAACAGCTGAAAACGTTTTTTTCATACCTGAAAATATAACACAGTAACACACATATAGTTTAAATATATCACTGTAACATACATATAGTTTAAATATATCACTGTAACGTACATATAGTTTAAATATAACACTGTAACATACATATAGTTGAAATATAACACTGTAACATACACATAGTTTAAATATAACACTGTAACATACATATAGTTGAAATATAACACTGTAACACACATATAGTTGAAATATAACACTGTAACATACATATAGTTGAAAAATAACACAGTAACATACATATAGTTGAAATATAACACTGTAACATACATATAGTTGAAATATAACACTGTAACATACATATAGTTGAAATATAACACAGTAACATACATATAGTTGAAATATAACACTGTGATGTACAAATAGTTGAAATATAACACAGTAACACACATATAGTTTAAATATAACACTGTAACATACAAATTTATAGCTTAAAAGTGACTGAACATATCTCACTGAGCTGTACATATAGTATCAAATCATAGTGAAATATTCATCATCAGTATTTTTGAAGGGAGAAAATAAGAATGTTTTCATTTCTTAAGGCACTACCTTCAAACTAATGCATACATACATTGATGACAAAATTAACTATTTTCCCTTCCAAGGGAGACCACTGCAAGCATATTAAACTTTAATCATATACAATTATCTCCCTTGAAAATGACAAATCTGTACAGTCTAACTTGTATTAAGTGGCTACCCTTCAGTTTAGCTGAAAGCGGTCTCTTCACACAATGTTGGAATGAATTTACCAGTATATGTTTTATAGTTTGAACCTGAATTAAACGTATATCGTATATGTACTATTAAATTTACATATTCAACAACTTAAGTTCGGTATATAACATGTACTTAATGTTAGTTTGTTTTATGTGACTTATCGTCACTGGAGTTTTATGCCGTTTTTCAATCATTTTTCAGTTATATATGGCGACCAGCTCACCTTACCAGCGTTCCTGGACTGTATACTAACAAGTGCTAACTTATCCTTCCACAAGGAACCGGCAATTTCTCCACATATGGAGGAAAATCAAGATTTTTGTCAAATTTTCATAGAAGGGTAAGATCTGCCGTGACCGGGATTCGAACCCGGGTCTCCGGGTTACAAGACCAGCACACTAACCATTAGACCACGGCCGCGGCCCATATGTACTTAATGGCTGATTTATTTAACATCATTTAGCAGCATATAATTATTATCCAATGATAAGTGGGTAACAGCGTAAAAGTGTACATCTGTGACGAAAATATTATACATGTACAGTACATTTTTGTCTAATTCATCAATACATACAAGACTCAAAATCATTACTTTCATGTATCGTACCTGTAACGCAAGAGAGCTGTATACTTAACCTGAAGCTTTTGTAGCTTGCAACTTTTGTTGATTGATTCAAAATTAATCAGACAATTCAATAGGTCAGTAAAAACCTTATTCAAAGTCATTCATGTGGCAACTGCTAAAATTCCTAAATAAGTGAACTAGAATTTTCTCAAGTTAAACAAAGATTTTAAAAATCAATTCCAGTAAAATTTATTTCTATGCAACAGGAGGAAATTGCCAAAATACTGTAGTTCAACTAATATTGTTGGGGATTTAATTTGGCGGAAGTTGTGGGTCGGCTGATCCATGAAATCCATTCCCCACGAATATAAATACTGAGATATCCTTAACAGTAACAGAACCAACCAATCATGATACACTTACCGGAATTCCAGGCAGATTCCATTCCGATTTTCACTGTTTGACGATCTATATTCCGTACCTACAACAAGAAACGATTTGAACGAACAAAACAAACAACAAACAAACACAGAATTCAGTCACCAAAAAAAAAAAATTAAAAAATACAGAGGGGAAATTTAATAAAAATTGAGAAATTTAGTGACATCCTTATAAAGTTTTTAAAATAAAGACATAGAGCAGTTGATGCGATACTAGAGATACAAGATGAAAGTAAACACAGATCTAAATCTGTTGATGTGATAGAAGAGACAAAAGATGAAAGTAAACAAAGATCCATGATCCATCATTCATCTTATATAAAAGCATGAACTTCAAGTTATTATGATTAAAAAAAGTTGCGGCAAAGAAGAAGAAATATTTCCAACTTTTTGAAATAAACAGAAAATTTCCATTGAGATACTAATTACATTGTAAGGACTTAAGAACACAAGATAGACCATATCAGGTGGGCTTTAACGAGATACAGTCAGTCACTGGTATATGTGTATACAGCATTTTTCACAGCATTTTGGGAACATGACCAGACCCCTAGATTTGGGGATTTCTGCAACATTTTGGACAAAATGGGAAAGAGTCACACTGTATGAAATGACTGAAAATAATCAAATAAAACTAAAAAATAACAAATATGATTTAGACATTCAATAAACATTTGAACTGCTGTAAATTAAATTTTGTTTTTTCATTATTTTTTTCTCATTTGAATTGGGAATTTTTGCATTGCATTTGAGAAAAAAACATGCTTTTTGCCATCCGGAATGCGACCGAATATTGGTTGTCAAAACGGCCCAAGAAAAACCCTGGTATGATTATGTTCATAATAAACCAACTATCCCCCAAAAATATGAAATAATCTTCCATTTTAATTGATTAACTGTTAATTATAACATGAACTGAATTAAGACAAAAAAAATAAAAAACAAATAATATTCAAAAGTTATCATGGTGAATTAAAACTGTATAAGTATTTGTCCTAATGAATCCACAGATACTTTCAAACACTTAAGTTTTTTGTAGCATAAAGTTTAAATTTTCAAATAATTTCAGGAAATAATTCACGACCATGGTACTTGTTCATTACTGATTTTGAAAAGAAAAATTGTTTGGGCCTAAAGTAAAATATTATTTGTTTGCTGCTGCCGAACGACCCACAAAAAAACCTTCGGTCTGAAATATTTTATCACCACAAATTGAATGCGTATTATTTTTAAATTACATTAATGAAAATATTTCCTCCCGTTTCATGGTCTATTTACATGTGTCTTATATAAAAAATAATACTCCCACTAACCAAGCCAGTCCATAAGTGTGGTCACCAACGAAAAAAAAAAATTTTTTTTGAGGGTGGCCTTGTTTCTGGTTACCTGAGTTACCTGAACTTTTTCTCACGATCCTAGACATTTTATTAGGCCCAAAGAATGGTACAACCATTTAATGAGCGTGTAACCAGAAACAAACAATTTTGATGCCATATTTTACTTTGTTCAAGATTTGTTAGGCTTCTCTCTTTGTTTTGTTTTGGCTGAACCAGTCATACTTGACTCTTTTTCCAATTTTTTTTCTTGTTAATAGTAATAATACATTTCAATAACTATCAGATCACCCTGAATATTTTACTATCAAGGTAGAATAAACGTCTCACACATATCTAGGCTATATTGAAGTGGATTAAAGAATATGATACGATCTGAAAGTAGTTAGTTTAAACCCATCACAGTCAGGACTTTCATTATTTTTCATAACTCATTAACGTCTTTTTGCAAAAGTGTAAAATCATAACTTTTCTGACATCAGGAATTTTCTGCCAAATTTTGGAAAAATCATCGCTTTTTGAATTTTGGGAATTGGTGTGTTTCCCTGTTCATACTTTGGTAGAGGATAGATTTAAACTAATTCAAACCTTTTGAACCAAGTCCTCATTCACTGAATGCAAGACTGTGCTTTTCACTTTATTCAAAGATTTTACACCATTCTCATTGTTTGTGCTCCACACGCCTTGATTCGCTGTCACGGCAACAGCTCCAACTGCGATGCCAACTTTGGTAACCGTCCTAGAAAGAAACAAGAATTTCTTACATTATAATAAAAATAAAAAAAATTAAGCTTAATACTGACAAGCATTTGACTAATTAAATAAAATTTCCTTCCAATATTATTGTAAATTTTTACTCTTTGGTACAAATTCTCAAGAGTCAAAAACTTTATCTAACTGATTTCAAGAGTCGAAATGCTGTTTTTAGGGTCAAATGAAAGCCTTGTAACATTTAAAATAGTTTGAACAATTCTGTCACTGAAGATGTCAATTACTTCATCCTGGTATGATAGGGAAAGAAATTGTCATAAATTTAAATGTGACTATGGTGCATGCCTTTCCCGATCACTGTCATATCAATGAGAATAAACATCTGCTAGATTCAAGCTATGATCTAACCCGTATGCACTCAGAACTTTCATCTTGACAATTAGTTTATTGTTTAGTAAAAAAATAACACATACAGCAAAACCTCAATGAGACATCCTTTGATACTCGAAAATTCGGTCTTAATAATGAGGTGGTCTCATAAATTGAATTATAGGGGAGTAATTGAAAACTGGTCCAAAATTAAGTGGTCGTTATAATGAAGTCAAAAGTGGTCGTATTATTGAAGCATTGAGGTCTTGCTGTACATGCTTATCTGAATTATATTGATCACATAGCAAAGTCTGAACAAAAACGAATATTATCATGCTTTCTACCATCAATAACCCAAATTAATTCAAAACGAACTTAGCTTATGATATCTTACATAATATTTTATCCGAAATCTACACTATCCGAATACAAATCAATTGATTTGATTTTGTTTCTATATGATCAGTGATTTGATAAATAACCAATTAACCGTTCTATATTTATTTAGTCAACATTGCGTTAATCAGATAATTCCTATTTAATTTTATGAATGTAGCCAAATATCATTTTCACTTACTTTGCAACTGACAAGGTCGCCATGATCGGATGCGATAAAGTCCACAAAACCGTTTATTAGTCCGGATGGGTAAAAATTAAACTGGTCCCCGTTCCAAGTTGCAGTGCACTGTCTCTGCACAACTAGAGTCAACGGGTACCAGTTTAATAAGAAATATTCTGAAAAATTTCGTCATCCAAAACCTTATGATGCGTTGTTTTATTTATTTTGATTCTTAAATCAACGTTATTTAAAGCTTAAATTTGCTATTTTTTTGTGAATTTTAGTATAAAAGGTAGAACTTTGTATCAATGTACACACGTGTATATTGGTCCCAACGTTAAACTTAGGTTTAGCATTATGTCTCTGACACGTAATTATTCTGGTCAGGGATATTAATTTACTGTTTTTAAACGTGTTCAAACCATGCCGTTATCACAAGGAAGCCAAAAATCTCAGCTGGCAAAATCTATGATCATTATAATATACAGTGAAAATCACCGAAAAGCGTCACTCAAAGCATAACATCAGGGGTCAAACGAAAATTTATTTTTAAAGGTGTGACGCTAGATTTGGTCAGGTACGTTCACAGTTAACATGCTATTATTGAATATTTGTTCATTTGTTAGCCTACCACCGATCTCCCTGAAACAAGTTGTTTGTCTGCCTGTCTGTCTGTTTTTATGTGACTTATTGTCACTAAGGTTTAACGCCGTCTTTCAACAATTTTCCAGTTATATACAGCGACCGGTTCTCCTAACCAGTTTTCCTGGACTGTATACTGACCAGTACTAAGTTACCCTCCCACAAGATACCGGCAACTTCTCCACATACGGAGGAAAATCGAGATTTTTGTCAAGTTTTCATAGAAGGATATGACTTACCGTGACCGGAATTCGAACCCGGATTTCCGAGTTACAAGTCCAGCGCACTAACCACTGGACCACGGCCGCGGCCTGCGTCTTTGGTACGTATACATATAACAGCCTTCTTTAACACATGCCGGTGCACATGTACGGATGAATGTACTTTATTACCGACTATAACATTTACTGTGTGAACTACCCATAAATATTTTTAAAATACTGTAACAACTCGATAATGGGACCACATCGGGACCCGAAAATAGGTTGTAACAATGAGGTGATCTCATTATCAAGTTGAAATGTAGGAGAGTTATTAAAAGCCGGTCCGGAAATAAGTGGTCGTTATAATGAGATGGTCGTAATTTGGAGGTTGTAGCTTTTTGAGGTTTCACTATAAACTTATACTATTGAAGCGATTATTTTATGAAACTAAATTAGTAAATATGAGCAACATTTTGAGAAATATATTTGAATGCCTACATCATAGTAGTATTAATATGAAATATTTATTTTATACCTGTAATTAGAATTTAAATACCATGTGTCATGATGTAATAAAATGGAATAATATCAAATATTTGTCAAGGTTTTTTTAGTTTGGTCAATAATAGTAATAATTATGTACCCGATATACGCAATCACACAATAAAACATTATTTGATAATCACGGTACCTGTTTTTTTTTATAAATGATTCATACAAACATAATTTGTAACTTCCCGCGTGGTCTAGTGGTTAGGATTCCGCGCTCTCACCGCGGCGGCCGGGGTTCGATTCCCCGCACGGGAAATATTTTTTAAAATGCTTTTGTAAGTGAATTTTGTATCATAATTTTGTTTGAAGAACATTGAAATGAAAGGAAAGGATACACAAAAAAGGTATAGATTTTTTTTTTCGTTTTACAGGACTTTCGTGTCGTCCCAATAGCCAGGGTCATTTGGCGACTTTTCCAGGAAGAACCGGAAGTACACTTAGGTAGAAAAGCCAGGTGGACAACTTCCTCACATTTTTTCCTGGTCTCGGATGGGATTCAAACTCAAAGCAGTGAGGGGCCAGTGATTAATAGTCAGATACAATAACCACTCAACCCCGGAGGCTTCCAATAAAATATTTCGGAATGAAAATTATGACATTATCTGGAATCAATCCACAGTACAACCCCAAGATAACGACCACCTTGTTATTACGACCACCTTTTACAACGACAACCTTGTTATAACGACCACTGGATAACTTCCTCACAAGTGAAATTTGTCTGGTCCCTGATGGATTTGAACTCACAGCCGCAGCCCAGTGGTTAGTACGCTGGACTTGGAACCGGGAGATCCTGGTTCGAATCCCGACCGCGGCAGGTCATACCCTTCCATGAAAATTTGACAAAATGTCGATTTTCCTCCACATGTGGAGAAGTTGCCGGCTCCTTGTGGCAGGGTAAGTTAGTACTGGTTGGTATATAGTCCAGGAAAACTGGTTAGGTGAACCGGTCGCCGTATATAACTGAAAAATTGTTGAAAAAAGGCGATAAACCCAGTGAAACAAACAAACAAATTTGAACTCACACCAGTTAAGGGCTATGTGGTACATTATTCACCTGTATCAAACGTTTGATGACCTTACATTCACAAGTTCTATATTTTGTAATACCTGAACAACGCGGACACTGTTTCATTATCTATAAAAGTGATCGTGCATTTTTTTTTAAAAGTTGGGATTGAATATTGACAACAACCAAGCATGAAAATAATCTACATGAAGACAGACTTTCTTTCATTCATTGTCCCCATTGTCTAATATTTTATCCAGAATGACTTGATGGTTATCAACGTATTCGGTAAGCGCTGATTTGGAAAGTATTTTAACTCATTCTCGACAAAGCAATAGCAGCTACAACAACAACAACAGCGGCAGCAATAACAAAAAAACAACAGCAAAAACAACAACAACAATCACCATGACAACAACCACTACTACTACTACAGCAGCAACAACAACTGCAGCATCAACATTCTCCACCACCACATCAACAACAGCAGCAGCACCACCACCACCACCACCACCACATCAACAACAGCTGCAGCAGCAACAACAGCACTAAAAACAACAGCAAAAATCTTTTTAAACCACAAAATCAGCCGCATATTCAGACCTAGAAATCAGAATATTCACATGTATGTTCTGTCATGTTGTGGTTCTCTGTATGAAGATGTAACGAGGTTTTTACAAATATATTTTGAAAGGAAATCAATGTCCGTCATATTTGATCGTTGTGAGATTTCACCACGAGAAATCCTTTAACTTATTGGCTGTTAGCGTCCAGAGAAATGTACGAATATGTAAACTGACGGAAATTACATCCTAGCTTGGCACTACAACCAGTATCATACTCTATGTAGTGTGACTGACGCGGCAAACGGATTTTTTTCGCATTTTATTCAACACTCAAAGAAAGGCAAGACTGTTGTGGGTTTGTAGAAGTCATTTCGGATCTGAGGTCAGTAGATTTTTTTCTGTATCGTTTATATTAAGCTGAATGTATATTGTGTCAAAACTTTTGTGTGACTTCAAATATTTCACTCAAGTTTTTAAGTAATAGAGGACTTAAAACTCCTTTCATTTGTTGGAGCATGTAAAACAATAAAGCAACATAATACTTATTATACAAGTGTGTTGTGTTCATCGGGCAAAACAAAGACTTGCTTTAATTCTCGTAAATATATATAGAAAAAACTAATTAAGTCAGTTCTTTATGTAAGTTCAAAGGTCAACCAAGTAAATTTTGATGAATGAAGCGCCGCTACCGTGGTCCAATGGTAAGTGCGCTGGACTTGTAACCCGGAGATCCAGGTTCAAATCCCTGTCGCGGCAAGTCATACCCTTCTATGAAAATTTGACAAGAATGTCAATTTTCCTCCATATGTGGAGAAGTTGACGGTTCCTTGTGGAAGGGTAAGTTAGTCCTGGTTAGTATACAGTCCAGGAAAACTGGCTAAGTGAACCGGCTGTCGAATATAACTGAAAAACGGCGTTTAATCCAGTGAAAAAAGTCATAATGAGACTGTACACGTGAAATTAATTCCTTATGTTTTTCGATATTTTTTAAATATATTTTCTGTGGCGAATCTGTTCCTTTATTAATGAATCCAGTTTAAATGTCTGACACCAGAAACAACAGTCCAGCAACAGACGAGTTGAGTAAACAAAAAATTCCATTACGTGTATGTTTCTGTATCATAAACGGTGAATTTGTTTCATTGTACAAAAGTGAAAGCCAAGATGTTATCAGACAGTTTAAGTCATAACTTTGATTTCAGATATTTTTACCGAAACTTGGGCTGGAATCAATATCACGTGGTGAACTTCCGGTTTCTTTGTTTGTTTACGGATGAATGAATTGCGTTAAAATTAGGCCTTTTCAGTCATGTAGTAGCAGTTTTAATAACACCACAATGAATGAATGAATTGTCATGAAATTAACGTGTACTTAATAAATACCTTTATTCTAATTATTGATATACCGACCTCAATGTCACTGGATTAACCGCAAACATTAAATGGCGACCGGAAATGAACCTCTGACATCACGTTTGATTTTTCAAACAGAAATAAAGAAATATGACCGAATATAAGCTTAAAAATTTCGGAAGGAACGAAAATATTTTAACATAAACCCGGGTCTCGTGTCTGTCATTCTACTGAATACAAAAGAACAAATAATATTTTGTGTGATGTGAAATTAAGATTCCCGTATGGAGCCTCTTGCTGGTCATTTTTAAAAGCGTTCTCCCCTCCGTAATCTTTTACCGCGAGATTTTATCCAAAAATCAAAGAATAATGCCTAGGGGCCTTTTTTGTTTCAAGTTAATTCAATTAACTTTATCACAAATCATTTTACTTTATACTCAAAGCGCAATAAACAATACCGAACGAGATTCTTTACAAAGTCAAATGACAATAAACGAGATTTTACGAGACTTCGCTTAGAAATTCAATTTCCGTCTATAAACTTACTCGAAATTGTTGTTTCGTTAACTCTACATATTCTGAAAGAACTCAATAATTTTACTTGAAAAATGTTTTGTAACCCTTCATGGAAACATATCGGATACCACACACCAGCCAAAAGGTCATGTAAGGTATGTAGTCCTTTAACGACATCATAAACATTGATACAAAATTTTAAAAAAAAACACACATACGAAAATTACGATGATCTAACGTATTTGTAGTCAATAATGTAGAGTGCTCGTAGTTTATGTGATCACTGTACAGTAAACTTAGTTTATGTGGTCAGTGGTGTACAGTAATGTTAGTTTATGTGATCAGTGGTGTACAGTAATGTTTGTTTATGTGGTCATTGTACAGTAATGTTAGTTTATGTGATCAGTGTACAGTAATGTTAGTTTATGTGATCATTGTACAGTAATGTTAGTTTATGTGATCAGTGTACAGTAATGTTAGTTTATGTGATCAGTGTACAGTAATGTTAGTTTATGTGATAATTGTACAGTAATGTTAGTTTATGTGGTCAGTGTACGGTAATGTTAGTTTATGTGGTCAGTGTACGGTAATGTTAGTTTATGTGGTCTGTGTACAGTAATGTTAGTTTATGTGATCATTGTACGGCAATGTTAGTTTATGTGATCATTGTACGGTAATGTTAATTTATGTGATCATTGTACAGTAAACTTAGTTTATGTGATCATTGTACAGTAATGTTAGTTTATGTGATCAGTAGTGTATAGTAATGTTAGTTTATGTGATCAGTGGTGTATAGTAATATTAGTTTATGTGATCAGTGGTGTATAGTATTGTTAGTTTATGTGATCATTGTACGGTAATGCTAGTTTATGTGACCATTGTACAGTAATGTTAGTTTATGTGATCAGTGTACAACAATGTTAGTTTATGTGATCAGTGTACAGTAATGTTAGTTTATGTGATCAGTGTACAGTAATGCTAGTTTATGTGATCAGTGGTGTATAGTGATGTTAGTTTATGTGATCATTGTACAGTAATGTTAGTTTATGTGATCATTGTACAATAATGTTTGTTTATGTGATCAATGGTGCAGAGTAAACTTAGTTTTTGTGGTCAGTGTACAGTAAACTTTAGTTTATGTAGTCAGCGGTGCGCCGTTTTCTTTGTACACTAAATGTCAAGGTCTACTGATGCCAACATGCTCTTATTATCGGCATGTACGAAGTGTCAACATTGACATATTGATAACGTATTTTTATTAGTCAATAATTTGATTAATTTGATAAGTCAATAAATAAAAAAAACACAGTATTCACAAGAATAACAAAATAAAAGAAAGCGCTGAGTTGAAAAACTAGAAAGAATTTGAATAAAACATTAACTTCAAAATTTGCTACCTTGTCCCACCTTTGAACGCAGGAAGGTTAAATGTGACGATAAAATGTTTCCTTTTTCTGAAATACCGCATTAAAAGCTCGCATTTAATTGCTTTTTGATTGAGCGGAAAATCGCGTTTTAAGTAGTATAATTGAAACATTGGTAGTTAATGCTCGGTTTTATTTCATTAAAAGTATACCGTTATTTATCTTTGTAATTTTATATTTTAATGATTGTTGAACGCTGAAGCTAATAAAACAAGCATAAAAATTAACTTCACCTCGATTTCTCTCCTCTTTAATTATAAAGCGATGAAAATCGTTTGCGTTTAATGTTTTCTATGGCTTATTTTCAGAGGCAAAGAATCAAAAAAAAGAAAAGAAAAAAAACGATCGCAATACAGTTTTTCCTTTATTCTTGTAATTTTTAATCTTGTAGGACGTTTTTGTATTAAAATAAAATGTCGAATTTCAGATTTCTCGATGGTTGAGAATTACATGAGTTAAGTAGCTGTAATTGAATTGTTATTGACGAGTTACAGAAATCGCGAACCACAAAAAAAGTTCTATTTTATTATGTCAAACAGCCAGATAAGTGACTTACAGGCTTATTTTGTGGTTATATTAATGTTGTATTTTGTAAACTTTATTTACAATGCAGCCTTTGTTTGGACCACAGTAAAACCTTTACATAAAAACAACCCGTAAAGGAAGTATTAAAACCTGGTTAGAAAGTAAGTAGTCGTTGTAATGAGCTGGTCGTATTGTTGAGACGGTCGCTTAGCGAGGTTTCACTGTATCGCTTTATATAATGATACCACAGTTTCACTTAAAAACAATGTCTCATTAGATCATTCTTTTTTTTAAACAAAATGTTGCTTTGCAATAATGCGACCGACTCATTAAATAAATTATCTAAAAATAAAATATTTGAGGTTTTAAAAAAAGGTCTTTCCTGTCTTTATTCAAACTTTTCGTTTTCCGTACAAACATAAAATATCAACAATACCCTATCTAACAACCAACTGAAAAGTTTGGGTCGTATAACCGCAAATTAACAGGCCTTAATATCAGATTTAGAAAACTTGTGTCATGAAGTTTGGTTTTATTTATTTACGAATTTAGAAACTCTAATTTCTCACATTAATCAGACCATTTTACTGTAATTAAAAAATAATTTCTTGCACCATCAATATAATAGGGGGCTGCGGCCGCGGCCATGGTCCAGTGGTTAGCGCGCTGGACTTGTAACCCGGAGATCCCGGTTCAAATCACGGTCGCGGTAGGTCATACCTTTCCATGAAAATTTGACAAATTTTTTTATTTTCCTCCCCATGTGGAGATGTTTCCGGCTCCTTGTGGAAGGGTAAGTTAGTACTGGTTAGTATACAGTCCAGGAAAACTGGACAGGTGAACCGGTCGCCATAATTAACTGGAAAATTGTTGAAAAACGGCGTTAAACCCCAGTGACAATGTCACAAAAACAAACAAACAAACAAACAAACAAACAAACAAACAAACAAACAAACAAACAATTAACTTATAATAGCTATATAACTTAGCTTTAACTTATAATAAATGGTGAGTTGTTCCGTACGAGTATTTTACAAAATTTAATTGGGTATATCACGTGACAAAATTAATTTTGATCGCGCAAAAAATTCCCGAGATTCAGGATTATTTTATTCCATGCTAGTACGTCATTGGTTGTGATGAGATAATGTTGTTCGTTTTTCATTCATGTACCTATTTATAGGTGAAGACAGCCATCTATGTACAATTTTAACAACAATTCGTTCTTTGTCAACATTTTATAATCCACCATGAAAATTCTGGAATATTGATTTTAAAACTTTGTCATTCTATAATGGAGGTTGCTACGGGTAACGACAGTCATTATCACCCCACCCACTAATTTTCGTAATAACACGCAAGGGAGGTAATCACAAGACGGCGCTTTTTATGCCTCCACATGTTTGAACTAATAAAACAAGCATTTTGATAAATCAGTTGAGGTTTTAAATCGTTGACACACAAAATGTTATCAAGAGTGATAAATGATGCGATATTCAGGCTAACTTATCCTCGATCAGGTTAATACTAGAGGGGCGTTACAAAATGTTCCAACAATTTGACCAAACCAATTATAGTAGACCGATCGATTTTTTTTCATTTCTATTTTTTTTCTCTAAAACTCCTTACAAGATTTCAAAGTTTGTACTTGACGATCAGAAACTTTGAGTGCCAAAAATACAGTTGGTCGGGTAATCGTAATTTTCTTCTGACTTTAATGAGGGCGATTAAATGTGTTTGTCGTCGTTCGAGAGCAACATCTCAGACCTTTATAAACGTCCACATCTCATCTGACAAGCGCTCATAGATTACCCAGCAGTACAAACCTGTTCCCCCGCATTATTCCTCACATAACCGCGCATTCATACACCTGTACCAGTAATTGTTCACGCACGACTTTGTGAATTTTCTTACCCTCGATCAAATATAAAATGATCGAAAAGTACTTTTTGAACACTCCTCAAATATTGTCGTGTAAGCATATATTCTGACCTATAAGACTTCGCCGTCCCTAGTCTTCCCTAATGTTGATAGGTTTAAACTTGTTGTTTATCGCAGAGAAAATTCCACGATAATTTATCATCTCCCCCAATTTTTTTTTTCTTTCATAAAAGTAGATTTCTAATGAAATTCAACTCATAAATTTATACAAAAAATGTCTTTTCAAAAGGTTTGAAGGTAAATTTTGTTCATACAGTAAAACCTTTATAATGAGACCACCTTCTGGACTCCAAAAAATCCATCGTGATTGTGAGGTGGTATCATAATTAAGTTGAATTATAGGTAAGTTAATTAAAAGCCGACCTACAGTCTCACAATATTGAGTTCTCCGTTCACAACCATTTAAATCAAGCGATTGACAGTCTCGCACATTTTTATTATCCGACTCCAGAATTTAAAGCAACAATATTGACTAATAAAACAGCTCATCCTTTTACTTAAAACTACAGTGCAACCTCTCCAAAGCAACACCCTTTGGGAGACACAAAATTATGACGTTGTTGAGAGGTTGCCACTCTAGAGAGGTAAAATAAATAGTCATATGGTACAGTAGGGAAAAAAGCATGCTGTTGTTGAAGGGAGGTTGTCGCTCAAGAGAGGGCCGCTCTGGAGAGGTTGCACTGTAGTAATGAATGTTTTTTTTGGGGGGGGGGAGAGAATTGCTCTTCACTTTTTTACCAACTGTTTTATATCAGTATGAAAAATGTACGAAATAAAAAAAAACACTTAATTTGTCAGCAATTTTTCGAACACAATGTTCAATATATTTCACTGAATAAAATGTTTGAAGGCTGAGTGGCATTTATTTGATTTATTTGAAGTCTCGCGAGATTTTGTCATCACGATCAATCTCTTTTCTTTTTGTATGTTGCAAATATTTACATACAGTAAATTTTTCTGTCTGTGTCAACACGTTTGTGTTTATATTGTACTTAAATATTTGAAAAGCCGAGATTAAAGAATGTGTGGTTTGGACAGGAGACGTGGCGATACTTTAAATCCGGTCGTAAAAACTCCAATTTGATAGTCATAATGATAATTTTCTCTTCAAAATCTTCCAGCACAAAAATTCAGGCAAAACTATGGAACCCTGGACAGGCCATGTTGACGATTGCCTAAACAGACATGCGCAGTGCGATATTTGCCTGCGAAGTATAGTAAGACATTTCTCATTGGTTAAACATTATGCTTCTCGAACAGACTAGATTCAAATTCAACCAATCAGAGTTAAGTAAATTTTCAAAATCAACCAGTCAGAATGTAGAGTTCACTCAACGTTTTCAAACGACTAAAGCCGATAACCTTTGGAACGAAATGTCGATACTTCTTAAAATGCTTGGACAATGCTTGAATCCCTGAATTAATAAGATAACAATATACATTTTGTATCTATTCAAGGGGTTCATTTGTCGACTCCGTAAAATAACATTCTTTTGGTGACTTTTTCAGCTAAACAAATTTTCACGTGTTTTTGTTAGATAATCTATAAAATGTGCGAAATCTCTCTAGAAAGAAAAAAAAACTAATTCACTTGCCAAGAAATGAGTCTCAATATCAAGGCTGTATATTATAGCGATTACAGCAAAAACCTCTTTAATGGGACCACCTTCCGGACCAGAATAATTAGACGTAATAATGAGGTGGTCTCATTATCAAGTTGAATTATAGGGGAGTTGTAGAAAGCCGGTCCGAAAATAAGTGGTCGTTGTAACAATGTGGCCGTAATATTGAGATTGTCGCTACTTGAGGTGTTACTGTACACCTAATTTAACATATTTTATCAGATACATCGCCAATGTTGCAACGATATACCCCCGGGGTTCAGTACCAGACCCGCATATTTAGTCGTTCAGGATCGGAGAATGAACATTCATTGATAAAATATTTCTTCAAGCTGTCAGGAATCTGTGGTGTATACACTCAGCGAGTTAATTTTCCTGAAAGCTTTTTAAGTTTTCGTAAAAAAAAATATTTTATCGTCCTTTTAATATGTACGTTTACTATCTGTTGAAGAAATCTTATCATGAAAAGTTAACGAATGTTTTGTGAAAATCTCTTTGTTTTTTCTGAAAATCGGGTAAATTTTTGCGAAAATATTCTGACTATGCAGAAATATGCCACCACATGAGAATATACACATAATGGCTGACATTTCAGACAAATTCTTTGTTTTCTATAACTCAACCTGTCCTTCCTGCATGAGGAAATACGTGGTTATCTTTTAACATTCCCGATTGAATCCCCCCCGCTTTTTCAAGTTTTTTATTGATAAAATACTGATTTGTGAACAATTTTTTTTATTCGTGATCGAAAAATTGAAACACGTTACTGAATTTAGGTGACTCTTCATGGAATGTAGTTTATTTTAATATGATATCAAAGTTGAATAATTACTTTCTATTCGGTTGAATATTATCGCTAATTGCGTATTAAACCTGAGGACAATGTTAACTGATTTAGATGTTATCAGCGCACAGTCTGACTTTTCCCAATGTTTGAGTCTATCGGTTCGAGGCTACAGTATTTTGGCAGACGTTACTCTAGGGTAGCTAGGCCACTAGTAAAAAAATATTACGCTGCTACACGTACTTACTGATCGAACAAGAAAGGCATGGCTTATATAATGCAGCATTTCTGCTAGATGTTGTCTACCATTGTATGATTCAGCAGTCGAAAAGGTTTAATAACTGAACTTACCACAAAGTCTGTTCTTGTCTCAGCAACATACTAGTAACATGTCTCCTGGACTTTTAAACGTACCTTATAAACGCAACACGTTTCACAGAGTGGATGCAATATTTAATGAACCCAAAGTGTGTTTAACTTTTGGAAAAGGACAAGGTCTGTATGTAATACAATTGTATATAAAAATAATTTTCCACAATATCTACGCCATTCTACTTATTTCCCTATCCGCTTGATGTAAAAAAGTAATTCGCACAAAATGTTAGTTTTTGGAGCTGTCAGGGTCTGGGGTAAGGTTGTTAAATATTCGCAGGCGATGATACTTTCTGAATTATCATACAGTATCATATTGTAGACATATATCAGTCCATGTTCACATTCATGATTAACATCACACAATGCAAGGTTCAGAGAAAGCAATAAACGAACATCATTACAACCATTTCTTTATTTCCTCACAATACAATCATTTTTTTCCGGAATATCTTGGGCATTACGGCAGATACACCATGTTGGCCAAGATATTGTGAAGTCTTACAACGTAATTACCCGAGTGGTTCCGAAACAAAGCCAGTCTAATTCTATACATACATATTTAATCAGATTTTATGATTACGTGTTGCCATTTATTGCCCCGTTTGATTGCCTGTGATAAATTAGTACAATCAGTTTGCAGACTATCCCAGGGTTACATCAATTTTATATCAACAGATCAACAATCATACTTTACATGATCATAAAACCGAGCGTGTCTCTTGATGTTCCCCGTTTGTTTTTGAATCAAGCGTTCCGACTGCCGCAAAAAAAATCTCCAGCCGTACAGAAGATAATATGATTACAAATATATACCTATGTCCATATCATTTACTTCGTTTGCTTGTCAATGGATCTCTTTCTTTCAATCAATCATTAAGAATACATAAGCCCACAGAAGCATGTATTCTTGTTGATAGATTTTGCTTAATGAAACGTGAGACATGCAGATACAAGCAATCAACAATACACCATAATTATAATATAATATAATTCTTGTGCAAGTACTGTTTGTCATGAGTTGGTAAAAACTAGAACTTTCATCAGACGTGGTATTATCATTATCGTGTCTTGCCACAATATCGTTGCTTTAACATCGTTGTCATGATATCGTTGTAGTCATATCGTCGTCATAATATCGTTATTGTTATATCGTCGTCATAATATCGTTATTGTCATATCGTCGCCATTACATCGTTATTGTCATATCGTCGTCATAATATCGTTATTGTCATATCATCGTCATAATATCGTTGTAGTTATATCGTTGTCATAATATCGTTGTAGTCATATCGTTGACATAATATCGTTATCATAATGCTATTGTCACAATGTCGTTATCATAATATCATTTTCATAATATCGTTGTAGCCACATCGTTGTGGCGACATCGTTGTGGCGATATCGTTGCCATGATATCGTTGTCATAATATCGTTGTCGCGATTTCATTCTCGATGCCTTTGTGATGATTGTTTTGTTGTTGCTATTGTTGCTGTTGTTGCTATTGTTGCTATTGTTGCTGTTGTTGTTGTTGTTGTTACTGTTGTTTCTGTTGTTTCTGTTGCTGCTGTTGTTTATGATGTCGTCGATTTCGAATATATTAATATGTTTATACATTTCGAACTACTGTATAAATAATTGTAGTTACGAATGAGAACTTTATGCATGAAAACATTTTGATGTAATTTAAGTCCACATAAACACGGCTGATCTACTTTTGTTTCAGTTTTGTTAACATATCACAAAAAAAATGAATATAAAAATATAAACCACATGTTTTATTTCGCCAAATTTGATATATCTGCGGTTTTGATTGGAAAAAAGATTTATCCATTTATAAGTGGGAGGGGAAACAGTCCTATTTTCTGGCCCTATATAGATCTCAGTTGATTGCTTGTGGTACGTTTACAAAATGGAGACCATTCATTTAATTTGCCCTCTTATAACTGGACTGTCCGCAACCTGACTGATCAAAATGTTCTCATAAGTTCACGTATTTCGTTGACTGAAAACTTTTTCTTTACGCTCAAAGCATTCGAAACAAAATAAAATATTATAATACAACTATTGATCTTTTATTTCTATTCGGCTCATGTTATAAACAAATACATATGTATTCAATTCATGTCTATTTTTTGTCACGTGACAATGATTTCTAAGTTCTCAGTAAGATGAACGAGATGTCCGGAACACAATTTAAAGAGAAGAATTCAAGATTTAAATTTTCGTAAAGTTTACTATAGTAATAGAAAAGGCATTTTTACATTCGCACCAATACCCCTCCCCTCCCATGCATGTACAATATGCAAATAAATCTATGTTACGCGTCAAAAATATTAACCTCAACACAGTGTCACGGGTAAAAAGCCGTACAACACGTATCTAGTAGAATTGACCGCTACAGTACTGTAAACGTGCCTTTACCGTCTTTGTAGCGTAAAAGAACCTTTACGGTAAAACATTCTCTTCTTATCAGTACTAAGTACTTATACCCATGCAATCATTAGATTAAACTTATTAAGTGTTGACTAGAGACCTACAATACTACGGTATATTATATATCACATGTATATCTTTATACAATCTATGTTAATGTACCAACAAGTTTGTACTACGGCGCATGAAAACAGCTAGTTGTGAGAATTGGTCTCAATTGTGAGCACGGATATTTTAGCCACTTTTGACGTAAGTTTGTTTTGTATTATAATAGAAATATGCCTTTATCACTTTTGTATATTTATTACGATTCTTACCTAAAGTTGACAGATTTAAAACATGCTCGGAATATCTGCCAAATTACATTGAACATGTTTTTTTTTAAATTTTAGCACTAAACACGCACGTTGTGTACATGTAAATGTTTTCAAATCACCTCATACCTTTAGCTTAATATTTTTTTAGGGGGGTGTGGGGGGGGTGGATATTTTTCCCACCTTTCCGTATCTATTTCAATCAATTAATTTTTGAATCAGTTCGAATTATTTGCTAAACCCGGGAAGGCAAACGTGTTTTTAAGAGTAAATACTTACAGGAAGAATTGTTGCTATGAAACAGGATTTATTTCGTAAAATAAATGAATCGAGTGAATTCGTATAGGTGACATTTATTAAGCAGGTTTGAAGTCATACCAGCAAATATTTGTCTAACTTGACGTACTTTTATTTTGGAGGTAAACCCGTAAACTATTATGTCAGTTATGTAACTAAATTTGTTTGTTGTTTTTTTATTTAATTGAAACAAACATCTGATTGTTAAATTGAATTACCCTGCTATCAGAAACATGATAGGATAAAACCCGGTTATCACGTTCTCCGTAATTATACAAATACCTGAATGAGAATAATTGTTATAGAACGAACATTTCTCTTTTTCGCTCATCAAGGTTTTATGCTATATACCTTATCTTTGATGACTGACTTAATGTCTAGCATCTCATTGGTTGCTTATGAGTGCAAGCTTTAAAATTGACTAATGAAAATACTGCTTACAAATGGTTCACTAACTCAGTTTAATGACGCTACCCAGTTGAAAAATGAATCTCTGATTGGTTGTTACAGAACTCTTCCTCAAAATATGACCAAAAGCAAGACCGCTTTCTGAGACTTGTCACATATTTTACTGAAACTAGATGATAATTAAAACTGGTGAATACTGAGCTGAACTGAGAGAGGGTGTCCTATTTTTTTATTAGAGAGGGTGCCCTATTTTCTGATGAGAGAGGGTGCCCTATTTTCTGATTAGAGAGGGTGTCCTATTTTTTTATTAGAGAGGGTACCCTATTTTCTGATGAAAGAGAGGGTACCCTATTTTTTGATTAGAGAGGGTGCCCTATTTTCTGATGAGAGAGAGGGTGCCATATCTTCTGGTTAGAGAGGGTGTCCTATTTTCTAATCAGAGAGGTGTCCTATTTTCTGATTAGAGAGGTGTCCTATTATAAACCAAGATTTTCACAACTCAACTCTTGTCTGTAGAAATACTTACATGAAAAGAATTGGTCAGTTTTGTAAAAATATGTTAGTTCCAATTAGCAGTACGGAAATATCGAAGATATTTGTCATTGTTTTAAAAAGTGATAATTAAACCCCATCATATTGTGAGAACGTCGGCTTCAGAAGACTAATTATATTATCACAGGAATATTTTCTGTATATAGAGAAAGGAGGAGTAGTTCTTTGGTTGGAAGTCCAGTGATTGTTTTAGCTTGACCAGAGGCACTAAATGTTACAATGACCAGACCAGAGCACAATTTATTTTCATTTTTCCGGATGGTGGGGTGACAGATACAACAAGATCTTGATAGATGGGACTAGAAAAAAAATTGTTTTGCAAATATCGGTTTGGGAAAAATTGTGGGTGATTTATTCTGTTTTATTTCGGATTTATTGGTGTTATTTTGGGTAGGTTAGGGTCGTAAGACGTGCCCAGGATTTCAAAGGTCCTCAAGACTCGAAAGGCCGCGGCCGTGGTCGAATCCCGGTTGCGACAGGTTATACCCTTCCATGAAAATTTGACAAAAAGTGTCGATTTTCCTCCATATGTGAAGAAGTTGCCGGCTCCTTGTGGAAGGGTAAGTTAGTACTGGTTAGTATACAGTCCAGGAAAACTGGTTAGGTGAACCGGTCGCCGTATATAGCTGAAAAATTGTTGAAAAACGGCGTTAAACCCCAGTGACAATAAGTCACATAAAAACAAAACACCAAGACTCGAATCCCTGGTTACACGTGATGTAGTAACGTGAAGATTAAACTCGCTTGCCTGAGATTTTGGGACCATGTTTGTTAAGATCTACCCTGTAGCGTTTTACTTTATATAAATATGGATAAACCCGTGGACTGTATTGAAATGAAGCTACTTATGTCTTATTATCTTCCGTATGAAGTCTAAATCAAAGAGAATTACCCACCTTTTACATAATAAACAACTTAAAATAATATTTAAAACGTGTCTTATCTATAAATTACTTTATTAGTTTACCCAATAAATTCTGTGTCATGTTTTGAAACAAAATCAAACAATCAAACTGCATGACCTCTGTCCCGGATTCAGACTGGTTTTCAGCAACAACTGTATGAAATTAAGATACTCCGGGAACCAGCCCAACACTGAATGTGCTAAAATCTACACTTCCGGTATAGAACTATAGACATTTAGGATACTATATTAGCAAATAACTTATTAAGTCAAGTGACTGCCTTCATCTGAAAACGTCTTGGTTCAGCCTTTCGTACAATCACCGGTAAATTGTCAATTGATCTTTAAATGATGTGATCCATTAAACCGCTATAAGTCATTATTTACAACGAGACAACAAAATTGTGCCTGACGTCAACAATATGGAATTTTTAGCTGATTATTTATATCGGTGTTTTAAGAATGTACCCTGCGATTTAACATGTAAATTTCCTCATTTATATCAACTTATCCACATGATCTAAGTTGACATATAAACTTATAGCTTAAGTTACAACTTCCGGTTTGTCGTACTTAAAATTCAGATACAGCGGAAGTGGTGGTAAGACGCACGCGAGAAATAATTAGTCTCTTTTCATTGGTGGATTGAGATACGCGAAAATTGTTTGCTAAATTATGAACCATGAGAGCCGAGGTAAATTGTTCAATTAATTAGTAAAATATACCCATATGTCAGACCCTAGGCATGCATTTTATCCTAACACATATTTTGAGTTCTACATTTGTTTTCTGCTAACATACGTTAATGCTTTGTTATGATATATTGTGTAATAATATATTATGTTATCATGTTTTGTGTAATCATATTTTGTGTAGTCATACATTATGTTATCATATTTTGTGTAATCATACATTATGTTATCATATTTTGTGTAATCATACATTATGTTATCATATTTTGTATAATCATACATTATGTTATCATATTTTGTGTAGTCATTCATTATGTTATCATATTTTGTGTAATAACATATTATGTTATCATATTTTACGTTATAACATGTTATGTTATCATTTTGTGTTATCATATATCATGTAATCATATTTTGGAGTAGAACTCATTAATTTATCATCATTTTGTTCCACACCGACTAAAGAGAATTTCATTTCTGAAAATGTCATTCGTAATGAAAGCATAATAACATATCTTTCAAGATTTTGTAGGTACTACTTAGTTGTTACTAAACTGACCACTTTGTATATTTCTGAAAGTTGAACGACTTTTGAAAACAGGAGTTATATTTTCTGTATGATAATGGCGTATAAATTTTACGTACATCAATATAACAATAGGATATGACTAATTTTTGAAGTTTATCATGTTTTATCATGACATGAGGCTGCGTCTAATTTCTGAAATTATTCGGAAGTGTCTCTTAATTTGACGTCACGCGTCAGCGCAATCAAAAACATATTAAAATGTTTCTCCTTTTTAGAATAAAATGTTTAGATTTAGTCAAAATGGTATCCCGACACTGAAGAGTGAACCAGTCTATTCATAAAGTATTTCACGAATGTCGGGACACAGTCTGACAGCCATTATCGTTCAATTGTGAAATCATCGCCATATTTTTAAATCAGTATCTGTCTACTTAAATGTCACAAAATGTCAACAAACTGCGAACCTCAAATTCCACTAGGAGCATTATTGCGAACACATTGAATACCGTATTGTTCCTATTACGTTCCCAAAAATTTGAAAAATTACTCACTTATACTTGTTATTAGCAGAACTTGTAAACATTTTACGCAGACACAAGGAAATTAGAATTCGTGGAATTCGATTTAAAAGCGTTGGTAGCTCTCTTTCTACCCTCACTTTCCGCCGCTCTATACCTCTGTACCTCATTCCTACAAACCTCTTTCTGTCTTTCTATCCCTGCCCTCTCAACCTCTCTCTTCCTCTCTACCTTATCCCTACAAACATCTCTATCTGACTACCCTCCCATCTCAACCTCTCTCTACCTCTCTCTACCTCTCTAAACCACTCTCAACCTCCCTCTACCTCTCCCTACCTCTCTAAACCACTCTCAACATCTCTCTACCTCTCTCTACCTCTCTCAACCACTATCTGCCTCTCTCCACCACTCTACCTCTTCCCTCCAATCCTCTCTCTATACCTCCACCTTTTCACTTCTAATCTCTCTCTATTTCTCTCTACCCCCCTCCAGATCCTCTCTATTTCTTTTCCGTCAGTCCATGTCGCCTTCTTCTACCTCTCCCCTGTCCACTCTCCTTATTTCTCTCTTTGTATCTCTTTCATCCTTCGCTCCTCAATTACCCAAATCAACTTTTACCCCACCCATTCTCCGGCTTCTCTCTTTCGCTGTCTTATAACAAAAACAACCACATCATGATATTAATACATTATTATCTGTACATTAAATTAATTATCCGCATCAATTAGAAAAGACCAAAAAAAAATTATTCGAATGACATATATACTAACGTACTAGACATCTCGTAAATAAAGCGTTACATTAACTTTCGCGTGTGATTCATGCCATTGACATACTGATTCATGTTTTGCTTGATTGATTGGACGAGTGTGTTATAACAGAGGCCATTTGTGTACTCAGTATAGAAGAGATTTTAATTGATCAACCAAACGAACAGATCTTTACGGTAATATCATCACGCACGCGTTCGTGAAAACGGAACTCCCAATGTATGACTTAATAAAGGGACGGGACTCCTGATGTATGACTTAATAAAGGGACGGAACTCCTGATGTATGACTTGATAAAGGGACGGAACTCCTGATGTATGACTTAATAAAGGGACGGAACTCCTGATGTATGACTTAATAAAGGGACGGAACTCACTATGTATGACTTAATAAAGGGACGGAACTCCTGATGTATGATTTAATAAAGGGACGGGACTCCCGATGTATGACTTAATAAAGGGACGGAACTCCTGATGTATGACTTAATAAAGGGACGGGACTCCCGATGTATGACTTAATAAAGGGACGGAACTCCTGATGTATGACTTTATAAAGGGACGAAACTCCCGATGTATGACTTAATAAAGGGACGGAACTCTTGATGTAAGACTTATTAAAGGGACGAAACTCCAGATTTTTTATTTATAAAAAGGACGGAAGTCCAGATTTATTATTTATATTCTGAAATCCGAAATTCCTTTTAGTTGCCAGTTATTGAAATAAAAGTTCATAGAATTTTAATGTGCAGTTTATTTTTTCTATGACAGAATTGAAGATCGATATTTTGCGCTCACCATTGAATAATCTTTGTTTTGATTTCTTTTTTAGTTTTCATTCTAATTTTGCCTTAGATCAGTCTAGTCTTAAAATCCGACCTTCTGATTGGTTGATTCAGAGCGTTGTCATGACACTAGCCAGTCGCAACGCCGTTTTTATCGACCGGCCAACTAACATTGTTGTTATATTTAGACCCAAAGTAACTTGTCTGCATCAACTGGGAAACCATAATTAAGAATTAGATCAAATGCCATAACAACAATATTTTAGTAGTAACAAATGTAGATTACGTCAGAACTTGACAATTATACTGTTTACAAAGAATGATTAAATGAGAATGTTAGCTTTCAACGCCAACTGAAAGTCTAAAGTACTTGCGTTAAATACCAAGTGGTGTGTGTAGTAATTTTTAATTGACTGCTACGTTTGTTTCTTGTAGAAGCCCCATGAAGTACAATAGTCTATACTTGTGTTCATGACTGTACGTTAACCCTTTGCCTCATAAACATATTTTGGAATCTTCCAAATTCAAAGCTTATATACAAAACATCAATTCATTTCAGAAAATTGGATTATTTCTCTCTGACAGAGTGGAAAACATTGTGGCAAAGGAAGCCATTACTCATTACAAACAATGGCTTCTTTTGCCAGAATGTTTTCAAAAGTCTTCTGCTTCAGATGTGCAGAAATGTGATATGAGACAAGGGGTTAAAAGACAAGACACGAAGTCTTTCATGTGAACTTTCACCAAATCTTTATGGGACGTATTTGTGCTCGGTAGGGCGCCGAGTTGGATGATAGAGATGTCACTTATCAGTTTAAAATCTATTTTTTATATAAAAAAACAAAATACGGAACCCCTAAAGTGACATTCTACACTTTTATTTCAACTGTAGCATTTCTTAATTTCGTTTTTACGAATTACTGTTTCGTATTTACGTCATTTTGTTTTTATGAATTAATTTTTGGTATTTACGAAATAATAATTCGTATTTACGAAATAAAAAAGAAATATTTATCGCTCATTAAAATACAGTAAAACCTCAAATAGCGATCGCTTCATTATTACGACCACCTTGCTAATACGACCACTTATTTTTAGGCCGGATTTCAATAACTCACCTACAATTAAACATGTTAGTAAAACAACCTCATTATTACGACCGATTTTTCGGGTCCAATGGTGGTCTTATTATCAGGGTCGTACTGTAGTCGTGAATTAAATACACCTTGTATATACATATACGATAAAGTTTTAAAGATAAACAAGACAGAATATGAAAGAAGCGAATTATTTATTATCTCTGGAATTTAAATGTTGCTCCAGTTCGGGTCATTCGGCGACATTTCCAACTTCACCAGTGAAGGAAGAACCCAGGCATACAGCTGGGTAGAATCATCGAACTTCCGTAAGCTAGCTAGACAGCTTCATTTCATATGATTTTTTTTTAAATTCCTGGGTGAGATTCAAACTGTGAGGGGCTAATGATTGCTAGTCAGCGACCGTAACTACTCCATCACAAAATATTATCTCTACCAAATATTAGTAATTTTCATTACCACAATTTACAGCTTAGAGTAAATATAACCCCGGTGTGTGTTCTCGCGTTATCAGTCATTGTTTGTGCAAATATATAAATGTTAAGATTTATCAAATTTAACTATCGGAATGATATCAGGATATGTGGTTTTACTTCAAGAAAATTTATTTATTTGTGAGTGTTAAATATTTATACATGAATGTATGTTTATAATTTATCTATGCATTTATGCATGAACATTTCTCAGTATTTAATCATAATAGTTACAAAACGAACATATGAATATCTATGTACACGTAGTATATGCCAGGCCAGAAAAAATAGCCTTATTTACCGTTTTTTGATAAGAAAAGAACTTTTTTTCTAAACATACCTTTCGTACTTTGGAGGCGCGATTCGTTACCAAATATTTTCGTACTTCGGATTTTGTCGTTAGAAATTATATGGTTGGTCACCAAAAAATTGGGCCCTGCGGGTAAAGTAAACACAACAGTGTTTTTACGGCCTAACTAATAAAACAGACGTTATGTGGGAATCGTCATTTCATATTACGAATGTCACATTTTTTTATAATTCTTTAAGTATTATTTTACACAACAAATTAAAAATTAAACCTATAAAATCCGAAATTATTATCTCAAAATGGAGTGGACAGATTTTCGGAACCATTATAGATTTGTTAAAAGACTTTGCATATCGTTTTACAAAAAATGACGTCACAGTCACGTGGTATGGATGCGGCGGTATTTTCCGGATTGGTTTTTAGAATACCACACAAGCCGGGGGGGCAATTAATACTGTACACACAAATAACATATTAACGTTTTTTGTTCATATCGTACTGTCTTTCCATAATGTAGAAATATTTGCTAAGCACAACATGTGGATTCCTGTCTACCAGACAGCTTACGGAATTTTGTCTTTTTTACTTCACGATAACATAACATTACGATGGATGGGTGGAAATAGTTACCGTACTTAATCTAAAAACCGGACGAATTACTATCCGCCGGGGGCACTCGGTGTGTTGCTTCAGGATAAACTGTTCGCTCTTTTGGCGTTCAGTATTACTGGAGGCTGAAATACAGTCATACCTGTGTTTGAAGCCACATCCGAATAAAGACCAACCCGTGAATAAAGACCATTCTTTGAAAAAATCGTCACTGATCACTTACAACAAACTGACCTCTAAATAAAAGCCATCTGTCAATAAAAGTCATATTTCGTCTTTCCTAATGATGGCCTTTGTTCTCAGGTTTGACTCTATTTCAAAATGAAATATAAACTTCATTTACGTGAATCTCAGAAGAAAAAAAAGAATATTCATTTCCCTAATATCAACTATTCATTCAGGCGCACTGTGGTTTATTTCAGTGTTTTTTTTCATGAATTTGTTCTATGATTTTGAATATTGTTGTTGTAGACATGTTGTATAATATTCTAGCCAGTTATGCGTCTAAGAATTGATAAACGTTTTTTTCTTCAGTAAACGCATTTGTGCTTGTTTTTGTTCAAATCTTATTCTTTGAGTTCCTTCGAATTCTTTCGGTTTATTATATGACATTTGACTTACATTACGAATATGACACTTTCTTCATTTAAAATGCAATTGGGTTAATATATGACTGTTTTTTTCTCATTTCGTGTAATTGGGTTAATTATGGTACTGAGCTATTCACTACTTACTGTGCATTAAGAAATTATGTTTTTAAGTGAAACATTTTACTAACAACGTTTGCGTGACTGAGTAGATGGGTTTATAATGTGAATATATTTATCTGAAATTTTATCTTTTATTCTCTGTTTCCCACTCGACTGTGCTGGTTCCTGTTAATACGCTCATTGCTTTGATGGAATGCGCACACTGGGCGGGTAAAAGTTTATCTAACTGACGTTCCGACTTGATATTCAATGGGAAATAACTCTTGGTACCTGCCAAATATAAATGTTTATGCCCCTTTGCTTCTAAATGCACTGAACGGCAAAATGTGTAAAATCAAGAACTTCCAAAATAGTTCACGGCACCCAGGCGCGTACCCAGGCTAAATTGAAGAGGTTCAAGAATATGAAATGTTCTGAAAGTAGCTAATTTAGTACAATCTCAGTTAAGAATTTGATTTATTTTAATTTCTTATTAAAGCCATTTTACCATCCCTATATACTTTATACCGCATATTATTACTTCTTTATTTTATGATCATTTTTTTTATTGGAAAAGTGACCTGCACTCAGCTGCCTATTTGCTCATCATCATCATCATCATTATAATCATCACCACAATCATCATCATTATCATATTCTTCTTCATCATCATCATCATCATCATCATCACCACAATCATCATTATCATATTCTTCACTATCATCATCATCATCACAATCATCATTATCATATTCTTCACTATCATCATCATCATCATCATCATCATCATTGAGGAGAAGTTATATAATCATACGTGTAATTATCTGGTAGGGTCAGGGTTCTTATTTAGGGAGATCATTATTTTAGGGAGAGATCAAATATCAGTCCGTGATAAAACCACTATTGTTTAAATCACCATTCACTATGAAAGCCCGTTTGTTCTGAACTTTAAGGGATTTCACGATTTTTTCTGATTTGTTTTTAATTAAAGTGGAATTAAATTAACCGTGAAATGACCTCGATAGTTTTATGACGTTTTCTGTTTAAGCTAAGATGTCGGTATGAAGTCTTTTGATGGAGTAGTTTAAATTAACTGAACTGCAAGTTAAAAAAATTAATTTGTCTGACTACCTGAAAGAGAAGCCTCATTATTGGTCAATTCTGATTATTAAAACTAGAAACAGCCAATCAAATGAAAGTATATTTACCTATTTATTTTGTTCATTCTCCCAAATGTTGCTTAAGATTTTGGGTTTTATAACTGAATAAATTATTATACCCGTGAAGATCTACAAACTAAATTTTTTCACGAAATATTCAATAGTAAGTTTTAACTGAAACCTCGAGTGAAGACCAAAGTTTTCTGCTTTTTTTTGCCTATCTTCGCTTTTCAAAATAACCTTTTATTAACTGTTAGACAACGATTGTCGATTGTTCTCACGTGCGGTCGTGCCGACTATAACCGAACGTCCTTGTAAAACAGATGGCGGAAAATTGATCGAAATTAACAGTAGTTAGATCAAAAAACAAATTTATTATACAGCCGCGTTTAGCTTATAAATATATGATAATGTCACCGTGTCACGAATTAATAATCTTGTTATGTAAGAATAGTCGTGTTTATAATTTTCCTGACAATTTGTAGTCTTCCGAGTCATAAAGACAATCTGGCATTCTCCATAATAACATAGTGATTTAATTTCGCATAACAATATTCCTCTAATTTAATGCGGAATTAATAATCAATTGTACAATCTTTTAAGCACGTTTTCTGTAATTTAACCGTGCGCACGTGAACACATTTTAGTTACATTATAATAAAACAATTTACAACAGTACCAGTTATATTTAATACTTAGTGAAAAATACAGTACTAAGGGCATACTTACATAATGTTTGTTTGCGGTTTCGGTGCTCAAAATGTAACTGGGGGTAGGTAGGTATTTGTGACATAAACTCTTACAGAAATCCGGAAGCTGGAATGAAGACCGAAAATAGTTTTTTTTGCTTAAAATCGTCAAAAAATAGGATGGATGAACGGGTCACATCTCCGCACACCAATAATTTTAAGAACTGACAGAACAGAACAGAACGGAACGGAACGGAACAGAACAGAACAGAACAGAACAGAACTTTAGTTTATATGTGTACATTGAACATTGTCAAATATTAATCGTATAACAATATTACATAATACGACTATCAACATACAACAAAAATAATATAACTATAATTGGTAACAATGGGCCTGAATATACAGTTAAACCTGTGTTTGCGGCCACCTCCGAATAGAGACCACCCCGTGAATAAAGGCCATTCTTTGAAGAAATTGTCACTGATTATTTGGAACAAACTGACCTCCGAATAAAGGCCACCTGTCAATAAAGATCATGTTTTGTCTGTTCCAAGGGTGGCCTTTGTTTACAGGTTTGACTGTGTTAATAATTTTTGTATATGACGATGAGCATAGATCAGTTTATCAAAGTGATGCATTCCACCGAACCAGTATACACATATCAAGACTAAGATTCATGGAATAAACTGTATGTAGTTCATCACCAAGGTAACGGCCGTGGTCCAGTGGTTAGTGCATTGGACTTGTAACCCGGAGATCCGGGTTCGAATCCCGGTCGCGGCAGGTCATACCATTCTATGAAAATTTGACAAAAATGTCGATTTTCCTCCATTTGTGGAGAAGAAAATAAGTGGTATTTGTAACAAGGTGGTCATTATAACGAGGTGGTCGCTATGTAAGGTTTTCACTGTATTTCGTGTTTTCTTTGGTAGATAATTAACCCAGCTGTGTGTGTCATACAATCCACATTCCTGAGATAATGAGTTAATTCTAACAATTTAGAAATCCACTACCAAAATAACGCCCCTGTAATTATCAGGATATTTTTTTATTACTTATAACAAATAAATCAAAATTATCAATTATCCGTAACTTCATTCATCCCTTGATTCGATCTAAAATTGTATTTTTCGTATTCTGTAATTTATAATTACGAACAGACATCAAATTAAACCGTTAATATTCTCTTCATGAGTTAAATGGGGTTTTAAATCCCATTAATTACATATTTAGCGCTCAAACTGAAGCCCACTAATTCAACTTTTGTTAATTCTTTTCAACTTCATCAATACGCCATTGAAATTTTCACGAAAAAATGTTTACAATTTTCTCAAAGCGTGAAATATATTAATGAACCAGAGTTAATTGAATATGAGAAAATCTTTTGTTATTTAAATTGATTTTCAATGTTTGATATTTTCACGCGATAGAATTCTTTGTATTGTGGATTATTTTTGGTGACAGAAGGCCAGACATACACAATTTGGTTTTCCGAAGTCAACAAATTCTTTGTGGTGAATAGAAGTTTTCTTTTTTTACGTTTAAATGTAAAACGCTTAGTAAACATTTAATACGTCTGCTCAGCAAAATTGAACATTCTCTTAAAACGCCCTGTGAAAAAATAACATTTTGTTAAAAGAAGTTTAATCACAAACTAACGCTGATAAATCTAGTATTTATTGGGTTGGTCTGAGTGAACGGGACTATTGTAAATTTCAGTTGAAAAAAAGTCATTTATCGCACAGTCCACAGTTTAAGGAACGTGTCACGTGGTTTTATTTATTTGATTATGGACTAAATATAGTCGGTGAGTTTTACTTAAAAACTTTAGACCATGTTTTACTGATAATTAACGAAAATGAAGATTTATGAATTCAGTAAATTCCTTATTATTTATTCATTTTATAAAATATTAGGTTGTATACAAAACAGACTTATTTATATACATGTATAAAACGGTGAATACACGAGACGGTCCGATGTCATTCGGGAACGGTATTGTGTATCCTAATAAAACAAAATATAACCTCAGAAAACCGGACTCCTTCTGGACGAGGCCAAAGTCCGGTTTCCTGAGAATTCCGGTTTTCCGGGAGTCCGATTTTCAAGGGAGGTACTTTAATTAATCACGAAGTGTATACAACGGTCATTTTAAATCATTTTCTACAACTTCAGTCACTAAAATTTGGTCGCTAAAATTTGTACTTTTTGTCATATATAAATATACAGGACACAGGATGTTTTTTTATATTAACGTCTAGTATCGATGTTTTCTTTTCTAAACAGCAGGTTAACCTCAATATGTTTTTTCTTAATGTCGTATGAAGTTAATTAATTGCCAATTAAACACACCAGTTATGTTGTTAGACCTCATTTATTAGGTAATGCTATATGTAGATGTTTCTGTCAAAATGACAGATTTATTGAGAGTGGGTGGGGGGGAATTTACGAGTTGATTCATAACTTAAATCTATGTCATGTGTATTTAACGCGAGAAAAAGCACAGGTTTGTAAATATCTTAGTTCAAAGTCATTTTAACTTGCAAAATTTTTCAAACATTTTTTTTAAACATTGATAGAAAAAATCTTTTTATAGTGCCATGTTTCATAAATAAAAATAAATTGTTTAGTTCGATGAGTATTGTAATTTTACATATTTTTTTCATTAAAAAATGTATGTCATATATTCTTAATAAACCGCATCGAATCGATTCTGGGCCCCGCGATCCCTCGACCCAAATGACCCTGGACCCTAATTTCAGTGACATTTTAATGACCTATATAAGTCAGTGTCATGACGTCAGCATACATTAAATTTTACAGAAGAAGATGAAAAAAACATGAACTCCTCCCGCGTCATTTTTTATGACTACAAAACAAAGAGGTTAAACCAGTAAGTTAAAAATGTCCGCAAAGACGCTGATAAACAAAATAAAAAAATGTTTGTGGTTTAACTACATAACGTAGAATTAAACAAAAGGACTAGCCGTGCGTATAATCTTTGGATCGTCTGGTTTAAATGGTAAATAAACGCTTTTAATCCGGTACTCTTATAACTATTCAATTTTAAGTTCTTTTATTTACCTACTGGAACGTGTTAAATTGACACGAGCTGGTTTAAATTCAGTTGTTTAACTTAACTATTGTCAAAGGTTAAAATTATCGACCTCAGAATTCAGTATAGGTTTCAAATACAATGTAGATTTTTTAATCTGGTGCAATAAACTTACATCTTTCTAGCTAACTTCATTGGCCAGTCCTGCATCACAATTACAAGAGGACCGGACATATAAATCCCTATTCTTTTCGAATAGTCCTGTTTTTTTTTTGGTATAAAGCACCGATACACTCATCATCTATTTCTTGTGATTTTTCTAAACACAGTTCAGGGGTCAGTAGTGGAGTGGGGGACACTGAAAAACATCTCCGAAATATTGGAAGCCGGAGCCGTGATTCGAATCCACGACCTTTCAATTGGTGGTCAAGCGCGTGGCCACTTGACCATCGCGCAACCCGTTCATTGTTTATATCATATCGTAAAACAATTTGTGAATTGTGATCACTTCAATTTGATTGTATCAAAGTTCTTAGACGGCACCAGAATTCAATATTTGATATACACGCATGTTTAATTAATGCATATCTAATTAGTTATTATAATAAGATCAAACTGCCTGTGAATGACAAAAAAATTAACTAAAAGTTAAATAATCAAATATACAGTTGTTAACTGAAAGCATAAAACTGTGATAGAATGATTTGTTTGTGTTTCATTTATTCATAGTTACAGTGCAACCTCTTTAGAGCGGCCCTCTCTTGAGCGACAACCACCCTTCAATAACAGCATGCTTTTTATTGAACTGTAAATTTTAACTATTAATTTAACCTCTCTAGAGCAACAACCTCTCTAGAGCAACATAATTTTGTTTCTTCCAAAGGGTGTTGCTTTGGAGTGGTTGCACTGTATTTATATATTTACACATATGGGCGAAATAATTATACAAATACACAGTTAAAGAAACCCAAATAGCGACACCCTTTATATTATGTCCACCTTGTCATAACGACCACTTATTTTCGGACCGGCTTTTAATAACTCCCCTATAATTCAACTTGATAATGAGACCAGCCCATTATTACGATCAATTTTTCGGGTCCCGAAGGTGGTCTTATTATTGAGGTCTTACTGTATGTAACCAATTTAACTGGTCTGTGGCTAGTTTCTTCATACTTCCAGAGGTGACAATTATCCTGAGATCAATAGGTGGGCGAAGTGAAAATAAAGGAATGAAAATACTCGATCCGTTATCGACAGATTAGTGACTGATTTGTGACTCGAAATTAGACCACACCGTTAAAAATGTAACTTTGCAATTACACGACCAAACACACCAAAGAATCACCAGACTAAAAATGCGGTGATTTTGCCAAAAGTATTAATTTTACTTCGTTCTATGTTCCAGATTTTAGGTCCCGACACAAGCATAAAAATAATTATAATGTTAACGACAACAAAAAAAAAAACCCTCCCTCCCTCCCTACCTACATTTATTTAACTCACAAGTTACAGAACACCTAGTCTGCTAGCTGATCAAGGAGGGTTTCGGGACTACGGAACTCGGGCTCGAACTCTCCGCGTGGGCGCGTGTTCTCGGTGACAATTTGACTGAAGATCTTGTTTTAAAGCTTCCATCGCTGCTTTGTGTGATTTCCGGGGGTGGGCAGAATTCAGTGATAGGTTTGTTCATACTAAGAATTTTGCAGCTAAGTGCGGAGAACATTGTTAATGCTAGTACTGAATACAGATACACTGATTATGTGAAATTACCTGCCGGTATGTAGATGAAAAACTTAAACTGAATTTTTGTTTCGCCGAAAATCAGATTCCTGAAAACTATTTAATGTCTTTTAGATATAATTATATCTATTTTCTTGGAGAAATCTTCAGTTAACAGATCACGTGATCATATCTCCAATAGAACTGAAAGAATGCTTTGATTAGATATTTTATGGTAAATGTTGCCTTCATTACCAGACTCCATAAACACAACAGGAAGTCACTTATGGTGAACTAATTTACCTCCATTTTCACTACTCTTCAAGATAAATATCTTTAGTGATCTTCATGATGTGTTAATAAAACACTAACTCGTTTTTCTTCGTTTAAAATGAATTTCTTGCTGGGAGGCCGCGAAATCGGTTCCTGTTGTTATTCTAGCACGCCATGAAAATAACTCTGTCACTTATAAATGTAATAGATTTAAAAAAAAATGTAAAAACATGTTAGACGGCATGAAATAAACTATAGCGTTCTTCCTATGATTTCAAATCTAATGTCAGGAAAAAGGGACTCGGTGTTTTTACACGATGAAATGGTGAGCATTCGCCGTACCAGACGACTAAAATTGGACAAATGATAATATACATCATCATCATCATCATCATCAATATTACCATCACAACTATTGCCATCATCATCATCATCATCAATATTACCATCACAACTATCGCCACCATCATCATCATCATCATTAAAATCACGAGCACCAACATCATCATTACTATCGCGACCACCAAATTTCATCATCACCATCAACAACATAAATATAACTGCCATCATCATCATCATCATCATCATCATCAACAACAACAACAACAACAACAACAACAACATCGTAACCATTACCAATATTTTCACAGCCGTCTTCGACGAATAAATCAATGACAATGAAAATGACGATCAGTCGCGAAAATGTGACCCTAAACTCGTTGGTAGTTTCATGGTTTTCTTTATGGGTTTCAGACTTCATGGTGAATGAGGGATGTTCAAGCAGTGTGTGGCCGTGTTGGTTGGTTTAACTCTGGGATACTGGTTGATCGATGACTTTAACCCAGGTTTGAATATACAGATTATGTAGCGATGATTTCACCTCAGTATGTTAATAAAAAAATTCACTTTTTCAAGATAAATAAAACTTAGCTCATTTTTTATTGTTCCCATATAGTGATGAGTCTTGAATTTACCGAAATAATCTGATGTCAAACATATGTCATTATGTCAATAACAAAACGTTATGTTAGGACACGCATTCAATTTAACTTTTATGATTTGAATTGTAAATGTGAATCATCGGATTGAATAGTGTAAAAAAAAGGTTTAACAATTAGTCATTTTATGTTTATCTATTCACGACACATGTTTTTTCAGAGAATGTTAAAGGCAAGAGGGTGTTCATCACAGGGGCCTCCACAGGTATCGGTGAACAACTTGCATATCACTACGCAAAGCATGGGGCGAATGTTGTGATAACTGCACGTCGCGAAAACCGGTTACAAGAAGTTAGTATTTTCAGAGCGAATACCGCATGAAACACTTCGTTAAATACACAGGAAGTGTTCTTCTTAGATAAGAGTGATAATATAGGCGGATCCAGGGGGGGGGTGGGGGGGGGGGGCGGACCCGGCGTACGGCCCCCCCCCCAAAATTGCCCAAGCAAGGTTTTTTTTCTATCATGAAATATAATATATACAAGCATATCAAATCATGTCAAAAAATGCTCGCACGCTACGCGTGCAATAAGTTGTAAGTACAGTAACACAATGACATAACGTACAATTCGCCCTGGACCTGGACCCCCAGCCTACTTGTACAGTTCCCCCCGCTGACTAGCAATCCTGAATCCGCCTATGTAACAATAAAATAACACAATGCTTGTCATATTCATTGTTACCCGGTGTCCGTAAGAACCTCTTTATCGTGAGAACCTCTTCTTGTTGTTTGTTATGAAGCCTAAAATAAAACATTACGAACGACTGAATCCATGCATCACTATTTTATGTTGTCAGATTTATAAATATAACAATTTAGTACCATTTTTTAATGTACGTATTTACATAAATTTGATGTTTTGACCGTGTCTGATTTTCAAGGTCGTCAAAAAATGTCGTGAACTCGGAACTAGCGAACAGGTTTATGATTATGTTGTGGCCGACATGATGGACCTAAATTCTACAGAAAGCGTTCTTCAGGTGAGGGAAAACTATTAAAATTGTTTGTTTCTGGTAACCAGGCCTACCAAAAATGTTTCCCGCGAACCTAGACTTTTCATTAGGCTTCGTTTTCTAAATATGAACCAGTCAGTGCCCGTTTTCTAAATATAAACCAATCAGCGGTAGTTTCTGAATACGGACAAATCAGTGGCCGTCTTTTAAATATGAACCAATCAGTGCCCGTTTTCTAAATATGAACCAATCAGTGCCCATCTTCTAAATATGTGAACCAATCAGTGTCCGTCTTCTAAATATGAACCAATCAGTGTCCGTCTTCTAAATATGAACCAATCAGTGTCCGTCTTCTAAATATGAACCAATCAGTGGCCGTCTTCTAAATATGAACCAATCAGTGGCTGTTTTCTGAATATGAGACATTTTTGATAATTCAGATGTTTTGTGCATATAATTTTAATCGTTATGCAAATGTTTGTGAAAAATATTCTCTAGCGCCAATTGTGTTGAAATCAATTAATTCTTATTGTAATTAAAATATGTATTGACTGACCAATCATTAATTGATTATTGATTATCACTTAGGGTTCTTAAAATACCCCCAAAGAATACATTTTTTGCTGTGGGCGTGTCAATTCAACACATTAGAAAATAATAAAATGTTATGCGTTTCCATTATCCAATAAAAAATTATTTTATTGCTTCTTTGCGAAAACAGACCAATCAGCGCTTGTTTTACAATTTCAGAGTGCCGTCACCAAGCTTAAAGGAAGTTTAGATATTTTAGTCCTAAATCATATAATTCTTCTAGACCTTGGCTTGTGGACTGGTTCTCGACATAATATTTCTCTCATTGAAAAGGTGCTAAAAGTCAACTTTGAATCATACGTATATTTAGCTTCATACGCCTTGCCACACTTAGAGACGACTAAAGGAAGTATCGTTGTCGTCTCATCTTTTGCTGGTGAGTTTGTTTTTAATAATCAAATTCAAAGTTTATTAGAAAATAGCAAAGTATATTGTATTTGAACATTTACAAAATATTAGATGTGGTGAGTACGCTGATAAGTACATACATACAAGCAATAAACAGGAGAACGTATTTATACTGATATATAAATCATAATTCAAGATGTAGGACACGGTATTCTGTTAGCGACATCAGAGAAACAATTCTTAGCTTGTTTGTTAATTGTTTAACCCTTTGCCACATAATACCACATTTCCACGCATCTGAAGCAGACGACCTTTTGAAAAATTTGTGGCACAAGAAACCTTTCCTTGTAATGAGTAAATATTCAGCAACTTTTAAACTTTTTTTACAAGACGTAAAAGATGATTTTTTTTATTTATATTCAAGATAATGTGAATCACAAATTTCCGGACATAAAACAAACGATTTTCTTCAATACAATAAAAAATCGCTTATCACAAACACAGGCGTATTTATCAGCGAAATTTCGCGCTTCAAGTCTGTAAGTCTATTATGTGACCTGTTTTGAATTCTAGGTAGTTATTAACACAATTATTTTGTTTTGATGGCATATTAATTAACATGACATGTTTTACTATAATTATCGTACCCCTGGTTGAAGCTATTAATTAAATCGGTACAAACCTGGTTAATGCGTTATACACAGTTTTGGAGGAGCGGTAACATCTGTTTGTCGGGGAATAAAGTACTTTTATACGGTACTAACACCACGGGTATGACTAACTTCACTCGTGATATGTAGGATTTTTCTTTTATCAACGAAACTTGATAGTCTACTGACGGTACAATTGTACTAATGTAAAAAACATGTTTTCTGATTATAATAACACAGCAACGTTCATGTCAACCTGAAAATACAGTGCAACCTCTCCAAAGCAACACACTTTAGGAGAAGCAAAATTATGTTGTTGTTGAGAGGTTGTTGTTCTAGAGTGGTCATATTAACAGTTAAATCGTACAGTGGGAAATAATCATGTTGTTGTTGAAGGAATGTTGTTGCTCAAGAGAGGCCCCTCTGGAGAGGTTGCACTGTATGTGTACAAAGTTGAATAAAACAAAAACTTATCTGGGATTTATGTCAGTTTTTCATCATCAGGACCCATCCTGTTAGCTAAGACGGTACAGTACAGGACTGTTAGGGGTTAGGGTCTAGTTTCGTATCCAAAATCAGTAATTAGTCTCCGAATCTCGGGAGCGAATAAATGTTTAACGTTGATGTGTGGTTACTGGCAGGCTGGTTTGTCATTCGCCGGTTAAATGAATTGTCTGTCGAACGTAGAGGAAACATAGTTTATTAACGGTGTTAACACCGTGCAAACAAAGAACTAACTCGTTCTTTAAGAAGGGAGACTATCCCTTGTTTACTAATGTCTCAGGCAAATGAGTTAACTCCCTTGAATGTATAATGTATGGACACGAACGCAAGTTTTGATCCTACGCTTGAACGATGAACGTCTTATTAATTAGCCTGCACATATGTCCACCAATTCATTTTGTTCTGCATTTCTCACGAGTTGAAGTATTGGACCGTTTTTATAAGTACAGTAAAACCTCGTTAATGAGACCACCTTCGGGAGCCGAAAACAATCGGTCGTAATAATAAGGTGGTCTCATTATTAAGTTGAATTACTGGGTAGAATTGGAAACCGGTCCGAAAATAAGTGAGCGTTATAACTAGGTGGTCGTAATATTAAGGTGGTCGCTATTTTAGGTTTTACTGTATCTATAACCAAATGACAGTTACCTAGAACCATTATAATCTTATTAGTAAAGGATAATTTGATTCAATGCGTTTTGCCATAAAATGAAAGAGGCTATTCTTATACAAACATCTGTTTCACATTTTGTCAAAAAAAGTTAAAGATTCGAGCATTAATTTAAAGCTTATCTCTCTAGCCGCGGCCATGGTCCAATGGTTAGTGCGCTAGACTTGTAACCGGGAGATCCGAGTTCGAATCCCGGCCGCGGCAGGTCATACCTTTCGGTGAAAATTTGTCCAAAAATGTCGATTTTCCTCCATATGTGGAGAAATTGCCGGCTCCTTGTGGAAGGGTAAGTTAGTACTGGTTAGTATACAGTCCAGGAAAACATGGTTAGGTGAACCGGTCGCCGTATATAACTGAAAAATTGTTGAAAAATGGCCCAGTGACAATAAGTCACATAAAACAAACAAAAACAAACTTACCTCTTTACAATTACAGGAAAGTTTGGTCAGCCGTTCGTGTCGATTTATTCGGCTTCAAAATTTGCACTTGATGGATTTTTTGGCGGATTACGTCAGGAACTGAAACTAAGACACTGTGATATTTCCATAACAACGTGTGTCCTCGGATTTATTGGTAAGTGTCGCGATATACACATAAAATGCGCCCCCCCCCCTTTTTTACGCAATCTCTATCCAGAGTTGTCGTTCGTTATCCATCTCATACATCTCTGTCAACGTCTGGAAAGTAGTTCAAAAACACGTGTCCGTGTCTCCTTTAGTTTCCATCTGATGCACAGAATCACGATTTCGTTTTCTCTAAATACACATTTGTTGTCATAATTTAACACGATTAACTCGACTTCTGCGTTTCGTTTCCATTTAAACGATTTAACTTTGTGACCTATTTACCGAAAGTAAATAAATATACTCCGTCAGGAAATAGTACGCTTGATAAATAAAACGATTTCTCTGATTTTTCTGGTAAATTATGACATTTTTTGTCTCAAATGTTTGGCGCGAAATAAATTGCTTCAGTTAGTTGTAAATTTTGTACCATTTGTGGCTTTATTTCTTGTTTTACGAGAATCTCATAAAAAAACTGAGACGTTGACAGAGATGTATGTGAGGGATAACGAACGACAACTCTGGGTAGATATTGCCTTTTAACATATAGAAACGGTTTATCAAGTGCACACTGGCAGCATTGAATCTATAAGAGCGTTCTCATAACGCAAAATGACGCAGGTACATAAAATGACTTGAGTGGTGGAAGTAGACGAAATATAAATATTTATTACATTTTTACTACAAAAAGTATAATTTTGTTTATTAATTACGATATGTAACTTATTCTTCGTTTTCATATTGCTACTATTTCTGTAAATATAGCACGGTATTTCATCTGTTTTTAGCAGAAAATAAAACCGCCCACAAGAAATGAGTTCGGGTTTATCACACAATAAAACTATCGTGTGGTAACTGTCATCTTTCTGTTGTAGACAAAACTAGGTGGTTCATAATAAAGTCAATTATCACATGGGGTTAAAAAGTCCCTGGTTTCCGCCAACAAGACAAACCATACTTTTTCTGCTGTCCCTAGATTTTTTTCGGTCAAAGTCAATCAAATTGTGCCAAAATATACTGATGGAAAAAAGTTTAGCAAGTTCATAAGGATTGACTCCTGGGGAAAGGGTCGGTACGAAATCATAAAACCAAATACATTTTCAGATATTTGATTCTTATCACCAATGATTCGCATCATTGTCATTCCATGATTTTGAGGCGTTTAATCTCCGGCGTACGTGAAAATGAACTAGGGGGTCAGGCGTAAAAGTTCGGACGTGGCTCAATACCTAGTGTCCCCACCATTCGCAGCCAAGACTGCCATACAACGGCGTCGCATGCTGCAAATCAGTTTTCTAATGACCTGCAATGGGATCCTGACCCATTCAGCTTGCAGGGCACGTTCAAGATCACGGACGTTGTTGACGTCATGACGCTCTCTCACCTGACAACCTAAGTGGTCCTATAAGTGCTCAATGGGAGAGAGATCCGGTGATCTTGCAGGCCACTGCAACACATTGACGTTATGGATCCGTAAAATGTTCAGGGTATACTTCGCAGTGTGTGAACGGGCATTATCATGTTGGATAATCCCAACGTTACGTTATTGCAAATACGGTACAACATCAGGCTCGATGATTTCGTCACAATACCTTTGAGCAGTGAGATTACCAGGCACTATGACGAGATCTGTCTACCCATCATGATGTATGCCCGCCCAAACCATCACGCTACCACCCCCCATAACGTTCACGTTCTATAACATTATCTTGGTCCAACCTCTCCCCTCGTTTCCTCCAAGTTCGAACCCAGCCATCAGCAAATGACACGTTAAACCTAGATTCGTCCGAAAACAGAACGCCATTGCCTGCGAGTCCAATCCTGATGAACTTTTTATGTGCTTTTATACACGTTTATGCGCTTACGACAAGAAAGCTCTCGAACTATGTACTTTGTGACCCGCGGAGGATCATCCGACTTGCTGCGCTCATACTGCACGTGATTTTCGTGAAAGTGACGTTTCACGACTACATAATGGTCTAGTGTACAAAAACAAGTGAAATCATGCTGTCAATGAATTGGCACAATTGTTTAACATGGAAACATTTTAGTAACATTGATTTATAGACGAAAACCAAAGGCGTAAAAACTTGCTAAACTTTTTTCTCTCAGTATATATAAACCTTACATTTCTAGGTATGTTAATGGCAGAAACATGAAATTTATCTTCATTTTTTGCCGTTTTATAATCTTCAGTCCAATTTTCTATGTTTCAATTCAACCATTTGTCAATCTCAATATCAAATATCAAATACATATTTCAAGTGGTTGTACTAAGTTTCGCTGTAATGTTTTTTTTTTCTACAATACATGTACTTACTAATTATTTATATTATTCAACATAAGTGTACACATGTCTAAACGATCAAAAACATTGTTTGTCATTTTACCGCCGACATACCAAGATCACTACGTTCTGTTGTGAATTTTTTAAGATATAAAATTAACAAATGTTGACCTTTTTAATTTCAGGTACAGAAAATGCCGTAACACAATTATCGAACTTTGGTCAGAATTTTCTGTTAAGTATTCTAAAGCCGGCCGCGCCCAGTGACACGGCTTTCGAAATTATGAAGAGTGCTTCAAAACGTGTCAGACAAATGTATTATCCTGTGTTAGAAGTGTATCCACTTGTTTTAATGAGGGATTGGTTCCCGGAAACATGCGAGTTTATCAACAGATACGTGTATACCTTGAATTCATAGAAAAGTATTTTTATTTCCCGCCATAATTTTTTCTTCGTAAATCCTCATTCGGAACTCCGTCGGATTTTCCCAATGTGATAAGAAATATTGACCTAAACTAAGTCGTGAACGAAACAAGTTTTTTGTGTGCTGACATCCCGTCTAACTTCTTGTGTGTTTAAAGATTCACGTGAAAACTTAATTCTCCGGAACAAGTTGTTACTTTTTATTTGATCAAATTCAATCATGGTATCATTTCGATAAAAGTGTTAAAAAAGTGTAATTCGGTCAACGTGATCGCTTGGAGTTTGGCTTTGATGTAAAAAATAAAATGAACAAGTGATTTAGTTGAATCCATGAAGTGTACAAATTATAGAATCTACAAAACTGAACATAAATTAGAAGAATTTTATATCAATTTACCCAGTAAATATTCACAATCGCTGATAAATTTTAGATTGTGTAATAATCATCTCCATTTGAAAAGGGTAGATAGCTAGGGCTGAATCAAAACGATAGAAAATGTATTTCGTGCTCTAAAAATGTAATTGGAGATGAAATTCACTATTTACTCGAATGTCTTCACTAGTGAACATAACCGACTATTATCTTTTGCTAATTTCAGTCAAACCAATATTTTATATTTCCAACGGGTTATGCGTGAAGAAAATGTCGATAGATTAACCGAAATATGTAAATTTACCTATTTAATTCTTAGAACGGTTAAGAATCCACCAGGCAATTCATACTGAACACTCTTTTTTTATCATCCTCATTAACTTACATTCGTTATTTATTTAAGTTGTCAATTTAAAAAACAAGTATTTTTACTTTGTATTATACCATTTGTTACATGTATCACCATTACACAGTTTGGTTCACTGGTTAATTTATGCTTTATAATACATTTATACCTCTTATCACAATGTTATATGTGCAGAGTGTAAATAAGACTGTTAAATTGGTAAAAAATGGAAACTACTGACGTCTGTGGAAATGTTAGAGTCCAGTTGTTTGTCTACCATGTTACTGTCAACAAAAAATTCCGGCCATAAACTCGCTTCATTCTCCGATAATCAAACTCCATTTAGCATAATTCATGTACATGCATAATATTATATTATTATGTTTGTTGATTTAATATCAATAGCTACGGGTAACCATAGCGACTAACTGACGCTCATCTATTGTCCGTACAGTCGTATGAATTAATACATTATCTGTGATTTTGGCGTCGTACGTTAAAAGGATGAATTTCTGATTGAAAAATATTATAATTTAATTTTTTTACGTTTTTGTTCAATAAATATGTTACACTTAAGTTTTATTGACACTCTGATGAAACAAAACATGAACTGGGCCGAGTTTCCAAACATCTTTCTCCAAAACTAAAGGCTCTATATGCCAACAGAACTTTTTGTTAAATATCTTTTTGTTAAGTTCTGAGGTATATTTCATATGAAAAAGAAAATTTCGGCTGAACGAAATGCCCTAGACCGATAAAAATCTAGGGTCGGCAAAAACGGGTCATTCGGGTTAGTGGAACCAGGAAGTTATATTACGCCCAAACTGGTGTCAATGTGCGCATGATGACAAGATGACTAAACATTGTAAGAATTTTTTTCCGCAAAAATAGCGCTTTAATTTAATATCTTTAGAAACACACAGTAATTATCCCCAACTATTGAAGTACCAACATTGTGTATTGTATTTTATGTATTTATAACGCTGAATATGTTTCTATTATTAGATATTATGCATGTCTTTTGTTGAACTTACTCGTGGTACGTACGGGTACATAAAGTCCCTTTTAAGCTTATTTTATTCCTATCATTTCGTATTTAATAATTTTTACAAATTTTCGCCTGTTCAATTTTTTGACATCTGACCTGGATGTGTGTCGGTCCGTGGTACCCGGCCTCTATAAAATGTGTCAGTCAGTGGTACCCGGCCTCCATAAAAAGGATCAATCTGTGGTACCTGGCCTACTTAAAACGTGCTGGTTCGTGGTACCCGGCCTCCTGAAAACGTGCCGGCCCGTGGTATCCGGTCTAAAATATTTCACTGCGCTTTTTCATCTTTTTTTTGGTTTTAAGTCAGAAAGGCTTAGACACGAAAACCACAAGTTTATTTCAATTGATAGATTTTCGCGTATTAAGTACATTTTCTCCGACTCCACGGTATGTTTTCATGAATCGCGTTGACCAGAAAATAAAAAATACATACATGTATGTAGTTAAAAAAAATTCAAGTATAGTAGATGACTTAGCCCCAATGTCTTAGATGAAACAGGAAAAGTTGCCAAAAGACCCTGGCTGTTGGTGCGACGTTAAACGCCAGAAAAAATCTATGTACATCATGTTTTCATAGTATATATCTTTGAATGAAATTCTCATTTATCGTCAGACATGTATCAACTTGTTGTGTAATTTATTGTTTGTTAAATATTTTGTAACGTGATAAAAATGAATGAAAATTTATGTAAACCAAACTGTTAACTCTTTTTATCATGTTTATATCGATATACATTATAGCGATATTTATCGATATGCGATGTACCTATATTTCTTGATATACAACGTAACGATATTATTCGATATGCAATGTGACGATATTAATCAATATACGATTTAACGATATCTATCGATATACGATTTAACGATATTTATCGATATACGATTTAACAATATTTATCGATAACAACGTAACGATATTATTCGATATGCAATGTGACGATATTAATCGATATACGACTTAAGGATATTTATCGATATACGATTTAACGATATTTATCAATAAACGAGGTAAAGATATTTATCGATATGCAATATGACGATATCAATCGATATACGATATAATGATATTAATAGATAGACGATGCATCGGTTTTGAAATATTTAGGTTTCAATGATAATGGGTAACTTTGTCGATATATCGAAATTTCAGATAAAAGAATGTTTGTCGGTATTACCTGTAGATGTTGTATACGCGTGTTGTTTGTTTATGGCATGTATTGAGTTGTTTCATGGACCGTTTGACTGCTGTATGCTGTGGTCAGTCGGCGGAGTAAGTCCCGATTCTTGGTAATCAACATTCAGGGATCATTCTTGGGTGCGATGTACGCTGAAATCGCATTAAAATTGTCAAAATACAAGAAAACCTCGCACTGAAAAGCCACTCCAGAAAAATCCCAGAACTTGTACTAATCTATGCCCCCTAACACCACAAAAACACATCTGACAAATCGTTGACACAGAGAAGGATACAAACTACTCGAGTTGTTGTTTTTTCAAGGACAAGTTTCGCTTCCCGCTTGGCCTTACAACTCGCGTATGTTCTTTTATTGCTAAATTGTTAATTTTTCTCAGAATTGTGGAACTTGGCACAGTAACACTGATGCATCATCAACTCTACACAAAAAATGCCATATTAACCCCTAAATATATCAACAGTAAAACCTCGATAATTAGACCACGTTCGGGACTTGAAAAATCGATCGTAATAATAAGGTGGTCTCATTATCAGGTTGAATTATAGAGAAGTTATTGGACGCCGGTCCGAAAATAAGTGGTCGTTATAACAAGGTGTTTGAAATATTGAGATGGTCGCTATTTGTGGTTTAACTGTAGATTCTTAAGGCACGCTCCCTGGATATGTGACAATAATGTTGATACAACGAGTGTCCGCCTATGACACTCACGGTGCATTTTGTACACCTGTTAATTGGATATCATGGCACGATGAATTCTCAGAAACGATATTTCATCCTTATAAAACTAAATACATTTAATCGTTTTTTTTTCCCATACGTTATCTTTCCTTTGAAAGAAACAAACAAAATTTAAGAAAATAACAGGAAGTATAATATTTGTAGCACTTTATAAAAAAGCATCTTTCCCGTGCGGGGAATCGAACCCCGGCCGCCGCGGTGAGAGCGCGGAATCCTAACCACTAGACCACGCGGGAGGTCGTTCACACAATACTCTAGATTCCCTTTACGTCCAAAACTAACGCTGGTTCGCATCAAGGCAAGCATTAAGCTTTAAAATTAGGCATAAAAATGAAGAGGTTTGTTTCCGGTTACCCGACCGACCAAACATTTTACCTGCCGAAGTTTTTTCTGCGTTCGAATCGTAGTACAATTGTAATTTTCACTACTCATTAAATATTACGGCGCACATATTCCCATTCAGTGTTGTCGATATTTGTAAAAAATAAAAATAAAAAAATCCCTACCTACCGACCCATATTTCTTTTGGGCATGTAACCGGAAACAAACTTTTTATTTTTTAGGCCTTGTTGTTTAACTCCAAAACTGACAAACACGTTACAATTACATGCATGTTATTCCCTTATTACAATTTTATGAGGTATCTCTCCCAACATTTGTCAAGCCTCACATTCATTTTCTTTTGTATTATAAGACGATGTACACACATATTATCATGTATATGTACTGGCTTAAGAATAAACGTTTGAATTGATATACAAATAGAATATCCTTAGAATTGATTCACAAATATGTCGCATTTATTCTTATGAAAAAAAATATAATTGCCCATGAAGTCGCACCTACAAATAACGGGAACTAACAGAACATGTTCACCTTACAGTGGCTACGTATTTCCTTATAGTTATCTGTCACACAACTCAAGTAATTTTCTTGAATAACATCCAGACGCATGTTCAAAGTGAGTTTAAAATGGTGAATCTATTCAAACCGGAAGTGGTGAATCTATTCAAACGGGAAGTGGTGAATCTATTTCAACTGGAAGTGGTTAATCTATTAAAACAGGAAATGGTGAATCCATTCAAACAGGAAGTGGTGAATCAATTCAAACCGGAAATGGTAAATTTATTCAAACCGGAAGTGGTGAATCTATTCAAACAGAAATTGGTGTATCAATTCTAACTTCACAGCAGAGTGAAAACTTGCTGATTTCCGCTAGTCCGACTTTACCTCTTTCGACCTTCTTCTGTCTTCGTATTTTTTATGGTCGATGTATTCATCACCTTGGGAACTCTATCACTGATAGTAAAAACATGTACAGTAAAACAACAAGTAACGACCACCCCAATGTAACTATCACCTTGTTATAACGACCACTTACTTCTGGATCTGCTTTTAATAACTCCCCAATAATCCAACTTGATAATGAGACCACCTCATTATAACGACCGATTTTTCTGTCTCTATATCGACGTTTTAAAAAAAATTCTCCCAACCTACGAAAAAGAACTTATATCAGCTAAAAACTCACCAACGTTCAGCGTTGGTAGGTCAGCAGAACTTTTCAGGAATGTATTTTTTGCCCAAATGAGAATTAAAATATTGGAAAAGAAATATCATGACCGAAAAAAATCTTGGGTCAGCAGAAAAAATGTGTTAGCAGGAACAATTAGCTTTTTATGACTGAAGTTTGATTGACAGCCAGCACAAATAAAACAAAGATCCACAAAAAATGCAATATGAATTAATTAAACTAAAAAAAACTGAATTCATACACAATGTAATCTTACGTCACTTCCGGCAAATGTTACTCAAGGTGAAGGTCAAATAAATACATGTTGTTATTTTGCTCCGTTTATCTAGGTTTAATTTCTGCTGTTTGAATTCCATTGTGTTTAATGTCAAATAACAAGTGTGAATTAGAACAAAACACGACAATTTGTAATAAAAATTTAATCATATTGCGTGCCTTAGAAGTCAATATTGTACACTTGACAAAATTATTAAACTTTTCACGGTTATTGTCATTTAAAATTTGCTTATTATGGAAATACAATACAAGACAAGACAAGCGAGAAAAGTCAATGGGAATATTGATGGATGAAATTTCCTGCGATAGCTTACAGTGACTTGATGTTTGATTTCTGCGTTTAATGTCACCGTTAGCGATCATATGTACTGTAAAGTACATGTACAATCACGACTGACCGAATCAATAACAGTTTAATTGATCATATACAGTTGAAACGCCAAAATTCGAAATGCCGCGGGAACGTCCGAAAATTCGCACTTTCGCACTTTCACACCTTTCGAACTTTCGAACCTAACTTTCGCGCTTTTCTATCTTTAGCACCATTCCAACTTTCGCACTTTTCTAAGTTTCGCACCTTTCTAAGTTTCGCACTTTTCTATCTTTAGCACCTTTCCAACTTTCGCACTATTCTAAGTTTCGCACCTTTCTAACTTTAGTGCCTTTACAACTTTCACACTTTTCTTAGAGTAGCATCTTTCCAACTTTCGCAATTTTTCTAACTTTTGCACTTTTCTAAGTTTCGCATCTTTTATTTATGTGAAAAAGGCTCCAAGATGACAGGTTGAGAATACTTGTTGAAACCGGTGTAGCGTGATTTCTGCGTGTTTGTGATGTTTACACAAAAATACGTAATTTTTGTATCAGTTAAGATAAAAACTATTTGTGTTTTTTATAAAGCCCATTACTTTATTTACTGTATAGATATATTTATCAATACATGTACCATTAACAATAAAACAAATATTTTAATAACCAATCACAGTGTACAGAATTAATGACGTCATCCAGGCGTCTTTGTTGTCACCTAAAGCAAGTTGATCATGTTTTGTGGGCAAAACTGCGTTACGACCGTGGTCCAGTGGTTAGTGCGCTGGACTTGTTACCTGGCGATTCATGTTCAAATCCCTTTTGCGGCAAGTCATACCCTTCTATGAAAATTTGACAAAAATGTCGATTTTCCTCCATATGTGTAGAAGTTGCCGGCTCCTTGTGGAAGGGTAAGTTAGTACTGGTTAGAATACAGTCCAGGAAACCTGGTTAGGTAAACTGGCTGCCATATATAACTGACACATTGCCCAAAACGGCGTCAATCACAATGAAAAAAAAAAGACTATATACATGTTTTTTCGTTTTCGAAATATATATGAAGTTTGCCACAAAACCTGTTACATACTGAACCATTCTTGTATATACAAACACTTTTTACACGAGTATGTATGGGCAATGATTTCTTGTTTACAATGACAAGAGTTGAAATACAGGTAAGTTCTAATTATCCATTAATATTGTTCTATTAGTTTAATTTCATCATTGTTAGAAAAAAACATTAGACACACGTGTAGACATTTATTAAACTAGCTTACCCTTACAATGTTGTTTTAAAACGTTTTTTATAAGAAAATGCTATAATCCTACTACAGATAATTATAAAGATAGTGAATGCTCGTCCATATGGAATGCTATACAGTGCAACCTCTCCAAAGCAACACCCTTTGGGAGACGCAAAATTATTTTGTTGTTGAGAGGTTGTCGCTCTAGAGAGGTTAAATAAATATTCAAATCGTATAGTAGGGAAAAGGCATGCTGTTGTTGAAAGGAGGTGGTCGCTTAAGAGAGGGCCGCTCTGGAGAGGTTGCACTGTACTGTATTTATGAATCTGGGGACTAAATTTCGTTATGAAGTTTCGCATCTCATTATAGTGTAATGACGAATCTATGGGTTTCATTTTCATAATGAAATTTACCTAACTAGTTTCCCTGGACTGTATACTAACCAGTACTAACTTACACTTCCATAAGGAGCCGACAACTTCTCCACATATGGAGAAATATCGACGTTTTGTCAAATTGTTTATAGTCTATGACTAATAACCATAAGACCCTCACTGCTGTGAGTTCGAATTCCACTAGACACAAGAAAAAAATCACAAGTGATGAAGCCGACCAGAAAGTCGGTGGTTCTACCTAGGTGTTCGCTTGCGACTTTCCCCACCGATAAAACTAGAAATAGTCGTAAAATGACTTTGGCTGTGTGTGCGACATTTAACCCCGGTGAGGGATAAATGACCAGCTGGGCCCGAGGCTATAAAACTTGAGATTGGTCTCCGAACTCAAATCTCATATCTTGTGTTTTAATGTTCACAGTTAATTATGATCAGACAATAATGATATTATTGATACATTATTCTAACAGCATAATTGACCTGAATATGTATTTAAACATTAATTTCAGCCATAATACTTTGAGAATTGAATTAAGATTTGAGATTGGAGACTGTTCTCAAGTTTATAACCTCAGGGCCACAACTAACTCATGCTCTACCTCGTTCAGTGATAAATATCTTCATCGACTTCTCCCCGCTTAATGTCTGACCCAGGAGTGTGGGACGTGCGGCCTTGAATGTATTATCTTACAATAAAATTAACTACAGTCAATTATTCATTATAAATAAAGTCTCCTCCATGAAAGAATGACATTGCTAAAGTTTCCGGTAATGACCTCAAGTGCCGAATCACGATATTAAGATTAATGTTCACATACGTATAAAATATCGTCAGAAGAGACCTGGGTGCGTTAAATTATACCGCTCCTGTTTCATTGAATTCTCGTTAAATCTATGATGAATTTTCGCAGCGAATCATTCTCAAGTTATAGACTTCGCATGTCGTTTGTTAATTATCAAATGATTGAAGTTATCAAAATCTGCCCAGTTTTCATGAACCATTCCCGAGTAAAATATTTGTTGTAAAAAAACATGAAATCTATCAGACTAATCGCTTTACAACGTTTAGTGTTCAGTTTAGTAATGTGTTTTTTTTTTTGCGAGAAACATTTTTAAAAGCGTTGTCCAGCGATAAAGTCTTCACTAATCTGAAAGTGGTGTTTATTTAAGAATTTCATTCACAAGTTTTGATTTACACACTCGTAGTTGATACTCAATGCTTTTATCTTAGTCAAATGAGCGAATAATTTATAAGTACTAACGTCATATTTGTTTAAGGTTTCAATCAAAGGCAGGTTTGTGTATTCTTCAGAGCCATACATTCTTGGGCTTTTCATATCTATAGCCCTACGTACACCGGCAGTATTCTTTAGGCGCGTAATTGTCCTCCATAACTTGTAAGTCAGCGATCCCATGATAGAATAGAATTAAAAATCCAGAATTCAATTCGTAAATATCGAAGAATGAAATGTATAAAATACACGAATATTACAATATTTAATAATACAGCTTAAAATATCTTATAATGCTACACTCAAATATCCCATAATTCTACTCTCATATATCCCATAATTCTACACTCAAATATCCCATTATTCTACACTCAAATACCCCATAATTCTGCACTCAAATATAACATTATTCTACACTCAAATACCCCATAATTCTACACTCAAATATTCCACAATTCTTCACTCAAATACCCCATAATTCTACACTCAAATATCCCATTATTCTACACTCAAATACCCCATAATTCTACACTCAAATATTCCACAATTCTTCACTCAAATACCCCCATAATGTCACCCTCAAATATTTCGCTGTCACACATTTTTGTATTTTTTAGAGTATGTATGGTTTCCCTATTAATCGTGCACGGGAAAGTCGCAATTAGTGAGTATTTAATCAAAGCGGTTGATAAATGATGGTGATGACGTCATGAATGATAAAGTTACGAGATACGCCAATCACCGGACTTTAGCCCGAACCAAGTTATTTATAAACAGGCATGATACACGATTAGTAGACATAAGGGAGAATTTGTTTTTGAAGCGGAGAACATTGACCTTAGTACGCAATAAGTAGAGCTTGATGTAAAAAAAATTGTTGCCTCATATTTCATGAATAGAATTCAACATCGACTTATAAACAATAATAAACCTATTACATCTGAAACTTTGTAACATAATTGGAACTTATTCTAGCGCGGAGTGATACGTAAATGAATTATTTCTTGTCACGAAAGGTGAAAAAGTTGCGTAGGAATATATTAATATTATAACAGAACGTGTTTCCAATCACAGCGCGCATCTAGCGGTATACTTATCAAGCCTGTATATATTCGACTGTCACTTATTGGAACTATTTTTTGCAAGTAGCAAACGCTCGGCGGGGAGAACTTATTGAACGAAGTTCCGTATATGGAATTTGGCTTTTGCCGAAGATCTTTAGCGCATTTCGTACAAATTTATTTTGAACTTGGACACAGTCGAATATTTTGTATCAAGTTTATTTTTATGAATGGTTCCGAATTACTAAAAAACTAACACAAATCATTAGTTCAAATGTAGCGTGCAATATTTTCATAAACAATTATTGAAAAGATCTTTTTAATCAGAAAAAAGAGCTCAGAATAAAATAAAGACTCCTAAGGACTGGCTCGGATTCTTTTGACGAGGTGAAACTAACATCTACACCGGGCACAAGAAAACTGGACAGTCAGCGCTTTCTGGATTGAAAAAAGCCACAAGAACAACTATAGCATTAGTAAAGTTCTTCATATTTTTATCGTTGGAAAAATGAAATCCGTAACATTAAGGACTCTTTATGTTTCTGCCGTGTTCGCCTGGTTCTCACATATCAGAGCATATGTTTTAATGGAGCCTGGAACCAAAGGTAAGTTCACATTTATTTATCTTTATTTCTAATATAGTTTCAAATACCAAATATCGTACAAATTGAACGGTAGAAAGTTGGTTTAACACAGTATGAAATAGATCTATTATAAAATTATTTATCAAACTGCGACTAATAAATTATCACTTAATTATGAGAACACAAGACGCTTGTATGCCGCAACCCACGCGTTGTCGAATTAATCAAAGATTAATTTCTATACAATGTATCTTTTATTTAAAGACGAATAAATCATTACGCTTTTCAATGTTATCAACTTTTATATCATGCGAGTCTTTGTCGTGATTTAAATAGCGTTTTATTTAAGCGACAATTACGTAAATTACCGAAGTTTTTTTACGGAAAATCCCGAATATTCAAAGAAATCGAGATTACAGAAATCGGCATTGTTTATGACATCAAAGTGACCCATAACGATCTTTTTTTAGTTCTGTAGAACCTCGATAATGGCGGTGCGAAAATAAGCGGTCGTTGTAACAAGGTTGTCTTAATATTGAGGTGGTCGCTATTTGAGGTTTTACTGTCCTGAATAATTATTATAAACATATGATTTCTAGACACACTGAGAGCAGGTGGAATTTTCTAAAATAAAAAAAAATATTCGAAACGACCTAGACTTAATCATTTCCTGTCTGGAAGTAATAATTATACCATGATTTTGTGCATATTCGTTCATCCAGTTAAATTCCTTTTTACGAACCATCAAATGGCTGAGCGGCAACAGGGTGTCTCTGAGTGTAATCTTTTCGATGCTGATTTCGACGTTTTGACAAATTATTTTATTTGATAAATTTCCAGTAAAACGGACGAAATAATGACAATGTTCGCAATACACTCCTTAAATCGTTTTATTTTAACATTACACCAAAAGTTACCCGAATTTTGTAATTTTGTGAATCAACAATTCAGAGATTGTTCTTAGCGCTGGCTAAAGTAAGGGATTTGTTTTATGACCTTTTGTTACCTCATACATGATTGTATTTTGGTTTTTAATTCTGAACCAGGCTGTTTCACAATAAGTCATTGTCTTTTCGTTAGATTTTAAACTCATTTTTATTGTTCAAGTCATATTTGCTATTCAACGTTTGATATATAAATACCCAAGTGTCCGGTCCTTCGGTTTTAAAGTGTCTGGGTCCTTGGTTTTAAAATGTCCGGTTCCTTGGTTTTAAAGTGTCCGGTTCCTTGGTTTTAAAGTGCCAAATTCCTCGGTTTTAACGTGTCTAGTTCCTTGGTTTTAAATTAGCCGGTTCCTTGGTTGTAAAGCGTCTGTTTTCTTGGTTTTAAAGTGTCCGGTTACTAAACCGGTTTGTTGTTTTTTTAGATAAAACGTCTGGAATAGGTTTTCTATCGGAAGGATTTGAAAAGATTGGGATATTGTGTTTTGGAAGGTCATTCTATTTTAATCAGTCAAGTATATCTTATGAATGAGGCTTAATATTTAAAAACAACGCGTGTCACCCTACAAGGACCTCATTTCTATGTCACCCTACAAGGACAGCATTTCTATGTCACCCTCCAAGGGCCTGATTTCTATGTCACCCTTCAAGGGCCTGATTTCTATGACACCCTTCAAGGGCCTCATTTCTATGTCACCCTACAAGGGCCGCATTTCTATGTTACCCTTCAAGGGCCTCATTTCTCATGTTACCCTTCAAGGGCCTGATTTCTATGTCACCCTTCAAGGACCTCATTTCTATGTTCCATAAAAGGGCCTCATTTCTATGTCCCAAACAAGGACCTCATTTCTAAGTCACCCTTCAAGGGCCTCCTTTCTATGTCACCCTACCAAAGTCTCATTTGAGCTTTATCTGCAGTAAACAAACTCGTGATTTGTATACTTAAGATAAATGCGCATCCATTTAACAAGGAGTGTACTTTTAATATTTTGGGTACAGTAGGCAATGTCATTAATTAGGCAATAAATTACTTCTTAATTACAATATATGTTTATATGCAACATTTTTTTAAATAACGCATTTTTAAAGTGCTGTGAGATTCAACTATGTACTAACATCCTCCTGGAGATCATTATTATAACTATATGTTGTTAATAAAGCATTAACTGTAACTAAAACCTTCAAATTTAATCCACATTCTTATTTTTGGCCAAAAATTCATTATCGAGAAATTAGTTTCCTTTTTTCGCTCTTTTCAGCAACATTTATGACACAATCCGGCAGACATTTAACTGAACCTTTATTTGTACATCAACCTCTTGTTTACTGCCAGCATCTGTCATTATCTTATCTTGTACAGAATACTTGCTGATGATTGGTTGGGGCGGGTCACGTGCTGATCAAATATTTTCCCGTATTAGGTCAGAAGCAATTTATATTCAGTCAGTAATCGTAATTTCAAAATAGAAATAAAAAAAACATACAGATTTGGGAAATTGATTTATGAATAGTACTCAGTAAGGTAATTTCGTTACACGGTGTGATACAGGGCCAGTAAATTAACACTGGGCCCGAGCTTACTAATAATATTCCTACATAAATTACTAAAATCGGGGACAAACTACATTTAGACATAATGTATCTAACTAAATCGTCAACTTATTCACACCATGTCTACAGACCACACACTTATTGACACCATGTCTACAGACCACACACTTATTGACACCATGTCTACAGACCACACACTTATTGACACCGTGTCTGCAAACCACACACTTATTGACAACATGTCTACAGACCACACACTTATTGACACCATGTCTACAGACCACACATTTATTGACACCATGTCTGCAGACCACACACTTATTGACATCATGTCTACAGACCACACACTTATTGACACCGTGTCTACAAACCACACACTTATTGACAACATGTCTACAGACCACACACTTATTCACACCATGTCTACAGACCACACATTTATTGACACCATGTCTGCAGACCACACACTTATTGACATCATGTCTACAGACCACACACTCATTGACACCATGTCTACAGACCACACATTTATTGACACCATGTCTACAGACCACACACTTATTCACACCATGTCTACAGACCACACACTTATTGACAACATGTCTACAGAGCACACACTTATTGACAACATGTCTACAGACCATACTTATTGACAGCATGTCTACAGACCACACACTTATTGACAACATGTCTACAGACCACACACATTCCATGTTGAGTTGAACTGACGGAGCACCTTACTCACCATCTTGTTTCACCAAAGTTTAAATAACAATACTAAATAAAAATAAATGAAGATTTAACGACAATCTTTTAAAATCCTGTCATTCAATATTATTCAGGCCAGAAAATAAGTCATGTTTCCAGTGTCTTGACACCCCAAAAGTCTAGTAGGTAGGTCTTAAAATTTTCATGTTTTCAGTTGCTTTTTTTCGTGGCATATCTTGTATTTTTTATTCGATTCGTCACCAAGTATTTTCGTAACGCCACAATTGGTTGCAATTTTTGGATTTTACCATCAAAAAATTTAGGGTCTGCGCCAAAATAATAGGGTCGATGGGTTACCGGAAACAAAACAGCAGCGAAAAAAACTCGATATTAAACCCACTTTTGGTGGCCTGAAAAAATGGCTTTAATATCCGGGTTGTCTCATTAACAAGTTGAAATACAGAAGAAATATTTACAAAAAAACGGTGGTACTTGTAATGAGATGGTCGTATTGTTGAGGTAGTTGCTTGGTGAGGATTTTTTCTGGACTTATTGCAAGATTTTTAGAAGATGTCCAAAAGAGTTTTAAGACATAGCATACCATAAAATACAATGAATTTCAAGCCATGTTATTCGAAGAACCAATTCACGGACATTTAAAAACTTATTATTCAACATAACGCGGGTACGTGTGTAATTTCACTGATCATGGCTTGGATAGGTCGAGAGTTTAAGTTTCAGTAAAACACCCTTTTTAAAGATAGCTCAGTCATGTACTGAGGTCGGTTCACCTAACCAGTTTTCCTGGACTTTGTATTAACCAATACTAACTTATCCTTCCGCAAGGAGCCGGCAACTTCTTCACATATGATGGAAAGTCAAGATTTTTGTCAAATTTTCATAGAAGAGTATAACCTGCCACGACCGGGATCGCCAGGTTATCACTCCTGAGCACCAACCACCGGACCACGGCCCAGGATGTCAAAAATATATACAGTAAAACCTAAAATAGCGACCACCTCAATTTTACGATAGAGACCACTTATTTTCGGACCTCCTTCCAGTTGCTCCCATATGACACCACCTCATTATTAGAACCAAGTTTTCGTGTCCCAAAGGTGGTCTCATTATTAAGGATTTACTTTTCCAGTCATTTAGCGATTATTTTCATCAGTCATTTTTCAAAGCTAGACGTGGTAACTCAATTATGACTTCAACATAAGAATAAAGATAATCAAGTATTGTCACCTCATTCATAAATTTATCGCATCACCTTAAGCGTAATGACGATGTATCATTTCTGACGAAACAAACTTCTTAAATTAACGTGGTCCCTTGATGTCTTTTCCGAACGTGGACAACTGAATAACAATCACATAACAGGTGCCCGGAAAAATTTCATTTGAAAACAACCACAAAAGCCGAGCACTCCGACTGAGTATGTTGTAATATATCGTGATATATCGTGATATAGATATGGGTGCATTGCTGCACCCCGATTATTAGACCTCTTCAAAGCCTCAACATGGCAGCCACGTGATTTGTCGTAGAAACAGGTTCCCGTTGACTCTGGTTTGGTGCACTGTGACATGGAACGGGAACCAGTTAAGTTCAAAGGCCAAACGGCGTTTAAAACCCGTCTTGTTCCGTTCAACTCCAGAACGGAAACAATACTTCGCACCCATAAACTCGTTCGCCTACACAGACGACAAAACGAAAATATCTTCTCTTAATTAAGTGTTAGCGTAATCATTCTCTTCAAAAGAGACAAATTTTATGCCCAATAATTAAAGATATTTGGTGTCTAATTAAGAAGATGATGGAGTTATTGAACGGAACAGTTGAAGATATCAGGAAGAATTTGATAGAAATTTTGGAATACCAAACAAATTTGGTATGAATGGGCCTTCAGCTTTGAACACTGATGACTGAATTTCCTGTTATATGAATTCTGAAAAAGTGGAAAAAAAGGTTCTGACACAAAGATTTGCTAAAGTGTCACGTGACAAACAGGGACTTAAAACAAAACACATACAAAACTATCGACTTGGAAATGTCAGAAGTTTCCGATGTTTGCCGATATCAGCCGATATATCTTTTTGAAAATGTAATAAAGAATAAGAAATGTGAATCAGATTTGGTGACGTCACTGGTGATTTATTGTACCTAACATTGAGTAGAATGTTTTTGTACACCGAACTATTGTATAAATAAATATGATAACTCAGATAAAAATACTCGAGCCACAAATCCCTCCAGTCAGTGAGCTTAACTTTAGTGAAGACAAATCACTTACAAGTAATCCTTGAACAAACACAGTAATATAATTTGTTACCAGCCAAGACGTTAGTGCAATATCAGAGAAAATAATTCGTGTATTCGGATATCCTTCGTCATTATGACAATGTTATATTACAGTCTTTTTCTTCACGGTACCAAATCTGGTTACTGAATTAATGCATGTGTTACTTGAAAAAACATGGAGAACTGTCGCGCATAAAAAGCGTCGGATTTGATTAAGTGAATTTATAACATTTTTTTTGTTTTATATTATTGAAAATCAGATAAAATGAAACACGTAAATACGATTTTAGCTCAATTCTCAAGGGTAATAATATCAATACATTTTAAAATAATTCAACATTTATTATAACGAGGCCATAATGAAGAATGTTGGTTTTTGGTCAAATGACCCAAACTTAACATGTTAGCTATGTGGACATTTTTATAAACATTTTATGGTCAGACTGAAACTGGAAGGCTAAAATAGAGAAGGAAATTATATTTGTAAAAAAAAGAACAAAAAAAAAACCGCCGCATTTTTTTTGGTCAGGGCATTTTTTTATAAGTCGGTCACGTTTACAATTGCGAACCACCAATTCTTTAAGGATGGCCCGATGTATGAACTTTAAACTTTCTAAATACACACGTACAGTTTAACCCCTCCTTGCCGGCACCTAAGTATTAAGCCCACTGGACCATAACGAACTCTCATGTCGGGCCATTTTTTCAAATTTTCCTTTAGATATTTTCTTGATAATGAGGCCACCTCAACAGTATCACCAAATTTTATGAATTCTAATAATTACCGATGTATACCATAGTCTCATATAATGATTTTTCCCTCTGAAGAACGAATCACGACACTCATTATTCTGTTTGATGTTTAAAGGAATTTTCCTTTGATTTTGGTCCGAGAGGTGATTGTACTGTGACTGTCGGGAATTAACCTGATGGTTGGTCTTGACTTTTAGCATTGTTAAAATAGTTGTTTTTATTCCGCGTGACGCAACTGTGGGCGTTCTTGTCTCAAATAAATAAACAACCGACCATTCATTGTCTTTGTCAATAGCAGACGACATAACAAAATTACGATTTCTTGTAATCAATAAAGAAAATCATATTATATTGACACGTCGTTCATATTTATAATAATTATCGGATTTAAAAAGCAGTACTCATAAAATCAGATTGATTTTTTTTCGTAAATATTTTCGGCATTTGTACTTGTATGTCGTAGGCACTACATGTAATTTATTACAGTAATTTACAGCCTTATGCATCTAAATACGTTAACAATATGATGCACCAAAACATATAAGCATAAAGCCTATGAAAGTTTTAATTTCAGGCTCCATCAACTATTTTTTTTTTGCTTTTATGTGACATTTGTCACTGGGTTTAACGTCGTTTTTCAACATTTTTTAGTTACATGTATATACGGCGACCGGTTCACCTAAGCAGTTTTCCTGGACTGTATACTAACCAGTACTAACTTACCCTACCACAAGGAGCCGGCAACTTCACATATGGAGGAAAATTGAGAAGTTTGTCAAATTTTCATAGAAGGATATGACTTGCCGCAACTGGGATTTGAACCCGGAAAGCCGGGTTACGAGTCCAGCACACTAACCACTGGACCACAGTCGCGGCCATTCCATCAGTTAGAATTTAGCTTATCAACTTAACATCCTTAAAATATCAATGTGTTTATGTACTTCTATATACGAGTTCGTTAATTTTGCAGCTTAATTTTGTAGCTTTATATAAGGTATGTACAGTAAAACTTGGCATTGCGACCATTTAAATATTACGACAACCCTGTTATAACGACCACTTATTTTCGGACCGACTTTCAATGACTTATAACTCCACTTAATAATGCTGCCACATCATTGTAATGACCGATTTTTCCGGGCCTTACGGAGGCCTCATTATCGAGGTTTTATTGTAATATATTTGGAATATTTTTTTATTTTCAAACTAAAAACTGCTCCATACAACATTAAGTATCAGTCTGTGTTTATTAACGTGACGTCACTTCCAAATAACGTGCGTCAGTTCCACCTGGCTACTGTTGGACGTAACGTGTGTACAAAAACAACAACAACAAGTCATAGTTTCATCCCTGTAAAACAAACCCACAAACTGCTTCATGTTTTTATTAGATATAAACAGTCACCATGGCAACCATTTATCATTTATCAAATACGTGTTTTGTTGAGAACAAAGACGTCAATTATGAAGAAAATAATGACCGGACGACAGAACAACATTGTATCGATTGTGTCCGAGAATATCCGAATTATGATGTCTCGGACCTTCCTTATTGTACGGAGTGGATTGAATACGAAGAATATCGCATTTCTGTATTTTTTGTTGCACTTTAAGCTCCTACTTCTTCTTCTCCACTGACGTTTAACGTCGCAACAACAGCCAGGATCATTTAGCGACTTTTCAGCTTTAACAGTGAAGGGAGCCCTCAGGCGTACACCTGGGTAGAACCGCCTATCTTCCATTAGCCAGTTTGACAGCTGCCGAACATGTATATTTCTCCTCCCGGTGTGATTCGGACTTACAGTAAATAGGGACAGTGATTTTTAATGAGATGCAATAACCGCAACTTACTTTATTCGTTTATCTGTTATTTAACGGCACAGTCAACAGCTGTGGTCATTTCAGAGCCACACATGTGGGAGGGGAGAAGATACCGGAGAACCGGACACATATCCTTACTCTTTTCTAATTGACCTCCTGGTTCTATATCGCGTTAGGTGTAAAACACCGATACATGCCCCCACCCGTTTCCTTTGATTTTTTAAACACAGTAACAAGCTCGGTAGTGGTGTCTGAACACGACCCTGAAATATCGGAGGCCGGAGACAAGATTCGAACCCACGACCTTTCGATTGGTCGTTAAGTGCATCATCGCTTGAATTTAAGTTCAAATTTTGTCTTAAAATAAGTTTCCACGCATGATAACAGAAGCAGTGGGAAGGATTTTACAACTACGTCAAAATTCATTAAACAAACATGACTGATTTCATATCCTTGTAAATATTTTTTCAGATGCCGGCGCGTATATAAATGAATACCAAAACAGACTGGTTTCGTTGGTGCAGTTTTTGGAAAGGATTAACACGTTATCAAAACCAGATACCAGTCTACAAGAGACGCTGTCAGACGATCACGTTAAGAATTCGGATAAATCAGGTACGGAAACATACGATTAGATTTCGGGAGTTCCCGTCATTTCCGCAAATCCTTGCAAATTGCTATTTACAGTAATTTTATGTAATAAATGAATTACACTATTTACAGTAAATTTATGTAATAAATGAATCATATTATTTACAGTAAATTTATTTTGAGTCACTTTGCCTATATATTGTTATCCAACCATTCTAAGATATGAATTCTGGATCTTTTTAATAATGATTTCTAGTCAAATCACACAAAGACAATCTCACTTTCCCCAAATACTGACTGTCCCCTCTCACCAACCCAAAACCTACCCAGCACGTAAAGACATGTAAAAATAAAGGACAAAACACAGTCTCCCGGAGGGTTCCGCTTCGGAACGGTCTGTCGCAAAGCTACACAGGGGTTTAAACTAGTTTGGTGGACCCAACCTCATAAATATCGCGGGAGGAACAAAAGGGTTTAATTAAATAAACAAATGATACACAAATATAAAAATAAAAAATCAACGGCTAAAAGGATGTTTTGAACCCTAAGCAGCGGTGACAACTCCTACAAAGAGTCACTGTGTAGTTGTGCAACCTCTCCAAAGCAACACCCTTTGGGAGAATCAAAAATATATTGTTGTTTTGAGAGGATGTTGCTCAAGAGAGGTTACATTATTGGTTAAATTTTACAGAGGGAAAATATCATACTGTTGTCAAAGGGAGGCTGATACTCAAAGGAGGACCGCTCTGGACAGGTTGCAATGCACTTCTTTTTCATTTGATTTATTGTAAACAAGATACAAGATACAATATTATAGATACAAGACTCAAGATTATAAATACAAGATACAAGACTCAAGATTATAAATACAAGATACATGATCCATGATACATGATACAAGATACATATAATTCTAGAACGGCATTAAAATTTTAAAGCGACTAATAGACATAAATCAAAAAAGGGATTTTAAATCCAGCGCATGCGCAAAACACCAACACAATTCACAAACGTTCCGAATAAACAATACAGCCCAATAACAAAATTTTAAAGTCCTCAATGTGCGGACACGTTTATTTCACCACCATGTGTTCAAACATTTTCCCTATTTATCGCTCGACACGTCTCTGTTAAATGAAATTATGTTTTTGAGTTCTTTTCTTATTTTGTGTGCGTTGTTTTATAATTTCAGAATACAAAGATATTGGTGGATTTATTCGGAATCTTGACGAACCAATCGCTCATGTAGTCGACATTGAGAAGAAAGATTATGCTATTTTACCCCCTGCCTCAGAGTGGTGTCGTTTGATGGGCTTCCGTGGTTGTCGTGGTAACAGCGCGTGAGCTGTTATAATAACACTGGTGTGAAAACCACTTTGTAAAAGTGTTCTGTAGAAATATATCAAAAGAAATCTCGTTTGATCATCATATGACTTGACTTTTTTACGAAGTAACGCACAAGATACAACAAAATGTTTTAATACTCTTTCCGATGTTTTTTTTTTTATGAAAATACATTATTTTTAACTACTAAAAATAGAAGAACAATAAAATTCTAGCAAATCTCAAAGTAAAATACAAAAATATATAAAAGATATTTCAGCTTTATTTTTATGGCATTCGTTGTAAAACAGTTCAAAGTTTTGTTAAAATACGACACCAAAATGTCGTAGGAGTTCTTGAAATTCAAAGAAAATAAATAAAAAAACTAATTCATTGTGACAATTACTTCATTGCGTATTATTTTATGATAGTGAATGTATGTCAAATATTGTTACAGCGTTTCAGAGTAGATTCGCTAGAATGAGAGTTTAGAATGGCCTCGCACTTTTACAGTGACCTTGAACTTTTACAATGACCTTGGACTTTTTTTATCCTATTATGCGATATGGGAGTAGGAACAGAATACGGCTTTGTCATAACTTGTCAACATTTATATTATTATTATACTGAACGCAGGAACATTGCTATTTTACCATCTCATGTACGTTACTAATGCCTGTGATACTAAACGGAGCATAAAATCACGAACCCACCAACGCAACACACTCCAATTCATCTCAAACACGACTTAGACACCAAAACATTCAGTATGGCTCAAATCTAAACAAAAGTTTAAACAACATAACAATGGATATATAACAAACCCAGATTTACATTACAAATTAAACAACATAACAATTGATATATAACAAACCCAGATTTACATTACAAATTAAACAACATAACAATTGATATATAACAAACCCAGATTTACATTACAAATTAAACAACATAACAATTGATATATAACAAACCCAGATTTACATTACAAATTAAACAACATAACAATTGATATATAACAAACCCAGATTTACATTACAAATTAAACAACATAACAATTGATATATAACAAACCCAGATTTACATTACAAATTAAACAACATAACAATTGATATATAACAAACCCAGATTTACATTACAAATTAAACAACAAAACAATTGATATATAACAAACCCAGATTTACATTACAAATTAAACAACATAACAATTGATATATAACAAACCCAGATTTACATTACAAATTAAACAACATAACAATTGATATATAACAAACCCAGATTTACATTACAAATTAAACAACATAACAATTGATATATAACAAACCCAGATTTACATTACAAATTAAACAACAAAACAATTGATATATAACAAACCCAGATTTACATTACAAATTAAACAACATAACAATTGATATATAACAAACCCAGATTTACATTACAAATTAAACAACATAACAATTGATATATAACAAACCCAGATTTACATTACAAATTAAACAACATAACAATTGATATATAACAAACCCAGATTTACATTACAAATTAAACAACAAAACAATCAGTATAATTCAAACCCAGATCTACATCACAATTTAGACAGCAAAAAAAATAAGTATATCACAAATCTAGATCTACGTAATAAATTATACACCAAACCGAACAGTACAACTCAAATCCAGATATACACATTAACTTAAAGAAATCAGAAAACAAATGACTAGAATGTTCAAGGGAAGAAATTCCCTGATATTCAGAGAGTTCCGGTTTTCAGAGAGTTCCGGTTTTCAGAGAGTCCGGTATTCAGAGAGTTCCGGTTTTCAGAGAGTCCGGTATTCAGAGAGTTCCGGTTTTCAGAGAGTCCGGTATTCAGAGAGTTCCGGTTTTCAGAGAATTCCGGTTTTCAGAGAGTCCGGTATTCAGAGAGTTCCGGTTTTCAGAGAGTTCTGGTTTTCAGAGAGTCCGGTATTCAGGGAGTTCCTGTTTTCAGAGAGTTCCGGTTTTCAGAGAGTCCGGTATTCAGGGGATTTACTTTACTTTACAAAACTTGTATTTCACAAATTTAGAATCAATAAACAATTAAGCTGAAGTAAGCCGTAAAGAAGTCATTGATTTTTGTTACATTGATGTAGTAATAATTAATTAGTAATCCTTAATTGGTGAAGTATTGTGTAAAGGGAGATTACTCTATAAACCTTTACTGTTACTGGTAGGTGTACTCGTACTACGTACATGTGATGTTGTGTATCATGTATGTGTTGTACTGTGATGATGTGTATCATGTATGTGTTGTACTGTGATGTGTATCATGTATGTGTTGTAATGTGATGTTGGGTATCATGTATGTGTTGTACTATGATGTTGTGTATCAAGTGTGTGTTGTACTGTGATGTTGTGTATCATGTATGTGTTGTACTATGATGTTGGGTATCATGTATGTGTTGTACTATGATGTTGTGTATCAAGTGTGTGTTGTACTGTGTTGTTGTGTATCATGTATGTGTTGTACTGTGATGTTGTGTATCATGTATGTGTTGTACTGTGATGTTGTGTATCATGAATATGTTGTACTGTGACTGTATCATGTCTTTCAGGTTTATGATTTTGTTTGATATAAAACAGTTCTGATCTGATGGTCAACATTTAAAGATGTTTCAGTTAATCGAGAAACTTTGAGATTAACTTCTTTTGTCTAATACAAATATTTGCTACTGTTATATAGACAAGTTAAAACCAAGGAAAATGTATATGTTTATTTTACAATACAGTACATCTGATTAATACAGTGTCAAACTTTTTATAAGAACATGATCAAAATAATAAAACATCAAACAACTAAGTATAAACAACCATTTGTAACTACATAAATGTTTTAGACATTTATTACAAATCAATAAAAACACTTCAAGCTAAATAAAAACAACAACAACAACAACAACAACAGAAAAACAATAGAAAAAAATAAACAGCCAAATCACAAATTCATTTAATTATACAGTAGAAATCTATTTATAAATGCATTTTCTCAAAAATGATTAAAATCTTTCATACGTAAGTCATTCTATGATATAAATTGTCTACAGGCTAAATATAGCCCAAGCACCAGCAGACAAAATGTAGACAAGAAAAAATGATTCAAACAAAAAAAAATGTACCAGTAAATAAAAGGCAATTACTCAACAAAGCAACAAACGGAAATGATCCAATTCAACATCGAACAAACACATAATAAGATCATAGTAAACAAAATAACTGCCCAGATTGTAGGCCATCATTCCATGAAATTCATTTATGGTTTTAACCAAATTATAAAACTATTTTGAAATGAAAAATACTCCATGAAATGATATGAAATGTCTTAAAAAGTCAAAACTAAACGTTTTGTATCCAAAAAAGAAAAAAAATCGCATTTGAGAAACAAAAGTGTTCAGAAGAGTTCAGAAAAATTCATCAAAATCACCAAAAATGAAAAAAACAACTTTTCTTTCCGAATTTTGCATCAAAAATGTGTCTCATCTTGTAGGAAATGATCTATTAAGAAATGAATGGTCACATGACATGTTTTCGTTAAGAAATTATGACCATTTTTGTTCGCGGATAATTCGAACATTTTTTTGACATGTTCATCAAATTCTGCTTACAAAAACACAAACAAACGTTTACTGACATCTTGCTGTTTCAAAGTCTAAACTATCATCACCTTTACCTGTGATGTTTATTGTAGAAAATGATTGAAGATGTTCAGACATGTAGTTCACCGACTCCTCACATGACAGTTCACTGTGAGTTTCTCCATCATCTGATGTAATATTACACCCAACTAACTCAACTTTTATCTCAGATTTTTTGTTCACACTTTCTACAAAACAATGAAAACATTGACGACTCATTGCGACACCATACAGATCTATCTCCACTTGTGTTACATCAGGATGTAGTTGTAATAAAACATCATCAGGTAACTTCATGTTACAGTCTTAGTGACTTGATACATGGAAGAGTTTTCACTGTAGACGTCAATGTTTTCATTGTATTGTAATCTAACATGTAACCACGGATATAAAGATGTTCAAGTTGTGAATCTTTAATAGAATTAAATAAATCACTGTAACAATCTCAGAGAATGGAAACAATGTGATGTGCTGTAAACTATCATTGTTTACATTGTTACATAAAATATTAACCTTATACAGATATAATGAAGTGAGTTTTGTATGTTTTTGAAGATTTAGTCAATGGACACTTACGACAAAACCTGTGGGGACCAACATAAGACACATCAGACAATTTTATATTTTCAATGAGAAGATTGTAAGACAAAAATTTAACCAGATAATATAAACTATCATGTTGTATTTTAATATCAGACAGAGACAATGATGTCGGAGACTTCTCACAGGTAAGTCTGGTATCAATGGCTCATTATCATAACATGTATCTAATACCGTGGTTGTATTTGCCTTACATGTCTGACGGTACGGCAACTTTCGGGAAGCCTCTTAAACTCTTGAGAAAAAATCTTTGCAAATTATTGTCACTGAAAGGGAGACAACTCAACAAAACTTATATGAAAAATGTCCAACACTTCGACCAATTCTAATGAAGTTTAACAATTCTCAATTAAGATTTTGAAACATTTTTTATTTTCTTACGAAGTATAGTACAGTATTCAAATCACTCATTTTTCGTATTTCTTTGTAGGCTATCAAAAATAAACATTAGCCCAAACAGAAATTTACTAGACACAAACATTTTCTAAAAATCTCTTACCATTTAAATGTTTTTCGAATGAAAAGCATCTCCATCATTTTATGTAATCAATATTTTTTCTTACATTAACTATAGTGTATGGTTTGTTTATCCATGATGTATGCCTGGACATCTGTGTACAGCAAGTGGGATCAGTTGTCATGGAAACGTTTTGGATCTTTGCTGGTTCTTGACGTTATACTTCTTATGAATCTGTTTGGTACGTAATATTTGTGGTTCATTTTGAAACAACGATGATAACGTGAAGTTTAGAATCAATCTCAAAAATTTTACCATAATTACCCATGTATAAATCACACTTGTGTTTTTGACACAGGTAAAATATCGGAGGAAATCCTTTGAAAAATGTCTTCATTTACAAAAAAACAAATAGTCCTGGATAAAATGGGATTAAGTTGTACACCTATGTGTAAGAAGCACTTGACTTTTGGGCCAGATTTTAGATGTGAAAAACATGCATCTTGTACTCAAGTGTTTATAGTAATGAATCTGTTCCAACCAACAATTGATCAATTTTATCAATTCTTGTAAAAAAGCTATTGTACTGTAAATGGTGTACATGTAGACATATATTCAAGTAAACTTTTAAGTATGCATGTATTTGTTGTCTGTACTTATTCTTTCAATTTTTAAAAATCATTGTATGTACTTAGCTCCCTGAACCTGCATATGAGTGTAAAATTGAAGATATACAGTGAATTATCCACCACCAGACATCTCCCTGCAGTGGTCACCTCTTACAACAGCAATATTTAATTCACTGTTAACCAGTCAGTGTGTATCTACAGTAAATATATGGCACTGTTAACCAGTCAGTGTGTATCTACAGTAAATATATGACACTGTTAACCAGTCAGTGTGTATCTACAGTAAATATATGGCACTGTTGACCAGTCATTGTGTATCTACAGTAAATATGTGACACTGTTAACCAGTCAGTGTGTATCTACAGTAAATATGTGGCACTGTTAACCAGTCAGTGTGTATCTACAGTAAATATGTGGCACTGTTAACCAGTCAGTGTGTATCTACAGTAAATATGTGGCACTGTTAACCAGTCAGTGTGTATCTACAGTAAATATGTGGCACTGTTAACCAGTCAGTGTGTATCTACAGTAAACATGAGACACTGTTAACCAGTCAGTGTGTATCTACAGTAAACATGTGACACTGTTAACCAGTCAGTGTGTATCTACAGTAAACATGTGACACTGTCAACCAGTCAGTGTGTATCTACAGTAAACATGTGACACTGTCAACCAGTCAGTGTGTATCTACAGTAAATATGTGACACTGTTAACCAGTCAGAGTGTACCTACAGTAAACATGTGACACTGTTAACCAGTCAGTGTGTATCTACAGTAAATATATGACACTGTTAACCAGTCAGTGTGTATCTACAGTAAATATATGACACTGTTTACCAGTCAGTGTGTATCTACAGAAAATATATGACACTGTTAAACAGTCAGTGCGTACCTAGAGTAGATTTACGACACTGTCAACCAATCAGTGTGTATCTACAGTAAATATGTGACACTGTTAATCAATCAGAGTGTATTTACATTAGACATGTGACGCTGTTAACCAGTCAGTATGTATCCAAACTGATTCAGTTTTAATTTAATCTTATTAATCATACGATAAAAGCTAGTTACGCTACAAACCCGGAAGTTAACGTATGAAATATAACACAAAGTCTGTATTTCATTCTGGATGATTCATTGACTTCGTTTCATCTTCTGTTATTTACAAATTGAGTTTATACATGCACATTTTTGTCATGTGTACGTTCAGTTCCGTCGTTCTTAAGAAGGAATGTGAGGGGCTACACACGTGTACTTGTAAAATTTGTAAAACATTTGTGATGATGGAAATCGTACATTTAATTTGTTTGTTTGTTTGTTTTTTCGTTCTTTTGTTTTTATATGATATTGCCACTGGGGTTTAACGCCGTTTTTCAACAATTTTTCAGTTCTATACAGCGGCCTGTTCACTGAACTAGTTTTCCTGGACTGTATACTAACCAGTACTAACTTACCCTTCCACAAGGCACATTAAATTAATAGTAGCAACAAATTAACAAAGCTATCATTCTACGCACATCAAGCCAAGTAGATAAAAATACAGCCGAATCCCGTTTTGGTGTTATTTCTTTATGCGAAACTAGCATCATTATGTAAAAATGGGGTCCTATTTTGTTGATAACACCATTAAAGTATTACAATCCTTAGTACGCCGTATTTTTTCTGTCTGTTCGATAATGATTTGTGTTTTTTTCACCTTTTCATGCTAGTTTTCATTAAAATGGATTTTTTTTCTTTAATTCATGAAGAAATGGCTACTCCCATAGGCTTCAATGCAATTTGAAGGGACAATATCTCTAAGGTTACTCGTTTCTTTAATGAATCTCACGGTTAATCATTTTCTATCATGGAAACCTTTAAAAAAATATATAAATGTTCACAAAATCTGCCCGCTCCATTTTGAGATAATAAATTTAGGCATTATAAGCATAAAACTATATTATATCAATTAGAAGACCAATTTGTTCATCTGTAAGCATAGTCAGGGGCTCTGTCCCCTTATTCTTTGCAATGGGGTTCACCATGTGATAATTGCCTTGTTGTTCTAGTGAAATAAAAATTAAAGACATTTAGCTGTTCATGACTGGCGTAACAAAATAAGTGATAATGACCTACATAAATTGAACCGTAATGTAAATTTATTAACAAATTCTATGCAAGAAAATGATAAGTAGAAATTATAGGTCTGGCATTTTGCCAAGTATACGTACGTCCTTAATATTTATCACTTTCACGTAAAAAAAGTGGACAACTAATATTTTAAATTTCAAAAATAATTTGTACGAAAATGCACTGCCAATATGTACTTGTTTACGAACATCTGTTTTTAAAAATAAATTTCACGATTTAGTTGGAAATTGTCGTCGTTATTGCAACAACAGTGAAAATCAATTATACCATAATACACGTAGTCACACACGCACGCAAGCACGCACACACACACCCTCACACACAGAGGATATGAGCGTTATGATAAATTGTATGACGTTGTGTCGCTATTCGTCGTTGTTGGGTCGAATTCCCTTCACTTCGTGCGAAAACAGCGTGGATTACAATTATCACGTGAAAAAAAAACGAATTTCATTCATAAAATCAATAACGTAAGCAGAGGGAAGTCTACTTTTGTTATTTGCGAGAAGTCGCCGAAATACATCAAAACACTTCAAGTGCTACTAGCTTACAGTTTACGATTACTGATAGCAAAAACTTTAATCATTCTGATCGGGCGTTGATTTCTCAACTTCAAATTAACATGGTGTAAATAACACCAGTTTTGAATGAAATAATTATTGAGAACTCATTAACATAATGTATGAAATTTTCATAATTTATCTATTAATCGAGGAAAATATTCACAAAAATAAACATTTGTGCGTCCATCTTCCCATCCGCTCCATCCGTAAATGACCCGTTTTCATGACAGTTTGCGGGAACGCTGAACTAAGCCATTGACCTCAAATTGTATTTTGTACATTCCCGGCTAATGACACGCACCCTTACGATAAAACATTCAAATGATAATTATCTGATGTTTTAGGTATCAAATACTTATATTTTCTTTCCGCAAATATGTTTGTATTTATTTATGATCTTTGGGTGCGCTTAGAATCGCTTAGATACAGCTTTAAATCAAAATGCAGAGTACGTTTTTGTGTTTATACGAGGGAGTAATCTCGTGCCCCGTAATAGCCTCACAGTGTATTCTATACAAGGATCATTTATGTATACAAGAAGAATAGAGGCCATTTTACAGAAAAAACTTAGTGTTGTTTTGTGCATATAAATCGTCCCGATGACTTCGGATACATGGATGGAATACTTATTTATATATATACCGTTTGGACGGTGATTTTTCTGTTTCCTTGTGCGTGGGGTAAGTTAATTTCCTATTTTTGACATAATATTCAGACTTTCGTCAAAAAACATGGCGGAGAATGAAAGGTTAACCATATCAGCCAAGTTGACCGTACGAATTTTTGCTCGTATCTGGGTCAGTTGAAAACTGGAATTGTATTTTCTGTTGTTTCTAATGGTTATTTTGCATTTGTTGTCAAATGTTGTTGTACGATCAAATTCAACGAGATCAAAATATCGCGCTGGCGATTTTTTTACACTCTGAGAAGTCGCTATTCGGAAGATGTTGGTAGAGGTACCATGTGGGGGAATTGTGGATAGAATTATAATTCCTTATCTTTTCTCTGATCGTTTATCTGTTGAACTCTCATCCCGGGTGCTGTATGTTGTTAGTATGTCGTTGATTTCATTATTGTTGTTCGTACCTCGTGCACTGTGCAATAATCCACTTGAATCTTGTTTGTAAACAAAGATGCTGTTGGCACTAGAGACTGGTATCTCCGTTAAATGCGTTGACCTAAATGATAAACACAGGATCTGGTTCAAGAATTTGAGATTAATGTTTGTTTATTTATTTGCTCCACTTTGTTAGTGGTCAAATCCTTGATAATTTTAATTGTTGAGTGTTTATAGTATTTGTTTATTGTATAATTTGAAGAATTTTTTTTCATGTGTTGAAGTAATGTAAACAAACAAAAGTGTGACTAAAGCAACTTTAGTATATTGATTTATTTTGCTGTAGGAAGCTTTTGTTTTCTTCTTGGTTTGTTTTACGTCACCAGCAATTAGGCCATACATTACATGTAGAGTTTTCTGGAAACAAGTTATAGAATAATGTTTATCATGTTCTTGTATTGTTTTTTTTTTGGAGCTGGGAACAATGGTTGTGACGAGGTCATTTCAACCTGGAATATTTTATTGCAAGAATATTTTTTGATGTGATTGGTTCATTTAATTGGTTGTTTTTCATTAATATTTAAATCATACCTTATCATGTATGGCTCAAATAATTAGACCATCAATAGACAGATATATCCAATTCTTTGGAGACTTAAAAGTTTAATTTAAACCAAACATTTTAATTTTTCTGTGGGAGTCACAGTGACCTGTCTTTTATGGATCCAAAAAACGCAGTGTTAAATGTTCAAATGTGCAGCTAGGGAATCCCTGATGTAACTTTATTGGTTGATGTCAGTTTACCAGTTGAATTCTGCTAATGAAACCAGAAATATGACCAGTTGTGGTCACATGGTCAAGTTGATGTGGTCTCTGACTAGTAATTATTTACCCCTTACTGCTGCAAGTTTGATTCATACTCTGGACCAGAAAAAAAAATTATGTGAAAAAGCTGTTCCGCCGGGCCTTTTTCTTTGCATATCACAGGTCCGACTATCAGATCTATTCCCAAAGCCAAATATATATGTTATTTTTCCCAATCCAGTAAAAAAATCTCAAAATACTGCTTTGGTTATTTGTCAAACCTCAAGGATTCATCTTCTGACAAAGCTATCAGCTATTAGGGTCAAATTTACTGTGAGATTAGGAGGAAATTCTGTTGATTCTTCAAATCTTCATCAGTCATCTGACTAGTAATTATTTATAGTACAGAGCAACAGATAAGCTATCTCAGTGAATTGGGTATTACTCCATCATTTCATTTTGAATTGGGTATTTGCTAAATATAATTGGGTTTCCTGAACCTGTTAGTCTATGATTTTTATATCAATTGGGAATTCATGCTCTTACTTATCATGTCTAAACTGTACACATTTGGTTGTTTTTTTAACCGCACCGCTACAACATTTGTCCGAGACTATGAGGAACGACTGACAGACAAAAATGACTATATGCATGTATATTCATGAAAATTGATTATGATACGCATCATAAATATTTTAATTGGGTATTTTGCTTTTGTAATTGCTTTTTGATACACATCTAAAATAGTTTCAATTGCGTAATTTGTAAATTTAATTGAGTAAATACACAAATACGCAGCTTATCTGTTGCTCTGTAGTAATTATTGACCCCTTACTGCTGCAAGTTTGATTCATACTCTGGACCAGAAAAAAAAAATTATGTGAAAAAGCTGTTCCGCCGGGCCTTTTTCTATGCATACCACAGGTCCGACTATCAGATCCATTCCCAAGGCCAAATATATGTTATTTTTCCGAATTCAATAAAAAAATCCCAAAATACTGCTTTGGTTATTTGTCAAACCTTGAAGATTCATCTTCTGACAAAGCTATCGGCCTCTGTAAATGAATATCCCTGGGGGGGCGCGAAATACACTTTCCGCTGGAACAATTTTCCAGCGCACCGTGCCCAGTTAGGGTATTTGTTTTTTTCTCGGATTTTATCGTTATTGTTGTAAAAATGAAGACACAAACATGTTATTCAAAGACCTAATGGTCTAATCCCCAAAGCGCTTCAATTTCAGGGTCCAAAATTATTGAAAGCCCCCTTCCTTAGTCTTCTGTTGACATTTCTGTCAAATATCAACCAGCTGAAATTTAAAGCCATCCAGATAAACATGCACCTGATGTGGAAAGTACATGGACTAAATCCCTGTGTCCAACCAAATACCAAACTGCTTCAGACTCCCCTCGCCCTGAATCTTAGCTAGCCAGTCTTGTAAATGAATATCAGAGGATTTAATGCCCCCTCCCCCACTCGCTGCCAAAATACCAGACAGGTGTCTACTTGACTCACTGAAATTAAATATGAGAGGTCATACCTCTATTAGTATTAGAGTATGGGCAACCCCATGGATGCTGACTGTTTTTTTTTTTTTGTAAACTATTTGTTTGTCACCTGTTTTTAATGAGAAAAAATGTTATTAGAAAATTCCCAAAATGACTTTTCAGCTGATAATTTTTCCCAAATTATTGGATTTTTTATGGAATGATTTAGGGTAGAAGTTTGGCCTTCCCCTATGATATTAAACATTCTGTTTGGGTTGAATTTATATTTCTTGAAGATATTTTTGATATAAAAGATTGATAAATTGACCTGTACAAAAGCTCTCTAGTCTTTAACCATTGAAGTTATAACCCCTTGCGGGGCTTTTTTTACGGATAGGGGAAGGGGCCTTTCTTAAATTTGGGGAAAAAATTACACTGTATTTTTGCAAAAAGGGAAGAAAAAACTTGATACAAACTGAACTTTAGGGGAAATCTGCATGAATTTAAGGATTTTTCCTGAGGGGAAGACGCCTATAAACGGCCCTTGTTTTTGTAGGAAAAAACCCTGTCTTGGTAATTAAATGTTGGTTGATATGTATGTATTGTCATGTTATTTTACCACTCAAGATGCTACAGGGCTTTCATTTGACCCTTATTATGGCATTTTGATTGTTGAAATCAGTAGATCAGCTTCTGACTCTTGTGAATTGTACCATAGGGTCAAATTTAGTATTTAGTATAAAATTAGGAGGAAATTCTGTTGATTCTCCAAATCTTCATCAGTCATTGGTCATTTTTTTAGTTTGATCCTCAACTTTTGACATCTAGTAAAAACCTTGATGCTGTAATATTTCAATGGCTTGCACCACCTTTTCCCCAGTAGGAAAAAGCAACAACACTGAAATTAAAAAAGAACTTCACCCATTGTGTCTTTTCATGTTTCAATGACTTAATTTTTGTGAATTTGTTTTTGTGAACTAAGCACTTCTAGTCTGGTTATAGGCCTAATTCCAAAACTGACAAAAAATATATATGTTTGGGTTGTCAAAAGGTATTTGTTGTGTATATTTTGATCTATTTGTTTGAACACTAAAAACCAGTACAAACCAGTGCTCCTTAGTTACCTACTAGTACCAACTAGAGCTCCTTGTTTACCTACCAGTACTAACCAGTGCTCCTTGTTTACCTACCAGTACTAACCAGTGCTCCTTGTTTACCAACCAGTACTAATCAGTGCTCCTTAGTTACCTACCAGTACTAACTAGAGCTCCTTGCATACCTATCAGTACTAATCAGTGTTCATGGGCTAAAATGCTAGTACTAACCAGTGTTTCTGTGTTACCTACCTGTACTAACCAGTGCTCCTCAGTTAGCTACCAGTACTAGTTAACCAGTGCTCCTCTGTTAATTATCAGTACTAACCAGTGTTCCTGTTACCTACCAGTACTAACCAGTGTTCATGTGTTACCTACCAGTACTAATCAATGTTTTGTGTGTTACCTACCTGTACTAACCAGTGCTCCTCAGTTAGCTACCAGTACTAGTTAACCAGTGCTCCTCTGTTACTTATCAGTACTAACCAGTGTTCCTGTTACCTACCAGTACTAACCAGTGTTCATGTGTTACCTACCAGTGCTAACCAATGTTTGTGTGTTACCTACCAGTACTAACCAATGTTTGTGTGTTACCTACCAGTACTAACCAATGTTTTTGTGTAACCTACCAGTGCTAACCATTTCTTCTTGGTTAACTACAAGTACCAACCAGTGTATCTGTGTTACCTTCCTGTACTTACTAGTGTTCCATATACATATGACAGATAACTTATCCTTTAGATAACTATGATGGGAGGCATATGTCCTTTATTATGCCATAATGTCATTGCATGGAACAAATGCTTTTCAGTAACTTATGCCTCTTAAACAAACATCTTTCTCTGTTGAAATTCCCTAATTCCACTTACTGTGTAGATCTGATGGGTTCTGTGAATTCCTAGTTTACATTTGAATGTGTGTATAGGCCTCAGGTTGTTTGTTAATCAACAGTTCATTGAAAAATTATTCTTATGTTGTGTAAGTTAATTTGGCATCAATTATGTGGGCATTCTTTATTATCATGCTACCATTCATTCTTTTAAGTGTTAAATAATTTGATGGATTGAAGATCTTTACAGAAAATGATTTAACAATTTGCTTGTTAAATTGATAGTGGACACCAACCTCTGTTGTATATTTCAGGGAGCAAAAACAAGGAACCGATCCATACAGGTATAGCTTTCCGGCATGGTGAGCCGACGGTTGTGTTTGCCCAAAGACATCAAGATCTTTTGTTGAATTGCTCTGTTGAATATGATAGTGACTTAGGCAGACTAGAAATATCCTGGAGCAGAGATGGAATTCCCCTGAAGTTAGGACAGAAAGGGAAGATTCAGAAGTTCAACAATGGTTCACTTTACATAAAACGTTTCAGGCATCGGCCAAAGAAAAATGAAACTAATGAAGGCCATTACCGATGTTATGCTTCATTAATTAATAAAGATGGTTTAGTTGGGAGAATTGTGGCCAGAGATGTGGATGTTAAAGTGCCAGGTAAGACATTAATGGAGTCTAGTGTTATTGTATTTGGTACTGAATTTCAAATGAAAATCAAACCCTTTTTACAAAATTTCAGATGTGTGGAACATTTCAGTATTTTCAATATGTGTACTTTATTTGTTTACCTGAACCAAAGGTTCAGGGTGAGCTGTTTGGATGGGAAGGGGCATGCCCTGTTGTCTGATATCAACAGTGGTCTTCTACTTCGAAACTACTGGTCAGATTTACTTCAAATTTGCTGCGTAGAATTCTTTTGATGTTCTTATTGCAATTTGCTCATATTATACCAGTTGACCCGTTTTAGGGATCACCAGAGCTAAAAATAGAATAATCTTTTATCTTCTTCTCATGAACCAATGAATGGATCCTCACCAAAGTTAGTGTTTGGCATTCTCAGATAGTCTTCTATCAGATTTGCTCCAATATAAATGGTTGGCCCCTTTCAGGGGCTGCTAGAGCTAAACATTGCAATACCTTTAAAGGTCAACTCATGAACCCATGGATGGATCATCACTAAACTTGGTTTGTAGCATCCGTACATGGTCCTCTGTCAAGTTTGCTTGAATAATAATAGAAATACCTTAAAATGACTTCTTTTGATGAACCAATGGTTGGATCATTACTAAATCTGTAGCATCCTCTGGTCATCATCAATATTCCATTGTAGTATCCTTTAATTGTCCTGTTTCAAATTTTATGTTGTTCCTCTATTTGCCCAGAAGTGTTCTTATTACCTTTTTAATATCATGTTAACTTACATTTATTCTGGTTAGTGATGCTGGGCGATCTTGGCCCTCTGGCTGAAGTTTTTTTCATAATTGGTTATCTACCATGTATGATGTTTTGGTTATCAGTAACTGAGGGCTGGGTGGAGGTGCTGGCTTGTGGTAATCTAATCAACAGCCTTGTATCCAACATCCTCTTTAGCTTAGTGTTCATATATTGTGCATGTTGTGTATTTTAATTACAATTAAGATATGTAGCAAGTAATATTTCCAGGCCCATTTTTGTAATATGACCAATATATAAATAATAATAAAATAATATGAAAGTACCTGAAGGTTACCATGGCATGTTAATCTCAGTTTCTGGTTCTCCAGTTTGTCTTAGCAGTCTTCAAGATCTGATTGGTTTAAACTATTTTTATTCACTAGTGATAGCCACAAAACTGACTGGATTTTAATTGGACGGAAAGTCTGGCAATAGCAACATTTTGAAATTATTAAATGTAACTGGTTTCAATTAATCATCGTTGAATTTTCTGATTACATTGTCTATTATTGACTATCATATATTTCAAGAAAGGAATGTTTTTGTTAATTAGCCTGTGATAATGGCTCTAAAGGCGTACTTTTAATACCTCTGTTTTTTTTTCAAATCTGGCATAACTGACCTTAAGATAACCTTTGGTCAAAATTTGGATTTATATTATCCACTAACAGCAAGGCTTAAATCTGATTTCACATTCAATCTGTTTACTACACTAGAAATTATTACATAAGAGCCACAAATACTAAAGGTGCATACTTAAATTTGTGTGCTTTCACTTGGCTTACCTTTTCCCTCTGTGTATGGTTAGCCATGGTCTCCAACCCTCCCTGAAACTAGTGTCTCGGTGTGAATAATTTTTGTTGCATTTTCCTTTATAAGTAAGTTATACTGGTGATATGAAGGAATGGTTTATTTAACTAATGCTTACAGGGCTCTCAATCTCCCGAATTTGGGGCCAAAATCTGGCCCCATTCCCCTACCTCTGAAGTATTTTTTTCCCTGTATTTGGTAGAAATTCCCCCTATCTCTTATATTAATTAGGCTTTTGAAATTTCCCCTTGAACTGAAAATGACGCGAAATCCCCCCCCCCCCTCCTCTCCCCCCAGTTCCCGGCCCCAGTCCCTTAAAAGAGAGAGCCCTGGCTTACATATCAAAAGTGTTGTGGAATACTGGTATAATTGTATAAATATACTAAAGTAGTATTAACTTATTCTCTATTGTATATGTTGAACTTCATTTAGAGTAAATTGTGACTAAATATTGCATGTTTTGTTTGGTTGATGACAATGTATTTTGTACAAGTCAAAATAAACTGTTCTGTTCTGTGCTAATGATTTTTTTATAATTCTGGTGATAACACATTTTTATGACAACACATTTTGGTGGTAATACAATTTGGTGATAATTAATTGTCTCAGGGTTGTCACTTGACATCCAAAGTTGAAAGTTAAAAATGACCCTTGGCGGATGATAATTTGAAGAGTTGACAATTTTTTTTCTCATTTTATTGTAAATTTGACCCTTTGGTACAAATTCTCAAGAGTCACAAGCTTTATTTTACTGATTTCAAGCATCAAAATGCTGTTTTATGGGTCATATGAAAGTCCTGATTTGTTTTCTTTGAGAACTATAATGACCATTGATTTGTTGTATGAGTAAAAAAGTTTCAGTGCTTTAAAATTGTAGATCACTTTAGTTACCCCCTCTCCCACCTTCAGCAATACTGATTAACCATGTACACTATTCTAATGGTTGTATTGTATTGAGTATCTGGTCTTACTACCTCTCCCTGTTTCATTGATGACAATTAATTATCTATTGTTTGTACACTATATATCAGAATGGCATTTGTAGCCAATATTTTGTCCCTTCGAACAGTCCAAATATCATGCAGATAAATGCTGTATTTAAAAAGAGTGATAAGTAAAAAGGAGATTGTACATATAATATATATATGATATATAATCCTTTTTTAGATACAACATTTATCTGTATAATATTTAGACTGTTTGAAGGAACAAAATATTGGCTACAAATGCCATACTGATTATAGCGTAGTCAAAAACAACAACAACAACAACAACAAGTCCTTCGCGATGTGTTATTGTTTAATCGAACTGTCTTTAGACCTAACCAGTTTGATGCAAAAAGAAGAACTCTCTCTTTAATTCATGAAACAGCATATTATATACACAATACGTTAGTAAGAAACTGTTGGCAACAAATGAACAAATGGCACGTGACCAAAGAGGGTGTCATAATTGTATTCTAAACAAATGAAATAAATCAACAGAGGTGTCCATCAAAATCATGTGATTAAAACTGACCATCTAAGAATTACGGTCAGCCAATCAAACTATAGGACACTTTCCAGAACGTTAGCTCCTAAATAATAAGCTTCAATTATGCACGGTGATTATTTTAATTTGAATCTTAATTAATAAATTCATGTGGATATTTATTAAAACGTATCATTAATGTATAGTAGTCAAATCAATTAGTACACGTTTCTTCATTATTGAAAGATTTTATGCGCAAATGTTGGTTTATTCGTGCGATATTGTAAGTAATAAGAGTTCATTCTATTAGAAACGTGTCATAACATTGTTCTCAAATCTGGGAACACTATTATATATATTATTATATATATTCAAAGAGGTGAAACTAATTATAATTATGTAGTTAATTTTAATAAACAATCAAACTTCATTAACTCACATACGTGATATGAATATTGTCTCTCTGTAGACAATTTCGTATAATTTAAAGTTCATGGTTCCTACTAATCTGTTTAGAACGGCTAAATAATATTACGATTACATCAAAACGCAATGGCAGTACAAAATAATACTAAATAATAACATATACATCTTACGTATATCTCACTATGTTACACACCTCCCATTCTAGGAGATTAATGAAATTTATTTAATTAATCTCTCGCATCGATAGTAACATAGGGAGATATAGTATAACAAAATGATTTAGGAATAATATAAATGCCATACTGATACATAGCGTCCCAAATGAAATCTACATCCATTTATGCGGTTCTGTAAAACATGGAAGGAAGCTCTGATAAAGAGAATATAATGAGGAAAATGTTGTTACATCTTCAGTGCCACAGATGAGGTTTTTGTGTAATTGGGTAATACTCCAAAATTGATTCTATTAGATGTCATGATGAACTTGCTTAATTCTGTCACCTGGTTTATTATTAAGGTTGGATATTGGTACCCGGCACCAGTACTGTACTGAGTATCAATTCATTAAGCACTGGTACATACCGTTTCAAAAAGTACCGGTAGCGTAGCATCAATTTTATAAAGATGCCATTTTGAACAAAATGGGAGACAACTGGTTTTGTATTTTATATAGGTAGTAAATAACTAAAAGATTTTATGTGTTTAGATTGACCTTTTTTTCCAAGCCATGGCTGCGGTTCAGTGGTTAATGCGCTGGACTTGTAACTCAGAGATCCTGGTTCAAATCCTGGTCGCGACAGGATATACCCTTCTATGAAAATTTTACAGAAATGTTGATTTTCCTCCATATATGGGGAAGTTACCGCTTCCTTGTGGAGGGGTAAGTTAGTACTGGTTAGTATACAGGCCAGGAAAACTGGTTAGGAGGTCACCTAAAGTGAAAAATTGTTGAAAAATGATGTTGAACCCCAGTGACAATAAGTCACTTAGACTGTTAGATTGACTTTTATGTGAGTAGAATCAAGTTATTGGGATCAGTGTTGAAAATGTGTCAAACTCCTGTCTTTTTAATAGGTTTGTGATACTAATGCTGATGTTAAACTGAAATACTATTGAAAACAGGTGTAAAACACATAAAAAAATACAAAAATATATTTACTTGACTATAATATGGTAAAAATATAATAGAAAAACATATTTATTTGACTATATTATGGTAAGAATATAATACAAAAATGTATTTATTTGACTATAATATGGTAAAAATATAATACAAAAATATATCTATTTGATTATAATATGGTAAAAATATAATACAAAAATATATTCATTTGACTATAATATGGTTTTGTACCTTTAGTAAACAAACTGACCAACTATAAGGTCATCCTGAAGTTACCATCAACATTGGTACTATTAGATCATTGCCCTGGTCAGTGACCTATTTTTACCTCAACAGCGAAAATGTCAAGAGGCCTCAATTAGGAAAATTTTGCGGCATTGGAAAAATATGCTATACTTTATTGCATTTGATATACTTATTTTACAGATATTGCATTGAAGCTAAACTGTTATAAAATGTCTGCTATGGTTTGTTTGGAAGTTTCTATTTGGTTTACATTCAATGATGGGCTGTAAAACTTACATATTCTACAAAAAAACCCATTTGTATACCTTTTCATAGAATCCATTGCCCACACTCCACACCACGTTACACCTCAAAATTTTAACACACCACTGTACCTCAAAATTAGGGGCCCCTGTCTGACTAGTAATCATTAGACTCTTACCGCTGTGAGTTCAAATCCCTCTCAGATCACAGACAAATTTCATGTGAAGAAATTCTCCAGCTTGCTTATTGAAGGTGAATGGTTCTGTCCACGTAATCCTGTACAGTCACACAATTGAACAAAGGGCACCCTTAGGAGAGACATAATGTGGCTTTTATTGACAGATGGCCTTTATTTGGAGGCCAGTTTGTTTTAAATAATCAGTGATGGTTTTTCAAAGAATGGCCTTTATTCATAGGGTAGTCTTTATTCAGAGGTGGCCACAAACACAGGGTTGACCGGGTCTTCATCCACTGTTAAAGCTGGAAATTTGCAAATGAGTGTCTGTTGGTGTGATGTTAAACCTCAGAGAGTATCTCAGAATTTTAACACACCTCATAACACTGCAAATCATAATCACACTGTCCAACACCTCATAACACTGCAAATCATAGTCACACTATACAACACCTCATAACACTGCAAATCATAATCACACTATACAACACCTCATAACACTGCAAATCATAATCACACTATACAACACCTCATAACACTGCAAATCATAATCACACTGTACAACACCTCAAAACTTAAAAAAATGCACCTCTTTACCATATACCACAAATTATACAAAACACCTAACATGGGTATGGAGTATTATGTTCAAACCACAAACACGTAAGAAAACCTTCTAAAAGACTAAGAAATTAACATACCAGTGGTTTTTAAAGGCTGTCTTGCACCAAAAGGGATATATATGAATTTTAAATATTGAATGGGCAGAAAAAGTCGGGATTTTTTCTTACAAAACAGGTACCAGTAACTGGACCCATTACGAATCCTAAATAGGCCTCAGGGTGCTCACTAGATGTCAAAAGTTGAGGATCAAAAATGACCCTTGGCTGATAATAATTTGAAGAGTGAACAAAATTCCCTACTAATGTAATTGTAAATTTGACCCTTAGATAATAAATCTCATGAGTCAGAATTTTTATTTTACTAATTTCAGGAGTCTAAATGCCATTGTGAGGGTCAAATGAGAGCCCTGGTGCCTCTTTCTCCCAATTTTGAACATACATTTCTAACAGTAGAAGAATTTTTACTGAAAAAATTAAATTTTTCCAGTCTGCCTGGTACTGGTACCATTCCAAAAAAGTGGTAAAAGTCACTTTTAGGACATTAAGTAGTGTATGAGGTTAACACATTGTGTGTTGACACTGAATAATAGTAATAAACAATTCACTCCTCCTTACAAATATCTCTGTTCAATATGTATTGGTATTTTAAGTTGCTGTTTAATGATTACTATAAATTTATTCAATCTGCTATGCTTAGATTTAGTTCCTGTTTTGAAATGGTGTGTTTTTCGCCTACATTTAAGGTCTTGTATAGAAGTTGGTTAACGCGGCAGGCCGTCTTGTTACACTGATGTTCTAGGATGAGTTGTATTGATTTAGCTGTTTCTAAAATACAAATGAGTTTTTCAGAGCAACATTTTCTGGGGAATCTTTTCTCTGATTATAGCTTGGTGTAAATAGAAATATTGCCATAAAGGTTCTATTTTCAATGGAGTTTTTTTTTTGTTTCAAATTGTTTTTAAGTGATGAGAAAGTGTAAATTTGTATTTTGAATGGTGATTGTGAAGAAATGTCAGATGTATCCCTTTACAAGCAAAATGAGGCACAAGGCTCCGTGTTACTTATTGTAAGTTATTGGGGTAATTTTTGTACCAGTCCTGTGTTTTTATTCTTTGGGTACCAGTTTTATGTCTTCCTGTCCTGTGTATCAGTCTCATGTCATCCGGTATGTGGGTACCAGTCGCATGTCATCTGGTTATAGGGTACCAGTCTCATGTCATCTAGTATGTGGGTACCAGTATCATGTCATCTGGCTATAGGGTACCAGTATCATGTCATCCGGTATGTGGGTACTAGTCTCATGTCATCCGGTATGTGGGTACCAGTCTCATGGCATCCAGTATGTGGGTACCAGTCTCATGTCATCTGGTATGTTGGTACCAGTCTCTTATCATCTGGTATGTGGGTACCAGTGTCATGTCATCCGGTATGTGGGTACCAGTCTCATGTCATCTGGCTATAGGGTACCAGTCTCATGTCATCCGGTATGTGGGTACCAGTCTCATGTCATCTGGTATGTGGGTACCAGTATCATGTCATCTGGTATGTGGGTACCAGTATCATATCATCTGGTGTGTGGGCTGGTATGTGGGTACCAGTATCATATCATCTGGTATGTGGGTACCAGTCTCATGTCATCCGGTATGTGGGTACCAGTATCATATCATCTGGTATGTGGGTACCAGACTCATGTCATCCGGTATGTGGGTACCAGTCTCATGTCATCCGGTATGTGGGTACTAGTCTCATGGTCACTGTTATAAATGACGTCTTTAAACCATTTGCAAAACTGATTTTCTGCCTGTTGATCTTAACAGCCATACAACTGTTCAAGCTATGATCTGCCAACATAATTATAAATATCAGTATGACATAATACGTATAGGGACAGTCATATGGCACTGGTCATACTGAAACCTACAGTGTATATTAATGTTTGAATCCCTGGATGTCATCAATCATAGTTACCTATTGCAACATTATGCAGATAATTTGTATGACTTGAAGTAAGGGAGATAAATTATACAAACTTAAAATTAAGGGCAGGATGGTGTTTCATGTAATCCACAGGGTAATTGTAAAAAGATGTTACCATACATAAATTATACATCTGAACCTCACCATACAGCCACCTCAAAATTAAGACCACCCTGCTAATGAAGACATTTTTTTAAAGAGAGAATATTACCTTCTTAGTTTAATGGTCTTTTCGTGCCAAATTGAGACCACCCTGCTAATACTTAATATTTGTGTGTTTTCTGGCCCGGATATTGAGATATTTCCCCAATATTACCAAATAAAACTAATTAAAATAACAATTTGGCCAGATTTTCTGGTATTAAATTGTTCTATGGGAATACCATACTGGAAAATGTTGAAATAAAAAACATTGTTTTATTCTGTCTTGTGTCCAGTGTTAGCATGGTTACTTCCTTATTTAAATTGTAATACATTTTCAGACATTGTGTACTGCATACTTAAATTCAAACTACTGTTTTGGTTAGTCTTCCTATATCATATATGATATACTAAGACGACTGTGCTATTAAGATCATTTTTTAAAAGAAAAACAATTATTAGTGTGTTTGTACAATAATTTTTTAGCATTTTTTTTAAAATTTAGATTGAATGTGATGCTATAAACCTGGTTTTACTGTTAGCTTACATTATCTTGTACAAATAAATTCTTACATGAAAGTTTGTTGCTACAGGAATCTTTTCCTTTTGAGATCTGAAATCTGTTCCTTCATAGCGCTTCTTGCGTTTTTTCCTGTAAATGATTTACAGTGATATTGTGACCCTGTGGTGAGCCTCAATGTTTTTCTACATCGAGTAAAGAGGTCAGATAGACACTGTACACCCAAGTACAAAATATCTATAATTGATAAAATCTGTCTTATTTATTGATGTAGGGGAATTCTGGGTTTAATTCATTGAGAAATTTGAGAGAAGTCAGTAAATATGAAAAATTTACACAATTTCCTGTGGAAATTATTGACTCTCGCCCTAGATGCTGATGTTTAATGCTTGGGATGAATATAAAACACAGAGTCTATATATAGAATCTCGGCTGCCATTTTGTATAGCATTTAAGTTAGACCTGGACACAGAAGGTCAAATGGACTAGAGTCAAAGCTTAATTTCCATTGGTCAATAATGGTGTATTAATAGGAATTACTACCCCTCATGGACCAATCCTTGACATATGTTTAGATTTGTAAGTACTTGGATTAGATTATCAGAATAAATTGTAGCTGAGGCTCATTATGGGGCATTTTGTTTTCATAAGTAGTAAATTCTTACAGGATAAAAGAAAGAAACAAGTCATAGAATAGGCTCTTGACCAAATTAGAATAATAATATTTTCATTCATGATACTAATACTACACTTTTTCTCATATGTAGTTTGACTGCTGGTTTAAAATGAAAATTTCAAAATTGTCGTCTGCTGGCAATGAAGCAACTTGAATGAGTTTTAAAGGTTGGTCGTAAAAACTTTATTTCAATTAATCATGAATTTGATAGTATCTGAACTTGGAATATATGAATGTTATTGTTATGCTTTTGGTTTGTTGAAAAAAATTCTGGTTATAAAATGTTCCCTGACTTAGCACAGGAAGAAAGAAGAAACTTGGTAAGATAAAAGGATTCTGATTCAGTTATGATGTGTATTCAAAGTTCATGTGTGTGTGTGTGTTCTTTACACATATTAAAATACATTTCTAATTAATATAGGCATCATAATTTTACTGCATGCAATTGTTACTGCCCATTTATTTGAAATTTCTGCTTTATGTAAGTTTGAGGCCAATTTCATCCTAGCATTATGAAGTAGTCATATCTATTCATTTATTTTTTTCAATGGAGAGAGTTCTCTATTTTTCAAAATTACAACTAACGCTGAGTTAGGGGCTGTTTGTGAATAAAGGCCATTATGTGATCAGAAAGGGCCACTTTCAGATACATTTATTGGTATCACAAACTAAAGAACCATCATCATGATTGCCAAGCAGATCTTTAAGGCTTATTTCTTTCCCTTGGTAGTTGCTTCATAGATTTCATTTTCTGTTGATTTGAATCTTAGATTTAAAGATAGATTGTGCGAACATGGTCCAGTGGGTAGTGCACTGGACTTGTAACCCAGTGATCTGGGTTCAAATTCCAGTTATGGGAGGTCAAGCACTTCTATAAAAATTTGACAAAAATGTTGATTTTCCTCCATAGGTGGAGAAGTTGCTGGCTCTTTGTAGTTCTAAGGGCAAGTTAATACTGGTTAGTATATAGTCAAGCAAATAGATTAGGCGAATTAGCCACAATATATAACTGAAAAATTGTTTATTAATATGGATTGATGTGACTTAACTTTATGTAGGGAATCTATGTGGCCTGTTAGTGGGAAATCTATGTGACCTGTTAGTGGGAAATCTATGTGACCTGTATGTGGGGAATCTACATGACCTGTATGTAGGGAATCTATGTTACATTATCTAGGAATCTGTATGACCTGTATCTAGGAAGTCTGTGTGACCTGTATCTAAGGAATCTATGTGACCTGTATCTAGGGAATCTATGTGACCTGTATCTAAGGAATCTATGTAACCTGTATCTAGGGAATCTATGTGACCTGTATTTGGGGGATTCTGGGTAGCAAACATGCTGTAGTCTCTGTTTTTAGTTCAGCTTGCTGTAAGTATTTATTTTGTGCTACATATGGTATGGGTTATACTGAGATTAATATGTAATTGAAAAATACATTTTGTCCTGTGTTATGAATTTTAGGGATACTTAATTGATCTTGTTTTGTGTATTTTCAGGGATAGAGAAGAAGTTTGAAATTGAACCCCAGCCTCAAAGGGTTACACTTGGTGGTGCTGCAAGGTTCCAATGTAAAATAGGGGCTGTTCCTAAGGCGATGTATGTATGGCGGCGAAATAAAACCTCACTACCTCAAAATGATAACAGGTAAGGTTAGAAAAAGTAGTCATGTATCTGGCATATCTTTGGAGGCATACTTCCCCTAATATCTTGTAATACAACAATTGGGTGTAATTTTTAGCTTGTCTGTTTCAAGGAAAAAGCTGAGCTATTGTGATTGCTGGGTCATCGTTTTCGTGGTCATTGTCATACAAAAAACTTTAGTGTAGCCCATTACTCAAACACTTTAAAAGATATCAACATGATACTTGGAATATTTTATTATTATGACAAGGCGCAGTTGCAAGACCAGTGGCATTATTCTGAAAGATATTTTTTGGAGTTATGCCCCTTTTTAACATTGAATTTTTGTCAAAATTATACCTTATTGTGTGCAAACTCGAAATCTCAAATGTAGCCCCCATTGCTGACATGTAAAGCACACTAGTTTTCACGCCACTCTAGTTTATTTTGCTGTAAGAAACTCTAGGGTAGGTGCCTAACAAATAGGGTCGGCCATGTAACCTTTTCTGGCCTTATATATAATTATTATTTTAGCATATTATGAGGGTTGTCCGAAAATCATGTGAATGAGGAAATATAACAGTTAGATTTCAGCTGAAAGAATAAAATACACACTGCTGGAAACAAACATATTTACTCTTTATGAAGTCATAGGTTCAATGAATTGATTCACTGTAAAGAAAATAATACAATCATACAATTCATAGGCAGTTAGTCACAGAACTCGTTGTTAACATCACACAGTTTTATCTGTATAATAACCTTACTGTTTGCATGAACTCATGTTTCATGTTTCTGCATCCAGATCTTATAAACATCTCTGTACTGCTCATCAGTTCATTTATTTACCATGTTTCTTGTAATGTACATTAATCCATGATTTTTTTTCCAATCTTTGCCCTTGCCCAACTTATATTTTAAAGGTGAAAGCACCTTGAAACCAACGTGTGCTAAATCTGGGTTTTAAGGGGATGATCTATGTATCAGTAAGTTTATATTTAACAATGTAGAAGGAGCTTTTTGTGCTGGTGCATTGTCTTGATGGAACAGAACAGAAACAAAATCTAACCAGGTATTGCATGTTGTAACAATCTTACTCGAAAAGTCGTCTCCTTGTAGAAGTTGAAAAGGTTTACTTACTTTCACTCAGGACTGTTTACTGCAATCTGTAAGTATCCCTAGCATCCAAGGCTCACCACTTGCTCTCTCCAAGCTCTTTTCTGAGCTTTTATGAAAAAGTTATGTTTATTGTTCACATAATTTTTGGACAGCCCTCATGCATATATGATATTCCCTTGATGGTGGTAATGTTGACCATAGACTTAGTATTACCTTTATATTTCTTTCAGTCAGGACAGTTTTTTATTGACTAGAATATCTGCATTAAAGCCCTAATTGTAGACAGTCTGAATGTTGGAATTTTATGTACTTTCGTATTTGTTTTTCAGGTATTTAGTTCTAAACTCAGGTATTTTACAAATCACGGGTGTCACTGAGTCTGATGCGGGTCTTTATCAATGTTACGCCACTCAGGTATTACTTCACGATTTACCAGGACCAGACGTTGACGGAAGATACAGTTCTGAAGCTCTCCTTGATGTCATCAAAGGTGAGCTAATTTTGCAGATATCCTGAGTATAATATGTAGAAATGAACAGCATTACTTGATTCATTTTATCATGTTTTGATGTAAGGATTCATTTTTCAACATTTAGAAAATTGTTTAATTTATAGACACATTACTTACAGTTTGGCCTATGAAAACAGTAGTATTTTTGCAGTGCCCTCTCTTTTGTCATGTGACCATCATAACTAGTGTAAGTGTTTGCTATTTTCAGTCTGGTTAATGAAATCTCTTTATTTTTATTTCAGGAGAGAAACTTGTAACCAAGATTATTGCAAGTTCCAAAAATGTGACTGCTAAGGTGAGAAGTCCAGCTTTATTAGAGTGTTTAGTTCAAGGTTACAGAGGCAGAGTACAGTGGAAAAGAAATAAAGAAAGTAAGTAACCATCTTATATCTTCTCATGAATTCTAAAATAAAATATTTTTAATCCACTGTTATGCTGTAGAATACAGTCATTTCTTTGACAATGTATGAAATTGAAAAATAAAAATTAAATTTTATAATAATTTACCGCAGTCATTCTAGTTTATGATTTACTTAGCTATATCATTCTATGCAGGATTATCTTCATAAATAGAATAGTACAGTCTGGAGTTACTAGTCTTACATTTATGCATAAAAATAATGTGCAGTAAAACCTCATATTGTGACCACCTCAATATCACAACCACCTTGTTATAACAACCCCTTATTTTTGGACCAGCTTCCAATAACTCTCCTTTAATAATATCTTAATAATGAAACCACCTCATTATTATGGTCAATTTTTGAAGATGGTCTCCTTAATGATGTTTTACTGTAGTTTACAGTTGCATATCTGAAATTCATGAATGATTTTAAGCAACGTTGAACAAATGAATTAAATTCATCTTACTTGATATTAATTGGTCTGTTAAAAGGATTAGAAATGTTAGTATGAATGTGGAAGGAAATGTCTGAATATATGCTTAGAAGTACGAGTTCGTTATTAATCTGATCTCACTGTCAACATTAAGTATCTTTCCTTCCTTTCGTTATATTTATTCATTTAATTTTCATGCACTGTGTATTGTATTTTCAGTTTTAGATATGCGGAAAGATAAAGGTCGGATAGAAATGATCGGTAACAATTTACGAATTCTAGAAACATCAGTATCTGATGAAGGAACTTATGAATGCATTGCTGGACAAGAAAAAGCTTCAATGGTCCTTAACGTTATACGTAAGTGTATCAAATTTGTACATTTGTATTTTCAGCACAGTGATAAATCAACCGATTATTGAATATACTCCGTCTTATTCTTGTATTTAAGGTGAGAGCATAGTGTTGTTTTATTTGATGGGAACAGAAGATTCACGATGAGCTATTGGGATGAATGTTCCCCTGCGATTATCTTATGTCTGACTGATATTCAACATTCTTAAATATCTTAAACATTTCCAGTGATGGCACTGTTACAAAATATTTCCAATAGTTGCACTGTAACCAGACGTCTCCAGTGGTGACATTATTTCCAGATATCTCCAGCGGTGGCACAGTTACCAGATATATCTCACTAGCAGTCAAAATTTTCATTCACATTAAAGCTATGGTTTCAGTGAAAGACGTTTTGATTTGTGCTGGATTTATGTCACTGCCGTGATTGGTTTATATCAATAGAGGGTAAACAATTGGTACTGGGATATATGTCAGTCTGTTGTAACAATTTTTGTTATTTCTGTTGTAGAAAAGCCAGTTATTACATATATGACTGAGAGTGAACAGATTGTAAAATCTCAGTGGATGTACTTGGAATGTAAAGTTGATGGTCACCCTAAACCAAGGATCAAATGGCTGAAAGACGGAGAAGACATTGAGGGCACAAAAAATGTTCAGGTATCTTGACTTTGTCCCTGTGTTATAAATGCTCGACTTGTTTGAAAACATGTGCCAGAAGGTGTTAGAAGTTTTGAGTAGTATGACCGAAAGAGCAAAACATACTTTGGTGCTTTTTGGTTTGACTCTTAATTTTTTCCTAACAACATTTGCAAATTTTGTAATTAATTTTGTAAAAATGACTTTCAATATTGTTACGGTACTCAAAGGGAAAAATGAAACTGTTTGTTATTTCAGGAGCTTATTTTAAAAGATGGTTCTCGGCTTGCACTTACAATCTCACAAGAATATAACTCTGGTTATTATCAGTGTCTTGCAAGTAATGAAGCAGGAACTGAGACGTCATTGTTGAGAGTAAAGGTCATTAAAAAAGGTAAAATAAATGTAATACATGCAGTAGTAAGTGGTTTGGTAGTTGTTTACAATTTCTGTGTATTAATACATATGTCTTTGGATAGAAACATTTCAAATTGCAAGTATTAGTTGTGCATGTTATTGTAGGTGCTCTTTAGGGCTGTGTATAGCCTGCTTCATGGAATACGGTACCAATCATGGTTTGAGGACTGATACGTAATAAACACCTTGATTCACTGTTTTGAAAAAAACAAAATCTATTGACAAAGATGTTTTAGATGTTCAACCTGTAATTAATTCATTCTAAACCATGTTATTGGAGTATTTAAACTTTCTTGAAACATTAATAAAATGTGACATGTTGAATATTGTGTTATTTTCACTGTAAAGTGGAACAAAATGATGGAGAATGATTAGGATGCATACTTGATAATGTTGCTGACTGGTCATGGTATTAAATTTGCTTATCAGAACAATGTCAAGACTGAAACATGAAACAGAACTATGTTTTGACAGAATCTTAGTGTATCACTAAACCAGAAAACCTCTACTTTAAGCGTTGCTGTGGTTCTGTACACTTGCTCTGGGCGGAAGTTCCTATCTGTTTGTTATACTGTGTATCAGTTAATTGATAATTAACTTTTTCATTATTCTCCTTATTGGTACAATTATTGTGACCTATATTTCAGAAAATGCACCGGATATGGCATCAAACCTTACCGCTGTTGTTGTAACCAATACTTCAATCTTACTACAGTGGCAGCCTCCACAGTCCAACCACCCAGCATTCTGGTATACTGTTCACTATCAGAAGGTTTCAGGTCAGTGTTGTTACTTTGATGTCAGTGTGACCTTCGTTTGAACTTCATTTATATATTGATTTATTTATCAATTCAAGCTACTGAAAGGTAGCTTTGTTATCATGTATGAAACAAAAGTGTACATGGGAGTTGCATTTGCCCCGTAAGAAATTAATGTTAATGATACTTATTACTTCACACACGTTATCTATGGGAACATTTTTCAAGTTGGAATACAATTAAATTGCTGGTGATGTTTTAAGTTTTATAGGCATAATATGCAAACCTCTAGCAGAAACTTGGGATTCCACTGATGTTGGGTACACTGTGCAATGTTAACAGTCACACACAAACAGGGCAGTTAATCCAACCTGTGTTCCTAGTTTCTCTAAAATATATTTTTCTCTCTGAATTATCAGCTTTCTACATGTCAAATACTTTGGAGGATGAATGATTTATGCCATATTCTTCTGACGTATTTTTCACAGAGAACGTGTGGTAGGAGTATTTGAACTCATAATCCTGAGGTCCATTGGCCTTACATTCTCCCTGTTCAGCTAATACATTTATGTGAATATTGTTTGTTAAACATATTTCAGACAATGATAAAAACGAACAAGTTGTTATTGAACCCAAAACAGAATTGAATTATTTAAAGCCAGCATCACGCTATGAGATTTATGTGATAACATTTAACAGCATTGGATCAGGTCCAGAGTCTCAACATTTGTATGTTACGACCAAAGAAGGAGGTTTGTAGCACTTTCACATACTTGCGTATCTGCAGAATACTTTTTTGCATTTCTGTACATGATAAAATTCTTAATTTTCTACAATGAATTTTCAGTTCTTCATGAGATGGCTATATGTATTTTTGTAGCAGCGTGTCAATTTTTAGCTCACCAGAACCGAAGGTTCAGGGTGAGCTGTTAGGAAGGGTAGGTGGATGCTCCGTCGTCTGGCGTCAACAATGGTCTTCTCCTCAGAAACTACCTGTCAGATTTACTTCAAGTTTGCTGTGCAGAAGCCTTTTGACGTTCTAACTGCAATTTGCTCATATTGTACCGGTTGACTAGGGGCAGCTAGAGCTAAAAATAGGAATACCTTTAAACGTCTTCTTCTCATGAACCAATAGATGGAGCATCACCAAACTTGGTCTGTAGCATCCTTAGATGGTCCTTTCTCAAGTTTGCTCAAATTAATATGGTTGGCCGCTGTTAGGGGTCGCTAGAGCTGAAAATAGAAATACCTTAAAATAACTTTTTCTCATGTTTCTATGGATGGGTTTTTACCAAACTTGGTTTTTAGCATCTTTAGATAGTATTCTATCAGATTTGCTCAAATAAGAATGGTTGGCACCTTTTAGGAGCCGCTAGAGCTAAAATAGAAATACTTTAAATCTTTCTTCTCTTGAACCAATGGATGGATCATCACCAAACTTGGTATGTAGCATCATTAGATAGTCCTCTCTCAAGTTTACTCAAATAAATTTGGTCAGCCCCCTTTAGGGGCCACTAGAGCTAAAAATAGAAATACATTAAAATGACTTTTTTCATGTTTCTATGGATGGATTATTACCAAACTTGGTTTTTAGCATCTTTAGATAGGGTTCTATCAGATTTGCTAAAAAAATGGTTGGCCCCAATTAGGGGCCGCTAGAGCTAAACATAGAAATACCTTAAAATGGCTTCTTTTCATGAACCAGTGGTTGGATCATCATTTGGTCTGTGGCATCCTTCAGACATCACGAATATTCTTTTGTAGTATCCTTTGATGGTCCTTTATCAAGTTTATTATTGTTCCTCATTATTTGCCCACAAGTGTACCTTTATAACCTTTTTAGTAATAAGTTAATTAATATTTATTCTGGTGAGCGATGCAGGGCCATCATGGCCCTCTTGTTATTATAATTATTTGTTAGATAGGGGTTAATATTTCCATGTGTTTCTCTACTAATATTGACTAAATTATGCTTATGTGTTACAATTGGTTCCACCCTTAGAGTCACTCGTTTACCAAGCTGTCAGTTACGTGACCCTCTTGTTATGTTTGTTTAAAAAAAAAACATAACACTCATTATTAGAGCATTGTGAAACTAGACATTTGTGACTTTATCTTGGTCTTCTTGCACAGAAAAAAGCTTATTGAAAAAATATGTTAACATGTAGGATTTATTATTTTACAACTTTTCAGTTCCAAGTCGACCACCTGAAATCACACTTGAGCCCAGGACTTCAAGTATTCTTGTCAAGTGGGAACCGATACCTGAATATTTTAGAAATGGAAAAATCACACACTACAAGATATATCTGCGAGAGAAGCACCAGTCACAGGATGTTGTTGTGCGTGTTGAAGAAGTCCCTGGGACTGCTACCTCTCAACTTATTTCAGGTATATTGCATTGTTTCTGTTTATTTGACTGTTTGAAAAAGTTGATCATGTGATATTTTCTACCATACTGAATATTTCTAATTTTAAAACTGTATCTGTCGATATGAATACATTTATATCAATTGCCCATTTGTAATATCTTAATGTAAGAATTGTTGAATTTGTTTTATTTGTTTATGTTCAGGACTCCAATCTGAGACTGAGTATGAAGTGCGTGTTTTAGCTGCCACTGCAATAGGTACGAAGTTTCCTGTACCTGAGTCTCAGTTTCCATGGGTGTCAGTGAAAACTCGAAGTAAGTATGAAACAGCAAGTTCTCTCTGCCTTTGGTAGGATTAGATATTCCTTAAAAACAGTAACATACGTTGTAATCTTTTGTTTGCTTTGTACTCTTGTTTTAGTTTCTGTTGTAATGTTGGCCAATCTGATTACACTATTTAAAAAGGTGTGGCAGTATCGATCATTTGTAAAGTTATTTCCATGGTATGTTTAATCATTTCAGATGTGGTTGCACCTAAATTGCACATGTCTGTGACACCCCTGGATGGTACGTCTATCAATGTAACATGGTCTTGTGACACAATTTATGATGTGGCTCATTACTTTGTTACTTTAGAAGTCATTCCATCTGGAAATCAATCGGTTGTGAAATCAAAGACTGCTAACGCTAATATGACACATGTGGTATTCAATAATTTAGGTATGCCATTTTAATACAGTTTACTCTTTTATATAGATTGATAATCCAGTAGTGTTCATTAGTATTTTTGGTTCCAAAATAATGGGAAAATTTTTATGAATATTGTTAGCCCACTTAGCACAAATGGTAGTGACTTTTAAGTTCAAACCCTGGTTGTAGCTTATTTTCTCTGTGAAGACATTTTTAAGTCATTTGTCCTCTTTTGCTGATTCGAATGATTTATGTGAAGTAGTCTGTGGTAATTTACAGTGAACAATATTAGTCTCTGACAATAACATATTCTCTACCCTATATTACAGATGCCACCAGTTTCTACAAAATAACTGTGACAGTTGTCACGAACAATTCTTTAGAGTCTAATGTTGTGGAAGAGTTCAGTTTTGTGGATGTTCCAAAATTACCTAGTCCTCGAAATGTTCGTATATCATTAGTATCAATGGATCATTTTAATATTGAATGGGAGCAACCAGATACAGATATAGATATCACATCATTCACCTTGAGGTACAGACAGAATGAAGATGGCATTTATCACTTTGTTGAAAGGTAAGTGAACACAGGAGACAATTATCTCTGTTGAATTTTAGTATAATTTTGACTTTGATGCTTAATTTGATTGTTTTAATGAAACAATTCTCCAACACATTTGTGATTGTCCATTAAAGGATATTTCTGTTGGAACAGTGTATGGTGAAACATTTCGTATGTTGGTTTCCATGGATTGAGATACATGTGTGAAATATTGTGTGTATTAGTTTACTGAAATGAAATTTGTATCATGTTACTAATATCCTTAAATCTGGTTGAATCATATTTTAATGTTGTTCTATGTGATATTTTTTAATTTCATACAGTGAGTCAGACAGTTATCTGCTGGAAAATCTACAACCTTTCACTAGGTATGAAGTGTGGGTTCGAGCTAAGGGAAAGAAGATTGTGAGTCCATACAGCACATCTGTTGTGGCTCAGACATCTCCTGGATGTAAGTCAAATATCATAAGATTTATTCTACCCACAGAGTGTTGAGTAGAAGCTTAGCGTTGGTTACTTTCAGTTCTCTTATAGAACGTTCAAATAAATAATGTTGTGAAGGTCATCTGGTTGGATTGTGAAGCATAGTGATCCAGGTTTAACATCTGATACCAATTGATATCACTGCTAGTAAAGTGCTTGGTATTTGCCTCAAAGACTTCAGCAGTATTGACCTTTTTTGTTGTATTGGGGTTTAACGCCGTTTTTCAACAATTTTTCAGTTATATACGGCGACCGGTTCACCAAACCAGTTTTCCTGGACTGTATGTTAACCAGTACTAACTTACCCTTCCACAAGGAGCCGGCAACTTCTCCACATATGGATGAAAATCGACATATTTGTCAAATTATCATGGAAGGGTATGACCTGCCGCGACTGGGATTCGAACCCGGATCTCTGGGCTGCAAGTCAAGCACACTAACCACTGGACCACGGCCGCGGCTAGTATTGACCTTATCTGGATACTTAGTAAAGAAATATAACACCAATCAATGCTTAGGCATGAATCAGTTTCACTACTTGCAGTTTGGGATTTTTTGTTGTCAACTCATGTTATGTTTTGACTATCATCTACAATGCAACCTATTTGATACACCACCCTCTGATTAAAAACAACAAAAAACTATGAGATGAAGTGATCAGTTGGTCCCAAATGTTCATTTATGCATCTGAATTGTTTAGATGTCTTGACTGTGTGCCATAATTCTGATCTTTGAATCCCTTTTATCTGCAAAAAGTCTATTTTAGTCTGACATTTTGGGATAAAATAGGTATCATGAACATGTATTATATTTTTGATATTTAAAATCGGGATAATTTGATGCAGATCCGTCAGAACCACTGCAAGTACAGGTGAGTGTTGTCTCCAAGGATACAGTCAGAGTTACCTGGGAACCACCAGCTCAACCAAGTGGTCCAATCAGTTCCTACATTGTTCTGTACACAACAGTGTCAAATAAATCTGAAGATCTTTGGACACGAGTTGAACAGAATGGTTCAGAAGATTCAGCAGAAATCAAAGTTGGCAAAGTTTCTGGTACAGTGTTATACTTTAAACTTTACGCTAATACAGAAACTGGGGCTGGCAAAATGTCCACCGTGGTTCAGTTAGATACAGCGTTACTGAAAGCAGGTAGGCTTAAATGGCTTTATTTTGCTATTTATCGTTGCTTAAATCGTACTGTTCTGAGATTTAAATTCTTGAATTAAACTTATATAAATTGATATTATTTAGTTTTTTTGTCTGTTAATCAAAGTGAGAAAAATTGTACCGTATAGCTGTATATAATAATTTTGATGTACAACATGAATAAAAGATGAAAAAAAGTCTCTACTGGAACAGTAGATCAGAATAAAATACTTGTGTTGACTGCCAGTCAGTTACAGACTTTAAATGCTTGTAGTAAAATAGTTCTTTTATTTGTAGGTAAAATTAGACACATGTAGGTCACTAGCATACATGCAGAAAAACTTTGTAATTATCAGCATCAATATCACGAGCACCCATTTTATCTCCAGAAGGTTTTAAAGTCCCATATTTTTCAAACAAACAAATACATGTACCTTGTTATAACGAGCACTATGTTTATCTCTAGTATTAATCTTTTCCGATGACTCCTCGGGATAACGAAATTTTACTGTAATTTAAAACCTTGATTAATAACTTTCTGCCCTATACAACCTAGACAAGATCATTGTTGTCGCTATTTCAGAAGGACCAACAGGAAGTGATGAGAAACCAAGTATCAACATGCTTGGTATTATCATCGGCAGCGTTATCTGTGTTGTCATTATTTCCGTTTGTGTCGTATGTCTCTGCTTTTGGCGTCGTAGGTAAGCCAAATACCTGGGGATTCGTTATTTACATTGAATTTTGTAGTATTTGGCTTCTGTATCTCATGCAAAGTTCTATAGAAATATCAATTCGATTTCTGATAATATCCTATGTCATACTGACAACATTACTTTATTTTTTTCTAATTATTTGGCATTAAATGACTGTTGACTTATCATGTTATATTGTGGCATGTCCATGGAATAAAACGTTTTATGTTTGTAAAAAACTACACAACTGAAAAAACAGACTGCATGCAACTTAAACTTTTCTGCAGTTACATCCCCTTTACTTGCATACTTTTAATACAGTAAGTCATTCTATATTAGTCCAGTAAGTCATTCTATATTAGTACAGTAAGTCATTATATTTTAGTACAGTAATTCATTCTAATTAGTTTATTGTTTATTAGATGTTTTGGTGAACAAAGCTCTCCACAGCCGTCAGCCCAGCCTTCACGTTTCCATGGTAATGGACATATACCAGGCAATGGGAATGGACATGCTATGCAAATGGCTGAGTCTCCTCCCACTGTTAATGTTTATGAAATGGATGCATACACACCAATGTTGCACAGTCTGCCTGAAAATGAACATTCTGATTCAAAGGTAGATATAAATAATGAATTATATTACAGGCAGCATAAACAAAACTAACTATTAAGGGCAAATGAGAATTTGGATTCTGCACACTTAAGCACTGATGACTACAATAAGTCATATGTTGCCATGTCAGATAGATTGTCAGTGTCCTAATTTAACATAAGTAGCATGGTTGCATTTGACGGAATTTCCCCCATTTACTTCTTGAATTAATTCAAAGAAATTGGCATGACATGAACATTTTTCGTTGTCGTATTTTCGTTACTATTATCTACTCTTCATTTATTGCTATCAGATTTATTATGCTCCTCATCGAAGAACTTGGGTTTGCTTTGCACATGCCGTTCTGTAGGTCGTTTGGTCCATCCGTAGACCAGAGCTTGTTCAATCAATTTCTAATAAAGGCTTGGGCATACGACCCTCAGATTTCGGACCTCACATAGTTTTTTTCGGGTGATTCGAAGTGAACTTAACGTCATTGAATATTAGTAAATTGAATGAATTTGGTTTAAAAATTTCAGGGTGGTGGAGACAGCAACGTTATCCTAACTCCAAATGGTGCAAAGCTAAATGGATTTGTGTCCTTTAAACATAATGGAATGGTGAATGGACAACTACAGAATGGTCACATGACCTCATTCTTGCCGAGTCAGTACAAGGACCAGGGTATTGATGCTGAAGTACGTATGACATACTGACATCCTTGTAAGATTTCTTGTCTCAGTACACAAATGTTTAACATCTTAGATTCTGACCTGCAAAGCTCACTTTAGATCTTTTAGTAAGAATTTATAGTTGTATCAAAATTATGATTTCACTTCATTTAGTAATTATCATTAATGCCAATAGTGAATCTAGTCCTGGCACATTGAAATCTTATTTTTTATCCAGGAAACCCGTGGTCTAATCGCGGCCATGTTAGCTGGAAGTTGTGAACAATGCTTAACGGCTAATGTTGGTGAAGAGAGTTTTACAACAAGTCGATATGAAGACCTGGGTTCCTTGGACAACATTGATACTGGTAGCTCAGAAGACGGGATTCATAAAACATGTGACAAGGAACAAGGGAATAGTGGGGAGGACAGTGGAGAGGGAAGTCTCACTGCTAGTGGAGATGGAAGCTTGACAGTCAGTGATAGATCTTCATCAGAGTATGGAAGTTCTATCCCACGGTCTTACACGACCGACACCGGTGATACTGTTGTGTTTCGTGGTTCATCACGACGATCAGCTGTGGAAAGTGTTCCTGTATCTCAAAATGGTGTGAATAGTGTTATTGACGGTGAATGCTTGCTGTTACCTCAATCCTTGGCAGATACTGCGGAGGACACGCCCCACGATGATGGGGCTAAAACACGCTCGCTTTCAACAAATGTTCAGGAATCGCGCAACATTTCGGGTTCATATATACCTCAGAGGGACGTATGCGTCAGCTACACACCTCATTATTTAGCTACCTCAAATTTTATATCTCAGGCGAATGGACAGAATGACAATTTAATGACAGACAGTCAGAGTGAAGTCATCGCCAGTCACTCTGAACATGCTGTCTCTCCTCAGGTTTTAAGTAATGGTTCCACAGTCAATGCACACTTGCATCGACGGCGGCATCCAGCTTCGAGCAGTGGTGTCGGAATACCGATATCTGCGCCAAATACGGTGCATGACTTTTCGGTTCCTGTGAATGGGGTGCCAGCACAAGTGAACACTGCGGTCAGTACGTCACTCTCTCAGGGAGAATTGAATGATGAATTTACTTCGACAGAAAGCAATCCCTATAACATTTCCCAGAACTCAAGGGAGGTAATCGTACCATCTGCACTTGTTTCAAGGGAAGGAACTCTGGCAGGTATTCCTCAGGATTGTGTTAAATTGTCCAACATAAAAACCGCTGCGTCGAAGCAGAATGGTCATTTTCAAGTTTAACTCTGGAAACATGCCATAAATAAAATGGACCTCATTATGTAACTATTTGCACAAAAATTCAGTTTTTCAGTGAACAAGAATGTTCTTTATTTTTTGTGTTACCGTGATACCTCTTTGATCAGGTTATACCTCATTGTAAACTTTGACATTAAGATAATTTGTGTGCTTTCTATGTAACTGATAATAATTTCAGTTTTTTTTCTTTTATACAGTGAACATTGATGCGGGTAATTTAGATGACTTCGATATTTTGTTTATATCCTGTATTATCAATTTGTGGCATATTGATCATGATGTATCCTGGCATTTGTTTGTTTATTTCTTTTTATTTTAATCACGAATTGTGACTTGGTAAAATGATGTGTAAAATTCAACGGCATCAGAAGTGCTATAAAAAGGTCATGAGTATATATAACATAAATTTTCTTGTTTTATTAAATATATTGTGGATAATTGTTATGTATTGTTAGTACACATACAAGTTCTGTATCCTCATTACCCTCATTACAGATTTTTAATTCTATATGAAAAATAATACAGTTGAGCAATGAAAGTGCTAAACTATTTTATATGTATGATTTATAAAATCTTTGATTTAATTTTGGCGAATTATACTGAATTCCTTTGTATGTCAGTCTGGAGAAATTTGTTTTTGTATTTGAATTGAACTTGTAATATTTTTAGCTCACCAGAACTGAAGGTTCAGGGTGAGCTGTTAGGATGGGTGGGTGGATGCTCCGGCGTTCGTCGTCTGGCATCAACAATGGTCTTCTCAGAAACTACCTGTCGGATTTACTTCAAATTTGCCGTGCAGAAGCCTTTTTACGTTCAAACTGCAGTTTGCTTATATTATACTAGTTGGCCCATTTTCGGGGTCACTAGAGCTAAAAATAGGAAAATCTTTAATCATCTTCTTCTCATGTACCAATGGTTGAATCATCACCAAACTTGGTCCGTAGCATCCTTATATGGACTTTTATCAGATTTGCTCAAATAAAAATGGTTGGCCCCAATTAGGGGCCGCTAGAGCTAAACATAGAAACACCTTAAAATGACTTGTTTTCATGTACCAGTGGTTTGATCATCACCAAATTTGGTCTGTGACATCCTTCAGTCATCACAAATGTTCTTTTGTAGTATCCTTTGATGGTCCTTTATCGAGTTTATTATTGTTCTCCCTATTTGCCCACAAGTGTACCTTTATTACGTTTTTAGTAACTAGTTAATTAATATGTATTCTGGTGAGCGATGCAGGACCATCATGGCCCTCTTGTTATAGCATTGAGTGCTACTTCCTTATTTAAAAGAAGATTTAACTGTTTTAAGTTACAGTCAGATCATTTACATTGTTACGTAGACAAAATATTTATGGTCTATTCTGTACTGTATATAGTCCCTGGATGAACTGTTGAATGTTTAGGTTTAAGGCTACTTTACATAATAAGAATTTTTATAATATTGTGAATGATCTGATTTTAATTGTCTGTCTTCTTCAAGAATTTGTTCAAATGTGCTATATCATGAGGATATATTTATCTGGATGAAATTCTACTTGACTATAAATTAGTTAAGTTTTCTAAAAATCCTCCATCAGTACTTAATCCCTTTGAACACGACATTACAGCTAAGTTTTATCAAGCGTGATGATTATAGATCTTTAACACCACTGCTCTTTTGCACGCTGTTTCTAATTGATGCTATAATAACACAGTGGTTAGGATTGTCCTCATTTGTCCAAGTGTAAGGAGAACGTTTTTGAAGTTCCATAAGCGAGTATTGCATGATACGTTATTTTGATAAATCGTCTGAACGCAAGTTGAATTACTTGTTTCTTTGCCCAAAAGCAATTTAAGATTTATTTACTGTTAAGACATGGATTTATGTAACTGAATGTTTCATCTCTTCTGAATTGACAGACTTCGGGAAACTGTTAAACATACTTTTGGTTATTGTCAGATGTACTGGATTTATTTAGGATTGTAGAAAAATGTATGAGTGAATCAAGTTCTCAAAATATATATCTGACATTTCAAGCAACTTGAATTTATTGTTGTTTTAGTCTCCTGTTTGGAAACTATTCGAGTTGTTAGATGAAATATTTGTTCTGATTAAATCATTAGGAAAGGTACAATTTGTGAACACAATTATTGTCAAATTTGACTCAAAGCAATTATGTGTGAACTTGTTATGTAAAGTATTTTTAATCCCAGTGTTTCATCTGTGGTATTTGTTGCCTACATTTTGTATTGTTTTATACTTTATTAACGTATTACAACTTATTTGATATTAAATTTGTCTGGTTTAAAATATTGGAAAGTTTAAAAACTCCTTGTTCTCCATGTTTTTATTCGCTTGTAGACTGTGTGAACTGCATTTTGATAGGTTATTGTATCCTGCCCTCTGATTGGTTAGAGCAGTAATTATCTGAATTTTGAATGAGTGCTCCTATAATGTTGAAATGCCATTGTTACACACGATGACTATCCCCAGAATAATGAAAGGATCATTTTAAACTTTCCTTTATTTCGAAAACCGATTATTCAGTTTCAAACACAGTATCCTACATGCATTGATGATGAATTCATGTATGAAAATAGATCTACGAACAACTACTTGTATTCAGATTTTTAGAAATGAAGCATTTTTATCTGTGTTATGTTAGATTTTAATATCAAGACTTTGTTTTTTAAGCTACTGATTTTTATAGAATGAGCTCAGAACGATATGATAGTAATCATGTTTTTGAGTCCATTGTCACAGCCACACCACAAAAATTTTGTTTTATGGTTTCTCTGTATTTTATGATTTATTTCGCAAATCTTTTATATTGAGGTATGTAATACTTTCTCTGTTTGTGAATAATGATCGCTGGAAGGTAAGAGGAATCTGAGTTGAAGCTGCTATGATATTTTTATTCATATCATTATTTATGAGCATTTAGTATAATTATCAATGCATGTAGGTATGACCGTTTGAAGTTGTTTATTTATGAAACCGGTGGAACATTTTTAAAACATTTTTACCTGGTGTAGTGTAAACTCATATAATGGGCGATGTCATAACATTAAGACATCATATATTAATTGTGATGAAACAAGCGTTCATATTTTGACCACTTTTCCTAGTTTACTGTTTCATGGACACAGAATTTTGGTTTCATTATTTAAGGTACCATTTGTATTGTCTTAGTGTTACGAAGTTGCCCATGTAACATGTACGGAATTTCTGCTCAAAAGCCAGAATTTATTTTAAAATATTGATATTTTTATTGAAACTTTTTATATCTGTTACAAATTTGTCTGTATTCAATGACGGATAGTGTTAAAGAGTTCATACTTACAAAGAATTGGTTAGTGTTTTTATATACCGGTTTTTGATTATTTCAGTTATATTTTGAAGTAGTGGTTGTTGATTGGATGAAATATTCATTATGTGCTATTTGATTGGCTGTTTTCAGCTTGTATTGATTTGTCGAAGATTTCATTTAGTGTCTATGTATATATAAATGATATTTCACTACTGCAGGTTGGTAGAACTGTTCCTATTAGTTCGGTCTGAGGACTGGATATCGAGCTTAGTGGCTCAGACTTACAAAAATATTATGAGACAGTATTCTGAAATCAGTCACTCAACTCTGCCATTAAACCTTAGGTCTCCTCAGAGTTCTTTATCCACGCCATCTAGTTTAAATTTGTTTGTTTATGTAGGGAAGAATGATATGTTTGTATCTCTTGTTAAGGTCCAGAAATAGTAATATACAATAGACCAGGTTTTAGCATGGAACAGATTGAAAATTTGACTGAATTTTAATCTTATTCATTGGGTGCAATATTCCATTTTATTTCATTTTTTTTGGAAACGAGTATCAAAAAGTAAGAAGTATCTTAATAAAATACTATATTACAAATCAAGGGTACAATTTAGCTTAACAACAGGCAGTATACGACTTTGACCAATGTTTCAGTCAAAACATCTCTTGAAAGCAATGGTTGAAATCATGCCAAGTGTTCTTATGTAAAACACATACGTTGGTCAATACAGACATGTCTTCTGGTATAAATGGATGTATATATATTTCTAAATAATGCGAACTTAACTGATAAATTTCTTTAATACTGCCCACTTTCTACTTTGTGGAGTGTTTGCGTATGTGAAAATAATGTTACCACGGTATGAGAAACTTTATAAATCGCTGGTGACAAAGGTTCTATTTGCTTCTTAATCTTTTAGTTCTTATCCGAACTGGTCAGATCCGAGCTTTTTAGCTCACCTGAGGACGTAGTGCTTTGTGAGCTATAGTGATCAGTTAGTCTACTCCAGCGTCCGACATCCACGCCTGGGAGTTGTTAACACTCTCGAACGAATCTTCATCCGACCTGGACAGAATGTTCGTCTCAATGATATCTTGGACAAGTTCGAACATGGGTCATCTGGGGCCAAAAACTAGGTCACCAGGTCAAATCGAATGGAAATTTTAATAACACTTTAGAATTCACAGTTTTGGATCTTCACGAAACTTTTTCAGAATGTTTGTATTAATTATATCTTGGACAAGTTCGAACATCTGGGGTCAAATACTAGGTCACTAGGTCAAATAATTGGAAAAACCTTGTTAACACTCTAGTGGCCACGATTTTGATTAGATCTTTGTTAAACTGTGTCAAAATGTTTGTTTTCATGATGTTTTGGACAGGTTCGAACGTGGATCATCTGCGGTCACAAACTAGGTCATAAGGTCAAATCTTCTGAAAACTTCTGGAAGTTGGTCTTCCTCAAACTTTGTCAGAATGTTGGTATTAATGATATTATGAACTGGTTTTAACATGGGTCAACTCAGGTTAAAGTCACCAGGTCAAATCAAAACCATAGATGTTGCAATCTTGACTCAGGTGAGCGAGAAAGGGCCATATTGGCCCTCTTGTTGTATTTTTTTTATTTACAAAAGTTAATAATTGTTCATTTCAACCGTTTAATTGGTTTATTGAATAAATATCTCTACATTACCTGAACCTTACTTAACCTATTCAAAAAGGGTGACTTCTTGATTTAAGTTGTCTGATGTTGTCCAAAATCCTTCTTTACATGATTAACATTCAACCTTTGACAGGATTTAAAATTGCAAAATTTGCCTCGATGTCTAGTGTAGAATTATTTATGATGAGTTATTGTCTGTGTATGTCTGTGTGATAGTAGAAAATTGTCTAATTGAATTCAGATTTGGACGTCTTCCTGAAATGGCTATATCCTACTATCTGTATAAAATTGTTCTAAAAAATGGATTCACATATTGGCAGGTCCGGACTTTATTGTGTTTTATTAATGATGTACGCATGACTGATAAAAGTGTAATTTTCGCTTGGTAATTCTGTAAGAGTTATTATTGATGATAATGTAATAAATATTTTGTCATGCTGGTTGTTCAGTGAAGTGATTTGATTTTTACCCTTTTTAAGTTCATTCTATAATGATGTTACATGTGAAAGACAGCTTTTATATTGATTTTGTTTTCTGATCTGAATATACTGCAGATATGTTGATATTAATCATAATTATGCTAGGATATGGTGGTTCAATTGTTTGTTAAGTAGAATGTTTATGGCAAAAACACATTTAAAATCAAGCATAAATGTTTATGGTTTCAAAATATTGATACGTATGCATAAAAGTGAAATGATTTACTTTAGTGAAGCAGGAAATAGAAAACATACATGTGTATAATTATTTATTTCCTGTAGATAGCATTGATTTTAATAAGATCATCTTCATACTATAGACAAAATAAATTTTGTATCAAGTAACTGGCAGTTGAACGACCATAATCACTTGATATGTTGTTGATATCTCATATTTCATAATGTGTGTCATTTGTTTTATGCTAGTGTTTTGTCACAATTTTCTAGTTTTAATTTTGCTTTGATAAGATAATGTATATTTACCATTAAAGTCAACAAGTTAACACCAACAAAGGATGAAATCAAGAATTTGACGGATACTGTCAGTGATTGAAAACATTAGATTTGAACCAGTATTTGATATGATTAAAAACTTTTTAATTGAATGGCAAACATAAAAGCAGTGTACATCAAGATTTACATACATAAATATTTGACACAAAATATAGTTAGTTTGAAATTGAAAGCCAGTTTTAGTGGTGAATATACAGTTCTTCAAGAAATTTGAGATGGGAATATTTGTGTATGTAGACTCGAATTCACAAGAGTTGATTTCAAGTTATCTGTCTACCTCATTGTCCGTTGTTGTTCCGACTCTTCTCAGGGAGGTAAGATTCTGTCAAGGAACTTCTGATGGCATCCCTATCTGTTCATAGGGCAGAATCATATGGTTGTTGGCCTGCGGACTAACTTTTGACATTTTGTGATTTTTGTGTATTTCGATAAACAGAATTGAGACAAATAAGTTGAATTTATTAGAAAGAGATAAAATTCTTTGTTTATACCCGTTTCCTAATAAGGATTTTTTTGTCATGAAAAGCGGCACGACTTAGCCACTGTTACAATTTTGTCCAATGGCCGAATATCGTGTGATGGCGCTCTATATAGAATTCCGTAACATTTTGCTTTACGTGAATCATGTATTTTAAATGATGAAGCTAGTGCTAATCATCTGTTACAATTATGTGTGTAATATTTATTTTTCATCCAATTCAATACATGTACCATTTTGTGCATTTTTATACTTAAAATGGTTACCGTAGATGTGATATAAATTCGTTGTATTATCAACTACCTTATCTGCATTTATTCTATCACCTGACAAGACAGGCCATTAGTATTCATACCATTCTCATGGTTTCAATTAAATAGAACAAAGAGGTTTTCCTGCTGTGTTTTGATTTCATGTCTATGAACTGTTCTGTACTTTTGTTATAGGTATATTCTTATTTTTGCCAAATTAAAAAACATCATGTTTTGTGTCTGTATGAGGGATTTGCTACCCTTATTTTGAAAATATGGCTTGTCATTTTCTTAGTGTTAAATTTGAATCCATTGAAGATTTGTCTGAAGACGATATATGTATAAAAAATACATCTGGACTAAAACAGTCGATGTGCCTGCAGTACAGAGATTGAGAAATCCCATTTGTTTCTTAGATTACTTTGGATTTTGTAGCAATGCAGTAAGCTAGTATTCACCGCTTTGTTTCCTTTGTAACTAGTGAATGTTAACGCTAGCTGTTACAAAACCCACCAATAGTATCTTTGTGCTAGTTTGGTATTTCTAGTGTGTATTTACTCTGGTTATTATGTGTTTATTTCCTGATATATTATTGAAGGTAAATATCCCGGTGTTACAATGATATTATGCTTCAACCATATTTTCACAGATTGTTCAAGTTTCATATATGGGATATCAGTTACACGGTTCTTGTATTCAACTGAATACTATAATTTATATGAGAGATATGGTGCAGTTAAACAATAAATCGTAATAAAGAATTTATCTAGCTTGCTTGTTGAACATATGAACCAATATGAACACCTGTAATTCCCTTCTGAGACCCTGATATTATGATACCCATCTAATTAGCCATACATCAGTTCCAGTCTTTTTTAGGGGTCACAATTAAAGATATTTTTCTGTTATCTATTTTCTACTGATTATTTGTGTCAAATATAAGATTAAAGGAAAGTATTTCTAATTATTAAGTTCAATTGTTTTGCAGTCATAGCAAATCTTACATCAATGTTTTAGTGTCGCATATTTATGACTCGTTTCTTTAATATGTGCTCTATACTGTCATGTTAATTACACTAGTACAATTCTATGAGAAATTTTGATATTTTAACTTTCAGTGATTAGATTACGTTGTATTTTCATAACTTTGGACATTTTGATATCTGTATACCAATATTGAACGGTACAAAATCTGATATTAAGATAATGTATTCTTGTCGGATATTTTGTCATCCAGTTAAATTTAGTCATGTGATGTCATATCATTATTTCCAAGTATCCTTTGACCTTAAACCTAAATAATTGTTTCCATTAAAACGTACGATTAGTTTCAGTCGTTTCTGAAACCAATTACATTTGAAATTGGTTGATAATAATTTATTTTTTAAATTTAGTGTGAAAGGTAAAGGTCAAAGGATAATAATCATTGTCATTACCTGTAATAAAGGAATACTCACATTCTGCAGCGTTTGTTTTTTCTTAATGATTCTACGTATTGTCTAGTGAGACTATCTTTAAAAAATGTTTGCAGTTACATGACCGACTCATTCAAACACCTTTACGTTCTTTATTCCAGCTGTCAGTTTTTGGTACAAACATAATTTTACTATAAAATGCCTTCCTGCCTACTAACTGTTAAAAAGTTTAGATGAGCTCTTAATTGTCGCCTCAATAGATAATGGCATTTTGTTCGATGTATGTACATCCGTCTGTCTGTCCAGACTGTGCTTGTCCTGAGCATTACTCTATCATTAAATGTTTGTCATGATGTGACTGTGTGTCTTACCTAACATCCGTGTGGGTAGATTAGTCACACTTTAAGATTACACTTTAACATTGGTATAAAAAGCTTGTCCAGACCACTAAAATACTTTTTCATCTCCTTACAATAGCAGGTTTGACTTGTTGTCACTGGATGTCTATTTTAATGATGACCTTACTTTGTAACTTACGAGTATTCCGGATGAAATTCTTAAGCCTGACTATTGTCTCAACTCGAATTTAATAAGATCATGACCATGGTCATCATGATGAATTCAGTGATTTAAAATATACTTTAGGATGTGAATTTTCCCGTCATCCTATAACTATCAGTTACCTTTATCGACCTCGTCCTACAGCTTAGGCAACCAACCATTACCCTCGAACCTAAAATTGCTAATGACAACAAGAGAAATTCGACTACAACACGAAATATACAATCTCGGACGAGTACTATGTTATTTGGTAAAATATAATACATGTAGTTCCACATACTTTTATCAAATATGCATTTTAGCTCATCTGAGCAAGTAATGTATCACACTGTGTTGTTCGGAATTACGTGTGTAGCACATTGTGTTGTTTGGTACATGTGCGTATCACACTGTTGTCAGGCATCATTTGTGTATCACACTCTTGTTAGGTATCATGTGTGTATCACAGTTGTTAAGTATTATGTGTGAATCACACTGTTTTGTTTGGTAACATGTGTACATCACACTGTGTTGTTGAGTATCACGTGGGCATCACACTTGAAAGGTATCATGTGTGTATCACACTGCGTTATTTGGTATCATGTATGTATCGCATTGTGTTATTTTGTTTCATGTGTGTATCATACTTCGTTGTTTGGTAACATGGGTGTATTACACTGTGTTGGTGAGTGTCATGTGAGTATCACGCTGTGTTGTTTGGTATCATGTGTGTATCCTACTCTGTAGTTTGGTATGATGTGTGTATCACACTTTGTTGTTTGGTATCATGTGTGTATCATACTGTGTTGTTTGGTATCATGTGTGTATCATACTGTGTTGTTTGGTATCATGTGTGTATCATACTGTGTAGTTTGGTATCATGTGTGTATCATACTGTGTAGTTTGGTATCATGTGTGTATCATACTGTGTAGTTTGGTGTCATGTGTATATCAAACTGTTGTAAGGTATCTTGTGTGTAGTTTGGTATCATAGGTGTATCACACAGTGTTGGTGAGTGTCATGTGTGTATAACACAGTGTTGTTTGGTATCATGTGTGTATCACACTGTGTTGGTGAGTGTCATGTGTGTACCTCACAGTGTTGTTTGGTATCATGTGTGTATCACGCTGTGCTGTTTAGTGTCATGTGGGTATCACACTGTGTTGTAAGGTATCATATGTGTACCACAGGGTGGTGTCGAGTATCATGTGTGCATCACACTAGTGTTATCATGTGCTGTTATGTATTTCATTGTGTTGTTTTATCATGTGTGTGTATCATGTTGCCTATCATTTATGTGTTGTTGTGTATCATGTATGTGTTGTACCTTGACATTGCGTATCCTGTATGTGTTGTACCCTGACGTTGCGTATCATGTATGTGTTTTTGCCTTGACGTTGTGTACCATGTATGTGTTGTACCCTGACGTTGCGTATCATGTATGTGTTTTACCTTGACGTTGTGTATCATGTATGTGTTGTACCTTGACGTTGCGTAACATATATATGGTGTACCTTGATATTGCGTATCAGGTATGTGTTGTACCTTGACGTTGCGTAACATATATATGTTGTACCTTGATGTTGCGTATCATGTATGTGTTGTGCTTTGACGTTGTGTATCATGTATTAGTTGTACCTTGACGTTGCGTATCATGTATGTGTTGTACCTTGACGTTGCGTATCATGTATGTGTCGTGCTTTGACGTTGCGAAAGATTACATACATTTTACAATAAGGACCCTACATTATAGGACATGCAACTGGTTATCATCCACTGATATAATACCGAAGTTCACTAAAAAGTCGAAACTTCTATGCATCAGCGTCCGGTCCGCGATGAATGTGGTACGAGCGTCGTAATTTGTCCCCTCAATGCAAAAAAGGTACCATGTGGCGTTTTCATAACTTTAATAAAATCCTGTTTAAAATTTAAAGCCGTAGATCAAATCAGGTATATGTACCACAAATTTTTCTCTTTAGATATAAGTAGGCATGGGTTTTGTGTGTATTGCTAGGAACCATTAACTAATACTTTTCGTTAATTAACCTTGATTAGTTAATTCAGTGTGATGGTTTCTTTTTGCATTACACACTATTATGAGATTTATGTACAAAAGGTACTATTTCTTGTTATGATTCCTTTATGTGCTGAAAGTTTTTTAACTAATACGAAAAAATATATAAGAAAAACTGATATATCTGAAGTCAGCGTAAAACTATTCTGAGGCGACATTTGTATATGGGAAATGTTTGTGCTAGAACTTGTAACAGAAACAAGCGTTCATTTAAACAGCATGATGAAGGGTCTGTCTGACACTCAGATTTTCCACAAGTTTAGGCTGTCTTGGCGTCTGAAAATCTTTATGTTGTACACCACCTTCCTTATACGCTGGACTTGAGTCCATGTGACTTATTTTCATATTTGCTTCTTACACAAACCAAATGAAGACCATTTAAATGCATATTAAAACAAAATGATTCTCGTCTTCTGATTCATTTGAATTACATATTTGACAATAACGCTAAGATCTATCTATTCAGCGCTTATACGAGGATTATGTACCGAAATATGAAACATGATCGAAGCTATCCTAAGGTTTTGTGATATAATTTATCTAAGTAAGACTCAAAAGTGAACGCTTATTTTAGATCTAGAAAAACATATCTGGTTAACACAATTTTTTACATCACTAAACCAGTTTACTTTGTTTATTTCAACATCAAAAATAACAAAAAGTTAAGTTTCTTCTAATCAAGTTTTTGTTGTTACACCAATATTTATATCAATATTTAAGAAACCGTTTACTTCTCCATAAAATATATCTTCCTATTTCTTCATATATCGCTACATTGAAAGGGGATGTTTAACACCAAGAATAGTTTTACGAAATTACAAATGTATGTTTGTTTATTTCTTTGATTCAGTTATCTCACCACAATGAGGACACCAATGAATGTAAAACTACATTTGTTTCGTATCACATATTATTAAATTATAGACAATAATAATATGTCTGTATTCCAAATTAAATTTAATGTAACACCTTATAAATCAAGGTCGTTTACAATCTCTGCCTCTTTATTTGCATAAATCATTGTTTATATCGTTCATCATTTTTGAATGCACTGTTTCTCTAAATGAAGACTTCCATTCTCATAGACGTTTGGTATATTTTAACAATAAAATTGTTTTATAAAAATCTTTGCGACTGCTATTTTCATGTAGATTTTCAACCTTACGTCTGAAGTCATCAAAATCACGGAAAGCAATAAATTCCTCCGTTTTATCATGTAAAACGTAATTAACTTCGTACAATATTGTTTCAAAAATCATATTTTATTTGTCTATCGGTAAATCCGGGCTATTTTAATTATTTTGTCTCCAGAATACCGCTGAACAACACGCTGCTTGCATTTTGAAAAAAAAACTGTGGCCACGACAAATATTATAATAGACCATTTTCTACATACTGTGTTCAAATACACCAGTGCATTGAGAGGAAGATTTATTTAGGTACCTGATTTAAATCCCTTTCCTCATAATATTTTAATACATATATTTATCCAAACGGATCCGTTGCATATTCCATTTGTGACAATATTTAGGCAGATTTTTGACAATTGTTTGCAAATAAAGATTTCATGTTGATATTGTGTAATGACATTGTATTCTATCGGATAATTGTAATATTTTCTCTTGAAACTAATCCAGATTTCATCATAACAAGTTTATTTATTATAAATGTGATAAAGTTGTTTATTCCTGAAATGGTCATTTGCATAATCTTAGAATTTTATGAATGATTAAAGAATGTGAATGCACCAACAATTTTTGTCATTTGTTTCAAAATTGCAATTTGTTTGTACTTTATACATTATGATTGGTATTATATACATAGAACTAAAAAAATGGACATTAAACAGTCTAGGCACATGTATAAAAGTAGCTTAACAGGATTGGCTAGTGCGATACATATCAGCTTCAGTGGGTTTGACGCCATTTTTTCAACGATATTTCAGTTAACCAGTTTTCCGGGACTGTATTTTAACCAGTACTAACTTACCCTTCCAAAAGGAAACGGCAACGTCTCAACATATGGAAGAAATTCGACATTTTTGTCATTTTTTTACAGAAGGTATTACCAGCCGTCATGCTGGGTACCAGGAAACGTATAATTACTGTATGCGGGATCCATAAAACGTGCTATTATAGCATGCTGGGTTTCAGGAAATATGTCATTACATGCTATTTCAGTGTACTGGGTACAAAGTAGCGTGTGATTACAGTATACTGGGTACCATATAGCGTGTTAATACAGTGTACTGGGTAATTTATAACGTGTTATTACAGTATACTGGGTACCACAAAGCGTGTTATTACTGCACGCTGGTTATCATGTAGTGTGTTATTACAGTATACTGGGTACCATGTAGCTTACTATTAATGTATACTGGGTATCGTGTAGCGTGTTATTAATGCATGCTGGGTAATATGTAGGGTGCTATTATTGTATGCTGGGTACCATGTAGAGCGTTATTACTGCATGCTGGGTACCATGTAGGGTGTTATTACTGCATGCTGGGTACCATGTAGCGTGTTACTAATGCATGCTGTGTACCATGTAGGGTGTTATTACTGCATGCTGGGTATCATGTAGCGTGTTATTACTGAAGTTGTATGAAGAAGCTTCGTGTTGTATGAAGAATACTTTGCACAATCTCAAGTACCCTGTTGGAATGTTACTTATGAAAAAATGTAAAAACTAAGAAAACTCAGTTTATAGAGGACATTGAATGAGTGTTTGTGTAGTACTGAATATATGGAACGAGTTAAATATCACCATAGGATGCTAGCCTCACATCTCTGTTTTACGGGAAAATAACCTGTTTATGATAATTAACTATTTACACCACCACAGTTAAACATTTGAATCACGCGACGAATGACGTCACGTATGACGTCACGTATGACGTCATTTGCATAATTCTTGTTGAGTGTGCAATATCATTTTCACGGCACAATAAAAAGTCGCACAGATGTCTGGTAAAAATGTTTATTTTACTTTACAATTATACATCCGGTTAATACGAAGTCATATTATTTACAACAATAAAATAAAATAAATAAAATAAAGATAATAAAAAAGGGTAAGTATGTATGTACAGCTATGTGTAACTACAAGAATGTAAACATTTATTAACAAGCAATAGCATGAAAATAATTTTAAAGTAAAAACTCTATTTAATGTTATAAAATATCTTAAAAAGTCAAAACTAAACGTTTTATAACCAAAAAATGAACAAAAAAAAATCATATTTGGAGAAAAAATTGAAGTTCAGAAAAATTCATCAAAGTCACCAAAAATGCAAAAAAACTAATTTTTCCGAATTTTGCGTTAAAATGTGTCTCATTTTGTAGGAAATGACCAAATTAAGAAATGAATGGTCACATAACATGTTTTCGTTAGGAAATAAAAAAGTTTTGACCATTTTTGTTCTGCTTACAAAGTCATCTTTTTACATAAAATGTAAACAAAAACACAAACAAACGTCTACTGACATCTTTTTGTTTCAAAGTATAAACTATCACCATATCTATCTGGGATGTTTATTGTAGAAAATGATTTAAGATGTTCAGACATGTAGTTCACCGACGCCTCATATGACAGTTCACGGTGAGTTTCTCCATCAGCTGATGTAATCTTACAGTAAAGTAACTCAACTTTTATCTCAGATTTTTTGTTTACACTTTCTACAAAACAATGAAAACATTCAGGACTCATTGTGACATCAAACAGCCTTATCTCGACTTGTGTTACATCAGGATGTAGTTGTAATAAAACATCATCAGGTAAATTCATGTACCACAGTTTTAGTAACTTGATACATGGAAGAGTTTTCACTGTAGACGTCAATGTTTTCAATACATCGTAAGCTAACATGTAACCATGGATAAAAAGATGTTCAAGTTGTGAATCTTTAATAGAGTTAAATAAATCATTGTAACAAAGTCCAACAATCCTCTCAGATAATGGATCCAATGTGATGTACTGTAAACTAGAATTGTTTACATTGCTACATAAAATATTAACATCACACAGACATAATGTAGTGAGTTTTGCATGTTTTTGAAGGTTTAGAGTCAATGGACACTTACTATCATCATCCTGGTGATCAACACAAGACAAATAAGACAACTTTATATTTTCAATGAGAAGATTGTTGGACAAAAATTCAACCAGATAATATAAAGTATTATGTTGTATTATAACATTAGACAGAGACAAAGATGTCAGATAATGAAGATTACTCACAGGTAAGTCTGATATCAATGGTTTATTATAATTTCCTCCAACACAAACAGTGTTTAGAGTTGACGTATTTTGTAACATGCACTGAGTGAACTTTACATAATCAGCAGATGACACATCCACAATATTCATACACAGTAGATTTTTTATCTGGTCAAACTCGTCAAAATATTTACTTCTATCACAATGTAGAGATTTCACGTTTGTTGTATTTAGTAATAAAAGTTTTCTCAAAATATCAACATTTCTGGACTGTTCATCAAATACAAAATCCTCCATTCTTAATTCCACAGTTTTATCATTAGATCTACTGACTTCCTTAAAAAAATTGGCAACAAAATTCTGTAATAACTTGATTTGATTTCTGTAAGGATCGCTGTTATAGTGAAATAAAGCATTTCTCCTGCATAAAGTTAAATCTTCTGATAATGCTAAGTAAATATTCTCAAACAATATTTTAATGCTATTCGAAGAAAATCCAGCAAGTAAGAGAAAGAAGTTTTCATACTGTACAAAATCATTTAAACTTTTCCATGTTTTAGTAACATCCTTGAATAAATTTTTAGAGTCAAATGATGATATAAAAAATGCTGCGAAAAATTCAAGGTAGCTTTTATGTATAAAGCTGATCTTAAGTTTTTCAACTAAATAACATCCAAACACTTCATTTGCGGACAAAATACCAATTTTACATAAAAAATCAATTTCTGCGGCAGAAAAACAAAATGGTTCAGATTGTAACTGGCGTCTGGTAAAAACAAGGTTAGTAACATTTTCATCCTGTTTAAAAATTGAACAAAATGACAAATGACATACATTATATAATAAGCTAGCATATTCCTTTAAATATACAAGCCCTGACAGAGTGTCAGGAAGCTGTGCAATAGATGTTGTAGGCAATGGAAAGCTAACGTTTCTCTGTTCGGCCCTCTGAAACAACATGTCTAAGATGTTGGCATATATTAGTGCCCTGGTCATGCCGTTTAGTGTTTTTTCATACCATAGGACTACAAGGTGTGATCCAATTATAGGGATGCTTATTTCATTAGTTAGACCGCATTTCTTGATGTCAGATTCGAAGTCAGAATACTTTTTATCTGCATTATTTTGTCTATTCATAAAATTTAAGATATTTTCAATGTAAGATTTTAATGATTTTCCATGGATACCAGAAATGCTAATTTGGTGGTCAACGTCTTTTCTTGCAAGCCGCACATTTTCTATCCTGTAAGGTCTGCATGTGGTGAGATAGACGCAGTTTTCTGAGTACAATCTTTTAGGCAGTTCGTGTGTCTTTTTTCCATCCATCTTTGGACTCCACTCATCTAGACCGTCAAAAATAATGAGGCAATTAGTTTTCATTAGAATGGCATCTAATGTGTGTCCAATAATATTAGTGTCAAGGTGCTCAAAATAGCATTCTTTGATCATATTTACTACATGATAATGTTCAGTATCACGTAGATTTATATAGAACACACAGTCAAACTTAGACACATATTCATATTCCTTCTCTAACTTTTGACCACACTTGGCTTTAGACCACATCAAACACAGGTGTTGACAGTAAGATGTTTTGCCAACACCTGCATCACCGGTCATGTAGATTTCATTGCAGGACTTATACTCTGTTTGAAACACATCTTCATAGCATGTAATTTGTTTGGTATCCTTTGTTTTTTCCACTACATGCATTGTAGGAAATTTATATGCAAGTAAAAGATCATCATCTTTGTTCTTGGATAATGGTATCACAGGTAAGTTATTATGGCATTGTTTGTAGAAATCTATAAGCCTTTTTTGAATATCTGAAATGAGAAAATTACAAAGTTGGAAAGATAAAAATAAGATACTAGAAAATCACAAATTTTGAAATTTTAAAACCTACTATGTTATCTGTCATCCTGTTCATAAAAAGATATTTGAGATCTCCATTGTTGAAAACTTAAGTATTGAAGCCTGATAAAGAGATTAAAATATAATGTTAGTATGTTAATACTAGTATGGAGAATTGACGTTTGTACAGGCTGTCAAGTGACAAAGGGCCATATTTAAAAAACCACTAGGGCCATGAGGGCCCTGCATTGCTCACCAGAATAAATATTAATTAACTTGATACTAAGCAGGTAATAAAGGTACACTTTGGGGCAAATCATGGAGAACAATAATAAACTCGATAAAGGACCATCAAAGGATACTACAAAAGAATATTCGTGATTAGGAAGGATGCCACAGACCAAATTTGGTGATGATCCAACCACTGGTTCATGAAAAGAAGTCATTCTAAGGTATTTCTATTTTTAGCTCTAGCGGCCCCTGATAGGGGCCAGCCTTTTTTTCGCAAATCCGATAGAACACTATCTAATGATGCTAAAAACAAGTTTGGTAATAATCCATCGATAGAAACATGAGAAAAAGTCATTTTAAGGTATTTCTTTTTTTAGCTCTAGCGGCCTCTAAAACTTGAGAGAGGACCATCTCAGGATGCTACAGACTAAGTTTGGTGATGATCCATCGATTGGTTCATGAGAAGAAGACGATTAAAGGTTTTTCTATTTTTAGCTCTAGCGGCCCTTAAGAGGGGCCGACCAAATTTTTTATAGCTACTTTTTAAAGCTATTTTTTCTAGAAAAGTAGTGATAGTAGGGCTTTTTCACAAAAAGTAAGGAGTTAAATAAAAAGGTAGGGAAAAGTAGGAAAATAAGGGCCCACTTGACAGCCTACAAACAAACAATAATTTTCACAATTTTAATGAATTTAGGACCCTGTCCATGCTATACAAAGTAAGACTGCAAGCTTAACCATCACAGTAGAATAAAGGCTAGTAGATTCGTAACACAGGTAAGTTATATCTTTCTATAACCGTTTCAATGAAGATACAATTCATCAAGCAGAATTTTCAGATTTTAATAGCGTATAACATTTAACTGATAACAATACCATTATTCGATTAATTTTGAGTTCTTGGAGCCATGACAAAGTCTTAAATTCACGAAAATTCAACCGATATATGTGGAAACATGAACATGACAATAAAAAATAACGGTAATGTAGCATTTCCAGGGAATACATTTTGGTCTCTATCAAGAAACATTTCATGCATTATTTATTGAAATTTACCAAATTACATTAAATGAAAAACTAACAGAATATAAACCAGTACCTGACAGTTTATGGTGCTGTTGTCTCTGTACATTTTCCATTTTTAGTGTTCCTTGAATTTCAGCCAGATTTTCTTTTAATTCGTTAGTATCAGACTTAACTTCACCTAGTGCTCTAGCGTGATTTTCCTGATTTACTTGTAATTGTTCAGTATCTGACTTAACTTCACCTAGTGCTCTAGCGTGATTTTCCTGATTTACGTGTAATTGTTCAGTATCTGACTTAACTTCACCTAGTGCTCTAGCTTGATTTTCCAGATTTACTTGTAATTGTTCAGTATCTGACTTAACTTCACCTAGTGCTCTAGCTTGATTTTCCAGACTTACTTTTAATTGTTCAGTATCTGACTTAACTTCACCTAGTGCTCTAGCTTGATTTTCCCGACTTACTTGTAATTGTTCAGTATCAGACTTAACTTCACCTAGTGCTCTAGTTTGATTTTCCAGATTTACTTGTAATTGTTCAGTATCTGACTTAACTCCACTAACAGTATGTCTGACATAGATCACTTCCATCGTGACTTTTCCAATTCCATGGTCAAACATCTTGTCCATTTCACTCCATGACATTACTAGGTCATCAAAGTTCTTCTTCAACCCTTCATCAATTACCATATCTCGAGCATCAGAGATAAGAGATGCTAAATCAATTATTTTGGCAATTTTGTTAATTCTGTTCAGAATCTGCAATTGATAATAAATGCAGTTTAATAAACTGTAAATTAAACAAGAGGGCCATGATGGCCCTGCATCGCTCACCAGAATAAATATTAATTAACTTGTTACTAAAAAGGTAATAAAGGTACACTTGTAGGCAAATAATGGGGAACAATAATAAACTTAATAAAGGACCATCAAAGGATACTACAAAAGAATACTCGTGATGACTGAAGGATGCCAAAGACCAAATTTGGTGATGATCCAACCACTGGTTCTTGAAAAGAAGTCATTTTAAGGTATTTCTACTTATAATGGGCCGACCATATTTGTTAAAGTAAACTTGAGGAAGGACCATCGAAAGATGCTACAAACCAAATTTGGTGATGATCCATCCATTGGTTCATGAGAAGAAGACGTTTAAAGGTATTTCTATTTTTAGCGCTAGCGGCCCCTAATAGGCCAACCATTTTTTTCGCACATCTGATAGAACACTATCTGAAGATGCTAAAAACCAAGTTTGGTAATAATCCATCCATAGAAATATGAAAAAAAGTCATTTTAAGTTTTTTTTATTTTTAGCTCTAGTGACCCCTAAAAGGGGTCAACTGGTATAATATGAGCAAATTGCAATTAGAACGTCAATAGGCTTCTGCACAGCAAATTTGAAGTAAATCCGACTGGTAGTTTCTGAGGAGAAGACCATTGTTGGCGCCAGACAACGGACACCGGAGCATCCACCTACCCATCCTAACAGCTCACCCTGAACCTTCGGTTCTGGTGAGCTAAAAAATTAAACTTGGAAAGAAAAAGTTAATAATGAGCAGTCGGTGGAACCTATGGCTATTCATAAAATGGATAGAGTCTAACACACAGATAAGCCATGCATTTCATTAAATAATATAAATTAAGATCACATATTCACCATCTCAATTCACTGTGATTTTTTGAAACTGCTTATTAAACAGGGGAAATATATAACAAACTTAGTTGAACTGTACCACGTGGAATCCTCTATTCAGAGGTATGACAGAAATGGTCATTTTCATACTTCCATGCATGCAGTGACAAAATCATTTCATATTTTACTAATATGGGATGCTTCTAGCCTTATTTAGTTAATTTCATCCAATGATTTTGTGTGCACTTTTTCATGTTAGTAGCTCACAGACAATACTTTGATAGCAATGGCTAAAGGAAGCATGTATGACTAAATGTGTCAACAAAAGCTCTCGTTAATCGCACTGTCTGTTAAAAATAGATAATGCCTTTACAATAAGATCATTGAAAAAGACATATATAACACTATAAAGATGCCAGTTGTACATCTCCAGTAGATTTAGGACATTGAAAATATTTACCGTACTAAGTTCATTCCATTTAACGTTAAATTCTGTTGCATCTACAAACACTGTTTCAGTGTGAGACAACTGAAATACAAATTAACAGGTTATTTCATCATGATTTTTACCAATATGAGATAACTACAAAACAATGTTCAGTCAAAAAATAAGCTCTTCAATTGATATTTATACAATTCATAATCTTATTTACAAAAGATTATCATTTTTGTAGATAACCCGTGTTTGAACTTGTCCAAGATATCATCAAGACAGATATTTTGACAAAGATTGATAAAGATCCAATCAAGTGTGGACGCCGGACATTGACTGATTCTAATAACTCACCCTTTAGCACTACATACTCAGGTGAACTAAAAACAATATAGATCTATTGAAAAGACCACTGAAATAAATTTGTAAATATTTCGAGTTCAATAAAATATACTGAAGTGTTTTATAGTTATTCCAATGGCAACGGTATCTATGAAATGAAACAAAGGGCAATAACTAAAAAATTAGATGACATTTTTATCATCCCTTTGTCTGCACATCTACATATTCCCATCTAACTTTATTTTAAGATTCAAATAAATACCTTAAAGCAACTGGAATTATTATTTGAACAAATATATATATAAAGACAAATTAAATTAAAAAACAATAAATCCATAATAGTACATACATTATTTCTACATTCCCTTAACCTTGTGATGTCTGCTTCTGATGATATATGTCCTGGTGGGACAGGAGGTGTCCATACACCATCTGTAGGTTTACGAAGTCCACAAATATTCCTTAGCAGGCAAGACAACAGGGTAATATCAAAGTTGGCTGAATTCGGGCTTTTGTCAATTGGGGGCAGCACCTTCTTCTGATTATCATTTATTATGCCCTTATTCATCAAAAATTTGAGTTGCTTGTCATGCTGTGGATTCGTGTTCAAGTAGTTATTGATATCATTCCCAACCAGGTTATCAAATAACTGTCTGAGGATCTTTGTACCAACCTCTATTAAAAGATACTGGTATCGGAATATGAACTGATCTGAAGATGACAATATGTGCAATACAATGGTTTGTGATAAATAAAAGGCAAATGAATGCTAAATACACTACATTCTATTCAGATTCCTAGGTTATTTGAATGAATTTGGATACAATCTTTGATCATCAGACTACCTTATACTTGTACATGTCAAGGAAGTGAACATTCAAATCTCCTGGTATAAACAACATGTTCTACATGTTTATATGTTTGAATTTACCGTAATATAGTCAAAAATACCAAATGTGACCAACCTGTTGGGCCAGGATTCTGTTCAATTCCTGCTATAAGCAACAGTATCCTTATAAAGCTTACTGCCCCTACTATTTTGGCTATAATGCTAAAGTTGATATGAAATACCAACATCACTACATCAGCACCATGATGGTGGAAAAACGTTCCAATCCTACACCTGTGTGTATGTAAATCAACACCCATTTTCTCACCTGAAAAAAGACAATCACTTACTAAATAAAATGTTCAAAGTATCAAAATAGAATTTACTTTAAGCTTCAAACTTGTTAACCAGAATTTTTCCACAGAAACAACACACAATAGTTAATATGAAACTTGTGTGTCAGACTTGCCATTAATGACATATTATAGACCAGATGAATTCATTTTTGTGGCTTGTTTTTGCAGCAGGCTCTATGTCTATCCTGCAGGTCGAGTGGTAGAGGTGAATGGTTAAAATTATAAAATCCTGGATGGAGTGGTTCAAATGTTAAATAATGCAAAAAAAAAATGTGAACAAATTTTGCCTGATTTATCTGTTGCTTTGGCAAAAAAGTCTGTTACTAATTTCTTAATGAAAACCCTGCTGGAAAGGGGACCTTCTAAGGATAATACTAACCAAGTATAGTGAAGATCCATCGATTGGTTCATGAGGGGAAGATGTTTAAAGTATTTCTATTTTTAGCTCTAACAGCCCCTAAAAGGGGTCAAACATTATAATAGACGACTATCTAAGAATGCTACAGACCAAGTTTAGTGATGATTCACCCATTGGTACGTAAAAAGATGTTTTAGGACTATTCTACTTTCAGCTCTGGTGACCCCTAAAAGGGTTAACTGGTATAATATGGGCAAACTGCAGTTAAAATGTCAAGTTCAATTTATCAATGACCCTCATACTAATAAGGCAACACAATTAGCCTTAAATAGTCTTGTTAAAGATTTCCAAGACAACATGAACACAGAATTCTCATGGGTCATATTTATGCAGAGAGATTATATAAAGCAATGATATAAGTACTCAATCACAGGTTTAAGTACGAGTCAAAGAGACCATCAAAATATACACAACAAATAAAAACGTTCATCTCATCCAATATATACATTAAACAGTCACAGAATTTAACTCTCAGAGTTCTCCTAAAACATCCAACTTTCTATAACATGTATTTATCATTAGTATTTGATATTGTGCATTTAAACTATGTACTCACAATTGAACATACCATTTAGATTTTTACAGTAAATCTGGTCTTATCGCAGTTTTACACACAATAATTCTGCCTTTTTACTTTAAAATCCAGATTAGCACAATAAAATTTAGCAGTATTTCTTAAATTTATCAAAAGATTGTGTTATTATTCTATGTGATCACTTCGGAAGATATAATATGATCAAAAGTTTTTTTAACAAGGGTGTAACATATTTTTGCATTGATCATTATGCATAATTTTAAAAGCCATTTTGCAATTAAGAAGTATTAGTTTTATCTGACATGGCATCAAAAAAGTTCCAATCATAATTTGTGTTATTTTCATCATATTTGCTGTGATTTTATGGACAAAAACTATTTTGAAATAGTAAACAGATGTTAATATAAACAAAAAGGGCATCTCTTTGTAAAATATTGTTATAAGTAAGCAAAGAATCTTCAAATCTACTGTACTCAAGTTATTTCTTTATCTTTTTAACATTTTGAAGTTGAATTTTGGCCTGTAAATAAAGCTATACAAATGTTGTTGTTTTTTAAAACTAAATTCTAACAGGATTGTGTAACATTTTCTTTCAATTTTGAGCAAAAATTTGATGCTCCATATTTTTGTAACCGATGATGATAATAATGCAGTTTTTTGCTACATACTTGGATAATATTGGGTTATTTAGTAAAAAATGTCAAACAATTGCATTGAACAGAGACTGCACTGTAAGAACTTTTTGAATCAGATCTGAATTTTTCTCTATAATTATCAAACAATATATTGACTTTTTCTCACATTACAGGTGTACCAATGTTTTTGAGTGTTTTGTTACTTAGTAAAATGATTATAGTCATTATATCAATTCATTTATTACATGTATTATGACCTTAGAAACATGTAAATAGTATAAATAAATGTTCAGTTATATTTTTTTTCAATCAATTGTTGCAATAAAAAGTTGAATAAAAGAAATATTTTTTCCTAATATACCCACAACCTCATGTAATCTTGAAATTCAAAGTCTTCCCTATAAAGTGACACAAAAATATTCAAATTCAAGCAATTTTATAAATTATTTCAGACCGCCAATTTCATATTTACCTCATTTTTTAAAACTACCCTTAAGCGTATCAATGGATGGGTTCTTGACTGAGGTATTCAGAACCCTTCAGTATATAAAATGTTGGGTAGAAAAATCTCAAAGTTTGGGGTCGAAAATCTAGGGATTAAACAGCTTTGACAAATGACCTGTGGTAAAAAAAAACAGGATTGAAAAGATTCATCCCGATTAGTTAACAACAGCAGTAATTTGAAATAAGAATCATGGCATGCTTCCTAATATCAAGGATTCCACAAAAAAGTAAGCTTGGTAGGGCCAATCCAATGTTAGATAGCTACTTTTGTACATTAACAGGGGTGTAGAAATGTTTTCATGCAGCTAGTAGCTACTAAAAGTAGTAGGGCTTGCAGGTTCCCGCCAGTAGGGGCAAGGGGCAAAGCCCCCTGTGTGCAAAAGTAGATGGCAAAAATGCTCAAAGTCTGATTTTTTATGGCTGCTTCCAATCTGCATAGATATTTTCTTTTCCTTATTTGTCAGAATAAATGTAGTGAGTGTAGGAATATGGGCCACTTCCAACAGCTTTGCTGTAGGGTAATTCTTTAACGACGTGGACTCTAAGTGTCCGCCTACAGTGCTAAGGGTCCTAGGTTCAATATCCGGTTAGGACCATGGATTTTTCCCGTTCTTAATTTACTATAATTATTTGATTTTTTTATGCACCGTACATTCCAGCAACAGACGGGAGATAAATAAACGAGAATCATTGCATTACCGAAAACAAAACATGTTAGATATTATTACCACAAAATGTCTTGAAATGCAAAGTTTTGGGTAAGAAACGAATTAAATTTGGATATTTTGCATTTCAAAGTAAAGAAGAAATGGATATTTGAGCAACGCCATTTTCGTCCAGCTTTTGGAGTCAGAATAATCGAAATTCGACCAATTTTAAGCACAATTCCTACTCAAGTCATTTAAAATATTGCCAAGCACAAACATAAAAGTGTTCTGATGCTTTTAATTATCATAAAATACATACAATTACCTTTTCATACGATAATGTAAAACCAACCGCTCACAATCCTCCTTTCAATGGCGTTCTTTATCGTCTGCAAGAAGAAATTCACGAGATTATAAAAAGACGTCACTTCCGGTAGACACATTATCTTACACGATCTCTTACACAGTGATCTCCCTGTACACGTATTGGAGACACTTGCTAATACAAAATTTTTCTTCAAGATTTTAGTCGAAATTATTGTAATTTTTGCGTTGACAGATACATATCAGAATTCATGTTTAAAACGAATAAAATTTAAAATATCGCGACAAATTAGGAAAATCAAAGCACTGAGAGGACTGTTGTTGGATGTGTAACAGTGTTGTATATATATGTGTTTATAGTAGTTTGTATGCCTGTCTGCCCGATTAGCTCAGTTGGTAGAGTAGCTGACTTGCAAGCAGAAGGTCGCGGGTTCGAGCCCAGCATCGGGAACTTTATTTTCTGCCTCCTATTACAGATGGCTATACCGTATTTAATATTCTGTTCTGTCTGTAAGTTTATTTTACACATTTTCTTCAAATTCATTCAGTGATAGAATTGGCCCATATACAAACTCGCAGATAGACACCTTGATTAGTATGTCTCAATTCGATATGCCAGAAATTGACAGAGTTACTTTCAATCCTTCTAATGTCTTTCTGCATTTCAATGTCACAATATTCTAGATAGCAATTCAGATAATTGACAGAAAAAACTGTAATGTTGGGCGTCAATATAAACTGAATTTTCCACCCTTAATTCAAATTGTCAATCAGCAACACATACTACTCCCTTTGACATACAGCTTCACATTAAAAACATATAATGCAGAAATTCAAAATATTTATGATGATTTGGATTGGAGTCGAACAATATTTCAATATTATTTTAATTATTTTAAGTGAATAGATGTACATAAGTATTTATCAACCTAAAGACAGTATTGAGTATATGTAATCAAATGAACCGCGAAATATTGAAACACATTGTTTATTTGCAATTACATTTTAAGCACAGGAAATTCATCGATTTAGTGTTGTCATTTTGCAATGTAGCTGCTGGCAAGCTTATTCTTTGTACAGACAATCTGTACATAGGAATTAAATCAGGTAAACCAATTAAAAGGTTTAAATAATTAACACCAGATTTTTACCCTCATTAATCCACTTATTTACATCTCTCCCAAACCCATCCATTGAGAACATAAGCTATAAATAAAGAAGTTTTGGAACCAGTTCACTTATTTTGAGGGTTAACGATTCTAGATCTGCACGCTTTCGTAGACTCATTACAATAACGTGGATCAGAAGATTGTAATATAAAAGATATTGCATATTAAGACTTTCGATTTCAACAAATTTATCAATTGTGGTATCAAAATATCTTAAATAATATTGATCTATACAACAAATATACTCTGGGCTGATACCTGAAGCGCTTTTATAACCTCTTCAAATAAAAATGCAAAAAATATTTTAAAAATACAAAGAATATTTTAAAAATACAAATATTTAAAAAATACAAAGAATATTTTAAAAATACAAATATATAAAAAACACAAAGATTATTTTAAAAATACAGAGATTATTTTAAAAATACAAATATTTAAAAAATACAAAGAATATTAAAAAAGTGTAAAGTGCTTCTCATTATTCTATAACAAATCTATTTAAATTTGGGGACATTGTATATTTCATAACAAGGTTCAAAGCAGGTATCTATATAATTGGCGACCTTTTCTGCCACAAACATAGTTACAATACACTAAATGAGTTCTTTTTTACTGGGTTTAAGGCCGTTTTCAACGATTTTCAATTATATACGGCGGCCGGTTCACCTAATTAGTTTTCATGGACTTTATTTTTTGGACTTATTTTCCCCCAATAAGGATATATGATACTAAATAGTATGTTTACATAAGTTGTACATGGGATGATTCTCCGACCCACATGCAACAATTACGGGGACAATAAAAGGGGTTATTCATTTAAAGGACCTGAAAAAAAAACATGTATATAAATTATGCAAAAGACCAGTTTAGATCTTTGGTTATGTGATTTTAACGGAAGATTATATAAAAAAATTGCAAAGATAAAAAGAAGAAATTATGAAATAAATTAAATGTTACCTTTTAATTCAGATATGATTCTCCTACTCTTTATCTCAATCAGTCATGAAATATTACTGCGCATATATATATAGGAAATAAGACATGATCACGTGGTATCTAAACGTCATAACCGAATACTGGAGTATTCTTGCTGATTGGTCGATTATGTATCAATTCGACATCTTATCTGCTTTTGGTATCAAGCAATAAAATAATGTCGGTGTCACACGTTCTCAATAACTGGTGCAAAGAAGATACGTTTGCATGGATAGCAGATTCATACGTGCCAGGTCAGACGTATGTCTCATTTGGCGACGAATTCGAATCAACACAGACATTTTGATTTGATTTTTCTGATACTTGAGTTTCGTTATCTCACAAATTGAGATAAGTGTAAACACTTGGTGTTCAAAGTGTGCAATATTTATAGATAACACATCATACGAGTCTAGCTTGATACAAGGTCAACATAACAAGTACACACATTTTAACTCCAGCCGTATTTATCAAGTCACAACATGAACTAAATGTATTTCATTTAATCATTAGGCAATTACTGTTATTAGATGTTCAGCTCACATCCTTTACGTGTATGTATAACCATCTAACTGACGGTAGATAAGTCTCTACACAACTATACCATTTGTACTGTACTATTTAAATCTACCTGACAAACAGGCTCCAGTTTCCCCAAAAAATCTCATTAGTAAAGTATTAAACTCATTAGTGTACTCATCTTATGACTTAAGTTGAGTGAAAATTTGAGTTGCGTTGCACGAAAGTTATATAGACTCATTATTGTGCTTGTCCTCAAACATTGAGTTCAATCTGTTGATTTGAGACAGTTAAGTAGCTGCCTCAAATTCCACTCAATGTAATGAATGATCAAGCTGGAGCTCGTTGTAGAGATGTTTTTTGCAGCCACTTCTTTTGCATAATTATTTTTCTTCTTAATTTCTCAGTAAATAACAAAAATGTCATGTATTTCTATTAGGATGAAATTACAGGCTAAAAATTAGTAATGAAACAAAGATTGGATGTTGACAAAATTTAATTTTGTCATCTTCTGTGCATGATAAATGAGAAAGTAATAAATTTTATCACGGGCACAAAATGGTGAAAAAAGAAATAAAAAAGCATGCGTGAAATGTCACACTTGTTCATACTTTAAATAAAATTTAAATATTATAAGTAATAATACATAATGTATATAGCAAACAATACATTTGTTGTAGGAATTTCAGCTGTGCTGCACAAGAAATGAATGCAAATAAAAAACTGACTGAGTAGGCAATTTAATTATATTAATGAAAATATTACAATTTGTGTTCAAATCATTAGTCAAAGGAAATAATTTCCATTACAAGAAATTGAATATTTCTAAATAAAAAGATAAATCTGTAATTCAAAGTAAACAGCATAATAACATTCATGAATCTACTGAGTCATAGATACAGTAAACCCCCTGAAAACCGGAATTCTCTGACAATCGAACGATTTTTCAAGTCCTATTTTTCTCTCTTCAATAATCAATAGTTCTCTGAAAACTGGAATTCTCAGAAAACCGGGCTTTTGGCTCAGTCCAGAACGGGTCCGGTTTTACTGCATAAATGATAAAATTTCAAAGAAAAAATAATATGTCTTATACACGTTGTAATATGCAATACAATAATAATGAAGTCAAACTTGTGTACAAAAGATACCCTGAAAAAACACAAACTGTCCTTTGTTCGCAAGTGTGATGAAAAAGAATATAAAATGTAAATTTCTCACTAAAGATGATATTTGCTAACTGCTTCCTGGTACACTAATCAGTACATTTTATCTTACAAAATAAGCATACTTGTGTTGACACATTCTTACTGGGGAAAATACAAAACAGATTAAGATGTTAATATATTATAAATTTATCATTCGATTCACAGAATGAACACGTTTTACAAAGAAAGTCCGTTACATAAGGTCATGTAAAATGTCATTGTCAGGGGAAATTATAGTCTCCGTTGTAAACAGGTGTCCGTTGTGTTGTTCACGGGTGTCCGTTAGCAAAGGTTAGTCTGCATATAGATAGAAGAATTAAAATAACAATATTCAAAACTAACTTGCATTTTATTTTTCTTCCCCTTTTACGTGTGTAAATATACTCTGACAATTAGCTTGGTTGTGTTTAGCAGACGAAAACGATTTAACAGTGATTCGCAGATTTTTTCTCTTTTTTACCTTTTGACAGTTCACGTGCTGAAGAGTTACCGGATTTGATATCGTGAAAAATATTAAGATCTGAGTTATTTATTTCCCCACAGCTGAGTAAGAACTTAAGTCTTTCCGTGAAACGCTTTAAGATGTTTTCACTCCGCTGAGTCGTTTATCTGACTTAAGTTGTAACTTTGAGTAACATGAGAATGATTTTAGAGGATGCGAACACAAATCCCAGACTGATCTCTCGTTTTACGTACACTAAATTCTCATTATGTCAAACTCGCTTATATAAAACATTAGGTTACGTCAAATTGTTTAATGTGGTTCCGATGTTTTTTTTTCTGTGAAACAGAACCTCCGATTCACTTATCTCCAATTTTCATTGCAATTCTGCTTACGATGAAACAGTTACAAAATAAATGTTATGATTGTAAGATTGTGGAAACATTATACATTTTCAAAGATGGCTGTCCAGTGAATTCATTAGTGAAAATAATCTTTATATATAAAGTCACTGGACCTTCATCAATCTCTTGTACATCTATATTGTAGATCGCGTGGCTTCCATATTTCCAACTGATATCACCTGCGCTCTACGTGTGGAATATACCAGGAAAATTTGGGATCGGTGGAACACTCGGAGTTTCCAATTTCCATTTCCAATTACCGATTGGATCGTGGGAACGGTAATATGGTGGAAACTCAGAAAACCGGACACTTCTCCAACTTCTCCACATACGGAGGAAAATCGACATTTTTGTCAAATTTTCATAGACGAGTACGACCTGCCGCGACTGAGATTTGAACCCGGATCGCCAGGGGAATGTTAGTATCAGAACTAATAGAATCCAGCGGTACTCAAAGATTGTTTATGTCTAGTTACATGTTCATTAAAAATAGGCAGGTAGGGATTTTTTCTTTTGGATAATTTTATTATTCTTGGTAATCTTCATTGAGATTATTTTCGTGCCAAAAGGCAAACAAGTGGATGTATGGTTCCATACCCCTGATAAAAAGTCGCGGAATACCAGAAACAAACAATTTTTACGCCTTAAGTCAACTGTCAGTCGGTAAGCCTTAACAAGAGGGCCACGATGGCCCTGCATCGCTCATCAGAATAAATGTTAATTAACTTGTTACTAAAATGGTAATAAAGGTACACTTGTGGGTGAATAATGGGGAACAATAATAAACCTGATGAAGGACCATCAAAGGATACTACTAAGGAATATTTGTGATGACTGAAGGATGCCACGGACCAAATTTGGTAATGGTCCAACCACTGGTTCTTGATTGGGGTCAACGATTTTTATTTCAGCAAATCTAATAGAGAACTGACTAAAGATGCTAAAAACCTTCGGTTCTGGTGAGCTAAAAATGCAAAACAAATCCATGTATCTATTTCTTCTATAAGAATGACAGTAGCTGATACACCCCTTAAATACTACTGATTCTGTCTCAGGGTTCATTTCTATCTTTCTGATGAACTCATTGACGAAGGTCAGTTTGGACAAAGCCGTTCTAAACTTGCCCATGAGGCCGTCTGGCGGAGTAGCGAAGTAAATGTCCACACATAAAATGGACGTGCCTATGGAGATGTCGTTACGATCGAACCATTTCCTTTCGTCATCGCTGAGACTTGGTCTATTCTGTTTGAGACAACAAAATCAATTCAAGGTAAATGTATACTTGTATCTTAAAAATACCTTATACCTGGCTAATGATATTGTCATTTAAAGACGCATGAGCAGTGCGGCACTCTCTTGAGCAACAACCTCCATTCAACAACAAAGATTTTCCACAAAACAATTGATTTAATCTCTCTAGAACAACAATCTTTCAACAACAGAATTTCGCTTCTCCCAAAGGCGGTAGCTTTGGAGAGTTTGCACTGTACATTACATTAATAATCCTACTCTAATGATCAAGTTGGTTGTATTGGGGTTTAACGCCGTTTTTCAACAACTTTTCAGTTATATATGGCGACCGGTTAACCTAACCAGTTTTCCTGGACTGTATGCCAACCAGTACTAATTTACCTTTCCACAAGAACCGGCAACTTCTCCACATATGGAGGAAAATCGACATTTTTTGTCAAATTTTCATGGAAGGGCATGACCTGCCGCGACCGGGATTCGCACCCGGATCTCCGGGCTGCAAGTCCAGCGCTTTAACCACTGGACCACAGGCGCGGCTTCTAATGATCAAAGAAGGGTACATGGTCAACTTCATTCTACTTGCGATTAATTTTTATATAGAAACACAATAAAACCTCAATAATGAGACCCATTTTGAGACCCAAAAGTCAGTCGTAATAATGAGGTGGTCTCATTATCAAGCTGAATTATTATATAGTGAGGTTATTGAAAGCCGGTCGTTATGAAAAAGTGGTCTCATTAAGGTGTTTGCTATTTGAGGTTTTACTGTACACTGAGTGTTTTGAAACTGATGGAAAAAAGACAACTTAACCTATGACTGAGGTCGAGACGTTTTCTTACGTCAAATTGAATGAACACCACCAAACGCCTACGTGAGATCTTCTTCCATGACTAATAGCGAGTACATTAACTACACACAAGGGCGAAAATATTACCAACGTCTAGAGTGAGAACATTACTAACGTCTAAGGTGAGAATATTACTAACGTCTGGGGTGAGAACATTACTGAAGTCTAGGGTGAAAATATTACTAACGTCTAGGGTGAGAACATTACTAACGTCTAGAGTGAGAAAATTACTAACGTCTAGAATGAGAACATTACTAACGTCTACAATGAGAACATTACAAACGTCTAAAGTGAGAATATTACTAACGTCTAGAGTGAGAACATTACAAACGTCTAGAGTGAGAATATTACTAACATCTAGAGTGAGAACATTACTAACGTCTAGAGTGAGAACATTACAAACGTCTAGAGTGAGAATATTACTAACGTCTAGAGTGAGAACATTACTAACGTCTAGAGTGAGAACATTACAAACGTCTAGAGTGAGAATATTACTAACGTCTTGAGTGAGAACATAACTAAGGTCTATGGTGAGAACATTACTAACGTATAGAGTGACAACATTACTAACGTCTAGGGAGAGGACATTACTAACTCGGATATAGACTCGAACACCTCAGATATAGATTCTGAACACACCGGATATAGACTCGGATCACCTCGGATATAGACAAGGATCACCTCGGCCGATTCCGTACCTCAATCTAACCAAAACGTCGTCGGTTGAGGCTTGCTGAATGTCGAAGGATGATCCCTGTGAGGTTTGATTGAATTCGACTCAGTGGTTTAAGGGGAGAGTAGATTTAAAACAATAGTTGAAGATACAGGACAGATATCACATGGCGAGGCACAGGGCGATTACTATAAAAACAGTTTGTCGACCTCCCAGTCCAATAATTCTTTTTCGAAGATGCTAGCGGAAACTTTGAAGTTTTTTTTATTATCCATAAAAATAAACGTTTCACAATTTAGCCAATACAAGCTTTCTTGTAGTACTTTATTTACAAATTAATTACCACCAAAATAATTGTTCAACCCTATTTCAATCCGTTTAATCGCTATACATAAATTGAATTATTATAGGATATTTATAAGTCTTAATGACATACATTACACTAATCAACACACTATCCACATATTCAAATCCTTTACTGTGACAGACACCATTATTCTTGTTGACATACAATTCTCTTAGTGACATACATCACGCTAATTCACATACACTACATTCATATAATCCGATTACTTTGACATATACTTCTTTCATAGAATCCAATTACTTTAATTAACATAAACTTCTTTCACAGAAACCGATTACTTTCATTGACATATACTTCTTTCATAGAATCCAATTACTTTAATTAACATAAACTTCTTTCACAGAAACCGATTACTTTCATTGACATATACTTCTTTCATAGAATCCAATTACTTTAATTGACATATACTTCTTTCATAGAATCCAATTACTTTAATTGACATATACTTCTTTAATAGAGTCCAATTAAAATAATTGACATATACTTCTTTCATAGAAACCGATTACTTTAATTGACATATATTTCCTTCATAGAATCCAATTACTTTAATTGACATATACTTCTTTCATAGAAACCGATTACTTTAATTGACATATACTTCTTTGATAGAATCTGATTACTTTAATTGACATATACTTCTTTAATAGAATCCAATTACTTTAATTGACATATACTTCTTTAATAGAATCCAATTAAAATAATTGACATATACTTCTTTCATAGAAACCGATTACTTTAATTGACATATACTTCTTTCATAGAAACCGATTACTTTAATTGACATATACTTCTTTGATAGAATCTGATTACTTTAATTGACATATACTTCTTTGATAGAATCTGATTACTTTAATTGACATATACTTCTTTGATAGAATCCAATTACTTTAATTGACATATACTTCTTTAATAGAATCCAATTACTTTAATTGACATATACTATATTAACTGACTTACAGTACTTGAATTGACATACATTATTCCAATTGACATTCGTTACTCTAAGTGGCATACATAATTTTATTTGACATTTTTACCCAAACAGACATCTATAAATTAACTGACACACATAACTCTAACGGACATAATTTACCCCAATTCATTTACATAACACTAATTCTCGGACTGGGGAGGGATAAAAAACAAAACAACGAAGTCTGTAGAACAAAGCATTAGATACATATTATTTTACATTAGATCATATATAAAGCAATGAAGCAAATATTCATCTATATTATCAAAGCAACCATTAAATTGTAGTTGAGTTATATAATTATACTAGTAATTGTTAACAATCAGGAGTAGTAACAAGACTTCGGCACTATTTACCAGCATACATCACTGAAAGCTTGAACACTGTGGATATGAAATATAAATAAACAAAACTATGGAGAGAATTAGAACAGAAATGAATTTGGAGAGAAAGTAACCAAATTGCCCTAAACAACATTACAGTAATATCAATACAACACTTTATGCCAATATTTCCTACATGTAAAGTACATAAACTGTATATATTGACAGGCAGTGTTCTATTTACAGTTATATGAAATGTAGGCTAGATACAGGCAAAGTTATTTCAGAGAAAAAGAATATTAAAATGTACAAGACATTGAACTTTAAAAAGGAATTATCAAACCATTGAAGTACACACTATATAAGTAATACAATATTTGCATGAAATAAACATCACAGCCAGAAAAAATATGCTGTCTTAGTAATAATTTTCCTAAATCGTTAGGTTGTCACTTAATATATTTACCAAAATCAATGTAGTTTCATTTACCAACCACAACTCACCATTACTCTATTTTGTCAAAATTAATCTCATCCCATATTAAATTTCTTAAGAGCCCCATTAAAAATGTAAATATCAAAGGTCACCCTTGTACTTGACTTATAAAACTAAACAGATCCAGGGATGAAAAATATCGTAATATAAAATTACTGGGAGATAATTTAAACAATACTAAAATAAAGCGAAATTAGACACGAACTTCACATGAGGTCACTTATATATATGGTTTGCCCAATTTAATTCAAAAGCTTCAAACAAATCCAGTGTGAATAACATGTTAACTTACTTATTAACAATAAATACAAAAATATGTGTATTAATACAATGATATGTGCTTCATCATTAGCAATGAAATTCTCAACAGACAATTAACTGATAAAAGGCACATGACATGTTTCCATTGAAAACATTTACATTTTGAAACAAGAGGGCCATAATGGCCCTGCATCGCTCACCAGAATAAATATTAATTGACTTGTCACTAAAAGATAATAAAGGTACACTTGTGGGCAAATAATGGGGAACAATAATAAACTTGATCAAGGACCATCAAAGGATACTACAAAAGAATATTCATGATGACTGAAGGATGCCACAGACCAAATTTGGTGATGATCCAACCACTGGAAACAAAATAGTGCTATTAAATATTTACTGGAACCGTAACAAAAATGTTCATGTGTTAAAGTGACCAATGCCTGAAGGTGTAGAACTTTTCATTCCTCTGCTCAACTTTTTAATTTCCCAAACCATCAACGATGAAATTCATTTCCCAAAATGACATCCAGCAGAATAATGATGGTTTCTTCGTCTGGACATTGGACAATAGACTGGGAAGAATTTCCTTCCTAGAAACTTCTTCACTTCACAGAAAATCTGTAATGTCTTAAAATTGAAGAATTCTTCAAAAATCAAAAGTGTTTTTTTCTTCTGCAAGAGTGGTATCCCTATAGTTTGTGGAAAATAATTTAGAATATACACAATTATCATGACACATCACGAAATCATTCAGCCACTTTAAGAGTTAACACATGAATATACAGTAAGACATGTTTTCTACAGTCAAACATAATATTTTTGAAAATAAATTATATAAATAACATGTATATTACCAAAAAAGTTAAAGCAATATGATTTACACAAATATACAACGAAAGCTTTTTTGAAAGCAAAAATGACATGAACAGTGAGACAAAAAAACTACATTAAATGTACTAAAACATACACGGAATAAATAGTTAATTACATTGGTGAAAGTTGAAATGTTAAAAAAAAAACGGAAATCATAACCCCGGCTTCGCGGAAACAATAAAAACCAGTAGGGTCCGGACCTGGGAAAAACCGGAGGTTCCGGAAAATTCCGGAAACAATTTAACCATGTAATTAAAATGTAACCATGACTTTAGACTGACAATTTCCAAACCAATAAATTCAAATAAAACTTTATACGAAAATTGATACATAAGGAAATCTAATTCAGCTACAAATACTTAGCAAACATTAAACAAATCAACAAAAAGTAATTCTACCAGGTTTATTCAGATTTCATATTAACGGTTACTTGAACCAATTTAGATACAGTAGTACCACTTCTTGATTTAGATTTGTTTTGTGCTATCTTTGTCGGATCTTACTGCGACAATTTGTACAAATTGTGATGGGTAAATTTGGATATAAACGACCTATAAGTGAAAGTCTCATTCCTGGCACTGTGGTTGATATCAGGCAGCATTTTATATTCGATCATAAAACTATTATGTTCACACGTTTAAACTATTGTCACTTATATGTCTCATTACCGTAAAGATACATAAACTTTCTGCAGTCTACATTAACAACAACAATATATAGAATATAAAGTAATATATACATGGTACATATACATTAACATTAATTTCGCTAACAAGCATTTCTCCATAATAAAGATGCCGGCATATAGATGTGTACATATATCTATGTATGTAAAACAGCATGATATGTAACAAATATTGAGTATTTTACTGAACTACCTCTGCGCACAAAGTTGATCGACACAATCCACCCTTCCTTACATGTGGACCAACCCAGTCCGCCTCTATTTATAACAAGGACTTAACTAATCCATCAACTGGGGGGGGGCAGTCTAATTGCATAAAAATCAGTATGTAAGGTCATTATTTCTGTATTGTTTTAACCTGAAACTTTCGGACTAAAACTCATAGCCTATAAAAAATAATCAAAATTTGTTATTTTCACAAAAGAAATATGTTTTGTCAATCTCTCATGATTAATACATGTCTACCAAGAAATGCAAAAGCTTATGTGTAAAACTTATGAAAATAAAATTAAATAATTTCAGTTAGAACATTCCAATTACTAATAACACGCAGAATGTTAACATAAAAAAATATGAAACAAATAACAGTAAATATTACACAATAAAACATACACTTATCCTCCATTCACGGTGATCAGTCTATGCTTACAACAATTGCGCATAATCTACAGCGACAGCCAAATAGGAATGAAATTATAATAAGACATGTCCAATAATAATTAGTGAAATACAGCTGTTAATGGTCAGGGATACTATTTATATTATATTATATATATAACATATAAAAAACATCAAGTTACATTTCTACATTTATTTGTCATAGTTAAAAAAAGTACTTAAACAGCTGATGACGTTTTATCACCTGATCCTATCTTACATAGAGACCAATTTTGTGTCATGTTTTATTAAATTTTGGTAACATTCTATTTGACACGTGCCTACCTGTACATGCATAACCATAACTTGTTCGTGGATCATTACATTTCTCTGTTTTGAGTATTTAACCAACAAGTACTCATTTTGTTATTTTCGAGACATCCCACAAAATATCGTTACTTTCGGGACATCCCACAGACAAATTTAAATGTAACTTATAAAAAAACAAAGAAAAAGTAAAACTGAACTTAATAAGGTTGAATACATTGCTAAAAACAAATGTCAGTAAAATACAATAAGTATGTTCAGTGATAGAGAAATATTGGCACGTATAATAATCGCTGAATAATAATAGAATTCGTGACTTTCGGAACAACCCTTCAACAAAGACTTCTTTCAAATTCTGTTATTTTCGTAATGATATATTTAAAGCACAACTGTAACATTGTAAAGGAGAAAATTTTACGGACAACCTTTTTACATAATAAGACATTAGAACCACTTTATCTTATGAATAAAAAATATGATAGGAAAGAACTATGAAAGAATTTACAGTCACGTGATCATAAATATATTCATCTCATGAAAATGTCTTCATACTTCTAAACACCAGCACAAAATATCAATTTAGGCCATCCTAAAAAAGTGTTTGTTTGCAGTTACACGATTGATTTATATAATTATCCTGTGAGACAGCCCTTGTTTTACTAATTTTGAAAATTTTCTTTTGGTTCGTTATTTCAGCTCATTGCTTTTAGTGCAAGAACATATAAACAAAAATACCAACCTACCAACCACAGTGAAAAGTTGTTAATATATAAATAAAAAATCGGTCTAATATAACATAAATACCATTTCTTATATTCTCTATATGTTGTTTTAAAAAATACATTTTTCACGTTAAAATCAACTCACTTGCCATAATAATGTAATCCTAAGCATATGTTCATTTTATCATTGGATATCGTGCAAGTTTTACATAATCATTGAACAATATAGCTACATGATTAAGCATAGCGAGTACATTAAAAAAAGGATAACTTGGGTGACCCTAACAAGGCTGGAAAAAAGATATTTATTGCAAGTCATGGTACAGCTATAAACGATAAAAACATAAACAAAACCGTACAGAATTTTATATTTTTGTGATAATTCGAACAAATAATAAAATGTATATAAATCAAGCTATGACCAATGAACACTGTATAGAGGTGTCTAAGATAGAACATTGAAGCTTTTTACACAGAATATGGCAACAAGAAAATAAGAACATCGTCAGAGTCATAACGATGACGGCAATAGCAGAGTAAAAGACTTAGCACGTAAGTAAGTAGTATACATGTATCCATATTTTGAAAAGAAAAGAAACTATTTCCATAGAAACACAGAAGGTTTCACGAAATTTTAATTGTCCTATTCGGAATTCGCTCAACCTTCCCAAACATCCGCAATCTTTCCAACAATCCACTGAAATAAATTCAACATGACAAAACACTAACAAACGGTAATATAAATTATAGTTTTCTTTATAAATTTCAATTGTTTTACATGTACTCATTGATAATGTCTTGATGTATATTCAAATTTGTAAGTTTAACATATATATGAAGTATATTGTCGTTAATTATCTTTATAAATTTATATTACCAGTAGTTGTAATATTATGTCATATAATACATAAACATATGTATTTAAGGCGAGCAAATTCTGGCATATTGTGAATCTATGTAAAATGGCCAGAAATTCTGATATTTCCTGTGAATCTATGTAAAATGGCCTGAAATTCTGGTATTTCCTGTGAATCTATGTAAAATGGCCAGAAATTCTGATATTTCCTTTGAATCTATGTAAAATGGCCAGAAATTCTGGTATTTCCTTTGAATCTATGTAAAATGGCCAGAAATTCTGGTATTTCCTGTGAATCTATGTAAAATGGCCAGAAATTCTGGTATTTCCTGTGAATCTATGTAAAATGGCCAGAAATTCTGGTATTTCCTGTGAATCTATGTAAAATGGCCTGAAATAAATCAGTCACTGTTACTCAGCAGATCTTTTTTAGAAGCAAACTAAAGTTTGAACACATACACGATATCTACAAGAAACAAAGTGGTGACCTCTCTGGTCACTGTAAAAATAGAAGTTTTTCTACTGACCTTTAACTCTTTATTAACGCGAGTGTTTTACTAGCCTAATTTAAATTTCAAAGACTGTGAATCAGGGAAGAGTTGGGTACACTTTAGCTATAATCAACAACTTGAATACATTTAGAATTACAAGTATATAAAAACATCAAACCTCAGCTAGTTTTTTATCTGCCAGATGAATTTCTTTCTTTGAGCTCGAGGACCCAAACAAGAACTTTTTCTCCTTCTCTTTCAAAACCAACTCAAAGCCTTTTGCTGTGGTTTTAGGCTTTTCTTTCAGCTCCGCCCAGGTATATGTGAACTCACAGTTCCATTGACCGAAAATTTCTCCCCGACTTGCAAACAAAACACGTCTGAAGAGAAACATCAGAAGAGGAATTATTATGGGTTTTATGTCGTACCAACACCCGGGTCATTAGGCAACTTTTCAGCTATAAGAACGGTGGAGAAGGACCCCAGATGTACACCTTGGGTAAAACCACAGACCTTCTGTCGGCTAGCTGGACAGCTTCATATTTACATGTGATGTGAAATTTTATTCCAGCGGGATAAGATCTCACAGCTGTTGGGGGTAGTAATTAGAACTCACAGCTGTTGGGGGGTAGTAATTAGAACTCACAGCAGTTGGGGGGTAGTAATTAGAACTGACAGCTGTTGGGGGGGGGGTAGAACTCACAGCAGTTAGGGGGTAGTAATTAGAACTCACAGCCGTTGGGGGTAGTGATTAGAAATCACAGCAGTTGGGGGGCAGTAATTAGAACTCACAGCTGTTGGGGGTAGTAATTAGAACTCACAGCAGTTGGGGGGTAGTGATTAGAACTCACAGCTGTTGGGGGTAGTAATTAGAACTCACAGCTGTTGGGGGTAGTGATTAGAACTCATAGCTGTTGGGGGGCAGTAATTAGAACTCACAGCTGTTGGGGGTAGTAATTAGAACTCACAGCAGTTGGGGGGGTAGTGATTAGAACTCACCGCTGTTGGGGGTAGTGATTACTAATCAGACCATAACAGCTCAACCACTGAGACCGATTAGGGATTTATGTATTTACAGACTTGACCCAATGCTAATGAGTTATGCAATCTCAAATTATTCAACAGAATGATTTGGTTGGATGTTTTTAACTACGTGATTCATTAAAATAGGTCCAGTCGAGAAATGAAACCACAGTACCTGTTAATCAACTAATTGTAAAGGAATTAAAATAGTAATTAATATAACTTAAAATAACATAAATACTCATTGTAATCAGTGTAACTTACTTGTTCGTGACCAAAAATACATTTCTCTGATCCTTAGTGACAACAACATGAGCAATAAACTCGTCAGTTTTATAGAATCTTCCTTTTTCTGTTTCCTGTAAAAAAATCAACCAGTTACCAATCAGTCTATCAGTCAGTCTATAAATCAACCTGTCAGCCAAGTTAAACAATAGATCAATTAGATTTTTCAACATCCAGAATAATTCTAATGTGATTCGATTTAAAAGAGGGACGTTCATTTACAATATGAAATGATGGTTTTGACATGTACATAGTTCATACACTTTACCATTAGTATTGCACATCCCTCAGCTTCTGTCTCATTGTAAGGTCTGATAACACGATCTTTGTGAAATCTACGAGGTGGTCGTAAACGATGGATTTCGCCGACATTTTCAGCAATTCTGAAATGAAATATTTAGGAATTTTTGTATTCACAGACTTGACCTGACCACTGAAACCAAGATTTTTTTCTCCCAATGCAAAAGTGAGAATACTTTCCTATTCATATCATGTTTGATAAGCGTTTATAACAGCAGCACCAAATAAAAGGCTTGAATACCAACACATTTTTATCTTTTGTTTGACATTCTTTTTATTTTTTTTTCATATACTGCAAGCATCAAACCTGCATTTTTATTTCTACAACGAGCCTGTTTTATCACAGAAAATAACAGAAAACAATAAGCATACAATGTTGTATTTTTTTTAAAAAAAATCTTTTAATTTATGTCCCCATGAAATAGTATCGAAAATTGAGCCCAACCAAAATAAATGAAACAGCAATACATTCATTAACAAGCTAAAAAAACATACCAACTGTTTGCATGAATTTATGCACCCTGAAAGTGTACTACCCGTAACAATATGTGTTAACGTACAATATAATTATGTGTTCATATCAAACCTTTTAATTCCCTCAAATGAACTGCTAGCAAAGTCAATCACACCGCTCGTAGGCCGTGTCACCACACCAACCAGACCTTTACCGACCCCTTTAAAGAACCCTTCAACCCCTTCTTTCTTCGCTCCTTCAATAGGTTTTCTCACAATACCAGTGACACCATCAAAGACACCCTGAAATCAGATCAGACATGTAACATATTATAATATTTTTTCATATCACTATGATACAGTATTAGTACCAGTAGAAAATATCTCCACAAGACATTAATTACTTGAAGGCAGAGATACTGACCAGATAAAAAGATTAATCATTGTACAGAATCAAAATGTCACTTGAAAATTATAAGAATCTGATCAAATTTGAACTACCTAAAATAAATCATAAGTAAGTCTAGAAAAAGTTATCTTTAGGGTTAATTGACTAAAAAAATTGGAAAAGGTATGTCAATACACAATATTACATTTTTTCTTCGTCTAGCATTTCGTATATTTGAGGTATGATTCATCCCCATATGTATTTGGACTTTGGCCTTCGCCGTACAAAAACTTGAGGTTCACGGCAAAAAAAATCGGATAACCGTTATCACAACTACTTTTCTCCCGGCCTAATGGACTTATATAAATCAGCAGTAGATAGCTTACACTAATAAATTGCCTGTGTACATAATGGCGGAATTATTTAAACAACAACATACCATGACTAGACCCTTTCCTCCACGAGCAAAACCCTCGCCGACATTGGCGGGACGTTTATTCATGGCTTCACGTCTTTTCTTTTGGTAATCATCGTCTAATGTCAGAGCAGCAATACCTTTACCGAGAGTCCCAGTTATACGAGAAACAGCTCCAGCAGCGCCACCTGGTGGGAGGATTTAATGAATCAGTCTTTATGCAATGAATTTATCACTGTATATCTACATCATGCAGTAGAATATGGCTGTATCGAATTCTTAGGGAACTGAAGTTTCAGTTCATAAAATTTCGTTTTATCCTTCGTGCATTGAAATACAGTAAGGTTTCGTCAGGGGGTATTAGTGACATCACTATGCCTCATTCTTCTTTATATCTGATTTCACTGTATCAGTAATATGCAGCAGGTAGCTTTGATAAAAATGTACTCTATCATTCAATACCAGAATAACCCTGCCCCATAATCTGTAAGTAACTTCAAAAAGCCTCAGATGATGTGTAAATAAGAGTATAAGACACTATCGATGCAATAGTTACCTCAAACAAGTTTTGAATCCACAACCAAGCAGTCCTGTGTTCAACAAACAGAGTTTGTTATGCTGGTTTAAACAAGATACGTCGAGTTCTTTGGTAAATCATTAAGGAATTAACAACAACTTACCAACAGCATGTCCAAACAAACTCCTAACCCCTAATGCCAGCCCCTCTGCAAACTCTTCTGGGCCTTGGATAGCCCCCTGTAAAGAGAGAATTCTGAGATCAAAATGTTTGTAGTTAATTGTTTGGTAAATTTTAAGTCAGACCTACACTTATTCTGTTTCTAGCTCTGGTGACCCCTATAAGGCATCAACTAGTATAACATGAGCAAATTACAATTAGAAGGTCACATGAATACTACACAGCAAATTTGAAGGAATTCAGACCAGTACTGTCAGAGAAGACCATTACTGATGCTAGATGATGGAGCATACCCTTTCCCAAACTGTAAAAAGGCCAATTGCATAAAAAGGCCAATTGTGTAAATATACCAACTGAGTACATGCATAAAGGAAATTGTGTAAAAACCGCAACTGTGCTAAAATGTGTAAAAATGGAGCACCGATACTAGTAGCCTTCATGAAGGGACATATACATTATTCATCAAATTTGACACAAACTTGTCCAGGCCAAGTGGAAGATTATGTTTCCAAATTAAAAAGGATTCCATTCTTTGAAACATTTATGCAAATGTATTTCATGAAAGACCTTGATTAAGAATTTGGTGCCGACAGATTTGTCCAGAGGGAAGCAATATCCGCACAAATCTAAAACTAATTGTGCAGATATATACCTGGTATGGTTCATAGAATAAATCCTCTAAACCTTCAGCCATTCCACGCAGTAATCCAAACGGATTACCCAGAACGTCTAACCCCAGTACCAACACATACATCTGTTTTATAGCCTGAAAATCACCAATAAATACAAAAATTGATGTATTTCAACATACACAAGTATCCGATATGAGTCATTTACAATGATTCCTGGACCAATGTATCATTTCATGTTAACAACAAAACAAACAAAAAATAATTTGACAATTCCAAATGTATAATGAAAAAAATAAATGCACTTTCAGAATCAGAGACTACAAAACAGGACCATTAGTAATAGTAGATTTTTATGAATGTAGTCCGTGAAGCAAGGTAGATTTTTTGCACATGACATTTCTGCAGAATCCGTTTCACATTCCTCTCATATGAATCAAAGTATAGTGAATAAACGGCTAAATACCGTGTATAACCAACAGACAATACTGTATACAACAAACGAATTATTCTGAATACGACATTACAACACTTACCTGGCCAGCATAGTGCACTGACATTTCACCAACTAATGTTTTATTGTTGTAGAATGTATGCTGACGTTCAAAGAACCCTAATCTAAAAGGTAAACACAGAGTTTGCTAGAAGATAAACTTCAGAAAATGTATGTCATATGTATATCAATAACAATAGGTATGAATGAATACACTCTCTTATCACAAGGTAAATGAGTGGTTTGTGTAATCCAAATAATAGAATATCATGAGAAATGCCATTGATTCAGTTGTTAGCGTATCAATGGCAAAGAGAAATCAAAATTGAGAATAGATCGAGGTATGGACGCATCTGTACCTCTAAAATAAACAGGCCGATAGTGTTTCTTTTCTCATCCTTTGTATATTCAGCATGTAGATATACAGAGCTCTCTCCCTTTTGGGGGACTGGAGCCGGGGCACTGGGTGGGGAGAATTTTGAATCATTTTAAGTTCAAGGGGGGATTTCAAAAGCCTAATTAATACAGCCTGAACTCGCTATTTCGACATCGCTCATTTCGACATTCCGCTTATTTCAATAAAATCTAAAAGTCCCGATTTTTACTCTTCTATATTTAATATAAAATATAATGCGTATTTCGACATGTCTATTTCAACAAATTTATATTTCGACACAATTTTTCGGCCCCAAAGTTACTTTTCACACTATATCAACAATGTTTAATTCGACATAAATTTGTCGACCGAAGGTGTTGATTGACAATGAATGGCCCACACATCCTATTGTTATATCGACAATTATATTGACAGTTTGTTTATAATTTGATAAGTGTCAAGCTGGGTCTCTTAAACGGCTTAAATCAGCGAATATAGTGATGCATAATTATAAACTTATTGTTTTGTTTGGTTAATGTTTGTCACATTTATCACTATATATGTGCATGTACATGTAGTGCATGTACATGTATTAATATTTATTATCAACACATTATAGTACACTTATAATCACCACTTACACAAAACAAACATATGAGATAACTAGCACACAGTACATTCGACATTTAGTTATGAACCTTCGTCGAAGTACCTTTTTCGTCATTTCTCTTATTTCGACATTCGCTTATTTCGACATTTTTTTCATGGCCCAAAAATGTCGAAATAACGGGTGTGAACTGTATAACATAACCTGCTTAAAATTTTATTTTTTTTTCTCAGGTGGGGAATTTTTACCAAAAATAGGGGAAGAAAGTATATTCCAGAGGTGGGGGAATGGGGCCGAATTTCGGTGCCCGAATTCGGGAGATTGAGAGCCCTGATATGATTAAAATCACATCAATAAAAAGTCATAACCTTACAATAAGACTCTCAACTGATTAGTCCCAAAACAAAATATTTTGCCCACTTCAAAATGCAAACATGGCATCTTGTGCTTTCATTTTAGGAGATAATTACAACACTGACAATTACAAAATTACGTGAGATCGTCATGACGCCATGCATGAAGTTCACTGATTGTACACGCGTGGTTCACATCTCATTTAAGACCGAAATAAATTTGACTAAATAGAATATAAAAATAAAAAAAAACATAACATACTTGAAGATGACGTCCTGTATATCAGTTAGAACAACACCAACTGATTGTAAGAATATGTTGATAACATTAGCTTGAATTTGTGTTGGTTTTCCATCAGCACCACTGCCTCCTCCACCTTGTAGGGAGAAACTTAGGTGTATCTGTCATAGATGAAAAATAAAGCTATACATTTGTCACTAATACCTTAAAAAACACATACTCCACATGGTAAAAAAAATACAATCCTGTACATTTTTATAATAACATACTAAGTATTCAACCAAAGTCAAATAGTGTAAAATGTGATTTCTGACTAAACAATTCATAATCTTCAATATTATGACATACAATGTATACATTTAATAAGCATGTACCAAGTAAGGAAATATCATCAAGTGGTATGATAAACGTTCCCAAGTAAATGAAGTTCGTTTTTATATAATGTAACGTAAATATTGTAATAACTTTGAGTGTAGACAGATATAATAGTATATGATACAGGGTATGACTGTAATGTAAATGTTACAACTACATATATAATGTAATGTAAATATCGTAATAACTTTGAGCGTAGACAGATATACCTTGTTTTGGGACAGAAACTGATTCTTGTAATGTAAATGTTGTAATTAAGAGGAGACAGATGTAATTGTAATGTAAATGTTGTAATTAAGAGGAGACAGATGTAATTGTAATGTAAATGTTGTAATTAAGAGGAGACAGATGTAATTGTAATGTAAATGTTGTAATTAAGAGGAGACAGATGTAATAATTACCTTGAGTGGCGACAAATGCAGATAATCATAGAACATTTTCTGTTCACTAGCAAGAGACAGTCCCATTGTGGTTATTAAGTCTTCCTGTGTACGTTCAATGTCTTCCTCCAAAAGTAATTTCTGTAAAACGTAACATTGCCCGGGTAAATTATCAATACATAGAAGCAATACATATGTATTATGTAATAAAATAAACCTTTCACATAGTTAATGAAATTATCTACTCGTGTACAGTTTTATAGTTTGTTTTAGCATTATGTAAAGATATACACAACCATGCACTTATTATGAACTCGGATAACGTTAAGAATTCATTTTTCTTCCAACTGTGCTTATCTTAATTCTAACATAATGCATATAGTGATACGCTGATATATGAAACAAATTATATGCATCCCCAGGAATTTGCTATAATCATGTTCTACTGTACAAGATGTATATAAATGTTTTATAGATACTAGACCAGTTTTTGCACTCCATTAAATATTCACAAGGAAGTTCTACCACATGAACATTTTACTGAAGGGTTACTTCTTTAAGAAGATTTTTTCTGCATCAAATTCATGAACAGAAGATTTAAACATTGATGCTGGGCTGTTTTCAGGGGGTAAGTGGGGCCATGCATACAGTCATTTTATGGAATACGCATATATTGTAACACTACATAAAACAACAACAAAAAAGTAGCTACATGCTCACTAAAATCTTTTAAACGATATAAAGGACATAAATCTCCCAACTCAATAATGAGCTGAAAAATAAAAGCTGAAATAAATAGCTGAAAAAGAATTATAGCCAGAGGTCCATGATGGCCCTGTATCCCTAACCAGAATAAATGTAAGTTAGTATGTATTAAAAAGTTAATGAAGGTATACTTCTGGGGATATAAAAGGATGAAATATTGGTGTAGACCGGATGATGCTACAGACCAAATTTGATGATGATCCAACCATTGATTCATGAGAATATGGTGACCAGTATTTCCAATTTTAGCTCTACTGGCCCCTAAAAGGGGCCAACCATTCTTTTGAGCAAATCTGATAGAAGACTATTTCACAATACTTTGGTTTGAACTTGCAGATGATCATTCCATTGGTTCATGAGAAAAAGTTGTTTGAAGTTTTTCTATTTTTAGCTCTGTTGACCCCTAAAAGGGGTAATATAGTATAATATAAGCAAATTGCAGTTAGGGCGTCAAAAGGATTCTACACATCAAATTTGAAGTAAATCCTATTGCTTACCCCAGATGCTGGAGCATCCCCCTTCCACATCCTAACAGTTCACCCTGAACCTTCAGTGCTTATGTGCTAATAAAAATGAATCCTGAAAATGTTTGAGATGATTATATTGCCATAGTAACACCAACCTCTTGATCTGTGGAAGTTTCCTGGTCTGTAGAGAACAGTTCTAGGATATTATTAAGGAAGCCCTGGTCGACCTTCACCTGCATTTCTTGTATAAGGACCTTGAAGTACCTAAAATGTTGATAGGCATTGTATAAAACATACCAATAATATAACTGAACTGAGGCTAAATGATTATAAAAATAATGTAAGTATTTCACATAATTACTGTCTAGTTGGCCAGTCTTGTTCTGTACTGCTAATCCATGCTGTTTGTAAACACCAGCCCTCAGGCTAATGCTGGAATCTATACAATATTTTTGTAAATAATAACAAAACTGACATGAGCACGGTGCTCCATGGATAACCCAAGACAAACAGACAGATAAATACACGTATTCGTTACGTATGAATACCATACATTATAAGCATTCACACACAAGAATGCTGTCTATCATAAATATTCATTAACAAGAACTAACTGAATGTATACTGCATCTTGCGTGACTATTCCTAAAACTACATCATGAACCAATATGCCATCTCACGATCATCAATATACAATGACATATCTAGTGGTTATTACAGTGGAAACTCAGGTTAACAAACCCTCATAGAACCGGATGAAAAGTTCGGTTTTCTGAGGTGTTCGGTTTTCTGGGTTTTCTTTAGAAAAGAAGGGAATGTGGGACAGTTCATTGGGAATGTTCAGTTTTCCGAGGATTCCGGTTTTCTGAGTGTCCGGATTTCTGAGTCTCCACTGTATATTGAATCAAAATTCGGAGTATTACTAATGACTTTATGTGGTATCTCATACATATTCATCCACAATGAGAAAACTATCTCATAAATATTCATAAATAATGAATAAAACATCTCATATATATTCATGAACTTACTTCATCTGAGCGATTTTACTGTGTTCATGTCTTCTCATCATCATACTAATCTCAGTGAATGGTTTTGGGACTAAAATAACAAATACAAAAATGTAAAAAAAATCACAACCCTCATTCTAAGAAATTGCAATATTCAAAGATTTTATAAAACATACACAAAAATTGTTAGTTTGTTACAAAAATACTTATGAAATCAAATAAACCTTATGTATTGTTTTATAAGTTTGTAAAGTAATATGTAAGGACTCTTGCAGTTGAGCGGTAATGGTTTCTGATGAGTAATCACTAATTCTTCATCCCTGTGAGTTTGAATCCCACTCAATACCAAATTTTACACTCGAGGAAGCTGTCCAGCTAGCTTACGAACGTTGGTGGTTCTATCCGGGTATATACCTGGGGTCTACAACAACTGTTTAAGTTGGAAAAGTCGCTGAATGACACTGGCTGATGGTGTGACATTAAATGGAAGTGAAAAAATAAAGTATCATAGCAACTTTATCAGGATAAACTGACATCTTAAAGAAGACTGGTCAACTGCAAAAATAATTCCTGCTAAATTTCTACACAGATCTTTCGTCTTACAAACAAAACACAAAAGAAAACAGCCGAACCATATGCCAAATTAATTTGTCCAATTATATCAAAATGTCTACTTTTGTATAAAAGGTGGCTTTTCATGAAAGGTTTCAATGAATTCCAGATTATAATTTATGCTTAAAGCATAACAATAAAATCTTAACCATTTAGCAAATCTGTAACAAGGGAGGTAAATTCACACCATCTAGAAAATTGTGACAGGCAAGGTAAATGAACAATCTTGCACATTGTGACAGCAGGTAAATGTGTCATCTTGGAAAATGTGACAGATGAGGTAAATGAACAATCTTGCACATTGTGACAGCAGGTAAATGTGTCATCTTGGAAAATGTGACAGATGAGGTAAATCTGTACCATTTAACAAAGTGACAGATGAGGTAAATCTGTACCATTTAACAAAGTGACAGATGAGGTAAATTTGTACCATTTAACAAAGTGACAGATGAGGTAAATCTGTACATTTTAGTAAAGTGACAGACGAGGTAAATCTGTACCACTTTGCAAAGTGACAGACAAGGTAAATCAGTACCATTTAACAAAGTGACAGACAAGGTAAATCTGTACCACTTCGCTAAGTGACAGACGAGGTAAATCTGCACCATTTAACAAAGTGACAGACAAGGTTAATCAGAACCATCTGGCACATTGTGACGGGAAGGTAAATTTCAGTACAAATCAAAATAACGAAACATTTACCACTTTCTGCAGCGACAGATTTTGGAGGCGGCATTGGAGACAGTACTGTAGGGAAGACGGATCCTGATACCTGGTTATCAAGCTGCCGAAAAAAAACATAACATACACTCTGAGATTTCTTTAAGTGTTACTAAAGAATCAATACATTCAATAAGATCATGCATACACTGTAAGCAGGTAAATATAATTAAACAGTTACTTACAGTCAGTCAGTCAGTTGGTCAATCAATCAGTCAGTTGGTCAATCAATCAGTCAATCAATCAATCAGCCAATTGGACAGTCATTCAATCGTTTGGTCAGTCAAATAGCCAAATGTTTGGTTCAAGAGTCAGATGTCCAGGAGGTTGTTGGTAGATCAGTCAGCTAATCTATATATAATTGTTCTAAAATCCTATTTACCAATGTCATAATATGAAATGAAGCCAGGGACAAATTACTTACCTGTACCCTATTGATTTTAGCATGGAACTGTACTTGATGGGGAGAAGTTTTGTACTGCAACCAGATTCCATCTTGAAAACTTCGACGTATCATTCTCTTGTTTGGTTTATACATCATCATGTCATTAAAATTTATCTGAAATCAAACATCGGGGATGTATACTGTTAGTTTATATTCAGTTTAACATAGTATTATCAAGAAAACTAAGCAATTTATAGCTGCCAGGACATAACCAATGTGTATGTGTTACCAACAGGAGTGCAAGATAATCATTCATTACAATGGATTGAAATGAGAGGATGTATAAAGAACAAGGACCATAACTCTGTGTTACCTTGAAAACAATTCTCCATTAATAATTTATCTTTTCTGGAGGATGCTTCACAAAATAAGTTAATAAGATTCAGACAGAAACCATTCTAATAATAACAGTCGGGAGACAGAACAGCCATCACAGAAGAAGTGTGGACAATAAATAGTGCCAGAAAATCATGTAAGTAAGTCAGGCTGATTTCAGTGACTAAGTATGACTGCCAGAAATCCAACTATACAGTGATAGCCTACAGCTAGGAATAAATTTTACCTCCATTTTATCCACTTTTAATACATCGGGAGGATTGTGACCTTGAACTTTTGAAATTTCATATTTCTGATATGCTTCTTCCAGGGCAATACATGTTTTAACATTGAGAGCCTTATATCGCTTTCTCTTCTCTTCCCAAATGATTCCAGTACTGCAATAACAAACACATGAATTTATTTAAATAAAATACAAAAATAAATATATAAACAAGTGGGCCATGATGGCCATGCATTGCTCACCAGAATGAATATAAATTAACTGTAACCAAAAATAAAGGTACACTTCAGGGCAGAAAAAGGGATCAATAATAAACCTGATTAAGGACCATCAATGGATACTACAATAGAATACTGGTGATGACAGGAAGGAGGCTACAAATCACATTTGGTGATGATTCAAACATTGGTACATGAAAAGAAGTCATTTTAATGTACATTGTATTTCTATTTTTAGCACTGGCGGCCCCTAAAATGGCTGACCAAATTTATTTGGGCAAACTTGCTGAAGGACCATCTAAATGCTGAAAACCAAATTTAGTTATGATACATCCACTGGTCCAAGAGAAGAAAGCATTTCTTTTTTAGCGTTAGTGACTCATTAAAGGGACCAATCATTTGTATTTCAGCAAACATGATAGAGGACCATACAAGGATGCTACGAGCCAAGTTTAGTAAAAATCCATCAATCAACTCATGAGAAAAAGCTGTTCAAAGATATTTCTGTTTTAGCTCTACCTATCCTACCCTACCCATCCTAAAAAATGCAAAAGACATATCAGCACAAGCTATTGAGAATGCATGTGAGAAAATAACAACTGGAGGTGTGTCATTCTTAACCAATGATATTATAGCAACAACAGGAGGCGTGTCATTCCTGACCAATCAGAATATTAAAACAGCAGGAGGCGTGACAGTCTTTACCAATCAGAATATACCAACTGAAGGTAAAAGTATATTACTATATTCATAACGGGGTAAATGTATATGTACTCATTCACATAGTTCTGTTATAATAGAAAAATGATGTGACATTTTATTATGAAGTTTACAGTTATTTATCTGCCATGAATACCTTAAGAGTCACTTTTAAAGACTCGGTGGAAGAAAAAACAATAGTGCCGGCACTAGATAAAATTGCATGTACAAGTATTTAAATATTATAATGTCAGTATTCAAACAACAATTATCAAGTTATTCCATAAGAAAGGAATTGTTTGATAGCCTGTATGAATCTACAATAATGTGGCGGTGATATGTCATACACAGAATGCTGCGATCGTGTACAAACCTGGTAATTCCGAGGTAAGCGACTTCATGTTGTTTATAGTTGTTGACCAAGGACAGCCCCATTCCATGCATGTTAAGATTAATCTCTTGTTCAATTCTCTCTAGTTCACCAGCCTGTAATACATTAATGTAAATGTTTTATTCAGCATCTTACAGAATACATTCAAGGTCAACATACACATAGGTAAAAAGGAAAACCTTGATATGAAGACCTCCTTCGGAATCAAAACAGAAACTTGCGGTGTCTAAAACCAGAATTGATCTCGGTAATGAATAGGTCTCAATATGGCGGTGGCCTCAATACTGAGGTCTCATCAAGTTTGACTGTACAAAAGAAATACAGAATACCAGACACATGAATTGTCCTCATGAGGTGGTTGTTACATTCTAAGCGAGGTAGTAATGTATGCCGTATTGCACATACAGGTAAGCCTGTCTCTATAGCAATGCAATACTTCCTAAGAATACCGTATATTCCCTTATAAACGCCCCCCCCCCCCAAAAAAAAACCCCACCCCCTCCCCTTTCTGGACAAGAGGAAACAAAAGTGACTTACCATGACAGGCTATTTTAATCTGAGATGAACAATAGAAATTAGTAGAAAACACTTTTTAAGTCCAAGGAATGACACATTTTCAAAAATGTAACGCCCCCCAGGGGCGACAGTTATTCCTACTATATAAAACCTACAGTTTTATCCTAAACTGGAAAACAAGCATGGTATGAATATTGCTAATCTTTTGTCATATACTTCAAAGCTTTACAGATCTGTACAATAAAAATGAAAACAAATGTCAGGAAACACAAAATAGTACAAAATGTTTATCTTGATCACTAGGCTGTGCATATGTATGAAAATATGAAACAGAAAACCACATTTATCAGGCTTCCTGAAAGTTGCCGGACCGTAAGACATGTCAGGCAAATTTCAAGCAGGTCCAATAACTTTTCGGCGAGTAAATGACCAGATTTCCAGCAGTCAGGCACGATTTAGAGCATTTATCACTTATTTATAACATATTCTGTCAGTTAAATTTTCATTTGGTCAGAAAGAAATTTTATCTTTGTCTGACCAAATGTCAGGCAAGTATTTCAGCAGTTCCGAGAAGCATGATATATTCCTATATTATCTTGTCTGAAAATATCCAATTTTAATTTTTAATGGAATTTAATGTCACACCAACAGTCATGGTCATTTAGCGACTTTTCCAACATTAACAGTTGTAGAAGACCCTTAGTAGAAGCGCCGACCTTCCGAAAGCTAGCTGGATAGCTTCCTCATATGTGAAATTTGGTCCTGGATGGGATACAAACTCACACTCAGAGACTTTTCCAGTTTTAACGGACGGGAAAACCAAGTCACGTGGGTAGAGCTAGCAACATTCTGTAAGCTAGCTGGACAGCGTCCTAATACATTTTTTTCTAGTCTTGGGTTGGAACAGCGTAGATACTACACCACCTCTGAACACAGAGGCCCCTTAAAATATATAATAAAATGATTCCGAAGACATATTAATCTATTAAGTTATCTTCAAACAGAATATTTCTGCGGTGAACAGTCTGAAAAGCGGCTTTTTTTGTGTTCAACCGATATTAAATTCGTATTCAACTAGGTCTCCAATGGGGATATACAGAATACAGACAGCAAAATACTATAAGGAGACAAAGAAGGCAAATAATCTGGTCTAAATATGACATTGAAAGAGGCATTCATTATAATTATACTTCCTAAATGTTTTAAAAAGTCTCGAGATATTGTGTTGAGCAAGATAAGAAATATTGTCAGAGAAGAAACAAGACGGCCATGATGGCCCAGCATCGCTCACCAGAATAAATATTAATTAACTTGTTACTAAAAAGGTAATAAAGGTACACTTGTGGGCAAATAATGGCGAACAAAAGTAAACTCGATAAAGGACCATCGAAGGATATTCGTGATGACTGAAGGATGCCACAGACCAAATTTGGTGGTGATCCAACCATTGGTTCATGAAAACAAGTCATTTTATAGTATTTCTATGTTCATCTCTAGCGGCCCCTAATTGGGGCAACCCTTTTTATTTCAGCAAATCTGATAGAACACTATCTGAAGATGCTTAAAACCAAGTTTGGTAACAATCCATCAATAGAATCATGAGAAAAAAGTCATTTTAAGGTATTTCTATTTTTAGCTCTTGTGGCCCCTAAAAGGGGCCAACCAAATTTATTTGAGTAAACTTGAGAGAAGACCATCGAAGGATGCTAAAGACCAAGTTTAGTGATCATCCATCCATTGGTTCATGAGAAGAAGACATTTAAAGGCATTTCTATTTTCAGCTCTAGCGGCCCCTAATAGGGGCCAACCATTTGTTTCTTGCAAATCTGATAGAACACTATCTACAGATGCTAAAAACCAAGTTTGGTAATAATCCATCCATAGAAACATGAGAAAAAGTCATTTTAAGGTATTTCAATTTTTAGCTCTAGTGGCCCCTAAAAGGGGCCGACTAAATTTATTTGAGCAAACTTGAAAAAGGACCATCTAAGGATGCTACAGACCAAGTTTGGTGATCACTCATCCATTGTTCCATGAGAAGAGGATGATTAAAGGTTTTTCTATTTACTTATAAAAGTCCATATAAGGATGCTACAGACCAAGTTCGGTTATGATCCATCCATTGGTTCATGAGAAGAAGATGATTTAAGGTTTTTCTATTTTTAGCTCTAGTGACCCCTAAAAGGGGTCAACTGGTATAATATGGGCAAATTGCAGTTAGAACGTCAAAAGGCTTCTGCACAGCATATTTGAAGTAAATCCGACTGGTAGTTTCTGAGGAGAAGACCATTGCTGATGCCAGACGCCGGAGCATCCACCTACCCATCCTAACAGCTCACCCTGAACCTTCGGTTCTGGTGAGCTAAAAATGTGAAAATCCACCTACGTGTGTTCAGAGGTTCAGAGTTACAGAAAATTTTAAAAATAAGATTAATAAATATTAATAGTAAAAAATTTCATAAAGTTATAAAAATGAGAAAACTCTTTTCTAATATTTTAATCAAAAAAATAATTAAAAAAATTATTAAAGGCTGAACCCCACATTTTAGTTTGTGAAAGTATTAGTACAGGGCGCTGAGTCACACAAGTGCCTGCTAATAATGCAAGAACAACAAAACGTAAATTCAGAAAAAAACTTAATTCAAATAAAACTATTTGAATTTACTGACTGACAGAGATATGGCAACAAACAAGTAATTTCTTCACATGCTGCTTGCAATGTGGACTATTTCTAGTGATAACAAGTAAAGGGAGCGAATTCAGGTTTAAATGCAAGAAGGAAGCAACCGTTAACTCAAACAGTTACGTTCCATGAGACTTTACTATTACATTATTGAATCAGGAGTAAACTCTCACGATAATGTGTCAGGGGAGTTAATTCACACAATAATGTGTCAGGGGAGTAAACTGTCACAATAATGTGTCAGGGGAGTAAACTCTCACGATAATGTGTCAGGGGAGTAAACTGTCACAATAATGTGTCAGGGGAGTAAACTGTCACAATAATGTGTCAGGGGAGTAAACTGTCACAATAATGTGTCAGGGGAGTAAACTGTCACAATAATGTGTCAGGGGAGTAAACTGTCACAATAATGTGTCAGGGGAGTAAACTGTCACAATAATGTGTCAGGGGAGTAAACTCTCACGATAATGTGTCAGAAGAATAAACTGTCACGATAATGTGTCAGGGGAGTAAACTGTCACGATAATGTGTCAGAGGATTAAACTCTCACGATAATGTGTCAGGGGAGTTGACACTAATGATAATATGTGAGGAGAGTAAATTCTCAAAATAATGAGACAGGGGAGTCCACTATTACAAGAATATGTCAGTGAATTAAATTTTCACAATAATACTGAATCAGGAGTAAAGTAATGTGTCGGGGCAGTAATATCATACAATACTGTATCAGGAGTAAAGTAATGTGTCGGGGCAGTAATATCATACAATACTGTATCAGGAGTGTACACTCCCCCAATAATGTGTCAAGGAAGTACACTCTCGCAATAAAGTTTCAGGCGAGTAATATCTCACAATAATGTATCAGGAGAATTAACTCAACAATAATGTATCAGGAGAATTAACTCAACAATAATGTATCAACTCCACAATAATGTATCAGGAGAATTAACTCCACAATAATGTATCAGGAGAATTAACTCAACAATAATGTATCAGGAGAATTAACTCAACAATAATGTATCAGGAGAATTAACTCAACAATAATGTATCAGGAGAATTAACTCACAATAATGTATCAGGAGAATTAACTCCACAATAATGTATCAGGAGAATTAACTCCACAATAATGTATCAAGGAAAACTCCTGATTTATATGGCATTTAAGAGCTGACACATCACGTAGTAACATCACACTGTGTTAACACTTCAAGAAAGACAAATTCAAAATCAGACACACAAAAATAAAAAAAAGGAAAATAATTAAACCTGAGATTTTTCATATAACTGCAAGCAAAAATCGAAAAGATAATTCATAAATTATTCAACTTCAAAGAAAATAAATATCAAATTTATTTCATTCAAAAACAAAGTGCATTGAAAGCACAATCAATGAACATGTTGTTCATGCTTCATATGAAACCTGGATTAGACATTAGTCCACCATGTTTGACTCATATGTACTAAATTAATTACATAGAACTTTCATGCATATTGTAAGCAATAAAAACATATAAGTACGCAACTGATAATAGCTAAAAAAAATATAATAAGAATACAAGCATGTCACAGTATTGTAACTACAATATCCACTGTCATACACTATAGTAGATTTAGCTTACCTCTTGAGCGATGGTTGCTAGGGCGAGATCATGTGTGTATAGTAACACTCTCTGCATACCATTAAGGAACGAGACCCAGTAAACTTTGGTGTCAGAGTTATAGAAAACTTCACCAATACCATCCTGCAAAATATTTGTTACAAGGTCAAAGGTAAGTAAATGTATGATGTAAGGTCAAAGGTAAGTAAATGTATGATGTTAGGTCAAAGGTAGTAAATGTATGATGTTAGGTCAAAGGTAGTAAATGTATGATGTAAGGTCAAAGATAAGTAAATGTATGATGTTAGGTCAAAGGTAGTAAATGTATGATGTAAGGTCAAAGATAAGTAAATGTATGATGTTAGGTCAAAGGTAGTAAATTTATGATGTAAGGTCAAAGGTAAGTAAATGTATGATGTAAGGTCAAAGATAAGTAAATGTATGATGTTAGGTCAAAGGTAGTAAATGTATGATGTAAGGTCAAAGGTAAGTAAATGTATGATGTTAGGTCAAAGGTAGTAAATGTATGATGTAAGGTCAAAGATAAGTAAATGTATGATGTAAGATCAGAAACCAGTAAATGTATGACGTAAGATCAGAAACCAGTAAATGTATGGCATAAATCCAAAGGTTCGTAAAAGTATGAACCGAGGTGAAAGATCAGTAAAAGTAAATCAAAGGTCACATTATTTATGTTTAAATTCATGCTGTAAGAATGAAAGTAAATGTTAACATTTTTAAATAAAAGTCAGTGATCATTCATGTTGAATGGAAGAAAATAGATCCAGGTCAAATATCAGAAAAGATACTTATCAAGGTCAAAGTTTCTGGCATGTTTCAAGGTCATTAAATGAAAGAAAGAGGTCAATGATTCAGAATGAAATTAGAAAGTTCTCAACAATCAAATGGCAACAAAAGTCGTATATTTAATTGCAGTAAGATTTGCTTACAGTACACAAATATTGAAGACTAACCTGTGAGAGGTCATTTTTCACACCTTTCTTCTCGCCGCAAGACCACGTTAATTCACGTTTTCCTAGAGAATCCTCCCATGTATATAAACCAGCCATCTTAGGTCGCATCACATGAACTGGTTTTACAGGTCCACTGAATTACAAACAGGGTCACGTGATCAGCAAAAATTTAGTATGCAAGATTTATCACAGTTTGGTAGATAAAATAGCATGTTTACCCCAGTATCTTCATTCAAACAATTTGTGACTAACTACATTAAGAAACGTTGACTTTATCATGAACCAGAACTTCATACTAACATATTTCATCAATTTTGGATACACATGAGAAAGCAATTTCTAGAAAAAATATACAAAAGTCCAAAATGATTATAACTTAAACAGTTGGAAAAAAGTTATAAGATATTTATATTGACCTTAATGTACCTTGGTCATTATAATTATGATGCAGGAGCATTGGTGGTCAGGTAACTGACTCATTAATATTCATGAAAGACAAACTTAATTCTCTAATAGGTGATTAGTATACCATTCATGAGTTTTTCTTACCTTTGTTGGTAAGATATGTCACATGTTTCTGTTTGGTTTATAATCAAAACTGTTGCCATGCCAACCTTGTAGTTTGTCAAGGTTGTTACTATGGACGATTCAGTCTCTTGACATTCGACATTTATTCCTCCATACTGTGAAATGAAATCAAAACAAACACATTTCATTGGATTACTGTATAAGTACTTATGTTGGCGGAGTTTTTATTCTGGCTATATTGGCGGTCAGGGTCAGTTGCGCCAAATCAAAACACAGCCAATTCAAATTTTATTTATATTCATGACCCCATGTTATTGTCAATGAGAGTTTAAATTTGGCAGTCTGAGAGCGTTTGTGCCAATTCATGATCCCAGCAATTCAAAACATGTTAAAAAACGCCTACATTTGACACTGCACATATATTGCGCTATACAGTATGTACAAATCAATGAACAACTACTTATAAATTACAAATCACAAAGAATGGTTTGAACTAATTGTAAGATAATTGTGTCATTTCAATAAGGAGTGTATTCGAATTAGGTTTCATACCTGGTCTGAGATCAATAACAAATAATTATAATCAAAGATTACCAAAGACTAAATCAGAATCTTCCTCAAGTAAAACACAAGTTTATGTTCTATCACATTAAATAAGATTGTGAATGAGGTTTCAGAAGGGAGGCCAATCAGGTTTTAAAATCATTTTCCCAGATCATACAAAGAAAATTAAACAGAAAAAAGGCTAGAAATCTTGAAAAAAGGGAGAAATCGACTCTTGGAAACTAAAATCACATAATGTGATAGAAGATCAATATAACTTTTTATACAATTCATGTCTGTATATGATGAAATATATATATTACCTCATTATCCAACCTCAGTAATGTTGTGTGAGGCTTGTTGATCAGGAAGTGACTTGTACAGATTTCTGTGTATCTAATCTTTGCCTGCATTGTCATTTCTTTACCAGTTTGCAGGGGCCATACCGGCATACACTAAAAATATACAATAAAATTAGTGTCTACACCGGCATACACTAAAAATATACAATAAAATTAGTGTCTACACCGGCATACACTAAAATATACAATAAAATTAGTGTCTACACCGGCATACACTAAAAATATACAATAAAATTAGTGTCTACACCGGCATACACTAAAATATACAATAAAATTAGTGTCTACACCGGCATACACTAAAAATATACAATAAAATTAGTGTCTACACCAGCATACACTAAAAATTACAATAAAATTAGTGTCTACACTGGCATACACTAAAAATTACAATAAAATTAGTGTCTACACTGGCATACACTAAAAATTACAATAAAATTAGTGTCTACACTGGCATATACTAAAAATATAGAGGTTTATACTAGCAGGCATAGACAGTTAGAGCCACACCAGCACACAAAGATGGGTTTATAAATCATGAAACAGCCATAACAGCATACATGAAACACATTATCTTACATGAAGAGGCCAAAATTATATGATACAGGCATTATAAAGTCAGACGATCACACATTGATAGCTACAGTGAGACACATTGAAATAAGGGCAATATAAACTTGGTAACCATATCATAGAACATAGATATATTTTACATTCATGTAACCACAGCAACAATAATTGATAGATATACTTTACCTGCTTAGATGGGACTTCAATCCATTCACCTTCTTCATGGTTTTCCTTACACAGAAGTACGTACGGTGATGTATTCACCAACATGTAGTACGGGGTAAAGGTCACGACCTTTGTGAGGCCCGAACTTGACAATACAATACTAACACCAACCTGTACAATATATAGTCCATACATTCATCAAATAATACATCTAAGACCTAGCATTCAAACATTTCCTACTTAAATTATTGATCCAATTAAATGACTTTTAACTATTCATAAACAAATCAGTATATCAAAACTTTAAAACTATCTCGAGATAATTTTCGTACTCCCAAAGTATAAGACCTTACCAAATCGCGTCAATGTTTAGCGTAACTTCGAGGTTCAAAAACCTATCTAGCTATCCGGAAAAAAACAAACATGTACCTCAGGATAAAACACAAATTTCCTGCTTAATTGCCGCAAAATATTAGCTTCAATCAAAAGTTCAAACAGTCACTCAATGAGAATAAATATGTGTCATTTTATAAATCAAAACAAAAGCACAACATTGATCAATTATGTTGACTGGAAGGCGTATTGATACAAAGCAAGTCGTTCCAGCATGTAATGGTTCAATAAAGGTATTTTAAAAGATCAAATATTCAATATTACAATATGTTTTTTTCATTTGAACTGATTGAAACCTTTCCGTCCTTGACGCTAAACATAGATACGATTTGGTATGGCCTTTTCATTTTTACCTCTAAATTTTCAACCCTCCTGACAAAATATTTCAAGTAAATCTACTTTGAAGCAAGTAGGTTTTTTTAGCATTTTTACCTCCCAAGTTCTTGTTTTTGTCTTGCTCTGCACTGTACCTGAACTGCCGACTACATCTAGTGAAAATTTATCAGACCAATCACCATCTCCAATTCTCAAGGCAGCCTGAAATATAAGCCAATCAAATAGGTTTTTGCATTTTTAAAATTTTGTTTCTATAAATAGTAACAAATTACAATCAACAATTATACCTGTAATCAACCCATCCTATTTCACACAATCAAATAGGTTTTTGCATTTTCAAATTTTGTTTCTATAAAAAGTAACAAATTACAATCAACAATTATACCTGTAATCAACCCATCGTTATTCACACAAAAAACATTTCAAAGATTAACATGTAGACATTTGGTGAAATAATTGTTTTTCAAACATTTTCAGTTTTTATGCCAGTTTTAATCATATTGAAATGTAGTTATTCGGAAACAAATTGCCTCACTATTTTGCAAAGCAACAATTTTAAGTTCAAGCTGAAAATGAGAAAATAAGGTAACAATAAAACAAGAAAAAGAAAGAAAAAACATAACTTGCACAGAAAATAGCAAAAAACAATTTTCAAAAAAAAAAAATTTGTTACTTTGATCATCAAATAAATTGAAAATTACGATATGCATTTGTATTCATAGAACATTCAAATTCAGTAATGAGCAAAGTATTGTATCCTATACCAGCATTTTAAACCAATCCACACATTATACTAAGTAGATAAAATGTTCTAGCTGTATTTTTCATCCATGAGCTGCCATTTATATATTATAACAGTTTTCTGAAAAAGGCTGACAAGTCCAAACACAAAGATTTATATATACGGTACTCAAATATGAGAAAAAATGAAAAAAAAAACAATTGCATGAAAATTTGTAAGTGTACATCAAATCAGTGAAGAGTCATTCATATACAATGCAACAATGCAGACACATGATAAAGGTTTTTACATACATCAATGAACAATGAAAGCAAACATTAAGGGATATACTACATGACTAAGTAAGGACTTAGCTGAGACAACTAGCTAAGATAAACACAAGCTTCTATAAACTAATTAAAACTCAAAAAATACATAACCCTGTATTCACTTAAAAAACACAAGTTTCATATAGTGATGAAGCAATAATCGGATACTATCGATTAGCAGCGTGAAAATGTCTGCCGATTCTGATAATCAATTGCAGTTTTCATAATTGATTATCGGTCTATCTCATTTAGGCACCGTAAACTAACTACTGGTGCTGCAAACTAAATAATTATGCGTTCAAGGGAAATCACTCGCATTGTTTAAAAAAAAGATGTTGGCATTGTCGACCAAGATGAAAAAACAAATATTTGACCATCCTGGGGTGAAGGCAAAGAACTGGGTTTGGAAATTCTTTGGTTTCTACAAGACAAATGAAAATCTCGCTGCGTAAAAAGCGATCTTGCAATGAACACAGCCATTTGTTGGCTGTGCAAGGAGTATAAAAACAACGGGGAAAATTAATTTGTGTTTGCCAAGTAGTGAAAGAATTAAACACTAGGGGACTACTTATGTTACCTACTACACAAGAACCGATTATATAATTGGAAAATTGCATCAGATGTACCAACTAATTCCAACTGATAATCGATTATGATTTTGAACTGATGTTGCAACACTAGTTTCATACTAATGTCAGGTAGATGTACCAAAAATGATATGATCAGACCAACCAGCTGTGGTACAATACAACAAACATAATAAAATGAAGGTGATTCTGCGGCTGCTACGTTTCTTTAAGCCTAACAACAAAATCTCTTTTTTCCTTTGTTAAATATCGCACCAACAGCTCATTTCCAGTCTTCAAAATGGAGGAAAACCCCAAGCGTACACCTTGGCAGAGCCACTGATCAATCGTAAGCTAGCTAGACAGCTTCCTCACATGATAAGTTTGTCTGGTTACGAGTGGAAAATGAACTCAATAGTTAACAGGTAAGTAGCGATTTCTATTCCATAAGTACTTGAGACCAAGGATGCGCAACATTTCTAAAATTCTTGTCCAACCTTCATACAATAATTCAACAGGTTTACTTTTATTAGAGTAACAGATCCCTAGTGGTTAAAACACACTGCAATACCCAAAATTCCTACCAGACATTATTTCACTAAGAACCCTATGGACTATTTAAGCATTCAGACACATCCCACTAGAATCAATATAAATATTATTTTCAGACAAAGTCACTATAGAACACATAAGGTATTATTTAATGAATAGACAGACAATTTTTTCCACGAGATGTTATACATAAGACAAGACTATCAAACATGTCTTTTAAATCTTCAAAAAGATCATTTCTTCACACAACCTTTGTGATCAAGATAGCAAATAACTGTAAGGGTGCCAAGGGACACCACAAGATATCAGATCCTGCCGGGTAGCACAAAGCATGCTTCATTCATTGACTTTTACAATTTCAGACAGACAGGTAACAAATTTAACTCAAACAACTCAGCTTCTATAAAAATATGCATAATGCATCCATTAGATAAAGAATGTGACCGTTAGATAAAGAATGTAACCATTAGATAAAGAATGTGTCCATTAGACAAAGAATGTGTCCATTAGATAAACAATGTAACCATTAGATAAAGAATGTGTCCATTAGATAAAGAATGTAACCATTAGATAAAGAATGTGTCCATTAGACAAAGAATATAACCATTACATAAAGAATGTATCCATTAGACAAAGAATGTAACCATTAGATAAAGAATGTGTCCATTAGACAAAGAATGTGTCCATTAGATAAACAATGTAACCATTAGATAAAGAATGCATCCATTAGATAAACAATGAAACCATTAGATAAAGAATGTGTCCATTAGATAAACAATGTAACCATTAGATAAAGAATGTAACCATTAGATAAACAATGTAAACATTAGATAAAGAATGTGTCCATTAGATAAACAATGTAACCATTAGATAAAGAATGTAACCATTAGATAAACAATATAAACATTAGATAAAGAATGTGTCCATTAGATAAACAATGTAACCATTAGATAAAGAATGTAACCATTAGATAAACAATGTAACCATTAGATAAAGAATGTGTCCATTAGATAAACAATGTGTCCATTAGATAAAGAATGCAACCATTAGATAAAGAATGTAACCATTAGAGAAAGAATGTAACCATTAGATAAAGAATGTAACCATTAGATAAACAATGTAACCATTAGATAAAGAATGTGTCCATTAGATAAACAATGTGTCCATTAGATAAAGAATGCAACCATTAGATAAAGAATGTAACCATTAGAGAAAGAATGTAACCATTAGATAAAGAATGTAACCATTAGATAAATGTTAAGTTACATTTATAAGACTGCTCAATTCTCATCAATATTTAATTTCACCAATAGACGCATTGAGTATTTACCCAAAATACATCCTAACCCTTTCATTGCCAAACATACACTACCAATACTGTACAGTGTATTGCCAGCGAATTTAAAACAATTGCGGCATTACCCAATCTACCAAACGGGTATACCCTACACGCAGGCAAATATGTAGAGATTTATGCAGACACTTATGCCCGTCTTGTTGGCCTTGAAAGGTAAAAGGTTAAAGGCAATTCATGATTTATCTTACCTTTATGCTTTTTGAATACTAGGGACATTTAAACCCCAAAGTCATATTGTCCTTTTAGTGCGCACTAATACAAGCTGACAATCACATTTTGAGTCGGGGTTAAATAATGAATGTGACCAATCATCAATAATGTGTCAGGGGAGTAAACTCTTACAATAATGTGTCAGGGGAGTTAATTCTCACAATAATGTGTCAGGGGAGTAAACTCTTATAATAATGTCAGGGGAGTTTACTCTCACAATAATGTGTCAGGGGAGTAAACTCTTAAAATAATGAATCAGGGGAGTAAACTCTTACAATAATGAATCAGGGGAGTAAACTCTTGCAATAAAGTGTTTTATAACCTTTAAATGGCTGGTTTATGTTTGGGCTCATAAATAGTAATGTTTACATGACCAAAACCCATACTTCGGAGGTACAATTTGTCCCCAGTTGGTGTTGTACTTTGGGGACATAGTTAAAAACACTAAAAAGTATACAATAAGAATATGCAACAATTTTTAATAAAACCTCAATACTACGACCACCTTTTGGATGAAAAATATGGGTCTTAATATTACAGTTGTTCCATTATCAAGCTAACATATTCTGGAAGTATTAAAAAGCAGTCTGACGATAAATGGTGTTTAATATCCAGGCAGTTGCTAAGTGATGTTTTACTTTATATTATACATTTGTGTTATGATGGCAAGAGAAACAAAGTGTAAATATTTTACCCCCACAATAAAATAGTGGTAATTCTATTTTCATCAGGGTGAGAAATATCAAGTACATGTAACTTAAAACAATCTCTCTTAATTTAGAGGGGGATATTCAGTAATTATCACAAAACTATATCAATTTAGAGGGGGATATTCAGTAACTATCACAAAACTTTCTTAAATTAGAGGGGGATATTCAGTAATTATCACAAAACTATCTCAAATTAGAGGGGGATATTCAGTAATTATCACAAAACTATCTCAAATTAGAGGGGGATATTCAGTAATTATCACAAAACTATCTCAAATTAGAGGGGGATATTCAGTAATTATCACAAAACTATATCAAATTAGAGGGGGATATTCAGTAATTATGACAAAACTATCTCAATTTAGAGGGGGATATTCAGTAATTTTCACAAAACTATCTCAAATTAGAGGGGGATATTCAGTAATTATCACAAAACTATCTCAAATTAGAGGGGGATATTCAGTAATTATCACAAAACTATATCAAATTAGAGGGGGATATTCAGTAATTATCACAAAACTATCTCAATTTAGAGGGGGATATTCAGTAATTTTCACAAAACTATCTCAAATTAGAGGGGGATATTCAGTAACTATCACAAAACTATCTCAAATTAGAGGGGGATATTCAGTAACTATCACAAAACTATCTCAAATTAGAGGGGGATATTCAGTAATTATCACAAAACTATCTCAAATTAGAGGGGGATATTCAGTAATTATCACAAAACTATATCAAATTAAAGGGGGATATTCAGTAACTATCACAAAACTATTTCAAATTAGAGGGGGATCTATTTGAAAATCATAGCAACAGTATACCCTCTAAATTAAAAGGATAATTTCAATGATAATACTTGAAACAAGCTCATAGCATTGTTGGGAGTAATTTCAATAATGATTAATTTATAAACTTGTATTTACTGAACCTTCCTGAGGAAAAATGTTTTAATAGACATTACAGCAAACTCTTAGATCTACAGGAGATATTTCTTCAGCAATTTTAGCCAGCTCTTCAAGTCGGGAGGGGCAAAATTCTAATTACCACAAAGCAAAAAATAATATAAGCATAAAATTATACCATTACAACATAAAAACAACCAATGTAGCGAAACTGTCAACAGTATATGTCAATAAATCGGATATAGTAAGTTGAAATAGCTATCTAAACGAATGTAGCATTTCTGAACAAAGAAGGCTGTTGACAATTTACAACAAATAACGGAGGAGAATGCCACCAGATACGAGCTTTGAAATACACACAGTGTCACAAGGCACAACGTGAAGCCTTCGTTATAAATTAATAAAAATACAACGATAAAACAACAAAAAAAAAAAACAATCCACACTGTTTCACCCTGTAATAAAGCAACATACTTTTCCACTTTGTCTCATTTCTTTAACTTTGGGTTTCTTTCCTGCGTCTTTCTTTCTTTCCAAAGTACCTTTTTTATCCGGTGTCTCCTCCTTGCGTACAATAAAAACAAATTATATGTCACATAAATACATCATTATTGCTTTTTATCAATCTGTTATATTTCAACCACTTCACTTTGGTTTGAAAAATGTGTTCTTGACAAACCAGAAAGCCAACCTTGATGAGTTTGCTATAACATTTAAAAAAATTCTTGGTAAATTTTTTCAATTATTGACCTTTTCAGACATTTCCCAAAATCCAAGCATCTAATAGGTTGTTGATGGCCACATCAACCAAAGAAAAATATCCAAGAATCTGATTGGTTGTTGGTCTGAACACATCAACCAATGAAAATGTGGCATTTAAAATCTATACTGTGTATCCAAGCATTGACTAGTTTGTCTATGCAAATAGACCCAAAGTTCACGAACTTATGCAAAGACATTAAAATCTTAAATATTAAAACACATTGTTAGCTTATTCATTTTATAAATATATTTAACACCTGGGTATAAAAAACATTTATCCTTTAAAAAAAAAAATAATAAAACCAGCATATTAAAAAAATGATGACATGATGTCTTAATGTAAATTAGTAATATGTTTCAAATAAAGTAAAGTCATTATAAAGCTTATTAACGTTGTGTTCAGTATTTTTTGACTTGTGAGTTTTTTTTATAAAAAATACACTTTTAGTTTAAAGGTGAACGGTGTGATCAAATGAAAGAAAAGGATTTGCTTGAAATCAGTTAAAATTCATAGGAAATGTCACTTCAATACCCGTCGGAAATCCTAAAAATGAAAATATGATTATTATAGCCTAATATAAAGTCTACCAAAGTGTGGGGACCGGGCTAAACATCTTCAAGAATAAAATACCAACTAAGTAGAGAAAAGAGTGATTACTCCACTGCATAAATTGCTTGCTACACTTCGGACCAATACAACTGTGTAATACTGTGTTTATATTCACTTACGCCAGGATTAAAATAACATTAGACTAAGTTTATATTATGAAACTAAACCTAAATAGGCTGCATGATTTTATTTTGTATACTAGTATATTTGTATATTTTTATTCAAAATTAACATCTCACTGTTTACTTCATGTTCAGTCTTTCAAAATGAATTCTGTGATTAATCTTGACTGTATGCCTCTCTATGTCAGAGCATCATTAATCAAGGACCACAATGGAAATAAGGGGTTTCCCCTATTTTTGCGTTATCCTTTGTGTGATGTTAATGACATGGATTATCATTTATACGCATTATTTTATTATTTTGTATCATGTTTTAATAATCATGTTATGTACTTGATGCCAAACTAAATCTATCTAGACAGAATCTGTATTAGGTGACAGCAAGAACTGACCTTGTAAATATTTTGTTAATCAAGAGGATTACAACATAAAAAATTATCAGATCAATTAAGTGACTTGTTAAAACTGTCCACACAGTGTTAAGTGCTGAAAAAGAAAACTTATGGTTCAGACATTCTCATCATCAGTTGGTTGTTGGTTGTATTGGGGTTTAACGCCATTTTTCAACAATTTTTCAGTTACATATGGTGACCAGTTCACCTAACCAGTTTTCCTGAACTGTATACTAACCAGTACTAACTTATCCCTCCACAAGGAGCCGGCAACTTCTCCACATATGGAGGAAAATCAACATTTTTGTCACATTTTCATGGAAGGGTATGTCCTGCCACAAACGGGATTCGAACCCCGATCTCTGGGCTGTAAGTCCAGTGCACTAACCACTGGACCACGGCTGCGGCTATCTCATCATCAGAAAAAGACAAATATCCGCTTATACATTATTTATACAATAAAAATCATTCTACCCATACAGTGGAACCCCTTTAAAACAGCTAAGCCCAGTACCCGGTCATTTGGCCTGTTCAGAGGGAATGCCATTTTAGATGGGATTTTGAATTATATAGAAATGAAATCAGGACCAGAACATTTGCCCGATTAAAAGGGGAAACTGGTTTATAGAGCAACCAGTTTAGAGGGTTTCCACTGTCTATCTCTTTCACCAAGACGCTTTCACTTCCTCCATTAAAATAAACAAAAATACTTCACATTTCCATTTTCACAACATATTCACTCATTCTTCACAACTTCTCAGAAAACATCTGGAAAATATCCATTATTGTGAAGGCACTCCCTGATCAGGCTACCATAACTTTTCTTCCCTGAAACCAGGCTTCTTGCTATCTTACACTTACGTTACAACACCTCCTTTGGTGGTATGTATCAATCATACAACAATATATTTTTTTTCTGAAACTCAAACCATGTTTACTTGATATCTTATATTCATGAAGCCACACCCCTTTGGTGGTACGCATCAATCATACCACATGTTTTTTGTCTGAAACTCTAACCACGCCTACTTAATATCTTACATTCATGTAACACCACCTTCTAATAGTATCCAACCAATCAGAGGACATATTTTTCATGCCTATATAAATTATGCACCAATCAGAATTCATCATTTATGCTCAATTGACCTTACGCCAGTGGGGAGTTAGCCACGCCTCCAGATATTCAAGGGAGAACACTCTTTCGAATGGCATTGAGCATTGACACATTGGTACGCTTGACAATATTCCCCATGATTTTGGCCCAACTTACCTAAAACACGAGTCGTCTTTGATAAAAAAACATAAGGCTAAGCTAACTGTGTCTAGATGCTACTTAGAAATACTAAAACACGTTAGAGGACGGAGATTTTTCAGAATACGGGGTTGAGTTACAAAACAAAGTTAATCGGGCAGTCGCTATCTCGATACATAGGCTTTGCAAAATTTAAAGTAAAAATCATGATTCACTTTTTTCTCATAAACTAATTTTTCTTATGGTAACATTCTTTTATATGTATTCAAACTGAAATTTATTTAATGGAGAAATAAGCAAGACAAAATATCACTTTAGCGGTAAGTAATGATATTTCCAATTGATGTTAAGACCAAACAGAAAGAATTAATAAAAGAGAAAGAACAGTGAGAACTCATAACTTAAGAAAAAACGAGAAAACTTATCAGTGCTCCATTCTGATTGGCTGTTTACACCTGTCAATCATATCCTGGCATAAGGTCAACAGTGAGAACTCATAACGTAAGAAAAAATGACAAAACTTATCAGTGCTCCATTCTGATTGGCTGTTTACACCTGTTAATCATATCCTGGCGTAAGGTCAACAGTGAGAACTCATAACGTAAGAAAAAATGACAAAACTTATCAGTGCTCCATTCTGATTGGCTGTTTAGACCTGTCAATCATATCCTGGCGTAAGGTCAACAGTGAGAACTCATAACGTAAGAAAAAATGACAAAACTTATCAGTGCTCCATTCTGATTGGCTGTTTACACCTGTCTATCATATCCTGGCGTAAGGTCAACAGTGAGAACTCATAACGTAAGAAAAAATGACAAAACTTATCAGTGCTCCATTCTGATTGGCTGTTTAGACCTGTCAATCATATCCTGGCGTAAGGTCAACAGTGAGAACTCATAACGTAAGAAAAAAAGGACATTGCCACAATAATTACCCAAAGGTTAAATGTGTTACAATGTTAGAGACTTAAGTGAAAACAGTTATTGATTGAGCAGAAAATTTCTATCAGGTTAAGAAGGCCATCCCCAAACAAAAGGGCTGTGGGGTAGATCTAGTGTTATCAATGTATTTCCATAATACGAGGTTAACCATAACAATATGATTCAATGTTCAATAAGTTGCATTTATATAAGTCAAAACAAAAACTATCCTATATTCTAACTTAAGTCAACCTGTTAAAAATCCCTTAAACTTTATTCCAAATGTAAACCTCAAAAAATGAAAAAAAATACAAATTTCGAAACCAAAAATTTACTTTCATCTTGAATCATATAAACAAGTTCATTTTATTTTTTACTGAAGCCTGGACTGATTGCATTCATGTTTTAATCATATAAGTATTCTTTTTTCCCAAATGAACAGCTAGCAGTTAACGAACAAATTTATTATGACCAATGCAGACTGTAGATTACTAGATCTAGAATCTCTACCCAGAGTTGTCGTTCATTATCTGTCACATACATCTCTGTCAACATCTCATTTTATTTAAAAAGATTCTTTTAAAACAACAAATAAAGCCACATAAGGTACAAATTTTACAACTAACAGATGCAATTTCTTTCGCACAATACATTCGAGACAAAAGATGAGATAATTTATCAGAAAACAAGAGAAATTATTGTATTTATCAAGGGCACTATCTCCTGACAGATAGTGTTTTCTTTCATTTTATTTCATTTTACTTTCAGTGATTAGGTCACAAAATTAAATCGCTAAAATAGAATCGAAACGCAGAAGTCGATGGTAATCGTGTCAAAATATAACAACAAATGTACATTTAGAAAAAACAAAAGCGTGATTTTGTGTATCAGATGGAAACTAAAGGAGACTCGGACACATGTTTTGAACCACTTTCCAGACGTTGACAGAGATGTATGTGATGGATAACGAACGACAACTCTGGATAGAGATTGCTAGATCTAATCACAAAACAGAATAAATTTGACTTCTACAATTGAATACACCTAAGTTTTCCATTCTGATAATCAATATTATGTCAATAAAGAATCGGGAAGTAACTGGTTCAGAAATTGGTTTAGAACACAAAAACCAGTGAGTTGTGTGTTGCTATGGAGATGCAAAAGTTACAGAATATCATATCACAGCACATGTTAACAAGTTATCCTCTACAATCATACCATAGATGACTCAGTTGTCTTGGTAACAAAACACAAAATTATCTGGATTAGAAATCAATGAAATTTACCCAAAAAAATTAATTAGTATTTAATATAAAATCTATACAAAATAAAAATATATTCAAACTATGTTTCTACAAACTAATAAGCCAACAACAGGTAAAATTAATGTCAGACACCAATTATATTGTATAAATTGTATAATGTTTGAGTACCTATGTAATTATGTAATTATTCTATATATCGTTGTACAGAAAAAACACAGAGAGAATATATACAGTCAAAGTGATGTTGAAATACACCAACAAAACTTTTAACGCCTCCAGCACTCAAAAAATAACTCATTAAAAATATTAGGAAAGAAACATGATTCATCTTATTTAGTCACCATCAAAGTCAGTTTAACATCAACAACTATTGCACGAAGACTTTGCATATACAACATATGATCACACATATATGGGTAAAATTCCAACACTTTGCTATTCTTTATGAGATATTCAACAAGGAGATGGGGACATTAAAAGTTTCATTGAGTGTATAATCATATTTAAACATTATTATTATTATTATTATATCATACTTTATCAAGTTTTATCAATGTAAGTTATATACATAACACGTCAGTCAATACTGAACTCCACCATTCAATATTATGTCCTATCAAACAGTACAACAGTAAATATTTTATCAATAAACTTTCTATACACATAAAATATGCTGTAAAATCACTAAGGGTAATGAAACAAGAGGGCCAAGATGGCTCTTTTTCACTCACCTGAGTAAAGATTGCAACATCTATGGTTTTCCAGTGATTTGACCTGATAACCTAGTTTTTAATCAGAGTTGACCCATGTTCAAACCTATTCACGATATCATTAACACAAACAAACTGACAAAGTTTCATGAAGATCCAATCAAAACTGTGACTTCAAGAGTGTAAACAAAATTTCCATTCAATTCAACTTTTCTAACCTAGATGACTTATGTTAGAACTTGTCCAAGATATCATTGAGACAAACATTCTGACCAGGTCTAATGAAGATCCGCTCAAAAGTGTGACACTAGAGTGTTAACAACCTCCAGGTGTGGACGACTGACGGCGGAGTGACTGATCACTATATCTCACTGAGCACTACGGGCTCAGGTGAGCTAAAAATCTGATAAAAGACAAAACAGTCACAGTAAATTACAAGGGGATACATGGGAGACAACTCCTGTAATAAAAGCATTTTTTTAATGCAAATCTGTCCAGAATATAACTGAAAAAGAATGGTGGGTTTGATTTTAGTTACCTTTTTCTTAGCAAATAGTGAACCTTTCTTGAAGGAAAACATAACAACGTCTCTCATATCTGACGGGTGATCAATTAAATCATCTTCAGCTCCCTGGAAAAGTAAAAGTCAGGAAAGAGTTTAAAATAAGTTTAATAAGAGTTTACTCCCCTGATACATTATTGTAAGAGTTTACTCCCCTGATTCATTATTGTAAGAGTTTACTCCCTAGATTCATTATTGTAAGAGTTTACTCCCTAGATTCATTATTGTAAGAGTTTACTCCCCTGATTCATTATTGTTAACTTTAAGGCAATGTAAAACACAAAGGTCATTATAGTGTCAACGTCCTTGAAAGCATTAAAGTCAGACTCTGGAAATATCAAAGCCTTGCAGAAGTCAAGGTCATACAAATGAGACCAAAATAATAAAATATGTCAATCCAAGTTGTCAAATTGATTATAACCAACTAATTAGGTGTAGTACATTTTCAAAGCATTGAACATAAAATGAAATAAATAAAACTAGTTCATAGACTTCATGATTTCTTGTATTGGTATACATGGGGACCAATAATCATAATAATTATTGTAACATGTAATATATAATAATATATATGTATGAACTCTCTTTAAAGAAGTTAAAAACCTTTATCTTAAATGTTTGACAGTGACATATATAGATAAGAAAATTCTTAGATAAAACACGTACAAAAAACCCAATCTTTCACAAAATCCCCCCCCCCCCAAACAAAACCCAACACATAGGACCATAAGAAAAATCCAAAACACAGTTTACCCATATAAGGAGATGACGTTACCTTGTACGTTAGCAGTAAACCAGTTTTATTTATCATCCAGTACGGACTATATACAGACACATCAAGGATACCTGGACCCTGCTTGTAGTGTAAACCAAGATCCTAAAATATACATAACACAAATATACAATAATATCTAGATATCAAGACCAACTTAGGGACCCATAAAATCGGTCTTTATATTAAAGTGGTTTCATAATCAAGTTGAATTATGAAAGGAAATATTAAAATCAGTCCAAATTCAAGTGTCGGTAATATTGAGGTAATTAATATTGATTTAACCATCACGATAAGGGAAAGCATTAGTTTAACACAGCTTTAGTTGCATATTAACAAATTACATAATGATATTGGTGGATCTGTAGTACACACAAACTTGCTTAGAGCCATTCATTTTGAGCTAGTATTTGTGACAATTTCGTCAAATGCTGGCAGTCACTTAAACAGTTGCCCAATGACGGTTTAAACCCAGAATAGAAGGTCACGGTCATGCTCAACAAAGTCTACTCAATAGCACTTAATATGCATCGCTTAATATAAAGTCGCTAGAATAAGTTAGACAATTATTGCTGACGACATACATCACACGCTGATGGACAGAGTGACCACTGATCGCTACAGGTAAAAAATACATGATCCTATGAAGTTAAAAGCTTTTCCCTAAAAAAGTCTCATTCACTTAACTTCCCTGTCCACATTCCTATTTCTAAATATGTATTATGTTACCATGGTAATTTTCCTTCCTTTGTCATAAGCTTCAAAAGTCCAGATGGACAGTTCTGGAATATCTACTTCAAGTAGTCTTTTACCGAACCATTCCAAACCCTGATAGTCTGGTATCTGGAAATATTTCACAAATTAAATACACGCATTATTTTAATATAAATATATTTAGGTCCATACCACTTCCATAGGTACTGCAGTTAAATACTAACGAGCGGATTACTTAACCATTTTTCTGGATCCTGTTCCAGTACTAACCTTGCATTTTGCAAGTTACTGCCAACTTCTTCATACGAATAATCGGCATAATACACAATGTCTTCAACTAAACCTTCATACAGAATATACGCCATGCCCACAGTTCAAATTCAAATGGGCCTGAACTTTGTCGACTTCTTCGCCTAAGAATTATGTATTACATACACAAATGTTATTCAAGACTAAAGGGTGAGCCAAGGCTTTTTCCTTGATATACAATATGAATTATCAGATTTATACCATAAGATTGATCAAAAGTAAACAAAAATAAAACATGGTTCATTATATTGTTAGTAGAAAAAAACAATATGTAGCAACATCTGACCTTGACCTAGATGTAAGTAGCTTACATTTGACCTTGACCTCCATGTAAGTAGCTTACATCTGACCTTGACCTCCATGTAACATAATGTTATGTATTAAGGCGCAATCACTACAGAGTCAATTTACACAATTATCACCGTAGTAATAAATCTAGCGTGTTCTGCTACTTACAATTAGTTCAATGTTGGTTTTACCAACACAAGCGTGATCTAATGCAACATTACAACCACGTTCTAACTGACACTCATCACCAGATCCCTGAAAAAAATGTGCATTGATAATAAACATCAATGATTTACATCAATTGATTATGAACAGCAATTAATTATCAATTCATCACGAACATATCAACCATGGACATCGATTAATCACAAACTAACATTAATCATCAATTAATCATGAACATCTATTAACCATGGACATCAATTAATCATAAACTTCCATTAATCATCCATTAATCATGAACATCTATTAACCATGGACATTGATTAATCATAAACATATATTAATCAATTCATCACGAACATCTATTAACCATGGACATCAATTAATCATGAACATTATATAATTATAAATATCAAATCATCATAAACATCAAATAATTATTAACATCAATTTAGTGACAGCAACTTTTTTATTCAGTTCTCATGTTAATTATTTAATTTGTGTTTTACACTGGTTTGTGATGGCAAGTAGTAAAACTCACTACAGAAGCACCAGTGCATATGTTATACAAAACATAACTTTTACATAATAATAAGTGGTGGAATGTTAACCTCTAATAAAAACTTGATGGTGTAAGGTAGAAGGTTATGCATCATGACAGTAGGATAAACATGGAAGGTTGTAGACTTGGCAGTGGGAGTTTCCCCATCTTCGTAAAACACGTCTTCGATCTCTGCTCTCACCTGTTTTGAGGAAAGAAAACACATGATAGTCCTTAATCTACAAATATGTTCTCATTTTTAGAAATTAGCTCCTTACACAATATGACACAATATTTGTTTCTTTCACTTAAGTACAATATGAAATACTTGCTCCATGAAATATTGTGCAGTATATATATAAATAACGTTACATAACAGCAGTTTGAAAACAAAAATCCACAAAAATGAACTATGTGACTTACCTTGAAATAGAATGGTAGTTGATCATTCGTTGCCTTGGAAACTAATTGTTTCAGACCCAAGTTTTCAGCACCCTTCCAGCTGACCCCTTCACTTATCTCCACACACCTACAAAGAAATATCATGATATACTAAAACTGAATGAGTCTATCACAGATATTAATGTTTTGAACATCACAATAAAAAAGCAATCAGTCAACACGCAGTGACGAGAAACACATAAAGCATCAAGAAATGACCAGTAAACTTTAACATAAACTATCTATCTAGCATAAATCATTCGACTTCAATAAATTGTAAATAACCAGTATATGAATTTAACTATGGACAATGATGCGAATCCTATGTTTAACAGGATTTGAATCCACAACTTGTGCACAAAAAACTGAAACCTCGAGTTCTAGGGCAGAATTCAAAATACTCAACCCATAGACCATAGTAACTCTAATTCAATAAAGAAAACCATCTTTGCGTCCAAAAATGTAGTCTTACGCTGATGTGATTTAAATCTCCAGTCTAAATATAGGGAAAATATTGATAAAACAAATTCCAAATATACGTTACAAGATGGTCTTGTATTAGATAGGTCACTACGTGAATGTTTCATTTTGGAAAAAAATCCGTACATGTTATAAAGCATACATAATAACACTCCACGACATTCCATATAGACACACATCTATGCTAGAATATTTGTCACATGGCTCACCGTCACATGACATGCAATGATCACAAGCTGGTAATATAAAACCTTATGGCTCAAGACTATAGAAAAAATATGCATGAATAAATAGAACTATATCTACCCCTCTTTAATTGGTTTAAACATAAACTGTCCACTAGGTGTGTAGATCGTGCTTAACGGACAGCTGAACAATTTCTCCGGATATACGGTTGATATCGCCGACACGTTACCACTGGAACCTTTATTGTACACATCAACCGGAACATTTAAATGATTCATTATCTGTGAAATATAAAACATTTAACAGAAAACATGTGACACTAATCAAGAACCAAAACACACAAATAATCAGGATATTTGATTAAAAATCATTCAAGCTTCAGAACTTAATATTTAACTTTTGTCACAGACTTTATTATGATCCAAAACCCGTCAGAACAGAATAATTTCTATTCATTGATACTGGACAGAAATTTTGGAATTCTCCATAGGACAGAATATTTGTAATTAGTAATTGAAAGAACAAACATTATTTCTATTTATAGACATCCAAAAGAAAGTTTGAATTCTTCAAAGGACAGAAAGTTTGACACAGAAAATTTGGAAGTTTTCAAAGAACAATTTAACGTAACATGCTTTTCACCACATGAAATTTTCTTAACGGATTAAGATGTCTCACAAAAGTCCCCCATGATCCATTCAACAAAACCCCGAACAGAATGGATTCACTTTGGTACCAACCTGTACAGACGACCTGAACGTGACTGTTCTCTGACCCATATTTGTCTGTGTATCACAGATTATAGACCACTGATCACCAGCTTTATTATCTATATGATATAATCTCTTCTCAGCACGCTTGATTGTTACTTCTCTAGTGGCATTTAACTTCTCCACCTAAAATATATACCAAAATGCATGAAAATATACTAATTGGACCAAAATGTGTCAAAATGAGCCAAAATGTGCCAAAATACATGAAAATATACCAATTGGACCAAAATATATACCAAAATACAGGGAAATATACCAACTGGACCAAAATATATAAACAGTTTTGGCCAAAAAGATTTTAAAAGCTTTCCTAATATAATCAGAATAACACAAGTGACTGCAAAGGAAGGGCCAATTTTGATCCCTGAGACATTTTGGGCCAAAGAGAGTTTCAACGATTTACCTATTTAACATCAGTGCCGAGGTCGACCTCAATCATAGGGGGCATCATTTGAACAATCTCAGTAGAAGACCACACGACAATGCTACCCACCAGATATATATCCTCAAATCCATGTGGTTTTTGGCCAAAAAGATATTTAAAGGTTTTCCCTATACAACGTGTGTAAAACATGTGACCCGAGGCGAGTCTAATTTTAACACCAGAGGCATCATTTGAACATACCTCAGTAGACTGATAGAAAAAAAAATCTACACAGTAGATATCATAAGTGCAAGCCAAACATTTTGGAAAAAATACATTTAAGGGTTTTCCTTATCTAAAATGCGACACCAAAGGACATCATTTGTAAAATCTCAACAGAGGACTATGACGGATCATTCCTGTGAAGTTTGACTGAAATTGGCTCAGCATTTTCAGTTTCGTGTACTAACGAAACATTTGTTAACGACGGACATGGTGATCACTAAAAATTCATCAGCGCCCAATTGTATAAACATTGGTTAACTTTAACCAAATGGTTAATTTAACCCAAGGTTACTAATCATTAAAAAAATCATTTAAAAATTTAGAGAGGGCTGCCATTTTGGTACTGGTTACCGTTTATGTTAAGATTTAACCAGCATTTTAGACATGGGTTAGATTTATTTGAGCTTTAACAAAAACAAAATTTGGTTAAACTTAAACAAATTTTTCTACAACAGCTAACCGAACATTTAACCAAAATTTTAACCAAAACTCTGATTTAACCCAGTGGTTAAAGTTAACCACTGTTTATACAATTGGGTGCAGTAAGTTTATACTGCTTAAATATAGAACCAATAGGACAAAATAAGATTGTGTATTACCTGAAAGATCATCTTTTTCTCGTCTGAAGCAGTGGATGCTTTAATCACAGACGCTTGTCTACGTAGTTTTGGACCTTCTTTGTTTCTCAATGGAAGCGTATCTCCAGCAACAAGACGGACTCTTCCACTGCTGGCGTCTACTGGTAACTGTAATAGTTGTAGAGTACAACATCACAAGCATTATCAACAGTAATAGCCGATGTATCTATGTTATTATTTTATGTATATTGTTGATAACAGTCAAATGCTGAATACTGGCAAGGGGTAAGTGTGAGGTTGGGTCCATTACACTTTTTTATCTTCCCCTGTACTTTCGCTGCAAAGCATTCAAAGGTGGTAATCTTTACATGTTTCTATCAGTGTTCCCACTCACGTAAAATCTTGCGTAAATCCTGCAATAAAATTGGAAATCACGGAACACGTTTTGATCTGATGTTAGATCGCACACTTATGAAAATGTTAAGGACGAATCGCTGATTTTCGGGAAACACCCGTAATGATGTATGAGTATATGTAAGTTTTTTTAAAAACAATCTTCATACCCCTAAAATACTTCTCTTACCACAAGATTTCAGAAGTGAGAGGGAACGCTATGTATTGGGGGGGGGGGCTTTGGGTGGATGAGTTATTTTGTGTTATGTTCTGGGGAAGATAAAACTTGTTTGCATTTGCAACCTTCTCTGATCTAAATTCATGTTTATTAATCTAATTGACCTATTACTGGGTTAACAGGGATTTTCCGCATTCTGGGAAAAATACAAATACCAACTGAATGGAGAATAACAGCGTGTGTTCTAGTCAAACATTTCAGGCGAAAATGTGTCTATCATTTGGGACTTTTTTCTACACGGGGAAAAATAGTCACTTTTTCGGAAAACCTGATTAAAAATCATGTTCAGAGGAAAAAAACTTCATAGTGCATGATTCATCTCTATATCAGAGCTCAATATAAACACGTTTAATTGTATCATTAATCATTAAGAGTATTAAACAATGTTTGAATCAGACAGATATACTGATACCGATTCTCCAGGTATATCTTATAAAGTAAAATAAATATTGTACCTCAAATGCATTGTCAAGTTTCAGCATTAGGTCTACTCCAGTAACATTGCGGATAATGTATGGGGTCATCACTTCTCCAGCTTTCGTTGTTGGTTCTACCAACTGATACGCATCACCGAATGCCTATAAATGGAAAACATTATCAGTTGGTTTGTTGTATTGGGGTTTAACGCCGTTTTTCAACAATTTTTCAGTTATATACAGGTTCACCTAACCAGTTTTCCTGGACTGTACACTAACCAGTTACTTATACTTACCCTTCCACAAGGAGCCGGCAACTTCTCCACATATGGAGGAAAATGGACATTTTTGTCACATTTTCATGGAAGGGTATGAACTGCCGCGACCGGGATTCGAACCCCGATCTCCGGACTGCAAGTCCAGCGCACTAACCACTGGACCACAGGTGCGGCTGAAAACATTATCAGTAATCTCAAGTCCCTAACTGTTGTGAGTTCGAATCCCACCTGGGATCAGAAAAAAATCACATGAGAGAAAGCTGTCCAGCTGGCTTACAGAAGGTCAATGGTTCTACCTAGGTGTACACCAAGGGTCTTCCTCCACAGTTTGAGCTGGAAATATCGTCAAATTACCCTCGCTGTTGGTGTGACATTAATACACACAAATAAATTTCTAAGTTTGATCATGTTTCTTTCATTCATGCCACAAATTTGTGAGTAACAGATTCAATGATTTCTTTCTCATTCAATATTATTCATTTATAACCCTGAGTTCTTAAATGCAAGCCAATCAAAAGAACTTTATAATCACAGCAACCAATCAAAAACATTGAAACATTAAACATACTTTTATCAAATCAACCAATCAAAATCGTTGTTCTATAAATCACAACCAATCAAGTGTTACCTTTCCTAGATTGATAAGACTCTCCAGGCAAGCTTTAGTCAGGGTTAGATTAAGTGTGTCAGTAGCTTTAACGTTGATGGACATTTTTGGTGGAGGTAACTTCAGATTTTCAGCGTCTTCTTCATCTTCTATACTCAGGTCAATATCATCATTCTTTATCACCTAGACAACAATGGAACATTAAGTACAAAGAAAGCAAAACAAATTTTCTGGACGTTTGAGAGCAAAGAGAGGACAAGCATTTGTTGTAAACTTATCTCGTATTCATATATTAAGAAGGTAAGTTGATGTTTTTACATATAATGTTACTTTGGGTTGTGTCAGTTAATACCAAACTTGAATTACAATATAATGAAATTTTTAGTGGTAAGACGTAACACCAACTCCCCTCCATCATGGCAAGTCAGACATTTTGTAAGTTCTGTCAGTATGACCAAATTTTAGAATCAACATCTTTTAATTGTATGACATGCATGTACCTCTAGAGCAAGTTCCCAGCGTCGAAACTTGCCTTGATCAAGCACAGGTTCAAGTAACGGTTCCCACACAGACATTTTCTCGTTGTAATATGCAACTTCGAGCAACAGACGACTTTCAACAAACAGCTGAAAAAGAAGACAAGAATTAAAATGATTAGTACACAGTCAAAAAACCTTTTATTAGTCAAAAACCTTTTATCAGTCAAAAAAACTTTTATTAGTCAAAAAAACTTTTAAAATGTAAAGAATCAAGACAACATACTAATAGTTAACAATCGATAAAGTTGATACATGTCTGTCCATGTCTGAGCTATCAAAGCTTCGAGATAAAATTCGAAGGTCAAAAATTGTAAAAATCATTTAAGAATAATACAAAGGACAAGAAACAATGGTATAAAATGAAATATATTCACGTATAACAAACTGACGGATGGAAACTCACAGCTTACAAACAAATTTCAGAGTCATGAAACAGCACTCACTTCATTCAATGTTGGTCATTTTTATTAATATTCTCAATAAATCAGTACAGTGCAACCTCTCCAGAGTGGCCCTCTCTTGAGTGACAACCTCCCTTCAACAACAGCATGTTTTTCCCCACTGTAAAATTTGACTATTAATTAAACCTTTCTAGAGCGACAACCTCTCAACAACAACATAATTTTGCGTCTCCCACAGGGTGTTGCTTTGGAGAGGTTGCACTGTACATCGTTTCATTTTCTGACGGTAAAAGTGAACTAATTCTATACTGTGGTGTCACGAATTTTCGTGGAACATTTAATTTCGTGGATTCAGCCAGTGAGTTTATCCACGAATTTTAGTGCCCTCAAATTAAACATTGGTTAAGTTTCGAATGTATCCGAAAATGCATTATCCGAAATTACCACGAATTTACGTACCCACGAAATCATCGATTATGGTGAATGCAAAAAATTTGATATCAACGAAGTTAAATGAAACCACAATATATAGATGGTCTGATTACTACATTATCTAAGTTGTCAACATACATAAAATGGACAATAATCATTAGTAAAAACAGATTCATTCCCTAACAAATAAAACTAATGCAGAGGACCCTCATTGGCTCGAACTCGCAGGGACTGAAAAAATCAGTTCCAGTTTTCTGGAGTTTATTCATTATTTATTTATTATTTATTTATTGTTTATTTCAATAAAGATACGCATAAATAATGGATACAAAACATGAAAGTAAATATAAAATTTACAAACATGAAAATAAGTCCATGACGTGTACATCATCACCGGGGATGACACAAAAAAAAGATGGAGTTCTAGCCATCCTAAGTAGAACTCCACGAAATAGAGTTGTCTCCCTTGTACATTTTGTACAAGTGTTAATGTTGTTTCTGATCATATAACAACAAGCTTATAATAAATCTTAATTTAAAAAAATGTATTTTGTATAAGAGACATTAATTTTGTCATTTCGTATTGAATTTCACTAATGTTTTTTTTTTTACTTCACAAATGATAATAATCATTGTATAATACAGTTACAAAACATATACATTGATGAACATGCTAATTAATACTGCACAATTAATTACAGTTGAAGTTTCAAACAAATATGTAATATTGTAATATCTGATATTGTAATAAAATTACAATATTATCGTGCACTGTGTCATATCTAATGAACATAGCATGTCAATTATACCGAAGTTGTGACAATGCATTGTTCTAACGAGACACATGAATAACTGAGTAAATATTGGGCAAGGGACTTGATCATTAGTTCCACCATTCAAGTTCATGTAGTTCTAGCTAAGCAGAGTTGAACTAGATAGAACAAAAACAATCGGGAGAATGAATTATGGTTTTCTGGGTTGTACAAATTTACCTAGTTCCAGCTAACAAGAGTCCACTGCGTATTCTATATTTCATACTCTATATTTTGTACTCAATATTTCATATTCTATATTTTGTACTCAATATTTTGTATTCTATATTTTGTACTCTATATTTCGTTCTCTGTATTTTGTATCCTATATTTTGTATTCTATATTTCGTACTCTGTATTTTGCATTCTATATTTCGTACTCTATATTTCGTATTCTATATTCCATATCCTTTATTTCGTACTCTCTATTTCATAGTCTCTTTTTCATAGTCTATATTTCATATTCTACATTTTATACTCTATATTTCATACCTTTCCTGACCAATCTCTAACTTCACCTTGAAACGACATCTCTGTAATCAATAATGGAACAGTTCTGTTACCTACACCACCCTCCAGTTTCACCACAACACTGGGTATCTTAAGAATCATCTACAATCAAATGAATAAATGAATATATGAATAAATAATTATCTACACTTGAATCTGATTGGCCAAACATGTGACTGTTTAATATAAATTATAGAAAATTTCATCAAGGACACATTTTATTGGAGATTCATGGATACTATGACATCACAGGTTGATATTCCTGAGTCTTAGCTAAATTTCTTTAGTACATAATTCTAAAGTCACAGTTAGTGTAATTGAACATCTTAACATATATTTTACGGAACATTACGCAATAAACAGCTAAAGAGGTAAAAGTATTGATATAAAGAGACAACACGTCAGGAGGTAAGCTAGCTGTAAGAACCAGTAAAACCTACAAATTTCTACTGATAGCTTAAGATTTTTTCAAAATAACTTGTTATTCATATATCACAACATGCGCTATATATACTAGGACAAATGCTCATACAGTTATAACTAGAGATCAATTACCGCGTTTTCCCTAATAAACACATAACTAGAGATCAATTACCGCGTCTTCCCTAATAAACACATAAATCCTTGTGAAAGTCTTAACTCTAAAGAAATCAACAATAAATCGTGGCCTGTAATAAAAACTTTACGTGGCCTCTATGGTTTAGTGGTTGTGGTCTCTGGCTCGTAATCACTACCCCTCACTGCTGTGAGTTCGAATCCCACCCAGGATCAGACAAATTTCAAATGTCAGGAAAATGTCAGAAACGTTGGTGGATAAACCCAGGCATATGCCTGGAGTGAAGTCATCAAATAACCTTTGCTGTTGGTCCCACATTAAACAAAAAGTGAAAAATTCTTTCTTAATCATGCAAATATTGCCCTAAGTCATTCAAACCAAGACTTGAAAAATTCTGTTTATGTAAATCCCCTGGTGTATGTTTATTAGGGATCATTCGGTATTCAACAGAAAAGTAAAACGTAATGTAATATTATTGGCACACATAGACAAACCTCAGCTAACATAGACACACGACCAGTGATACCAACGTAACAGTAGTTTAAATAGGGGCACCTCCAGAGATACAGATGTATCATTGGCTAGTGTAGACACACCTCCAGAGATACAGATGTATCATTGGCTAGTGTAGACACACCTCCAGAGATACAGATGTATCATTGGCTAGTGTAGACACACCTCTAGAGATACAGATGTATCATTTGCTAGTGTAGACACACCTCCAGATATACAGACAAATCATTGGCTAACATAGACACATCTCCAGAGATACAGATGAATCATTGACTAACATAGACACGCCTCCAGAGATACAGTTGAATCATTGACTAACATAGACACACCTCCAGATATACAAACAAATCATTGACTAACATAGACACAACTCCAGAGATACAGATAAATCATTGACTAACATAGACACACCTCCAGAGATACAGATGAATCATTGGCTGATGTAGACACATCTCCAGAGATACAGATGAATCATTGACTAACATAGACACACCTCTAGAGACACAGATGAATCATTGGCTAATATAGACACACCTCCAGAGATACAGATGAATCATTGACTAACATAGACACACCTCCAGAGACACAGATGAATCATTGACTAATATAGACATACCTCCAGAGATACAGATGGATCATTGGCTAATATAGACACACCTCCAGAGATACAGAAGAATCATTGGCTAGTGTAGAAACACCGCCAGAGATACAGATGAATCATTGACTAACATAGACACACCTCCAGAGGTACAGAGGAATCATTGGCTGACAAAGACATATCTCCAGAACTACAGACATGTCATAGGCAAATACACTTATAGAGATACAGGTCTATTATAAAATGGCTAACAAGGACAATTGACTGTCAGCCTAGACCAGTGATTCATTACAATATTTTAAGGGATATAAAATGATTTCGGTGAAAAATTCTAACAGTATTGTGCTCAAAAAAAAAACATTTTTTAAAAAAACAATCTAAAATACAAATACATGAAATTATCAGAAAGTTTCATAGAGAATTGCATATTGCAGCATAACTAAAATAATCGCACCAGTAGACCTTCATGACTACATCATTACAGTGAAACTTGATCGACATTAACTCTCAACCTCTAAAAACAACCTTTGTACTGTGTACTGAGTCTGATTCGTCTAATAAGGCATACATTTAACCAAAGATTAACATTCACATAAAAAATAAACCAGGAGAAATTAAGTTCACTAGAAATGTTAAACTTAGAAGACCGTTATGTAATGTTGCAATAGTCAGAAGCTTCAGTGAGCTGATTAAGGGGAGGTAACTCGTCATAAATAATTGAACGATAACAAAATCAAACAAGAACTTTTGTTTTTATATACCTTCTCTTTAAACGACTGAAAAGGAGAGAAAAATACAGAAACATAAACACAAATGATAGTTAAGGGAAGTAAAACCACTGAAATCTACAGATTTTGTGTTTAATAGAAAAAAAAAGCCCAAACGATGAGCATAAAAAAATGTTGCTATCTCAAGATTAAATTAACAACAACAAAAATTGTAAAAGGATTTTTAAGTTTTACACTTTGTCTCAACAATTTACATCAGGTTTAGTGAAAAAGTGAAATAAATAATAAATTTAGCAGAAAAATAACTTAAAACAACTAATATATATTTTGTATAAAAAAATTTATTATAATATTGTGCCTTTCTAGAGGAAATATTTGGTAAAGGAAACATAATATAACATTGGGCTCTCATGGGGAAATATTTGGTCTAAATATACCAATAATAATATTATACATTTCTTTGGGAAATATATGGTAAACAGAGATTACAATAGTGTAGTTTTCTTGGGGATTTTTGGAGAAGCTAATTTATTATAATATTGAAAATATCTTGGGGGATATATTTAGTAAACAGAAACTTATTATAATATAGTACATATCTCAACGATATTTGGCACTACATAATAAAATAATATAAGGTTGTACATAACCAGAGGAAATATTTGGTGAATGGAAACTAATGAAAAAATTGTACGTTTCTAAGGGAAATACCTGAGAATCAGACACCAGTTATAATATTAATATTATACATTGGTTAAGAAACATTTAGTAAATGGACACCAATTATAATATTAATATTATACATTGGTTAAGGAACATTTAGTAAACGGAAACCAATTATAATATTAATATTATACATTGGTTAAGGAACATTCAGTAAATGGACACCAATTATAATATTAATATTATACATTGGTTAAGGAACATTTAGTAAACGGGCACCAATTATAATATTAATATTATACATTGGTTAAGAAACATTTAGTAAATGGACACCAATTATAATATTAATATTATACATTGGTTAAGAAACATTTAGTAAATGGACACCAATTATAATATTAATATTATACATTGGTTAAGGAACATTTAGTAAACGGAAACCAATTATAATATTAATATTATACATTGGTTAAGGAACATTCAGTAAATGGACACCAATTATAATATTAATATTATACATTGGTTAAGGAACATTCAGTAAATGGACACCAATTATAATATTAATATTATACATTGGTTAAGGAACATTTAGTAAACGGGCACCAATTATAATATTAATATTATACATTGGTTAAGAAACATTTAGTAAACGGACACCAATTGAGAAAAGCGTGTATTTGGTAACAGAAAACTAGAATAATATTGTGCAGTTCGTAAAAAATATTTGGGTAAATTGAAAATAGCGCATACAGAGATCTGATATATTTAGCAATGTAAACTAATAATTTAAATAATCATTACCTTTTCCCCCAGCTAAAGAACAAATGTCAAATATAAACTGCTAGTACATTTTGTAAATAGTTATTTATTAACACATTAGATTAATATATAAATCTGTCACTATGTGGGGAACTATTTACAGAAAATATATCAATTATTTAAAAAATGTGTTACCTGTTCACCATGTTCTTCAAGAGGTACCTCCTCTGCCATAGTTACATCAGTGGGTTCTGTGTCTACTGCAAGATAAATACATTCACAATGTAGCAAACAGACATAAATTTAGAACATGATATTAAACGGACATAAATTTAGAACATGATAGCAAACACACATACATTTAGAACATGGTAGCAAACAGACATACATTTAGAACATGATAGCAAACAGACATAAATTTGGAACATGATAGCAAACAGACATAAATTTACAACATGATATTAGTGGATCAGTAGCATAAGTTCAGTGTTTACCACAGAGAAAAGTAATATTAAAATCATCAAATCTTGTTACCCTGATGTTACATTTTGTTTTGTTTATAAATCTGTCAGATTATTTCAACCAAAATAAAATTATGGGGGCTAATCTGTACATGAGACACAATTCGTTTTCTAGTATGTCACAAAACAAAAGAGCTAAAACCCTGACATTTACCATATATTCCCTTATAAACGTCCCTCCCCTAAAAAAATGCCTCCTTCCCCTTTCTGGATAACAGGAAACAAAAGTGACTTACCATGACAGGCTATTTTAATCTGAGATGAACAATAGAAATTAGTAGAAAAAACTTCAAATCTAAGGAATGACACAAACACATTATAAATCCAGTACACGCGACAGTTCTCTACCAACATCAAAGGACTTGAGTCACTAGACGTGGGGTCAATTCAACCTAGATCATAGCGGCGACTTCAAAGAAATGAGAGTTGGCAGTCATTGCCATATATACCCCACTTATAAGACCAGTGTGAAAAGTGTAATTGTTACGTAAAAAACTTTAAAGAATCTGACATTCAACCAATTTTCAAAGGTAAGTCTGTGGTTTAAATTTATTAATACATATTTGGCAACATGTTTCAAATTTTATTTTTTGGTTTCCAATTAAATGCACCCTCTTTCGAAAATTTTAGGGCGTTTATTAGGGAATATACGGTATACAAGAGGTAATGTGAAAATGAAGCAGAAGTTCACAAAAGAAATGAAGGTTGATACTGAAAATGAATTAAAATTTGATTCTCGGATTGAATAAGAAGTCAAGACTGAAAATTCAAAGTTAATACAGAAAAAGAATTCATTGTTCATACAGAGAATGAATTGGTAACTGAAAATGAGAATAGAATAAAAGTCGATAATGAGGACAATGATATAGAAAAAAGATGAAGCCTCAAATGAGTTTATAAGGGAAATGATATTAATTATTAAGACAAGGAAAGAATATTCTATACACTGAATAGAAACAAACTACAGTTTATCTTTTACTGCAATAACTATGAATTCTAGGAGGAATGAACATATTAAAGTATACATATGAATGTATTTTTAGCGACACAACTAAACAGACTGACTTATTATACACTACAACCATACCCATGTGTTTAGTAACGTGTAATATACAAGGTTCTCTCTATTAATCTATCTGATTATATGCAATGCAAATTTTGTTAGTGAACCATCCAAAAGGAATTAGATTAAAATTTACAAACAAATTTCTGAATACATTTTCATACATTTTGTATTTGATTAAAATTATATTCTCACTTGTACCTAAAGATTGCAAACCAGCTTAGCCTGTGAATTATACCTTAAACTCACACGAACGCACGCACGCACGCACGCACACACACACAGCAACAGCAACACAAGACTGCATTTCAGTGATAAACTGGCAGGCAATTTTCCTGGATTCAGTACCAGTGCTAACCAGTGTTCCCACTCAAGTAAGATCTTGCATAAATCCCACAATAAAATCGGAAATCAGGCAACATATTTTGACCTGATGTGAGATCGCATACTTATGAACATGTTTAGGGACGAAGCGCCGATTTTCTGGAAACGCCCATTATGATGCATGCTATTACGTATGTTTTTTTTTTAAAATGTTCATACCCCAAAAATACTTCTCTTATCCCCAGATTTCAGACTATTTGATATACAGTCCAGGAAAACTGGTTAGGTGAACCAGCTGCCGTATATAACTGAAAAATTGTTGAAAAAATGGAGTCAAACCCAGTAAAAAATCAAATAGTGAGGCATACTGGAATTTAGATAGAAAATAGATTTTAAACAAAACACAACAAAAGTTTTAATTTGCAGATACGGTATTATCAACAGTGGACTGAACAGAAAATGAAAGTCATATACAGGTGAATACTTTCAGTGAAAATCTAGTATATGATCATTTTTCTTCACAAGGGTTTAATGTCACACAAAGAACAGGATCATTTGGCAACTTCTCCAGGTGTAAAGATAGAGTAAGACTTCGTGTGTACACCCCAGTAAAACCATAAACCTTCCATAAGCTAGCTGGACAGCTTTCTCACAGGTGAAACTTGTCTGGTCCCAGATGGGATTTGAATTCACAGACAGAGACAATAACCACTGTACCACGGAAGCCCTGTGTATCATATTGTTATTACAAACAGTGAGGATAATTACTACAAGTCTTAAAGAACCCAAATGAGGATTATTTACAAAATGACCGATGTCCCTTATCTGAAAGATAAGGCATAAAATAAAACCTTCTGGTTTCCACTTACACGATTCACCCTACTTTTTTCTGCCCACCCTAGACTTATAATAGGGTATCAATCATCATTTTTCTTGCCAATATTTTCATTTTCAACTCTAGACTTGATACATACATATTTGGGGTTGTTAGTTGAAACACGTTTTTTTTATTTTTTGCCTTAAGTTCTATTATTCTATTCACACAAGCACTTACACTCTTGTTCTTCAGTGTCTAAACATAAAATAAATAAATAAAATCATTAATAACAAAACTATAAACATGCTGAAAGATTATAAATGATAAAAATGAAATGTACAGACAAAAACTCTCGTAGTTACCACAACAGTATTAAGACCAACACTTTATAATAACCACATATATTCAAACTGCCAGCCTTAGTGATATTGTAAAAGTAGAGTCAGTCATCTAGATAGGCAAAAGGAAAATACGTAAATGATTTGGTTGGTTGGTTGGTTGTATTGGGGTTTAACGCCGTTATTCAACAATTTTTCAGTCATATATACGGCGACCGGTTCACTTAACCAGTTTTCCTGGACTGTATACTAACCAGTACTAACTTACCCTTCCACAAGGAGCTGGCAACTTCTCCACATATGGAGGAAAATGGACATTTTTGTCAAATTTTCATGGAAGGGTATGACCTGCTGCGACCATGATTCAAACCCGGATCTCCAGGCTGCAAGTCCAGCGCACTAACCACTGGACCATGGCCGCGGCCATATATGTAAATGAAGATTTGTTTATCAAACAGACAGCACATTAGGCAGAATTTCATTAAATACACATATGACTAGTAGTTACACCACTGTACTGTATTTCTAAATGTTATCCAAACTTAGTTGTCATATATTTCAATGTAATATTAGTGTTGTGATTTTCTTGAAAATTAACGAGTCTTTAACCCTTTGCCCCATAAGCATATTTTGGACTCTTCGAAATTCAAAGCTAATGTACACAACATAAATTTATTTAAGTTAAAAATTAGGTTATTTCTCTCTGACAGAGTGGAAAACACTGTGGCAAAAGAAGCCATTACTCATTACAAGCAATGGCTTCTTTTGCCACAAAATTTTCAAAAGTCGTCTGCCACAGATGCGCAGAAATGTGGTATTATGAGGCAAAAGGTTGAAACCTCCTACATGACAGTTTTTAACAAAACATGATATTAAGATAAACACACAAACAAATGGAGATCCTGTCAAGTATAACAAATTTGTTTTTCACAGAAATTACAGTACAGACTGTATTGTACAATATGAACATTATTCTATTCCACTAACTATGCAGAAATGAAGAACTACACGGCATTAACATTGCCATCCAAGTATGTCACGGGACTTGGGGCCATTACATTTGTTGTTGATAGGTGCAAGCAAACAATATGCAGCATTGTAAACACGATTGATTAGCATCATCAAAATTATTTCTATGACTAACGAATACACAATATGTCCCTTTATGTTGATTGTCATTTCAGCGATTTATTACAATGACATTTATAATATTGATACAAAATTCTTTGAAGAAGAAATTCTTTTGGGATGGTCATCCTTACCAGAAATTGAGGTAATTTTCGTTGGACCAACATGAGAAATTTGCTGGACAAGACCTGCGGAGCGGCACATTTCGCGAAGACTAGACAGATATGCAACATGTTCTTTAAATTAAAACTTGTTAATGAGGCAACATTAGCATTAAGAATATTTTATTGGTCTCAAATGACTTAATATAGAGGTATACCACACTTAATTAAAAAAGAAATCAATAACACAACACCATATTAATGCATTTTTGCCCTTTACAATAATAAATTTAAAAAACTGATCATGCAATATCAGACAACACTGGCACAAACTCTAGTAAGGCCTAAACAAAACAAAGGTTTGTTTCCAGATACATGCCCAATAAAAATGGGTTGGTAAGTAGGGATTTTTTTCTTTTTTATTTTTTTTACATATATCGTCAACACTGTTGTGAAAATTACAATATAGAACAACGATTTGGATGCCGAAAAAATTTTGAGTCGGCAGGTAAAAGATGGGTCAGTCGGGTAACTGGAAACAAACTTATTTTTTTAGGCCTAAATAAATATAAAAAAAATCATAAGAACAATAGCAGTAAGATAGAACTTTCTTACATATTATGATTTATACGCATTCATGAATAAAGTCTCATACAGTCAAGCAAAGTGCAAAAACATAGAGCATTCCTCAGCAAAAAAGAGTAGCTTCGCATAGTATATTCGCATAGTATAAGCTGGTTCCCGTTGATTCTGTCTGTGCATGAAGAACAGGTATGGTCTAATATTCCCTGGTTGCTGATTGGTAAAAATTCCGGCAGAATGTTTTAAAAATAACAACACTATATGTGAAAGCTTCTTAAAAATTGAATACTCATGGTCGGTATGGCAGAAATGCAATGTTTTTCATTTACACATACTTTTTATTGATTTACTGTGTGACTGTGTGTTATTTTAACAAGGGCAGTATTACTTTACGTGTAAGCTGTAAAACAGCGACATTCACTAAACACCACTTTATGATTTTTGTGTTAGCACAATTTAAATCTTATCTATATCGTTTTTTTTTTCAAAAGTTTGGGTTTTACTAACTTACCCTTCCACAAGGAGCTGGATGTAAGTGTGATATTAAACACAAAATCAAAACTGATCATTCTAGTTTAGTTCTGTTACACATAATTAATGCATCTTGCAAACAATATAGTCAATAACTTGATTGGTATTTCATAGACTCCATGAAAAGCTCAATATCAAAACATGTTTTGATAACGATTTAAACAAGTGACCAATCAGACATACTATAAAGAATTGTTATACAATATTACTTCACGAGGCTGTCTCACTTCCCACACAATAATAATGAAGAAATGTTTTATGGAACATATCACTGTATATTTCTGACCAAAATTCCAAGTTAACATTATACATAACATAATATATAGTTCATTGGCATAACATATCATACATATAAGTATAGTCAAACAAACAAACACATTTCCATGATTACACAAGTGGTGATACTTATTTTTGTGTTTATGAACAAGAAAATGAAGGAACATTAATACAAAATTTGTTTAAGAACAAGAAAATGAAGGAACATTAATACAAAATTTATCAATATCTAAATGAGACTGAAGCATCATTAATATAGAATTTGACAATATAATTTATAATTGATGTCTATATTCTTTCGTTAAAACCAGAAAACAGGTATTTCTCAATGTTAATTATAACTTACATAAGTTATTCAAATTTTTTTTTAATATTAGGCCACTTAGATCATAATCACACTCCTAATTCTGTTCTGTATTGGTGTAAACAGAAGAAATTCAAGCAACAAACATTAGCTTAAAAGGACACTTGTTATATTATTTTAAGATATAAAAAAAAAGAAAATACAATGATACAAATATTTTATAGAAATTAATACCAATAAGATTAATTAATGTAAGCTATGTAAAAATGTAAAAAAGTTTTTTTGGAGTATGTTGATATAATTATAAGATAATTTCTTTTTTGTAATAAGAAAAAGAGCACACTTTGATTGCATAATGGTTATTTCTTTGTGTCTGCAATGAATGCCATCCTATGAGCTTCTACTTTCATTACTTTTATTTTAACCGTTTGCCTCATGAGCATTTTTTGGACTCTTCCAAATTTAAGGCTAATGTACGAAACATCAATTTATTAAAGAAAATTGGGTTATTTCTCTCTGACAGAGTGGAAAACATTGTAGCAAAAGAAGCCATTACTCATAACAAGAAATGGCTTCTTTTGCCTCAATGTTTTCTAAAGTTGTCTGCTTCAGATGCGGGAAAATGCGGTATTATGAGGCAAAGGGTTAAATAAAGAGTACAATTTTGTACCTTAAGATATCCAGTCATTAATAACATCTCCTGGTGCATTTAAAAGATATACGAAAATCCCCGATGTTCACGAATGGACAGTAGCCAATGAAATAACTCAAATGAATCGACCAATTAGACCACCAGAAAGATTAGGCCGTACCTGTAACTCTGGTGCCCTGAAACATGGGAACGGGAACCAGTTCACTTAACTTAGCAAGCAAGAATAGTTTGTCCAAGTAAACAACGGCCGCATCCATAGTTGAATAGCCTCTATAAGATAATAAACAATAAAAATATAAACTTACTATCCTTCAAAAACCAGAAACTACAATCTTGAAGACGTTTGATCTGCCACAGATCTTTAGGCACCTTTTCTTCCTCTTCTGTCACTTCCTGCAGACATGAAATAAGAATATAAGGTCCTTGTCAGAGTTGTAATCAGACATGAATGATAATTATAAAACAGCGGAGAACTGAAGTAGATATTTCTCAACCGAAAAGAATTTTTTCACTTTTATAGAAGCACAGCCTAGCTTTTGATATGAAAGAAAAAGCAACAGAGGTTTTCAATAATCTACTGGGTGTAATCAGTCCTAATTTTGATAAAAGTAACAAAGACTTCAAACTCTCAAATACAGTCCTGAGCAAGGTCTTAATAAAAACCTACACACATACCAGTATGACAGCAATAGCCTTACCTGAACTAAGGTTACCAAAGGGAAATTAATTGTTTGACATCGCTAGCCTGCCCACCAACTGACAGATAATTTACCCCAACCTAATAAACAGGCATGTTGTTGAAAACATAGTCCACAACATGATAAAATCTTCATTCCGAACTTAACAAATGTTTATACAATCCCTTGACTTGAATATTGTTACCTCTTGTTTAGACATTCCACCAGCTATAGCCGACATGACCCTGATTGTGGCAGGGGAAATATTCAGGATCAAATCTGAGGTAGAAAGGTCCATATGTGCTCCCTGATTTTTAGGGGTTTTGCCATAGAATGAAATATCACATGGTGTCAATATCTGTAATAGTGAATGATGTAAGTGTTGAAAATTTAGAGATTGCAAATTTATACGTTAAGCGTTGTACAAGCATAAAGTCTAGTTTGGTGAGAATCAAATTTGTAGAGCACACTTGCATATTTAATAAATTGATTAAAGTGAAGTAAAATTAATTACAATGGTGAGCCTGCATCTCAAAGTACATAAACAACGCTAACATGATACATGAAATGTACTAACATTGTCTCTCCAAGTCATGTCATCATTGCTACGGGACCACTATGGAAATAAGGGTTTGCCCTTTCTTGTGTCATCCCTGGTATTGGTGTGCATATCATGGTGTTTATACTCATGTTGTGTAAGGTTATGTATCACTACATGCTGTTTTATTACCATGTATGACAAAATAAATCTTATCTTAGGTATTTCTCAAAGCATTCTAATTAAAGCTATTTACTAGACAATTACCTGAGCACCTGCCGTTCTATTGTTGTATTTACATGACACAATTCCGAGGTTGTTTATAGCAGCTGACATGTCCATGGTTTCGGGATTTTGTCTCATTCTAAAAACCAACTCCATCTGTAGAGAATGATATATTTTTACGTTGATAGTATATTCAATCACTGTAACTTTGTATTGAGTTAAGAAGTGAAGTAGTCATTTGATTTATCCCGAAACAACCTTGGCTGTGTGTGACCAATTTCTACTATAGATATAAGCTATTAAATAGTTGGGCATGTGCATAATTTGATCATTATTAGTGGAGAATCACGAGAAAATATCAATAACCAAATTTCAAAGCTCTATACCATGTGCTTCTAGCCAATAGGATATTTAAATGTTTTCTCTATACACGTAAGACCCTCTGGACGTGGCTAATTTTGAAACAAGGGGCAGAATATTCTCGGTACAGGACAATAAGACAATGCAACAAATCAAATATCTATGCTCTAGGCCAGATTTGACCAAAAAGATTTCAAAGGTTTTCCCTGTATAATCTATGTATCACAAGTGACCTTTGGGCAGGGTCAATTTTAACCCAAAGTGCTTGATTTGGGGACAATGATGACCCCAAGGGCATCACTTAAAAATCTTAATAGAGGAGCATGAAAGAGTCATTCCTGTGAAGTTTGGTTGAAATCGGCTCAAACGACGGACAGGCTATCACTATAGTTAACCACGAGCACTTCGTGCCCAAGTGGTCTAAAGATTGGTCACTACCAATGATCAGAACCATTTCCTAATTAGAGATCAAAGATACTGAAATGTCATAATGACCTTGTAAGCCCATGAGCTGCATCTATATTAGGAAAAATTTTGTTTACCAACTATTTTAGATTTCAGACATAGTTTAGATGCGAACTTAATTATTTTTAGGTATACAGAAAGGTATTGCTCCATTGATTGATCATGAACTTTTTCTTATTGTTCAAGTGCTGACACAACACAAACAATATTCTGATTGGTTGAACAATGTCACACCTCCAGTAGGACACTTATCTGATTGGTCGAGCGCTGTCATATGATCAGATAACACCTATCTGATTGGATGGGGACTCACACCTCTAGACAAACAGAAATCTGATTGGTTGAACAATGACACACCTCCAAAAGGACAAATATCTGATTGGTCGAGCACTGTCATAAGATCAGATAACACCTATCTGATTGGTTGGGGACTCACATGTACTTACATCAAGCATAAGAGCACTCGTATCATCCTTAGATTGGTCTTCAATCATTATAATCTCAGGTTTATCAATTGTGACCGAAATATTCATCTCTCCCTCAGGAGGGGGCGTGGCTGGTGGGGTTGTTGGACGGGGCAATGATTCATCTGATTTAGCTTTTATTGCTGAAACAAATATTATATTAATATTCAAGTTACAAAAACTAACAAACCTACATTTCACAGTAAGCCATAACTGTAATGATCAAGATATATATATATATCAATTTAAGAGTTCAATAAATTCTATTAATTTTACCACATCGTTCATGGACGTCTACGTCTACGGACAAAGGAAGACTCCGTTTTGTCTTGGCCAAATTGTATATATATTTAAGGGACTTTTTATTTAATTGAAATAAAGGCCAAAGCTACTTACAACAGAAGATGATTAGCATGACACCAATTTTACATGAAAACATAATACATGTACCGAATATTTATAATGCAATATTATTGTTTTTGATATAAATTTGATATAAACCTCAAGATTAATTCCAAACAATTTTTAACAAAACAAAACCATTTATCTACCTTTCTGTGCATCCGTGGTAACAGGTTGTGATGTGGACTCAGGTTTTTGAGGTAATCCTTTCACAAAGAAGTCCGAAATAGACATCAAAAAGTCTAGACATACACACACGTACATACTGCTCATGTGTACATTGACTGAAAATATACATGTATCAATATTTGATCAACAATTTACTACATTTGAAAGGCTAAGTCACATGAGCAACAAACACAATATTTAACACATAATGGTTTCTGATTTGTACTCAGGAGCCAAGCATCTCCGAAAATATTGCCAGCTCCCCCATACATCTAAAAATACGACTTATTCTAGTACATGACATTAAGTGCTTATACACATTCTGTATAAAAAGATAATTTATGAAAAAAAAAATAATAAAAAAGTTCAAGAACTTCTGAGGCAGACCTCATAGATTGAACAACATGATTTACATACAGAGAAGTACAAATAAGCAAAAATTGACCAACTCTTGGACGGATGATGCAAATGCCAGGATGAACAATCATATGACAGGAATCAAATTTTAAACACTTCTTACTGTCTTTATCAGCTTTGTTCTGTTTAAATACAACATCAATCATGTTAACATCCTGATCGACCCCTGGTAGAATCTTCTTACTTCTTTCCATCATTCTGAAAAAGATCATACAGTACATACATGGTAATAAAACAACATGTAGTGATACTTAACATAACACAGCATGAGTATAAACACCATGACGTACACATCAATACCAGGGATAACACAAGAAAGGGTAAACCCTTATTTCAATAGTAATCCCTCCTGTCAGTACAAACATCAATACAAATCATATCTGTTAGGTAAAACAAAGGTCAACAATACTAATAGAATATAAACAAATATACAAGTTCATCTTTTTAAGAAATTTCACTTTTTGTATTGAGTCTAACATTGCACCAACAGCCAGGTATTCGGAGATTTATCAGCTTAATCCTTGATGAGACCAAACATGCGTGCCTGGAAAAGCCACTGACCTTCTACAAGCTAGCTGGACAGCTTTCTCACAAGGGAAATTTATCTGGACACAAGTGGGATTCGAACTTATAGAGGAGAAGTACTAGTGATAACTAGTCCGAGACCATAACCACTTTCCCACTGAGGCCCCTTGGACAACACTCGATAAAACAAATTATAAAAAATGCTGCAATGTTATATTGATAAATTAATATACCTCGTGATTCCATCACGTTTTGAAGGTCGTCTGTCATCCATGACCATGTCCTTGAGAATGACCTTGACCTCCATTGTATCGTTTGACATCATGTGACCATCTAGACCAATCAATTGCAGTTCAAACTGTCCTAAACATTTGTTGTCATCATGCTGATATAAACCAGACGTCTGCCAGGAAAGAACAATGTCTTATAGATATTTTACACCTGTCTGACAGTCATTTTTGTTCACTTAAGTTTTAATCTTACTAAAAATATTTATGCATAATACAGGAACTTTTTTGAAAAAGCAGGTTTTCAGCTTGCAAACTTTGGAAACTGAAGTTTGACACACAGCCACAATACGACCATTTATTTGTTCTGGTAACTTCCCAAGGAAAATATCTAAATTATATGATTATTTCAACTGAATCAGCAGTTTAACTGCATTGATTGAAAAAAAACACAGATTGACAAGATTTTTCAAAACAGGCTAATTTTAAGTTTAATTTTGTAAGTTCAAGGTATTGCAGAATAATCCACGCTGGAGTAATATAAACAGTATGTATAGATCAAATAATGTCCCGACACATAGATTGTATGTATTGATCAAAGTACGCATTAAAACATTAAAGATCTTAAATTATCAATAAAGGCTCCAACTCATAAATGGTCCTCCCTCCTCAATCATATAAGGTGCTAACTCATAAATGGTCTTTATTGATCAAATAATTTTCTAATTAAAATTGTCTTCATTGATCAAACAATTTTCTAATTAAAATTGTCTTTATTGATAAAATAATTAGCTAATTAAATGATCTTCATTGATCAAATAATTTGCTAATTAAATGATCTTTATTGATCAAATAATTTGCTAATTAAAATTATCTACATTGATCAAATAATTTGCTAATTAAATGATCTTTATTGATCAAGTAATTTGCTCATTAAAATTATCTTCATTGATCAAATAATTTGCTAATTAAAATTGTCTTTATTGATCAAATAGCAAAATATCTTAAAAAGGATGGTGTCATCTACATAGGGACAATAAAAAATCTCAATTTAATAAAGAAACCAGAGTGACATACCAGTTCACTTTCCCCAGAATACAGTCCAGCAGAAAGACTACTGATACAGAAGCTAAACTTCAGTTTACACCATGTTTCTGTGACAGTTGATGTCTGTGGAGTTGTCTCAACAACAGCTGAAAATATTGAAATATCCAAGAATGCATTATGCATTATCTTGTTACCATGACAACAGCATTACCTGAAGTTATGAACAGAGATAACATCTAATAATCATTAGCAAGCGCGTAAAGTACCTACCTAATCTAGCAAAAAACACTGTATTTGTGCAGACCTTGCTGGATCAGAAATGCTTTGAGTTTCAAATAAGTGGAACGTAAAGAGAGGAACTTTTTCATAAAAGAGGAAAAATCACACCTATGAATAAAGGAAGTATAAGATTGTATGAGGGTTGTTCAATATGTAATGTGTATTGTACGAGGGTTGTTCAATATGTAATGTGTATTGTACGAGGGTTGTTCAATATGTAATGTGTATTGTACGATATTCAAAAGCATTCAACTCAAATAGTGAAATGAACATTATATCCCTTCAAAGCATTCTCTGCGATTTGAAATACGTAACTTAAATCTCCGAATCCATTTCTGAAATGCGTCTTGGTACGCTGATTTAGGTATACTTTTGAGACACTGACTGATGACTGAGCCAAAGGCCTGTTGGGACTTGTATCAACAACCAGATAAGAACTTATTAAGTTTTTGGAAAAAGGAAAAAGTCGCTTGGGGCTAGATCTGGAGAGTATGTTGGGTGTGGCAAGACAGTAACCTTCTCCGATTTCAAAAATTGCTTCACAAGCTCAGATGCATGTGATGGAGCATTATCATGTAGTAGACAAACATGTCTAAATCCTGACACAGGGCGTAATTTCTGAAAATATTTCTTGAGCTTTTTTCATATAACATCTTGGTAATACAGATCTGTAACACTTTTGACCTTCGGCACCAGATTTGCACGGCTATACCATCAAAAGAGAAGAATATGCAATAAAGGACCTTCTTTGTGCTCATGGTCCTTTTTGGCAACTACATGCCTTCTAGCGTGTTTGGTGAGCCATATTTTGTTTCCCATTTTTCTTACTAGTTCGAAATAGTGAACCCAGGTTTTCTCACCAGTAACAATGTTTGCAAAATGTCTTGATTGAAGTTTGGAAATATTTTGAACAACTGCTAAGCGGTTTGTACTCGTATCCTTTTGTAGTCTTCTGTCAATATATGGGGTATAAATCTGGCAAAAATTTTCAGTACTTTTAAAATATGCTTCAAAACGAAATGCACTCACGATAGCTATATGCTAACAGCTTTAGCAATATCACAAATCGTGTACCTGCCATCACTTTCAATCATTTCTTCGACTTTTGGGGCATTATTTTGTCTTGCCTGTCGCAGGTCGGCCAGATTTGCTGCATCTTTGACGAACTCTGTGCCAGTGAGAAATTTCTTTCCACACCTACGTGTCTGCTTTACCGAACGACCGAGTATTTGCGAACTTTTATATAAGCTTTATTTTCTTCAATATTCTCAACCCGTTTCCAAACCATTTTTACAACAGTGGTCAACGACTGGCTCTATTGAAATGACTTCAAGTTTAAGAGCTGAAGGCTTGAGTTTATAACGTTGGAAAGGTATTGAATAGAGCTATTCAGGAATATAAAAATCCATGAAATCGTGTGGTTCAATACACATTACACATCGAACAAACCATATATTTGGTTTTGTACAAACACAAACCTGAGCTTTTAGCAGCAATTGGTGTCTCCACAGACGATGCTTCTGTTGACACAGCAGGTGTGTCTGAAGGTTTTGTTTTAGTTTCACCTTCAGCTAAATTATCATTCAACACCATCATCATTGCTGTGAAATCACCCTGACTAATGGTTAACTACAATAAAGTCAGATCAGATAGCTGCAGTACAAACTGATATATAGCTACAAATATAGGGTTCTCAGGTAATTGTCCTTAAATATATGGATATCATGAAAGCACTAGGTGGCAATAAGAATACGTTCAACAATTAAATTCAGTGATTCAGAGGTGGAGGGTAATTGACATCATATTTATTATTTATTATTGTCACAGTGAATTAGGTGTCTTGTTGGATTTTTAATTCCATGATCTCTAAAACTACCATCATATGTTCTGTCGACTTATCTTATAAGCAGGCTAAGTGAAACGATTCCTTACAGACAATCAATATCACAATACTTCAAGAACTGCAATTTGGTATATTTTCAATAATTGAGTACAAAAATGTGGAAATTAAACTATAATAAATCAAAATGACAGAAATGTAATTCGTTACCTACCCTAATAGCATCCAGTTTTCCAGAAATGTCCATGTCTGGTTCTTCATGGAACCAGTTTGCTGCTAGGTTACGGCATAAATCTACCGTAATGGTAACCGGCTGTAATAATTCTACTTCACTTTGTACAAACTGTGAGGCATCAAGAATAGCTCTGTAATAAACAGGTTTATTTCATGAAAGAGGTTTTAATAACAAATCATCATTAAGAATGATCTTATACGACAAAGTTTCAAATAGGGCACTGTGTCAATTGGGTTACTGTTTTCAATGGGGCAAGGTTTCAATTAGTCCACGGTTTCAATGTCACTGTTTTAAAAAGGTCAATGTTTCAATTAGGACAATATTATAAATTGTAAAATGTTTCAATTGTCCGTGTCAACATTTTAAATGGATCAATGTTTCAATTGTTTGTGTCAACATTTTAAATGGATCAATGTTTCAATTGTTTGTGTCAACATTTTAAATGGATCAATGTTTCAATTGTTAAAATTGTTCCCGCCAAAAGCTGCTTTATTTATATGAAATAACACTGAAAACTTTGAAAGAGAACACATTTTTACCCTAAGCCTGTGGTATATTAGATGTGTTAGTTGAGATAAAACATTGACAAATATGATAAACACCATGGATGACTGGCAGGCTTCTCAAAACTTCTGTCCGACAAAATGAAAATTCGTCTGAACAAATATATTATAAATAGGTGTTAAATATTGTAAATCATGCCCAACTGCCAGACATCTGGTCTGGTACTCACCCAAAAGTTATTGGACCAGCTCAAAATTTGCCTGACATGTCTGATGGTCCAGCAACTTTCGGGAAGTCTTGACTAGTATAAGTTCAGCAAAAAAAGGGATCAGTTCTTGTACACATTACACACAACAAATTTAGCTGACAAACCTTGAAACTTTAACGTCAGTTATTGAAACATTCATTTTTTCTAGAACCGCTGGTACACCATTATCTGACACTCGGCCTGGTTTATGGAACGAGTTTTTCACCGATAATTGACCTAAATCCACCAACAAGACATTATACGACCTTGAACTTTGCGGCATGAAAATGATTGGAGCGTTCATGTTTACATCGAGGGAGAGACGTGAAGCTGTCTCCTGTAGGTTCTGGACGGCATCTTGCGAATACTCAGCCAATGTCTCACCAGCGGCTTTAATCCTAGCCTGAGCTGCTTGAAAGTTATCAAGAAAAGCCTAAAAATTATGAAGAAAAAAAAATCATAAAATTCTTATTTTCAATATCTGACTGGTCCAAGCAACTCCACATCATCCCTAACGTGGTGCACATTCCCTGCACCAAAGCGTTATACACCCTTCTAAAGTGTATAAATCAGTTGAACAGGGTTGTATTCTGTGACATTTTCTTCAATTACAGTAATTTGAGGTTAGGTTTGGTTGTTTTTTCACAATTTTACCATCATAGGTTAGTTACTACTGCCTGTATTTTAAAACAAAAATACCCATGATCTAAGAATTTTTCTACAGCGAAAAACGAGATAAGGAAGAAGTGCTGATGTACACGAAGCTACCATTCTACATGTATCAGTTTCATCATAAATATATAATGCTATACAATATACACACAGTTTATCCTAACTCACCAGTAGACTGGACACGTATTTGTTCAGGAAGGTCACTTTGATACGTCCAAGGGAAACTTGTACTTTCATGTCAACGTTATTCATGTCCTCATAACGTACACCAGCAGTGTTCTCATTGTAGATAGCAAGGTCGAGAGCTAACACTTCGCTGCCTTGGATCTCCAGGATCTGAAGCAACAAATCAATCGTGCACAGTAGAACAAAATTATAATAAATCCCAGGGGACACTTAATTACTTCAAAGTATCCATATTTCACTGTATCCATGACAATAAAATAAAGAAGGGCATGCCCCAGAAAATTTAAACACTTTACTGCATCCAATTTTTCAGTTCCTCTCAATTTTCAATTTTATTTAACCTTGTTTTACTGTATATGCAAATGTTCTTCAGAAATATTGCATGATTGAAATAATTTCGCGAAATCATACAAGAAACAAACAGAATCGAAGACAAAAATCTGATTGGTTGACACAATCAATAATTGATCAATGGCATGGCTGCATTCTGTGACTAGTCAAAAATGTTTTAGAACCACTGGCACACAACAATTTTCAGACTGAAGTTTTAAAACCTACAATTAAACTGTTTTGTCTTTCTCTCATGGCAAATTGTAATAATCATATAAGAACATTGATTAAGTATTTCCAAAAAAAAGGACAAAATGTCAGTATTGAAATTATATGTGACACACTTCCTACAAATTACATTCTTATCTCAGATAATACATTAAGAAGTATTTACACACTATCAACACAATAATACTAAAAACTTATTGAATTCATTTTCCATCATTTTAAGGGATCATGATTTACATACATTAGGGAAGAATGTGAGAGGATCACGATCAGTCACAGATATATCCTTCAGCACCGTGGAAACCAGTGTTTGTCGTTCTTGTAACGTGACGTCAGCTTCAATACCTATTTATACAAAGAGAGTGATTCTTATGAGATATGACAAATCAAAGGCAACAAGAAATGGGAAAATTTAAGAGATAACAATTTACAAACTGATAAGTCACATCGGTATTTTTTTTTCTTTTATAGCTAAAAAATACAAAATGTGGTCAATAGTAAAATCAATTTTCACAAACAGGTCTTCAATTTCAGATCTATTTTTTAAAAGCAACGCCTACTTTTACTTATGAACCAATAATATTACTATAATCATAAAGTTAACCAATCCGATCAAAACATCTGGATAAAAGTATCATATCATTTGTATCTTGAGTAATCAGGATTTCCAAAGCAAGCTTACAAATTCACAATTTTCATTCCAGTACGCATGTTGTTTATAACAGTTTTCAGAAACACGCTACTTTCACGCACCATATTACAATGCCACAAATTGGAAACTACAGTCCAATTTATTATCAAGGGACCAGATGGTAGGTTTGAATGTTCAAGAAGGGGATGTCAGAAATTACAGAAAATGAAAATGAGTCTTAAGAGAAAGTTCAAGTCATTCTAAGAAATGGTATTTCAGCACCAGCCAATGAGATTGAAGCCCTCATATCATAATCCAATCAGATCTTAGTACTTACATTGCTGTCCAATCAGATTCAAATAAATCTGTTTTCTTTCAAATTTGTACACCAATTATATTCAAACATAAATAATATTAACCAATCAAATTGCAGCATCACCTTTTATTTTGATATCAGTCAGTATTTTCTCCTCTGTACAAACAATCACAGAAAACATCTTCAAACCGGCCTTCACCTGCATATCAATAACCTCCAAAGGTTTAGGAACTTTTTCTATAAAAATATAACAAGGTTTTATTGTGTTATAATCTATCAATCTTACAATTATTTAAATTCTACTATTTCCAGTGGAAGGTCTCTCATCTTCGTTGACAGTTTGTTTGACATTACGAGGAATGACATAATCACCCATTTCTTTTTTCACTGAAGTTCAAAGTCGCACAAACCATCAAAGTCATTTGGTAACTTCCAAACTTCAGCAGTAGAGGTTGAAGACACCATGTTTAAACCTATGTAGAACTATCAACCTTCTGTAAACTAGATGGACAGCTTCCTCACATGTTCAATCAGACAGTTCAAATGTATAATCATCTTTGTCTTTAATTTAATCTTTTAAACGTAATTTTGTACTTATTACCAGGTAAGACCTGAAGGTTTTTGTTATTGTTATAAAAACAATTACAATATGTCAAATTTGTAGTGCTCTATCCTATCTTGAACCATACTTAAATATTTCTTTTTCGTCTTGTTTGTTCAAAGATCATTTTCAATCGTAACAATTATTGTGTATATATATAAAAACTTAATTCCGAATAAACTGAAACTGAAACTCTGAAATTTGGTACAGGGTGAAACTTGAACTCACAAATATAAAGGGCTAGGGATTACAAGTCAGAGACCGTAACCACTCGACCACGGAGACTCCCTTCAATGGATAAAATAATTAATACACCTTAAATCATTAATTACAGGTTAATTAATGGTTTGCGGTCATTATTTCACATAGAATAAGAAAAATAAGCAGAAACTGAAGAAAGCATGGTGTATGAACAGCATATTATGAACCCTTTTCCGAACAGCTCAAGTTCTTCTACAAAATTAATATCTTTATAAACTAACAATAATTGACAATCAATACTATACACTTATGAGCATAAAACGCAAAGCTACGATAATAACTCATATTAAATGATAAAATTAACATTTGTTTTACAAACTTTTCTTTGCTGCCTTCGGCGACTCTTTTTCTTGCTTCTGTACATCAGATTGTTCAGCAGTTTGTGGGATGGCTGGAGGTTGTATCGATTGAGCAAATTGTAGAAGGTCTAAAATAGCCTCCTGATGTAAGAGCACTTCAAGGGAAGAGAACTCTACACCTAGCGTCTGCTCTGTATTCTTGTAGGTGGAATCAAAATCAGGTGCATCGGGGTTAGCCTTAAGTATGAAAATATTGATATAAGAAATAAAACGTTTTTTTTCTTTTTCACAGGGTCAAATGGCGCATCAACATTCAAGGTCATTTGGCATCTCTCCAGAACGGAGCTAGAAATTTCCAGTCAGAAACCATAGCCACCCACCAAAGAGAGACCCAAGAAAAAAAATACAGAAAATACTAAATAATACTTCAATACAGGAACTGTGGTCACTATGGTATCATCCCAATTAGGGACAAGTCTCCAGATATATATATACATGAAATTTGGTGTTGTTCAACGTGGCATAACAGGCTGAATACGTAAAAAACACAACGTAAAAAATATTTTAAGTTATTCACAAAGATTAGATATTATACTTTCATATTATGCAACAAATAATCCAACCGAATGTACGAAAATAGCGTTTGATTGCAATTAACACAGTACCCCATTATTTACTACCCCTTATCAGCAAGAAACATCTAGGGAACAGTGCTCAACTGATACATCACTTAGTATCGCTAGCATAGTATTGACCAAAGATGTGATTAATAATGTTTACCGAAATTTATCCATTCCAGGGTCATTCATGTTTTAGCATGTTTTAACGTAATATTTATAGAACGTTTAAAGAACTACAGCATATTTAAATTGCCAGGATATTATATAGTAAGAAATACGTTTGCTTCGTTAATGAAGTAATTCAAAAATAGACGTATGCAAGCACAAAAATTTTAAAGGATTCATGCATTGAATAATGTAATCTCGAAAAATATGCAAGTCCAATGTCCGTAAAACGTTACCTATTTTCTACAATATAGTTTGTTTGGTGTAGTTTTCAACTGTATTACCAAAGATGTACAGATTTATTTAAATGAAAGGTTACACTGAAATAAATTTGTTTATTGCTTATGTCAACGAAAATTTGAAACAATGATATTCGTTTACTAAATCTAACAGTTTTAATATACGGACAATTTAAATATGATGTAGCTCTATAAATTGCGTTAAAATGTGTTTAAAACACACATGATGCTGGAATATATAAATTTCATTGAACATATTTGTACATCAATTTAACCACTTATGTCGATATTATACAAGCGATACTAAGTTACGTATCAACTGATACTGACTTGCACTTTACGGAGCCCCATACAGCGCCGTCCCCTGTATGATTCTTGCAGACACGTGAATTCAACAAAGGGGTTCTGTGTTTATCGCAATAAAATGTAATTTTGCGCATGCAGTCAGATTGTTTTGTTACGCTACCATGAGATATTGAATTCTAGTTTTCTTACATTAATGGAGATACATGGACCCACGTGTCAAACATTTAAATAAAGAGTTGTCTACCTTGAGGAAGTTGACAGCTAACAGTTTAGAACTTCCACCTGCAAGTTGTGGCGTGTTAATCAAGTTTATATGTGCCCCTCTATCCGTCACTGAAAAACAAGAAAACCATTCAACAATTATTAATAATTTTATTTACAAACATTAAGTAAAACGCACATTTTTGTTATTTAGTGCAAACAATGCATAATTCAGCTCTCAATTATTAAATTATGGTCAGATTTAGAGAGTCATATAAAAATTTCTAGCCAGACATCATCTACAACAAATAAACTGTTTACTTTAAATGGTAACGTTTTGTCAAGTTGTATACATAATTTTAGAGTTCAAATTTCATTACTTTATCAAAATAAAACCACAGACAGGATACAAGCACGGTTCAGTCTTTGAAATGAATAAAATCAGAGACATGCAAAAACATGACCAATAGAATTAGACAAGAAAATAAATACCAAGTTTCGACTAACGTCCTGAACATACAGTTGGTAGTTCTAAAAAAACCTTTTTCCAATAAATTTTAAAACCTTTTTCCAATAAATTTTTATACCTTATTCCAATAAATTTTTATATTAGCATGAAATATGGAATATCAGCATGAAAAAAAAAGACTACAAAATCATGGGTTGGCAGACAGAAATAGGGTCGGTCAGGTTAGTGAAACATTTTATTTTGCGGTTTGACAATACCTACACAAAAATTTCCAGTCCATACATATAAGTAATAAAACATTTGTAACAATTTTCTATAATATTTTGTTGTATTAGTGTATGCTAATTGATTTGAATTATTCGTTAGAAGGGGAAAATACACCACACACTAACCTTCATAAATATGATCACCTAACTGTGTAGCAAACTCGTCTGTCACTGAATCGTGCAATTATAAATAAAATAAAAATATAAATTCATGCATAAAATGACAGTTTACAATAAAAATACATGCATCCTAGTTTTCTTCATATTCAAATTTCCATCAATCATTCTTCTCACTTTTTCACTATGTCAATCCATAACAATGACATGACGTGATATGTACATGCATTTATTCAGATACATTTCAATCTTAGGTTTAAAACCAGTCAAAATTTCAAGCAACTGATTGGTTAATTCAGACAACAACAAAAAATTGACCAATCACAAGACTGAAATCCATGACTGGTTCTCAATCTCAATATTATAATACTCTGGCCCACTTCAACATTTTCAGAGACATTTGTCCACATAGCTGGTTTGGTGAAAATAAACAAAATGCGAGGATAATGCACAAATGCAGAAAAGACAAAACTAAGACAAACATTCTAACATAGATCTAAATACAATGCTGTTGGCTGGTTTTGCATTATTGCAAGTTCTTTCTGAAGTCTATTGTCATACATTTTTATGAAATCCTTTCTATTCTGACATTAGCCGACAGAAAAACACGCAGCTGGACAGATTGATTAGCATATCTCAATGTGAGGTGCAAGAAAATGGTATTGCATTCAATACTTGTAATATAATGCCTTACTGCATTTCAAAGTTGCAATTCACATTCCAGGAAAATGAACAGAATGAGTTACTTAGTTTCAAATGGACTTCCATGTGTTTCGACACATTGTAAGAACCAGGTAAAAATCCCAATTATTATGGTTTATTTCTCCAGATAAACAGCTAAATCATTAGAAAATTGCATAATCTGACAAAAATCCACCTGATAAAAAACAACTAACAATCTTTCACTTCCACCATTTATCTTTCAAATTGATACTCTTTACATCAATTCACCCATGATTTGTATTAAGATTATAGTTTATTAGTAAATATTTTGCCCCAAATTTTACCAGTAGTAAATGATATGGAAGTTTCTAAAATAGTAACTTTAAAATGGGTCTTATACCTGATTTGAAGGGAAACAGTCTAAAAGGATTAAACCCTAAATGGTCTTGCTTTCATAAAGCCAGCCAACAAAACAGATAAAATTTTCAAGCAACTGAATGATTTAGAACACAGTTAGAAAGTTGATTAAGCACAAAGTTGAATTCCACCTCGCTGACTTGGTGAAAATGCAAAAAATAAGACAACATTCATGAATATTCGTATGAAAGTTAAAACATTTAATAAAACATTAATGGCATTCAGTTAGGTATATATACCAGTAGTTACATCCAATTTTGACATCCAACTTTATAAGCACAACATTATCAATATTGAGAATTCATCACAGTAAAGTGGTTCTAACATATCACTTTTAATTCCTTGCTTACTTGAGAAAAAATATTGAATCAAGGTAATTAATAAATTTGTAAATTTCAGAAAAAAAACAAAATAAAATGTAAGAAAGTATTACACCAAGACAGACTGAATGAAGCTTGCGTTGTGAAGCAACATTTTGACCAAAGGCATAACAACATGTACTCAGTTCTTTGTTCAATAAAAGCAAATGTTTTGAGAAAATTAGTAGAACAACATTCATACAGGACAATGAAGGACTGAAAAATCGCCTGAGAACAAAAAATATACAGTAATAAAAAAACCTATCAAATGTGAACAGAAGATACCCATTTTAATCCCACCTTCCAAATTAAGTCAACTAATAAACTTAAATCAAGCTTAGCCTGTCAAATTATCTATTTTTTCAAAGCAACGCCTACTTTTACTTATGAACCAATCACAATGCATCATGCACAACAATATAGAGCCCCAAACCTTTAACAAACTTGGTGACTGCACTTTTTTCAACAGCTGCAAATACATCATGTAATACATACTTTGAACTCTTTTTCTTTGTCTCATTATTAAGTTGTTAGATTAATGAGTTAAAATTCAAAATACAATTTATTAACAAATTATATACATGTTATAGAAGCACACAATTTCACTACACAAAACATGTGTTAAAAAACAAGACGGATTATTATACATGTAAAGTATACGTAAATATATCTATAAAAATGTCCAGGATAAAAACATGAATTGGATTATGGTAAGAGACAACTAAAACACGACTCAGATTAAGGTAAGAGACAACTAAAACATGAATTCATCCTTTATGAAGTTCACATTGAACCATAAAATTAATTCATCATCCATTATGGGTATATTCAACTAAACCTCATCTTAAGCCACTAATAGTCACAAATTCACAATAAACATGAATAATTTGGAAATTCGAAATAGCCAATAAATGAAATCCTGATTTGTTCTGTTTAGATAAACACACTTTTTATTAAGAATGGAAATGATATTGGTAACTTTTGTTTTTTACAAACTTTCAAAGTCATGCCAGCCAAAAGTTATCAGATCTGTTCGAAAATTAGACATTAAAGTTCTATAAGCAAGTCAAAAATATAAATAATGCTCTTAAAAACTGAGGTTAATTTAAGCAACTTACCAGTGTTAACTTTTAAATATTGCACATAAACTCCGCCAAGAAAAGCTTCGGCTGACATGTCAAATGTTCTCATCTTGACCTTAGTACCAAGGTCATTTACAACAAGACGTAGTAATGGCTTATCTTGATTCATTGACCGTTGAGCAATGTTGATGCTAATCTGAAATATGACAAAAACCGCATATTACAGTATAGTAGACCATACTGGCAAAGTTTACCAGGTTATGTATCCATAGTTTCACATTTTTAACTCACGGTTATCATGACATCCATGCTGGCAAGACATCAATAAAGTGCAAATTTTTAGCATACTTCGACGATTCCATCAAGAATAATATTTAAGAATCAAACAACCAAACTGTTCATATCATCCAACAGACATCATTAAACATAAGTAAGTGGAATTAACATCAAAGGCAGAACTAAAAAATCATTTTAATCGTAAGACCACCTCATAATAAAATGTCTACTAATTTTAGGACTGGTTTCCAATATTTCCGATAAATTTCAACTTGATAATAAGACCATCTTGATTTTACCACAAATGTTTTGCCCCAAAGATGGTAATAGTACCAAGGGATTACTCATTACTTAACGACAGACAATATGAACATTCATTGAAGATGAGTCAAAACCAACAATTCAGATAACACTTTAGATCAATCAAACATATGAACACATTAGAACTTCATATATAGAAAAAATCACGACTACAGTGCAGAGGGTAATGGCAAAATACACAGAATTAGAAAGTGCTAAAGAAGACAAAACATAGAAGTTTTTCACCTCTTGTAGAATTAGAAAATGATAAAGAAGACATAACATAGAAGAGTTTTTCACCTCTTGTAGAATAAACTCAAGTTCCATGTCAGTAAGATTAACCACTTCTTGCGACTCTGATCTGACAGGTGCAGCTTTCTTATCTTCATCACCGATAGCAACCTTTTCAGCTATCCTGTTCTCATTCAAATCTACAGTTGGCAAAGTGCTAGGGCCCTGGAATGAGCATAATTATTTAATCAACCAAACACCACTAAAATTAGCATTTACCCTTCTGTCAACTGATGTAAGGCAATCCAAGTCATATTCTTAATACTTCAAGTCTTACTGAAGAAAAAATATTTTGATAAACAGAAAACAGTAAAAGCAACTAGTTGAACAAGCCCTGAAATCAGCATATTTTCTTACATCGATAGATTTTATATATGTGATAACCAACTAATTTGGTGCCACTCTATTTATTTCGTGAACATAAATACGATAACAAAGGAAGATACTGTAACCCGCCTTTGTCCAGGGATTTCCCTGATGCAAGTTTCTTGTGTCCCTGACACGATATTCAGCCAAGGGACTCGCATTGAGAGTGACCATCGCATCCTCGGAACCCCTTTCGACTCGGAATTTGCCCTTAACATTTTCTGTGTGAGACCCCCAAAATTCCCAAGAGACCCCTAAAATGTTGGAGATAGGAGTTTCGGGGACCCTTGGGCAAAAAATCTTAGGGAAAACCCTGCTTTGTCTACAGTTTGATTAGAATGTTTCAAAATGAGACAACAGTTTTGGTTAAGTCCAATTTTGTCTGTATATTTATATTTTACCTCAGCAAAAACATCCACTGGTTCATCTTGACTCGGTGCAGGAAGTGGTATACTTTGTACCAGAGATAATATCTCCTGTAATCTGTGATCTGACATGTTCAAACTTAACAACGGAAGCTCTCCTTTGACTTTCATTCTAAGATTAAAAAAGATATCAATTCTAAAATTAGACACAAATATCTATTCTAATAGTAGAAACGAAACATCCATTCTAAAAATAGATACAAACATTTATTCTAACATGAGGGCCACGATGGCCCTATGTATCACTCACCTCAAAGCCTTATGAATTCACGAGTTGGTTAGCGAATGACAAAAGACAGAACCAATGTAGACACAGAAGCATAATTTGATTGATATTGAAAGAGAACAAATTGAAAATTACGCACTGAATATCTAAGATTTAGACCACGTGCTATTGGCTAAGAAAATTTGCACGGGTTTTCCTTACATAATCTGTTTAAAACAAATTCTCCCCGGGACAGTGTCAATTTCGACCCCATGGGCACCATATGAAAAATCTCTTTGGGGAACTATAAGACACTGCTACACACAAGATATCACAACATTATCTTAATAGAAAATCTTGGTAGAGGACCATCACAGGATCATTCATGTGGGGTTTCAATGAAATTCTCACAATGGTTTAATATACAATTTCCTTTGAATCAATTGTTGACGACATATGACACACATCTCATGACCACGGACAACAGACAGGGAGATCACTATAATTGTATAAAACATTGAAAACAAAAACGGACAAATATTAGGACTCAACAATGTTGCCTTTGACCTCTCCGTGATTTCTAATCAATCACTTGTTTGTTTTTTTCATTTTAACAACTTGAATATAAGAATGGAAGTCGAAACATTTAAACTTCACTCAACCAAATATTCCCAAACAAATGGCCCCTGATTTTACAACATACATATCTGACTGTACATTACTTAAAAGAATAAAACAATTTCACTTACTTCGGCATTCTGGGGTCTTTATCAAACATACATTTCTGGAGTAAAACATTAATGGAGATTGGGCACAAAATATGCATAGGTGAGTCTGTAAGTGCTCTGGCACTCTGCCAATCTTCTCCTAAAATATCAAATACACGTTTATTCCTTAAATGTAAACAAACCAATTTGAAAACAATTGTTTGAAAATATGTTGTACATCAATTTTGAGCAAAAGGTAGATTGAATGCGTTTCGAAGATATAAACGCTATGTACTAGATACCAGGATTCAGTTGTGTGTCAGAAATATTTTGTAACGTCAAACATGCGATAGAAACACATACAAGTAACACAAAATCCATAAAATTAACGTAATGACATTTTTTACTTTTCCGTTAGATATCTCCGTTAAGACTTTCTTTTCGTCTGCTTGTCTTATGTGAGTTTCATGATTCAACCAATTAGGTTGCAGTTCTCTGAATAATTGTCAGTTAGATCAATCAATAAACAAGTTTCTTATGTTAGATTGAATCTTGAGTATCATATTTAATTTAAACAACGTATCAAAAATCAAAAAAATTTTCAGCACACATATTTTTGATAGTGTACCACATCAGGGGCGCATTTCAAAGACAAGTCTCACTTAGGGAAAGTTTTTAAAACATAAACATTTCTGATGTTTGTAAATAAAACCCTTTTATTGTATTGATTGATTTGTGTATCTACTGTCAGCTATTAAAGGTATAAATCTGAAATATACACCATTAGCAAGTGTTTCAAGTTTAAAAACTCCTATCTTAGCGAAGATATATCGATGAAATGAGCCCCAGATGACTACGTACCAGAGTGAGCCATGAGGAGCTGTATTCTATCTAGTTTTATGTTAAACTTGTCGTATGCACTTAACATCACATCTTCCAACATTCTCTGTTGACCCTTAACCTGTACATCACTCGACTGGTTCCTCTCAGTTCCAATCTTAAGGTTACCAAGGTCAAGGATTAACTTGGCAACATCTCTACAAAGAGAAATAATATATTAACTATTTAAAAGGAAAGCATTTCTGGAAAAAAAAATCTCATCACCCGAGAATATAACCAACCAATAATACTGACCCAAATCCACCTAATACACTTAATAGGAGATAAAATATTATCTTCCTGAAGTGTCATCTACCGCGACCAGAATTCGAACCCGGATCTCTGGGTTACAAGTCCAGCTTACTAACCACTGGACCACGGCCATGGCCCTTCCCGAAGTGTACCATCTCAGAGCTGTCTGCAGCAAAGCTATAGAGGGATTTAAACAGCTTTGAAGGATTCGACCTCACACTTTCTCCATTAAGGAAGCAAAAGTAGAATAAACAAGAAGACAGGAGGGTCATGATGGCCATGCATCACTCACCAGAATAAATAAATCACTAAAAAGGTAATAAAGGTACACTTCTGGGCAGATAAAGGGGAACAATAACAAATTTGATACAGGATCACCAAGGATACTACAAAGGAATATTAGTGATGACCAGATGATGCTACAGACCAAATTCGGTGATGATACAACCACTGGATCATGAAAAGAAAAGAAGTTATTTAAAGTCATTTCTATTTTCAGCACTAGTGGCCCCCTTACATGAGCTGGTCAAATTCATCATAATACATAAGATCCATCCATACATTCGTGAGAAGACGGCATCTAAATGTATTTCTGTTTTTAATCCTAGTGGTCCCTAAAAAGGGGTCAACCATTTTATTTTGAGCAAGTCTCATAGAAAACTATCTAAGGATGCTAAACACTAAGTTTGGTGCTGATTAATCTATTGGTTTAAGACAAGAAGTTTAATGGTATTTATATTTTTAGCTCTTTTAATGGTATTTATATTTTTAGCTCTTTTAATGGTACTTATATTTTTAGCTCCCCTGACCCCTGAAAGGGGTCAACTGGTATAATATGAGCAAATTGCAGGTAGGAGGTCACAAGAATACTTCACAGTAAATTTGAAGGAAATCTGACCCGTTGTTGACGCCAGACACCAGAGTATCCACCTTCCCATACTAATAGCTCACCCTGAACCTTTGGACCTGGTGAGCTTAACAATGTTGATAGGCAGTTGAATGATCCAGAGGTTAGAATACATTTTTTATTTGTTAACATTATTACAAGTTTGTATTGGGAACGAAAAGCTGAAACAATGAAAAATTTGGGGTCGTGGAATTTTTTAATGACTCAGTCATGTAACTAAAAACCAACATTTTAAAGAATTTTTATCATCATAAGTTAAAAAGTTTAAAACAAAACGAGCAGTTAGCTGAGGATGACAGCAAGCTACTTGGAAAATGAATATTCTATGACAAATGTGGCTGAGATATTGTCACAATGAAATGCAACAATGATAGTAGAACTGTAACACAATACAAGTCAAAGTAATTAATCAGATTGGGAACCGTTCAACTCAGAAAAACTGGACAACCATTGTGGACACCACCTACCTGCCGTAGACTATGTTTTTTTACAGAAAATTCTTATCACACAATACATGACTGAAAAAATATACACTGTATCTTACTTCTGCTTCCTCCAGATTCCCCCATGAGGTACAATGACGTAGGACGGTTTTAGATCTACAGAAATTTCCATATATTTCTTCTGGTCTATGGCATGTTGTAGGCCTGATGCTGACTGTTCTTTTATGTCTTCATACTTCGCCATGGCAGCCTGCGATAACCTGTAAACATAACAAAACATAAGCTTTGTCACTTTTTGCATTGGAATTCAACACACAAAAACAATACATTCATCCAAATATATCACATATCCATTCAACTATGATTCCGCAAATTTAGGACCGTGTGACAATGTTTTTTTTTAATAAAATTTCATGTCAGTAATATTATGATTATGATACCACAGCACAGGTCTAAATAAAGTTTATGTTCTACCAACATATCAAACCTGGCAGGTGTTTATAACACTTATAAACAACATATGCCATTTGTCTACTCACTGTTTCAGTTGAATGTCTTTCGGGGGTATGAAAAACTCAGCCATTTGGTTTACAGTTACCTGGAAACATTCATAGTTTATAATAAAATGTACTAGAATAAAAGTTTTTGAAGGTCAAACTATATTATCGAGCTACCAAAACATTTTAAACCACAAAGTTGACATACATCAGCTTGCTTTGTTTTTATGTGACTTATTGTCACTGGGTTTAACGCTGTTTTTCAACAATTTTTCAGCTATATACGGTGACCGGTTCACCTAACCAGTTTTCCTGGACTGTATTCTAACCAGTACTAACTTACCCTTCCACAAGGAGCCGGCAACTTCTCCACATATGGAGGAAAATCAACATTTTTTGTCAAATTTTCATAGAAGAAACTGATTGGCAATCAAAATTGAACTGGATGCATTAATTAAATAAATAATTGTTGATTACATACGACAATTATGATCTGATTGTTATACTGATAATGGCTTGCTTAGAAAAAACGCAGCAGGTATTGTTTTGGAGTAAAGATTGAAGACTTGATAATGGATTTCAAAGTCATGGTTCATACAGAAACTGAAGCAAGAAGTTCAAAGACATTTTTGAGGATATTAAGGCAAGTTTAACGTTTGAGTGTCCATAGTGCTGCATGACATTCACCTTAGCATAGCATGTAGTATCCAAGGACAGAATCACTGCAACAAACATTAATGCAGAGATACTGACAACCTTCGCTGTGTCTAGTTTCCGCATTCTCCCTTTTAGGGATCTATACGTAATATTCATATTAAGGTGTCAACAGTTAAGAATTTCACGGTTTTCAGGCCCTGGTCACTATTCATGCTACTTTCAAGAACCAGTTTAAGGCCCAGTTAGATTCAGTGTCTTTTTAAGGCCAATGCCAAAAGTTAGGACTTTTTTAGGCTTGTATGAACCATTTAAGATGATCTCGACATTTTGTAGCGGAAAAGCTTATCTAAGGAACAATGTCTCAAAATTTTTATAACTGTTTTCGTTTTTAATCTGAGGCATATCACGTCATTGTCAGCTGGGTTCGGCGACGGAATTTTTTTAGTCATATATCTAATTAACGATTGACGCCATTAAAAATTTGAAGCACGATTACCTGCATTAAACATTTACTGTTATTTGAAAGCTACTTGTAGTAACACAATGTTACCTTACATAGAGAGCGTTTAAACTACATGTGATATGGACTTTTAGAAGAACCACAAAATATAATATTTGTTTCAAATCACTTTCAATGAACTCGTTATGGTAGGTTTACTTATGTATACAGTAATGGTTTAGTTTTCAAACCTATAAATTAGTGGAACGTGATATGACCAAACAATCAGCATTCCTACTTCAGGAGAACAATAACTTACAATGTATGAGAGAGATTGTATGATTTAGAGAACAATTACTTACAATGTATGAGAGAGATTGTATGATTTAGAGAACAATTACTTACAATGTATGAGAGAGATTGTAAGATTTAGAGAACAATTACTTACAATGTATGAGAGAGATTGTATGATTTAGAGAACAATTACTTACAATGTATGAGAGAGATTGTATGATTTAGAGAACAATTACTTACAATGTATGAGAGATGTTGTATGATTTAGAGAACAATTACTTATAATGTATGAGAGAGATTGAATGATTTAGAGAACAATTACTTACAATGTATGAGAGAGATTGTATGATTTACAGAACAATTACTTACAATGTATGAGAGATGTTGTAAGATTTAGAGAACAATTACTTACAATGTATGAGAGAGATTGTAAGATTTAGAGAACAATTACTTACAGCATCATAAATAATCTGTACAGGCCTTGTGTTAACTCTAACTCTGGAATCACATTTACCGTCTAACGGGTTTGTCTCAAACAACACATCCAGTAATGATAAAGCCTGCAATATGTAGAAAAATTTTGCAATAGTCCTGCTGAAAAAATATGCTGTAATTAAGATGCACAGTATTTTTATATGTGTAAAATATCATTATCAATAACAATTGACCCCAGAGGTGACTGTTTAAGTTTTCCTAATAAAGATTTTCTGGTAGAAAACTGACTTGAAGTCCATCTTTGCTTATTAATGCATTTTGTTTCATTTTATATTACAATTTTGAGGGAACCAATGCACTACGCATGGAGATTGGAGGAAATCATTATAGTACAATAATGTAAGAAAGTAACAAAGTTTATTGTAAACCTGTTGACTCTGATCAGACTGCGTTATAGACGTCATCATTCTTGGTACAAATTCTCCTTGTTGTGTTCCCAGTAGAGACATCTTGTCCAACTTCAAATCTACCCTGAAATATTGTAAATAATCATCAATTACCTACCCTGAAATATTGTAAATAATCATCAATTATCTACCCTGAAATATTGTAAATAATCATCAATTACCTACCCTGAAATATTGTAAATAATCATCAATTATCTACCCTGAAATATTGTAAATAATCATCAATTACCTACCCTGAAATACTGTAAATAATCATCAATTATCTACCCTGAAATACTGTAAATAATCATCAATTATCTACCCTGAAATACTGTAAATAATCATCAATTATCTACCCTGAAATATTGTAAATAATCATCAATTATCTACCCTGAAATATTGTAAATAATCATCAATTATCTACCCTGAAATATTGTAAATAATTATTAATTATCTACCCTTAGAATATTGTAAGTAATTACAAGTTATATACCCTGAAATATCGTAAATAATTATAAATCATCCGCCAAGAAATAATGTAAGTAATTACTGACTAACTCAAAACAAGAGGACAATGATGGCTCTCTCTTCACTCACTTGAGTAAAGATTGCAACTTCTACGGATTTCCTGTTATTTCCCCTGATGACTTAGTTTTTTATCCCAGATGACCCATGTTCGAACTTTTCCAATATTTCATTGAGACGAACATTCTGTCCAGGGCTGATGAAGATTCACTCAAAAGTGTGACTTCTAGAGTGTTAACAACCCCCACGTGTCGACGCTGGACTCGGAGAATGACTGATCACTACTTGCAAAGTCTTAATTAAATTCATACTTTACAATCTTGTACAATGTTTCATTTCAAAGTATCATAAGTATTAGTGTTAAATAAACTGATGTAAGACAGACTTACTTAACGGCACTTGCTGCTGGTCTTTGACCTACAGAGGCAAACACATTCTTCAACTGTAACTTTAATATCTGTGGTTCCCTGTATGATATAATAGATAAATTTAACTAAACATATATCAATTTAATCACTTAGGTCAATACTATGCAAGCAATACTAAGTTATGTTTCGATTGATACTAACTTGTACCTTACAGAGCCCACTACAGCGCCATCCCCTAGATGATTCTCGCTTATTAAGTAATGTAGACAAAGGGATACAGCGTTTATAGCAATAAAACACTTTTTTAAGTTAAATGTTTGGTTGCATGATATGAAAAAATGATATTTAATCTTTGTAAATAAATAAAAATATGTTTTTATGTATTAAGGCACTTATGCTACATTAAACCAGAAAGACGAAGGTAGAACAAATCATTTTTATCCTCTAAACATGGCTATATAACTTATACATGTATTTAGTTTTCAATATGAAGTACAAACTTACTTTTTACTGTCATCTTTTAACATCACAGAAACATTGTTCAACTTCGTAACCAGTCTAACAGCAACAAACTGAAGGAAATAAAAAAGACAGTCCAAGTGCAATTTAAGGGTATTCAAAAAATTTCTAAATTTGTCAAAAAAACCTAATTTGTTTGATTGTTTGTTTTTATGTGACTTATTGTCACCGGGTTTAACGCACTTTTCAACAATTTTTCAGTTTAATACAGCAACCAGTTTACCTAACCAGATTTCCTGGACGGTATACTAACCAGTACTAACTTACACTTCCATAAGGAGCTGGCAACTTCTCCACATGTGGAGGAAAATCAATATTTTTGTCAAATTTTCATAGAAGTGTATGGCCTGCCCGACCGGGATTCAAACCCAGATCTCTGGGTTTCAAGTCCAGCGCACTGACCACTGGACCACAGCCGCAGCCAAAATAACGTAAACCGTTAAATTATTTCCACATACTAATGTTAACAATACTCTAGCAGATAGAGGAACAAATGATGCATAACATAAGGAATCAATGCCTCAAAAATGTAAAAGCAATGAAAATAAAAGGATATCAAATGAGTTTAGAACAATGACTCGTCAGAAAATTCATTAAATAATCTATGAACTCTTCAGTGACATTCTTACCTCCTTTGGAAGAGTTGGATCAGCTTCATTCTCCTGGTAACCAATAGCATCGTACAGTTTGTTCTTTTCTTCCTGAGTGAATTGTTCATAAAATTGCTTCTCTGAAAAAATGAATCAGTGAAAGACTAAATAACAATCTATTTGGAATCACTTTTGAAGAACCACATTCCGACACTATTCACCAAATAGGTGAATAAATTAACCTACTTTATATCATTTTTATATCATTATTTATTTATCTAAAACATCCAGTCAGTGATCACAGCGTATTGCTTTGTTTGACAGGTAGAGATTAAGGTATATGTTCTTAGATTTACAACATGTGTGTCGTACAATCGTACTTTCTCTGTGACAAATTGGTTGGAGATACTATGTAACAGCTTATCATTCCCACTGCTTATCTTTAATGTAGAAAAGTTGGCAGAGTAATTGCAGAGTACAAGGTAAGTACTGGTAATGATGACGAACTCCAAGAAATATGAGAAAATCATCAACACAGCGTAACAAACTCACGTATTTCCTCAGGTCCACCTTCTTGCTTTTTCTCCTTCTTTTTAGAACTGCCCCCAAACCAGCCACCAAACCAACCAGCATTCTTTTTCTCCTCCGCACGTTGAGCTCCACGTTTGGCTGCCTCCACCTCAGCTTGTTGACGAATCACAGTGATGTTAAACACGTCCAGAAACTTCTCACATTCCTGTAAATTAACGTAACAAATATCTGTAAATATACATAACATAACAAATATCTGTAAATATACATGATAAATATCTGTAAATATATATAACATAACAAATATCTGTAAATATACATGATAAATATCTGTAAATATACATAGCACAACAAATATCTGTAAATATACATGATAAATATCTGTAAATATACATGATAAATATCTGTAAATATACATAACATAACAAATATCTGTAAATATACATAACATAACAAATATCTGTAAATATACATGATAAATATCTGTAAATATACATAACAAATATCTGTAAATATACATGATAAATATCTGTAAATATACATGATAAATATCTGTAAATATACATAACATAACAAATATCTGTAAATATACATAACATAACAAATATCTGTAAATATACATGATAAATATCTGTAAATATACATAACAAATATCTGTAAATATACATAACGTAACAAATATCTGTAAATATACATAACGTAACAAATATCTGTAAATATACATGATAAATATCTGTAAATATACATAACAAATATCTGTAAATATACATAACGTAACAAATATCTGTAAATATACATAACGTAACAAATATCTGTAAATATACATAACGTAACAAATATCTGTAAATATACATAATAAATATCTGTAAATATACATAATAAATATCTGTAAATATACATAACATAATAAATATCTGTACATATACATAATAAATATCTGTAAATATACATAATAAATATCTGTAAATATACATAATAAATGTCTGTAAATATACATAATAAATATCTGTAAATATACATAACATAATAAATATCTGTACATATACATAATAAATATCTGTAAATATACATAATAAATATCTGTAAATATACATAACATAATAAATATCTGTAAATATACATAATAAATGTCTGTAAATATACATAATAAATATCTGTAAATATACATAACAAATATCTGTAAATATACATAACATAATAAATATCTGTAAATATACATAATAAATATCTGTAAATATACATAACAAATATCTGTAAATATACATAACAAATATCTGTAAATATACATAACAAATATCTGTAAATATACATAACAAATATCTGTAAATATACATAACAAATATCTGTAAATATACATAACAAATATCTGTAAATATACATAATAAATATCTGTAAATATACATAACAAATATCTGTAAATATACATAACACATATCTGTAAATATACATAATAAATATCTGTAAATATACATAACACATATCTGTAAATATACATAACGTAACACATATCTGTAAATATAATGTAAGAAATTCTAATTAATAATCAGTAATAAAAATAGTACAACAAACAACAGTAAATTTAACTTACCATTCTTTAGATGACTCACTGGTCAATAGTGACACGTCTCTTATAAAAAATCTTATCATTGGCTAATGTAGAAAAATATGAAAGATTGTTACATTAAGACACACCGCAACAAATTTTATCAATATGTTGATCAAGTAGATTAAAAAAAGAAAATATTCATCCATTTTTTGTGCATTGGGCTAGATTTAGCTTCTAAAATTGGTAAATTTGCGAGCTTTTGTTAGAAAGAAAGATGGGGATGTTTGCCAGAGACAAAAGTGTATGAAACATTCCAACATATAAACTTACATCCAGTCTCTTCTGCAGATCCCCGGACACTTTCTTACTCTCAAGTTTTTCAATATAAACTTCTCTGTAACGATTTTTCATGTCACGATGTTCTTTCATGGTCGACCACGCCCACATCTTTCTACGTCGTCTAACCGTTTCCTCAAGAATACTAGTGTATGCATAGTGCCACCTGTTGAATAAAATTGTTAAAATCGTAAAAAACTGAAGCTTTCAGCGATAAATAACACAAAGAAATTGGTATCCTACCCACCATTGCTTAGCAACGGACAAATATTTTTGTAATAAGTATATATACTTCAATATACATTACGATTAGAAAAGTGCATTAGGCTTATGAATATGTATTACGGGTATAAATGAGAATTATGGGTATGAACATGCAATATGAGTAGAAATTAGCACCATGGGTAGATATATGCATCCGGTGATACATAAAGTTAATGTAGACTAACTACGAAGCTCCTTAACTGTAAAGCTCACTTACCAAGCTCGTACATTCCCTTTAAATGGTACATCAGGTTTATATTTCTTGTAGATACCCATCAGACTAACCCTCTCGAATCCTTCTAACATCTCCAGTACATCATTGTACTGAAATAATTCACACACATAAATCTTGATATTTTGGTCAAATATTTCCAAGAATGTGCTTAAAATTTACTGGGACGAGCATATTTCAGTCAATTAGCACACTGGGTACAAATTATGTTTGAAAATGACCTTAAAAATGTTATTGCATGAAGACCTGACATTATATCTTAGTTAAATGTTACAAAACTTAAATATAGCGAGTTCAATGTCTCACACAATTGTTTTCAAATAGATCAATATTCTTCAAGTTTTGCAGTGTATGGAAAAAAAATCATAGGGCAAAAACGAAGACATATTACAATAATCCAGCAAGCTGCAAACAATTAATGACCAGATGACCATGAGTTGAGACATCCATAAATATAACACCATTCTAGTATCCTACCTGAATCTTAGCAAGACAAACTGAGATCTCATCAAATATGATGGTCAGGAACAATTTTGGTATCGAGTATTCTTGCTCTTGTGGTTTGGTGTTTAGTTTAAGATGAGCAACTGAAGATATTGGCCTCACCACTGAAAATATAAAATAATCAAAGCTCTGAAAGCACTGATGTTGTTCGGAAGTTTAAAGTAATCAGAAGTTGTATTTACTATACTAGTAGGGCGAGGGTAAAGGCGTCTTTTTCGGGGAAATGTTCGTGGTATTATGACCACGTGATTAACAGTTGTAAAATAAATGTATAATAAAAATGTGCTGCAACTAATGAGCATTCAATTTACAAGGAGTGTTAATATCGACCAATGGGTGAACATAATACTGAAAGGTGTGTCAGCAATGACCAATGAGAGTTATTTTTACTGGAAGGAGTGTCAATCTTGGCCAATGGTTGAACATAATACTGAAAGGTGTGTCAGCAATGACCAATGAGAGTTACTTTTATTGAAAGGGTGTCAACACTGACTAAAAGGTGACCATAAAAGTGAACAACCAATGAGAATTCATTTTACTGAAAGGAGTATTAATCTGACCAATGGGTGACCATAATACTGAAAGGTGTGTCAGAAACAACCAATGAGAATTCATTTTACTGAAAGTAGTATTAATCTGACCAATGGGTTCAACTAATTCTAAGCAGAGAGACAGTCAGCAGACAATATACAGCAATCTTAAAACAAGTCAGAAAAAATATACAGGAAACTGGCAGGCTTAAAACAAACCAAGCTTGAAGATTTCAGCAACAAATCATAATATAGACATAGGGTTTTACTTACAATACTGAAAGTTGGGTTTCCCTTCCGGCTGTAATGTAGCTTTCAAGCTTCTCTGGAAATTTAACAGCATAAAAGAATTAAAAAAGCGATCAACGTAATAACTTGGAGCTTTAAAGGTGATATAATGTTCAAAGTGCACTTATTATACTGTCACAACAGTAAATCAACAACTTTACACCAGCAAATATTTTCTACATGTAAACAGAGAGCTACATATGACACTACTCCTTAATATCTAGCAGTACATATGTTGCTACATCTGTTTGACTGCAAGGTTTCATGTGGGTATGTTAACCAAAACAGCCAGATATGTTTTATCACAGAATAATTCATGGACTGATTTTCTACAAGCATATAGCAGAAATACTGCTGACAGAGTTGAAATACATAAAATACTCACCAGAATGTCTGGCTTATCTCGTCCTTCAAACAAGTCAGTTCTGCTGTTCCAGTACACAGCCAGGGATTCTAATTTCACAAGCTGTAAACAAACAGATACAAACACATCTAACATGTGGGTATTGCGGTAGGGACTTTTTATGGCCAAATTCAATTTAGGGTCTTTTAAAGGCCAACACCACAAATTAGCAACGTTTTCAGGCCTGTACAAACCATTAGTAAGTAGAAAAGAAAACTAATTATATTATGTATTTAATATAATACTAACAGTCAGAGATACATTCAGAGTATAATCAATCATATGCAGGACTGTAATATAAATATATTTTTCAGGCAATCTGATAATTGCAAAGAACTTAAAACATGATGTGTCTTCCATTCAAGTATTTTTTGTTTAGTACACAAAGTAAGATAAATACATTTGTTCCAATCGTTGTCATGCTTCCTAATTCATATCCAGCCTAGACCATTCGGCTAAGACTGTAATTGAATTATCTTAGAGGTGGCAAGTATTCATAGTTGATTTTCTAGTTAAAACCACAAATGTCCGAGGATTTGAATACTCACTGTTATATGTGATAAGTATTTGTTAGCGAAAAGTACCTACGATTACATTACCTGTCAAACATCTATAATGGTTATCATGATACTATGAAACTCGTGATTATAGTTTGTCACCAGCATGTAATACACACAGAACCTTTGGTTCAATTAGCAAAATGTCAAAAATAGGTGTGAAAAAGTTCATTGTATGCTAAACAGCACCAACTCTGAGAAAAACAATTTAACTACAAGCTAACTGTTGTTAACGGAAAAAATTATAGATTGACATAACGGGACAAGAGATAAATGACTTTGACACAATAAGAAACTGTAGTTTGCCTTTTACGAATGAGTCTACATAAAGTACACATTTTATCTTGAACAACTACTATGAGAATTTTAAGTTGTGTGTTTACCTTGAATATCTGTGAGACGGCTTCCTTGATTATACAAGGCTTATAATTTTCATCTGTAGTCTGCAAAATTTAAAAAAATTCATTATACAATACAAGTTTTTACTGGCAACAAAAAACAGCATATCTACTAACTAATAATTTGTTCTTGGCATCAATCTGTATCTGTAAAGGATACAGAATTCTGCAAATAAACCGAACTTTCACATACAAACATAGCAGACAAGAACAATATGCTAATACCCTGATATTTTGACAATAAAAACATGCAACAAACTGAAGTTTCATAAGTTTTCAAGGACCATTTAACTCTGTTGACAAAGACCGAAATGACAGTCTACGGTCAGCAGAAAACATAGGCTTGGTGGGTTTGTGGATAGAGATTTTTACACTTTATGAACTTAATACTTTATCACATAATTTACATCAACTCTATTGAATCAAATTTCTCCTGCTTTCTATTAACATTTGCAACTTTCAAAATGTAGAAAAATAAATCAATTCAACTTTGTTACCCTTTAAGTAATAATGTTTTCTATTCTTGCAAGAACAATAAAAATCTATTCAGTCATGCTTCAAAGAGTAGAGAATTTCTGGATTTTGATTAAAAATTACTTCGCGGAAAAAAATGTGAGGATGCCAAGAGTTGAATGAAAAGCAGAGGGCAATTCTTTCTGATAAATTGACATATGAGTATGGTGGGCTCTACTCATGAGAATATTACATCTCATTCTTTACATACACAGGTCAAAAAAGGGAACACTTTGCCAACTAGTAGAACAACATCGATTAAGTTGTAGTCAATAAGAGCAGATACACATATAAAACACGTCATAGTGTTTATACTGTAGGACCCTTCACGGACCATTTAATACTGAAAATTCATTTCATGTAAGAAATTACAATCCCTTTGCAGACGCTAAATATTCAGATTGACATAAATAAATGCACAGAATAGTTCCATAACAACATGTTGCAATATGTATTCCTACCCTAAAAATAGTTCCATAAGAACATATTCTTATATGTATTCCTACCCTAAAAATAGTTCCATAAGAACATATTCTTATATGTATTCCTACCCTAAAAATAGTTCCATAAGAATATATTCTTATATGTATTCCTACCCTAAAAATAGTTCAATAAGAACATATTCTTATATGTATTCCTACCCTAAAAATAGTTCCATAAGAATATATTCTTATATGTATTCCTACCCTAGAAATAGTTCCATAGCAACATATTCTTATATGTGTTACTACTCTAAAAATATCTTTTTAACAATATATTCTTGTATGTATTCCTACCCTAAAAAGTAGTTCCTGTAAAGTAACACCAACAGAGAATGGTTGTTTAGGATTTGTATATCTGTCCTCAAAACGAACATGAATATTTCTAACTTCAACCTGAAGATTCTTGATCACTTGTGTTGCAAACTTTTCTGCGAAAGAATCCTTTTTCACTTCCTTCGGTTTATCTGTGGAATAGATCTTTGAAATAGTTTACAAGAAATCAACAATTACAAGAAAAACATGGTCATCATTAAAGTAACATGTTTTTAAGAAATCAAAGAAGCATTTATTTGTTCAGTAAAATAATAAATTTAAACTTTTGCCTGAGACATATGTATGTATCTTTATTACAAATACAAACAAATCAATTTATCATTTTTGTCAATAATGCATTCATTGATTGGTTAACAGAATCACACCATTATCAGAGACACAGTCTGATTGGTCAGAAAAAGTTGTGCCTTGTTACAAGTAGCATTGTGATTGGTCAACTCTACAATAAGAATTGACTGCTGATTAGTTAAAAATGTCATAATCCTGTGAGAGATGATTGCTGATTGGCTAAAAATGTCACAACCCTGTAAGAGATGTCCGTGGATTGGTTAATTGAAGATCATACCTTTTTCTGCTTCCAATTTCTTAGCTTCTTCAAGAGCTTGTAATTTTTTCTGTTTAGCTTCCTGCTTTGCTTTCTCTTCCTTCTCAGCATTGTATTTAATACCTGAAGATATAACAACACTTTTCATTGGCTACTGCCCTAGGACCAATCAGAACAGATCTTGCATAAAAAAGCACAATGTATGGAAACACATAAATTGAAATAAAATATGCACATTATTAGAAATTATGTAAACTAATTTTTTCTGACACAGTGTTATGGGCAGCGGCATATTTAAGACATACTGATTTGCAAATCTTGTTATGAATGTCTGTGGTTGGTTAAAGGAATGTTCCAATAACATCAAAACATATACACAAAATTATTTATGTATAAAAGGTCAGCTTCATGACAGGAGAGAATATTTCTTCACGAACTATATATGTATTATACTTACCAACATTAGGTACAGCCAGGGCATACAAACCATCAATGGTTGCTATCACTGGTTCAGTGTACAAGTTCTTCCACGGTATCTTCAATGTCAGCTTTCCTGAAATAAATAAATTACCAAGGTGACCAATTCAATTTTCTGAAATACTTCAATCACTATGGTAATAAACTTAATTTTCCAGAAATACATAAATCGCCACAGCAACAATTGTCAAGAAACACATAAATCACCATGGCAACAATTTTCCTGAATCAAATAAATCACCAGGATTACAAAGTCAATTTTCCAAGAACAAATAAATTACCGATTAACAAAGTCAATTTTCCCGAAATAAATTGCCAATGTAACAAAGTCAATTTTCCAGAAATACTTCAATCACCATGGTGACAAAGTTAATTTTCTTGAAATACATAAATCACCAAGGTACATTCCAAATAGAACTTTTCAGCATTCATTGTTTAGAGAGAAAGGTAAATCAACGGAGTTATTGTTATTGTACGCAGCACATCTCTATACCTTGCTGATCATGTGGGCGGAGTCTTTCTATACCTTGCTGATCATGTGGGCGGAGTCTTTCTAACACCCATTCATAAATGGCAAAGTAACAGAGACTGACGAAGGAGAGACTGACGAAATGATGCTGCATTCACTATATGCCGCCCCAACCCTACAGAGGGGCTAAAAAAAGGGACCATCTCGTGAATACAGAGGACCTTTATTTATAATTTGAATAAAGGAAGAATGTTAACTAATGGTAATCAAATCACACTCTCTACGAGCCTAAGAAATTTTGACATTAAACAGCTAAGTACAGAAACAGAAAAGAGGAAACAGTTTATCAGGGATGATGTATGATGGAAATACTACACCAATGAATCAATTTTGAGATTCATGCCTACCATTTACGGTATAGAATTGATTACATGAATATATCAATACCACAAACCGCAGGATCTGTCTAATAATTCCCCATGGAAGCTGTATGTGGTCATTAAATGTGTTCAATGAATATATATAAGTCTGACAGATAGTTTCCATTGATTTTTTTACAATTCTATGAATCCTTACATTATCTACATCAACAATTAATAATATTCCACCCTAGGACAGTTTCAATATAGGAATTTATTTCATCAAACATTTCACACAATAAGACACCTGGTAAAACAATCAAAACTTCACACAACATGAACGGGTAAGGGGTTTTTTCATGTTACTGAAGTAACAGTAAGGGCTGGTATCCACTGGAGACCCCTGACCCCAAATTCACAAATATCCAGGTATGAAGATCAAAATATAAATACAATAAAACCACAACAATGAGACCCAAAATATCAGTCGTAATATCGAGTTTTTACTGTATATAAAACATTGATTCATTCTTACTCTCTCCCCGAGGTCAGCCGCAGCCATGGTCCAGTGGTTAGTGCGCTGGACTAGGAACCGGGAGATCCTAGTTCAAATCCCGGCTGCAGCAGGTCATACCCTTTCATGAAAATTTGACAAAAATGTCGATTTTGCTCCACATGTGGAGAAGTTGCCGGCTCCTTGTGGAAGGGTAAGTTAGTACTGGTTGGTATATAGTCCAGGAAAACTGGTTAAGTGAACCTGTCACCGTATATAACTGAAAAATTGTTGAAAAACGGCATTAAATCCAGTGAAACAAACAAACAAACAATCTCTCCAAGGTCAGAAACCTGAATTTTTTCCTATAATCTTAATAAAAATGACAAACTCACGGGTCTATCTGCTCCCTAAACGGGCCCTAAAAAGTAAAACAAGTTAAACCCCTTAAATTTCCGTTGATCCTAATCTTAAAGTTGATTGGTTGATTCAAATCTTGATCAGGTGAGGCTTGTAATTTACGAGCTTTTTTCATTGATTGTAACCCAGAATGAATTTATTCTCATGCAGATTACCTGGTTTTAATACAATAAAACATGTCTCAATGATAAAACATGTCTCAACAATAAAACATGTCTCAACATTTCATTCAGACATTATTATATCTACTTAAAACACTAAAAATTACAACAAGATACACTTGATCCCAGTCTTCATTTTCCTTCATGAAAACAGAACTTGATGACTGATTAAACAATGCTTTGTGACAAGAACAATAAACAATCAATGTGGCTGGTTTACCAGGGTAACAAAGGTTTATGATTCTGTACACAGTATTGCAGACAGTAGCTAATTGTCCATTTGTTATTTTTGTATCAGTTAACCCTTTACCTCATAATGCCGCATTTCCAACATTTGAAGCAGACAACTTTTGAAAACATTGAGGCAAAAGAAGCCATAGTTTTTAATGAGTAATGGCATCCTTTTCCACAATGTTTTCCACTCTGTCAGAGAAGTAGCCCAAGTTTCTTAAAGAAATTGATGTTTTATAAATTAGCTTTGAATTTGGAAGAGTCCATTAGGCTCATGAGGCAAAGGGTTGACAAACAACATTTTCAGTAAAATCATCATAAAGTCGTCGATAAACTTTTTCTCATATTCTTTATTGCTAACATATGCGCACAAACAGTATTTTAAAGCTGGGGTACAGCAGCTTTCAACAGTACCCAGCGTTTCTGAACACTGCACCATTACTTGTTTTCATAATGTATCTGCCAAATTTTCTATAATAATAATCAGCAGTACCAGAATGGCCTGAAACACAATATGTTCAACTAAATCATCACAGAAAAACATGACCTACACCCCCCCTGTGGTTTGAACTTGCAAAGATATAATGCTCTACCTGAGCACGCAAGTACAAACAGCCCTCCACTCTACTGAGAGATAAAATACAATGTTCACATATTGCCTGAGGTATAAATTTGAATCACAGACAGAAACCACTCAAACATCAGTGTCCTGATTTTGTACAAAGACGAGTATTTCCCAGGACCTCATGAACACCCCCCCCACACACACACACACGAGTTTCTTCAACTATCTACAGTAAAAACACAAATGATGACCACTTCAATATTACAACCACCTTGTTATAATGACCACTTACTTTTTAGACCAGCTTCCAAAAATTCCCATGTAATTCAACTTGATCATGAGACCACCTCATTACTACGACACACTTTTTGGGCAACAAAGGTGGTCTCATTATGGCTTTCCTGTATCATGCATTATAAACAGGTTGGACTGTAACATTGCCGTAAACAAAGAGACATGGTTTACACGGGTTTTACAATCAGTAATTGTACTTTAATAATCTATACACACGCAGTTGTTGGCACAACGACTTTGAAGAAAACAATATTTTCTGACAAGACAAAAAACAAGAATTCATTACAATTTGCTGATTATTGAGTTAACACTGGTATTTATATGCAGGAGTATATACAGGTATTTCATATAACACCGCTATAGACTGGCATCATTAAACTATGAGTGTATCTCTATTTTCAACACAGGTAGTAGCAACAGACCTGTGATGATAAAATTATAACAAATTTCATTTCAAACACTCAAAGTAAACTCAAAATTACCTTAACTAAAAAAAATAATTTTACCTTAACTGAAAAAAATAATTACAGATTATGATTCAATTCAGCCTACATACATGTATACAATAGAAAGGCGTATAATACTTCATTCAGGTGAATGTGCATCACCATCACAAAAATAAAAAATTTAAACGATACAAGAGTAGCAAAGCCAACTGTACTTCTCCCCGTAACCCTAATAACTTGTCGGCAAAAAAAAAAAAATGTACTTGTGACTTATTGAGACATGTTGCAAGTCTAGGCAGGTATAGATGTTGATACTGGTAAAATATTATTTTGTATACATTTTTAGTGCTTCACACAGCAGATTGCATTCTGAATTAAATTACGTACCATAATATTACAAAACTTGTAAAAATGTAGTAAAACTTTCAGAGTAAATCAGTACTTTTGAAGTTTTATATAGTAACTATGGTAACAGCTTTATGCAAATTACAAATTGACATATCACCATTGATTCATGATTTCTATTCCTGGATAGCAAATTAACTAGGCAACAGAACAAAAATCAAAATTGTCCAAATTGTAACAATAAACATGAAACGACTTATCAACAAGTCGGAACTTCAAACATGCATCGTACACATTCACTTGTACATGAGTTATTTAGCACATATGGTCAAAATTTCACAGTGGTATGTTAATATATTTAAATATCATAAAGTTTTTGAATAAATTAATTTTGATGAAGCAGGCTAGCTTCCATCATTTTGTTGTAAAGTTGTGAGATCTTAAGATAAGCATAAAATACAAACATACTTCAGATGAGCATAAAATACAAACATACTTCAATGTATCAAACACACAACCCTGCCAACAAACCTGAATTCACTAGTTACATTCACATGAGAACATTCTACAGAACAGTATTTAATGCTTTATCATGTTGATTACAAAATAATCTGTTCACAGTATGATGTCATGATAAAAGATTAACATAAAAAGTGGATATAACTTTATGAAATCTGGTTGTCAGGGAGAATTGGTTGTCATGGAGGGAGACTGTTGTTAAGGAGAACTGGTTGTCATGGAGGGAGACTGTTGTTAAGGAGAATAGGTTGTCATGGAGAGAGACTGTTGTTAAGGAGCATTGGTTGTCATGGAGGGAGACTGTTGTTAAGGACAATAGGTTGTCATGGAGGGAGACTGTTGTTAAGGAGCATTGGTTGCCATGGAGGGAGACTGTTGTTAAGAAGAATTGGTTGCCATGGAGGGAGACTGTTGTTAAGGAGAATTGGTTGTCATGGAGGGAGACCTCCAAACAAAGACCATTCTTTGAAAAACCATCACTGATCACTTAGAACAAACTGACCTCTGAATAAAAGCCATCTGTCAATAAAGACCACATTAAGTTTTTCCCAAGGGTGGCTGTTCACAGATACTGTGAATTTGACAGGGTAATGTTGGTAAAAGATTCACTGTGGGGCATATAACAGGGTAATGTTGGTAAAAGATTCACTACCGGGCATATGAAAGGGTAATGTTGGTGAAAGATTCACTGCGGGGCATATAACAGGGTAATGTTGGTAAAAGATTCAGGATATAATTATACTGCTTGTAAGAAACTGGTAGACTCATTATATGCCAACAGAATTTTAAATTAGTGGGCAACTTATTACTGTGTATCATTCCAGGAAGGGTGGAGGAATATTATCCTGTAAGCAGTTAAAACAAAAGTGTAAGGCCAGACTAAAAAAATCTGGTAGTTCCCCATGTACCTGTCTTAATTGGTCATTTATACATCGTATACGATGCAATAACAAGTTTTCATGGTATTAACAAAACATTGCCATATTTTATGCAGTTTCATTATTTCAGGATATTTTGCAAATCATAGGGATTCATTTTTAAAAATCTTATCCGTTTTTGACCACACAAAATTCTCTCCAATACATGCATTAGAGCATTTTAAGTTAACGAGGTCAACGGAGTGGATATAAAAAGTTTGGACTGGTGTTTTCATGGGTTGCCTCAAACTAACCCAAAATTACTGCTATCACTCAATAATTTTTTGGTTTTATTACATGCTTATCTTGATATGTTTGAAACAGTCCTCTAGGCAAGGAACCAGTTGGTAGCTCCGCCTATCCACTGAATATTTAGTACACAATGAAAAATGTTGCCTGCAAAAAAGTTAGTGGGTCTGCCCAAGTGTATGCCTGGCGCCTTCCTTCACCAATAAATCTATGGTTGCCAAATGACCTTGGCTGTAGGTATGACATTAGACCCCTATGAAAAAAAAGAGACAAATGAATAATATTTTATTTAGGCCTTTTACGTCATTGCATGCAAATAATGGAGAGAGAGAGATGATAGAATTAAAAATTAACATACTGAGGAACATACATTATTCATACATGCAATTTACAAATGACACCAGCTTTATATTTAACCGAGTACTTGCCTTGGAATGTTCTGCATTCAAATAATTACACAGAACATGTTCCAAGTCTGAGATCATTCTGTCAATCAAGTATTAATTACAACAGTTATTTGTCATTCAGTAAATTGTTCCAACAACACTAGATCATCGAGCAACATAGAAATTAAGCAACACAGAAAATATGCAACATGGTAAATTCGCAACATTGAAAATGAACAACAAAATTTATCAGAATTTCATCACGACACTAAGGAGAACTGTATTCAGTGATTGTTATGCAATTTTAGGAAAGGGTCCGGGTCTGGTCCGATTGAGAAAAAATGCATGGTGTGATGCCAAAATTGGGAATTTTTAGGTCAGGAATTGGGAAAAAATGTCTAACTTTTTATTGGGAATGGCCCATTTAACATACCCAAACAAAGAAGGAAAAAATTGCTGATATAATCACTTACAACCTAAACATGTCAGTGAATTTTTCAGAAAAGGAGTCAAAATCGATATGATTTAAGGATATGAAAAAGTTAACATTGACAAAACAATGTTTTATCATTAGATATATGACAACATTTCATAGATACAGACAACTACACACTCCATTTTATCTCAAGACTAAACATCACATGTTTCAATTTAAAGATTACATAATAATTATACGAGAGGCCCTATAAATACCATGTTAAATGTTCCATATTCTGTTACATTCAGAACACTGTCTGTCGCTGTGATTCAAGTCTATCAATCAAGTATATTAACATGACTAGCTGCTTCATAAATCATACAAAACTGAACAGTCGGCCTTAAAAAAATGTTGGTTTGTCGTCACGACGACCATTTCTTTAAACAATGGATAAGAGGATAAACATTAGACATTAGGTTAACATATATTCACACTGAAAACAAAAAGTGCAAATAAAAAACTAAAATAATTATTTTGTCACAATTACTTAACAATCTACCGGTAAGGAGGAATTCTGTAGTCAGTTGAGTAACTGCAAACAAACAATTTCTTAAGGATGGCCTCAGCAGTGTTTGTTTTAATACATTTTAAAGAGATTAGAAGAATGTCAACAACTCTTGAATATAGTTGAAAGAAAAGGATTCCGAGAAAAACAAACACGAAACATCCCACATTAACGTTACATCAACAGCCAGGGTCATATAGTGACTTTCCAGCTGTAGCAGTGGAGGAAGACCCCAGACTTACACCTGAGTAGAACCAACAACCTTCCATAAGCTAGCTGGACAGCTTCCACAAATGTGAAATTTGTCATATCCTGGGTGGGATTCAAACCCACAGCTGTGAGAGGCCGGTGATTAAAAGTCAGAGACAATAGCCTATCAACAATGGCCCATATATTTTGTCCAAACATCTCATGTGTATCTGATAGATTTAGGTAAACTATAATAAATATTATATCATACACACAATACTTTGGTGACTTTAAAAAAATCTACTCATTTATAGAAACCATTAAATTCATTTGCAATTCTAATTAGCCTTCTTACAAAAAAATGCTTGGATTAAAATGAATGATAAAGAGATTTCTGAAAATTCCTTAATTCCGACAAAATACAATACAATAGCAAAGTTACGGCCCAAATATTGAGATTTTCCTCAAGTAAGCCACTTACATGTTATTTCAGATATAATGAAAACAGTGCAATAATCTAGACACTGATAATAATTCTTGATTCCTGCCTGAATCTAGTACACATATCAGCGCCTTTGATCTTCGATGCTTCTTACTAACTCCAGGATCTTAAAACTCTTACGTTTCGCCCCACCATCGATTTTGAGATATTTTGTACAAGTTTCAAATGCTGAGCCCCAGATTTCGTCTACTATCTTCTTAATGTAGTCTTAATGTATGACTTAAATTTGTGCTTATGATATGATATTTACAGTTTCATACATACAAAAAATTTTCACTTAAACCATCTATAAACATAGTTTATCAAGTAACAAAATAGACTTTAGATAAGCGGGTAAAATGATTGTTTCTTTACTGAATATGAGGCAAAACCACAACAACAATGAAATTAGCAACAATAACTGCAACAACAATAAAATACTGGTGTTTTTTTTTCTCTCGGAGTTTAATCTCTCAGCAACAACCATCAACTGTCATGTGGCCATATTTTCAACTTCAACAGAGGAGGAAAACCTCATGTGTATACTTTTCTCAGGTCCCATATGGGATTTAAACTCACAGTTAGTGATTCTAGTCATAACCAACAGAGGCCCTTCTTATAAGTGTACAATAGGAGACAGCCATGTATGACTATACATAACAGGGGTGTAGAATTGAACCGGAAGCCGGAAAAATCAACTGTCTATTTGAGCATTCTCGCCGGCTACTTTTTCCCGAACAGGGGGCATTGCCCCTTTGCCTCTCCTACAATTGGGAACGCTCAGATCCCCTTTCTGCTTTTAGTACCTTACCAGCTACATGAAGACATTTCTACACTCCTGTATAACCTCAAGTTCCTAGTTCAGTATCTGTATTATTATTGTAGACTTCATCACCAACATGAAACAGTACTTCATGATAATCCTCACCTGTGAATGTGGGTCGGGGGGGGGGGTGTAAGGTCTCTAACATGAAGAATTTCAGCTGAGAAGAAATATCGGGTTTCTCATTTTTTATTGCTTAAGTGGATATAATACAAAAAAAAACAGATATTATAGGTACATAAATAACATAAAGTCACATTGTTGTAACAAAGAGATGCTTGTCTGGTTGCATAGTTATGGACAAGCTCTTCTTCCTGGAGGTAGATAAATTCAATCTTACATCACTAATAATGAACAATTCAATTATTTGAACAATTTTTTTATCATTTTATCAGGCAAAATATGTGCTTTTCAATAACAAATCATCAACTTCAAGGGTCATGGTTAAGGTAAAGATCTATTATCATCGATAAAGAACACCCCGAGGCATGGGCAGGACGACTGGCAGTACCAAAATTTAAATCACAGGAGAAATTGTGTTTATTAGGCTTAAAAAAAGTATTTGTTTCTGCTTACCCAATCTACCCTAATTTCCCCCTCCCCCGCGCCCTAGACTTATTGGGCCCAAGGAACAGTATGTCCACGGTCCTTTTTACCTTTCCGAATTACTACCTCATTATTACAACCAAATTTTAGGGTCCCGAAGGTGGTCTCATTATCGAGGTTTTACTGTAATCTGCAGGTCATTGGCCATTATAAATGTTAGGTTACAATTCATGTATAAAATAAAACAGCTGATTGTTTTATTTGTAGAATAGAACAGGTCACAAAGTTGATGTTCTATATGTTTATACTGCTAATGACTCACGTTGTGTAAGAATACCATATAAAAGATATAATGGGTAGACTGCTCACTCAGCACTATGACAGAATGATATTATACATAAAATATTAACTCACACTCTACTTTTATCTACGAGTCATAGTTCAAGCCTCAACACCATGAAAATTTTATAACAAATTATGAGAACATTAAACACAACAAAACACTTAGTAATGATGGACACAATTTTGCTGACTGTAAATTACTGTCCCCTACATCAACCACTTAATAATGATGTATTCAACACAGCTGATTGTAAATTACTGTCCCATATATCAATTAAGCACAAACTTTAAAATGACCCCTAAATAGGCCCTGGAATGGATATGTATATATATATGTATATATAATACATACATACATTTTTCCCCAAATTTAAGAAAGGCCCCTTCCCCTACATATATTTATCAGGGCTTTTTTCACGGGTAGGGGAAGGGCCTTTCTTAAATTTGGGGAAAAATTAACACAGTATTTTTGCAAAAGGGGAAGAAAACTTGAAGCAAACTGAATTTTGGGGGAAATCTGCATAAATTAAAGGATTTTTCCTAAGGGGAAGACACCCATAAATGGCCCTTGCTATAGAAGGAAAAAAGAGCCCTATATATAATAGCTGCATATAATATTAGAAAATAAATTTTGGAAAAATAGCAACACACCAGAATTAATGCAAAGAAAACATTCAAAATATTTCCTTATCTTTAAAAAAGATATAAAAAGGGTGTGATAGATTAGCTGGATTTTTTTTATCTGTCACAGGAAATCAATGAGACACAAATGCAGACACAATTTAACAAAAGTGTGCACGATATGCCAAACAACAACTAAATTATTAGTTTTCAATATCTTCTAAACACAAACAGTAAATTCATACATGTGCCGACTGATTCTCAATGAAGGTAGAAATAAACACAAGAATAAATATACACCATTAACATGAAACATAGACACAGTCAGTAGGTAAAATGTTACATACACAGGGGTGTAGCTACAGTGAGGATGTACAACACAATGTTACATACACAGGGGTGTAGCTACAGTGAGGATGTACAACACAATGTTACATACACAGGGGTGTAGCTACAGTGAGGATGTACAACACAATGTTACATACACAGGGGTGTAGCTACAGTGAGGATGTACAACACAATGTTACATACACGCAATCATTCGAACATTTGATCACTATCTTTCATATTAAACACATGTATACAGTAAAGAAACGACAGAATTTTACATTTTAGACAATCAGTTGTAACGCGTTTAAGTACACCATTAAGGCCCTCATGAAGAGAAAAATGTTTTTAATTTTAATCCTTAAACCAAACAAAGTGCACAATCATTCAATGGTGAATAGAATGTGACCTTGAGACTTTTTTGTAAAATCACATGAACTCCTCTCCTTTAGATCGCCCAGTATAAAACATCTAAAAGTGAAAACCCAACCCATCTCCCCACACCCCGCACCCCCACCCCGCTAGTTTAATTAAGTAATCCATCACACTGTGTCATAGTTCATCATGTGGCAATATTAACTTACTCCCAGTTAAGTCATATGAGTTTTACATCTCTAACAGGTTAACATAGAAAGTGGCTTAAGAATAACTGATGCATACAAATAGGATGAAAAACATTTAATGTAAAACTAGACACAGCTACTGTATTACCGCATGAAAAGTTTGAAGATATAAAATATAAAGAAATTATAAACTAGACTACAATCTTGTGACTGTTTCCTGTGTGGATATCCAGGAATCGGGGCAAATTTGAAATTAAAAAATGTGGAAGATCTTCAAATAATGTAACTATCAGGATTCTCTGGGGTTTAATGTCGCATCAACCGAACAGCAAAGGTCATTTGGCGACTTTTCCAATTTAATAAAGGTGGAAGACTTCAGGCAACACCAAGGCAGAACTATAAATCTTCTGTACACTAATTGGACAACAACCCCACGCTTAAAATTTGTCTGGTCCTGAGTGGGATTCCAACACACAGTGGTAAGGGGCAAGCGATTACAAGTCAGGCACTGTACCCACTTCAGGGCTCTCTCTTGGGGGACTGGGGTCGGGGCTCCGGGGGAGGGGAATTTCACGTCATTTTCAGTTCAAAGGGGAATTTCAAAAGCCTATTTAATATATAGGTGGGCGAAATTTTACCAAAAATAGGGAAAGAAGTATATTCCAGAGGTGGGGGAATGGGGCTGAATATCGGCCCCAAATTCAGGAGATAGAGAGCCCTGCATTTGACCACAAAAGCTTCTTGATCAGGATTCAAATTAACATTTAAATATATAGAATACACAGTTCCACATATGTGTGACAGCTCGAGGGAAACTTTCTATACACACATTTCATAGGAGTTACAACAGTGCAGTATTTACATATAACATAGTACACCATATAACATCGAATGATCACAATACAACACTTAATTATACAGTAGATCAATATTGAGACCAGATGAATACAAGATATGAACATTCTGCAACTCTGTTAAATAACATAAATATAATACAATACATTCATGAAAATCGATTTTAACAAAACTCACAAAGGACAGGGCTCTCTACATTTTGAGGCAATGGGGCCCAGGCCCATAAGCCCATGAAAGTGGAAATGTTCACATCAACAGCCAGTGTCATACGGCAACTTTCCAGCTTTAACAGTGGAGGAAAGCCCCGGGCTTACACCTGAGTAGAACCACCGACCTTCCGTAATCTAGATGGATAGCTTCCTCACATGTGAAATTTGGTCCCAGTGGTATTCAAACTCACAGCTACGAGGGATCTAGTGATTACAAGTCAGAGACCATAACCACTCAACCATGAAGGCCCCTAATTGATTTTTTTAATTAGACCTGATGTCAACAGATAAAACATAACTTCTATCAATATTTTAAGCATAAACTGATATGCAAGAAAAAATAGTAAACTAGGAAATATAATAAAACAAATAACAAATGATGAAATTTAAGTAACTTACCAACATGACCAGCCTTCACCTTCACTGGGAGGTCAAGGTCATCCTGGAATAAAGAATTAAAATTTAAATAATTTTAGAGCCATGAAAATTAATCAAATTTTAGATCTTATCAGATAGATTGACTTAAAATATCTCATAACATTGCAGATGCTTACACCATACAGGAAAGTAAACAATGCATGCAGAATGCGGGGGTACAGGTAAGACCTGGAAGGTTACCCAGGAACACTGGTTGGGTCAATGGTTTGTGAATGTCATAGATGCGTGTCCCCGAACCCCGAAAATAAATCTTCATTCTTAAGATCACAGATTCGGTTTTTTAGAGTACCTATTCTTAGACATTGAACAGAAAGTCAAAATATGTCAAAGACTATTTGAGCAAAGATTAGTCGGCCGCTCTGTGAATGTAGGTATGTACAAGTATCTACATCATAAATGTGTTATACTCACCAAAGCACTTTCTTTCAAATCAAGTTCATTCAGGACGACATCACCTGTAAAAAAATGGAAAAGAAATTTAACATCATACAAGAATTCTATGTAGATGATTGACATTAGAAGTTTCTGGTTAAGATAAAACTTCATCTTGTGAAAAAAAGGATGGAAATTCTTAGATTTCTTTTTTTCTATCATGAAATCAACATGGTGCCTACATCAAAATTTATCTCATTGGTAAAGACAAGATAAAATGTAACACATAGGGAGATTAAATTACTGGTAGAATTGATTTTCTAAACTTAGATCTACTTTTTCTAAGAAATGGGATATTTTTACAGGGACATACCTATTATTTTCAGTAGGGGGTATTTTTCCAGGGACATACCAATTATTTCATGCAGGTATATTTTTTCCAGGAACAGACCTATTATTTTATGTAGGTGTATTATTATTTTTGGTAGGTGTTATTTTTCCAGGGACATACCTATTATTTCAGGCAAGGGGTATTTTTCCAGGGACATACCTATTATTTCAGGCAAGGGGTATTTTTCCAGGGACACACCTATTATTTCAGGCAAGGGGTATTTTTCTAGGGACATACCTATTATTTCAGGCAAGGGGTATTTTTCCAGGGACACACCTATTATTTCAGGCAAGGGGTATTTTTACAGGGACATACCTATTATTTTCAGTAGGGGGTATTTTTTACAGGGACACACATATTATTTTCTGTAGTGGGTATTTTTACAGGGACATACCTATTATTTTAGGCAGGGGGTATTTTTACAGTGACAGAAAGGAATAGGAAAAAGGAATGCGGAGGAACGGGTCAAGAAGAATCCCCAATTCAATGTCAACCCAAAGTTCATTAATTCATTTTATGCTTTTAATTAATCAAACTAGAAATCCACTGAAGAAACGTAAGTATAAAAGTCTAATTTACCTCACAAAGATAAACACCAGACACAAACTAATACAATGTACATGTATACAAAAACATTCATAACAAGGAATTCATGATGAATTAGAAAACTTAAAGGACGGATAATTCAGGAAATGATACTTGTGCAAATATCATGCAAAAAAAAACATAATTCTGGTCATTGGACATTGTTCAAAACTTGAAAGATATGAATACTTCACGTTACATACAGTGCTGCATACTACAACATGTAACTCACTATAATACGTATAATTATCATTTTGTAACATACTTACTTAAACCAGTCAACAAAAAGCACAGTCTATTCATTAAGTAACACCTACAAAACACACTTCAGGGCATATTAAATTAGATTTCAAACAATGAGTAAATAACTTTAATGTCTCCTGTCAAGTTTACTGACAACTAAAAAAAAAAAAATTGAAATTTGATACGAGAATCTTACAATTATTTTACATCACACATAAAAACCGCCTTACATAACAAACACCTGGTAAGATAAAAAAGCATCAAGGACACGTTACAGTCATATGTCTACATGAGACCATCAACATCAGGGACAAGTTTACGTTCATGACAGCGCCTCCCAAATATCCCTGCCTCCCTGTCCAATTAAATACCAATCTAAGATAATGGGTTGAATACAATCTGAATGAAGATCGTTAAAGTTCTCAATTGTAACTTTGAAGTTCACACAGACATCATGGGATACAACCTGAGTCTCCCATGTCCTGTTTATACATGGTTTATCACTGATTATCTAGAGTGTGTCATAAAAGCTCAAAAAGACCTCCAGACAAATGTCAAAACATCTCAACAAAATCTCGAACTCTGAACCTATGGATCAACAATCCTGTGCTGTACTGACAGAGCTTATCAAACAAATAATCCCTGCGGTTGAGTGGTTACGGTCTGTGACTAGTAATCATTAGTCAATCATCGCTGAGTTCGAATCCCACACAGCACCAGACTGATTTCACATGTGAGGAAACTGTCCAGCACATGGAAGACCTGTATACCTGCATACCTGGGGCCTTCCTCAACTACTGAAGCTGGAAAAGTCACCAAATGACCCTGGCTGCTGGTGTGACATTTAAACCGCGTGAAAAAAAGACAAAATTTTATTGAGCATTTACACACAAATATTTTTGTAGTAAAATTAATGAGTTCTTTAAATGATCAGATTAGCTTCAAAACTTCAACAAGTTTCAGAATCAGTAAAAAAAATAAGTTTGTTTCCAGTTACCCGACCAAACCATCTTTTTCCTGCAGACTGTTTTTACGGCATCAAAATCTTAGTGCTGTATTGTAATTTTCACAACAGTGTTGTGGATATATGTAAAAAAGAACATAAAAGAAAAAATCCCAACCTAGCTACTCATATTTTTTGGGGGGGCATGTAACTGGAAACAAACTGTTTCTTGTTTAGGCCTTATCACATACTTATATATAACATAAAGTGCTAAATATATAACATGCGTCATACAACCAGCGAGTCTTATGATGCTAATATAAGAAACACAACAAGAACTATTGTAACTTTAGTTTTGTCAGGAAGCACTTAAAGTACTATCATTGACACACATAACTTCAAGACAATTATTGTCACATGACTACAACCCAACTTCTGTCACATGACTACAACCCAAAATCTGTCACATGACTACAGTCCAACTTCTGTCACATGACTACAGTCCAACTTCTGTCACATGACTACAAAACAACTTCTTTCACATGACTACAGCCCAACTTCTGTCACATGCCTATATTTCTGCCACCATCACATGACTTATACCAAACCACAATGAACAAATGAACAAACATACCATAGTGTATTGTATATAAACAGATTTACTAAATTTTATCTATGACTAATTTATACATGAGAGTTACGTGTATCCTGTTATAAGGCCTTGAGACTATTCACAAGTGATTCAATCATCAAATAATACACTCAGCATCTTACAATCTCACAAAACAAACAAGCTTAGATAATCTAAAGTTTCCTCACTTATTTAATCATTCTCAAAATTTATAGGGGCTTTCAAGCTGAAGTAGATTTACAATCAAACCTGCATACAAAGGCCACCCTTGGGAAAGACCAAATGTGGCCATTATTGGCAGGTGGACTTCATTTGAAGGTCAATTGTTCTAAATAACCAATGATGGCTTTTCAACGATTGGACTTTATTCACAAGGTGACCTTTATTCTGAGGATGCCACAAACACAGGTTTGACTGTATTTCCACAAATAAATCTGTTGAGACAAGCTTCATCCCACACTAAACATTCAGTGATTTTATAGACAAGATTTATAAAAAACATCAGTAATAAACCATCATTACAATGTCTCGATCTTAAACTAATTTCTCTCATCTAACCACTAAACATAACAATTTCTTTTTGCTCAGTCAATACTTCACATAACTCAAGAAACTCACGATAGCATGCTGCACTATTTGATAAAAAAAATACAATAACCTACAAAAAAAGTAGTCCTTGTAAACACACAATGCCTCACTGTCTGTTGTCAACCACCCTAAAACTCAATTATACCAAAAATCCCGCACAGCACTAAATTAGGCTGAAGTGTTTACTGTAACTTGACCAAACAATGCAGGGTGGGTGGGTAAAAAAAATATTCTTTTCAGATGTTTTTCTAAACATGCATTTCATACTTTGGAGGAACTGTTTATCCTTAAATATTGACATACTTTGGAATTTAGTTTTAGAAACTGGAGGGTCAGTGTCAAGGAAACAGGATCAGTTGGTTAACTAAAAACACCACTCCTAGAAACAGGATCAGTTGGTTAACTAAAAACACCACTCCTAGAAACAGGATCAGTTGGTTAACTAAAAACACCACTCCTAGAAACAGGATCAGTTGGTTAACTAAAAACACCACTCCTAGAAACAGGATCAGTTGGTTAACTAAAAACACCACTCCTAGAAACAGGATCAGTTGGTTAACTAAAAACACCACTCCTAGAAACAGGATCAGTTGGTTAACTAAAAACACAACTCCTAGAAACAGGATCAGTTGGTTAACTAAAAACACCACTCCTAGAAACAGGATCAGTTGGTTAACTAAAAACACCACTCCTAGAAACAGGATCAGTTGGTTAACTAAAAACACTACTCCTAGAAACAGGATCAGTTGGTTAACTAAAAACACCACTCCTCCTAGTTCAGCCTGATTTGTACCTACATCCAATCACATTGAGTTAGATTGACCCAAATTGTTCAAATTTCACGTCATCTTACAAGAAATCCAAGTTTTAGAGAGAATTAAAGTAATAATTTCTCTATGAGGACACACAGAACTAACTAACCAGTACCTCAGACAATAACTGTCAGTAACTTCACTTCTTACATTCAAAACTGACACAAAAGAAATGAACATCTCCTGTCATTCAACAATAGTGACTTTTTTTTTTCAATAAGCGAAATGTTTAGTACAAATCATTTTTTGTTTCATTTCACTGTACTCATTTCGTTAATGTCTTTTTCCAGTACAGTTTTCAGTAGGACAGGAAAGACCATGTTATTAACAAATAAATATTCAAAATACACAGCAATGTACCACAATATATTACTAAATATCACAATATATACCGCAATATCACGTTTCCTGGCAATAGCCAGTCCCAGTGATTTTCATATAATGTTGTCTATCATTTAGAATGGGGGTTATTATGACCATACATGCAAAAAAACAAAAGACCGCTGAAATGCTTATATATTCGCTAAAGTGCCCATCCTTTAGCTAATTTAATTTTTAGAGATAATGACACTATTAAATTTAAGGTATTATCTCATTCAATTTTAATAGCAGAATTGTTTCCATTCAACTGAGTTTATACCTAGAATGCTATACTTAAGCTTTACTTGTAGACCATTCTCTGTATCATGTGTAATGTGTTTAATAAGCAGTAATAAAAATCAGAGCCACATTACAGTAGAAATTATGACAATAAAAGAAACTTTCTCGGTGTCTGATCTCACACAACAACACCTTGAAAATGACACCTGTATCAGTAATTCTTTGGGACTGATTAAGAATTTCCCTCGTCTTCAACCATCAAGGTTATAACCTATTGGTAATCAAATGTTTGGAGGATAAGTGTGTTTGTCATATCACTGCTCCCTTATTTCCCCTAAAGATGCATTTTCCCCCTTTCTAATGGCCACACCACTTTTCCCAAAAAGGTGAAAGTGTTGTGTATATATTGTGTTACCAAACTTTTATGTGCACTACTTCAGTTTATTTCCATTCATTAAAATTCTATTTGGTCGACCAAACTTTCTTCTGTTACCAGCACTACAACATGTAATGATGTATTCTCACCTTGTAAGAAACTCCCACGTAAGTTGAAGATTTAAAATATTTTTAACAAGGCAAAATGTTAACAAAAGCTGAAGATGACAGGGATTTCATTGTTCTTCTTGAATTAGACTCTAGATGAACAAAAGTTCAGTACACAAGCAAACATTACGTACAACTTCTGCCTAAGTAAATGGTTTGATTCACGAAATTCAGGCAACAACCAAGTTAATTTGATTCCAAAACTTCACACAGATAAGAAGAAATGAAGAGAATATTAAAAGCATTTACACTTCAACTACTTTGTGCTTCATTAGTCAGGATAAAGAGCAAATAAGAGACTTCAACTTCTACTTTCACTTTGAACTGCTGAACCCCGAACAGCTTTTATATACACGTTTTCTCTTATAAAAATTTATTTATTATAAATCAGGAAAGAAACACACGAATAATGGAAGAAGTACATTTTGTGAATCACATATGATAAGAATAATGACATGACACACCACAAAAAAATAAATTAGCAAAGTTTAATTTATAGGAAGTTAAGAATTTTCGCCATACCCCACCCACACATTAGTTGATACGCACCTCCCCAAATTCCAAGCTTTAGTTGCGATTTATCCAAATTTTCAACAAAGTCTCCCAAGTATTTGTTGATTAAATCAACAACAAGCGATTCAAACACCATCTTCCTTCACTGCTTGGTTGCTACCTAAAATAATAAGCACGAAATCCGCATAAATTAGAACAACTGTTGCTTAACTGATGAATAATGCCGACATTTTGTGTGTTGTCGCCATTATGCTAATAAGTTGGGGTCAAGGTCAGCTAGCTCGGGTCATGGCTTCCTGATGGTTCTCTCGCTATATAAATTATTAATAAGTACAGCCAGGTACCAATGACACAGTCTAATAAATTAACAGACGCTGCAACAGATGGCTGGTGGGATCAATGAACCGAAATAGAATTATATTGATGTGTTGGAAGATCAAAGCATAGAATCTTTATATGTATTGATTCACACATTTGAAAGTGCGCTCTCTCGTGTCCTAATGTTGTTCATATGTTAGCGAATGTAAAGGCATGATATAATTTGATGATCAGTCGCGTAGCTCTCTGTGTACTGACTGGATGGCCACGTGTGTTCATTAAAACACGCACGACACTCATTAAGTTCTTTGACAACAGTTACTGTATCTAAAATGCATGCAATAACAAAACGATGTGTAATTAATGAACTGCTGTTTTAAGATTCATCATGGTCACAAATTTGTAACATTTTTTTAGATCTACATGATGCTTGACCATTAATTTACATAGCACTTTACCACAGAACTAGCACAGTCTTATTAGTGTTATTAATCAACACGTTGCATGCTAAAAATAGATTGAGGTGTTTGACCAAAGAAACTGTACAGCATGTTTGCCTTTCGCTATTTTGAAAACTGGTCAGTTTTTCATTTCTGATCAAGCACATATATACTCGCTTGTAAGTAACCAACAACAGACATGATTTTAATAGTTTTATCCGAAATCTTCACCCAATGATTCTCGGATAAATTCTCATGCACGTGCACACTGTGCTTAATTTAATCGTGGCTTTGCGTTTCTCGCTTGGTTTGATATTTAAAATCGCCCATGTACGCCCTCGCCATACTGTTTTCCCATTATACATGTATGTATGGCAAACGTCGAAATGAATGCATGAATTCACTTGCATGACTGGAGGCCCTTGTGCTGGAATCTATAAGGCCGTCCTTACAGAAATGTTTGTTTGCGGTTACACGACCCAAACTTTTCATGGTGGATAGGAAGTTAGGTAGCCATTTTATGCTTGCACCATCACCCACAAAAAAGAAATGTCAAAATTGCTAAATTATTTTTTGGAGTCGGGGTATTAATCTTTAAATGAGAACGCCGAATCCTGCAAACCTGTATTTTTAAGAATGACAAAGACAAGAGGATAGGGAATACACACTCCCAAACTGAACACATTTGGGTTTTTTTGACTGCATTGCTACAGCATTTGCCCTAGACTATGAGGATCGACTGATATACGAAAATGACGATATGTATATTCATGTATATATATACGCATCATAAGAATTTTAATTGGGTATTTTGCTTTTGCAATTTTTTACACGCATCTGATATATATATTTCAAATGCGTATTTTGTAAATTTAATTGAGTAAATACGTTTTATAACACTGGGGCAGAGCCCAAATATTTCGGTACTTTTGAAACTGAAAACTCGTCATTCTCAACCACTATGTCTGTAGATCAATAATGTTTCAGTGATCGTGAAATTCATGCACCCAATTGTATAAACATTGGTTAACTTCAACCACTGGGTTAAATCAGAGTTTTGGGTCAGAAAAAAAAACACATTTGAAGAAATTGGGGTTAATAGCTATATTGTGTTCATAGCTATTTTAGTTTAAAAGATTTATATAAGTTTAGCTTCTATTTTTTTATTTTTCTATTATGATTGATCTGATTTAAGAATACATTTCGCCACGCAATGTTGTTTCAAGTGGGGCAGTTTCCCATTACTAACAAGGAGATGCCAGACACCAAGAAAATTGAGGAGACGTGCACAGATAGGAGATAAGCCATATATATTTTGTCATTATGATCCACCTATTTATATTAGAATTATGACCATCAGTATTATTCAGTCCACAATATTTTAGGACATGCCTGCTCTGGCAATTTTCGAAATGCATAATTTGATATCTGACTAATGCAGATGGGTCATTTACAGAGGCTGCCTTAGTCACTAGATTCGAACCAGTGCATTCTTCGGGAACAATGTACTTAACATAAATGATGGTCTATTACCTCTAAGCGGATCCTGCCCGGGATCAGGGGAATTTAATATTGTATTTTCTTAAAATCTCATAGGCATTAGACCGCTGCACAATCGAAACTCTAGAATTTAGGCCACCCGATCTCACTTTGTCTTTGTCTTATTGGTAGAACTAGGTATCCGAGCTTTTGTATTTTGTCAGTGATAAAGACCTACATGCATATAATGTTTTCTTGTGTGTTCAATATTACTCAAATTAATAAAAATGGCCCGTTCTGATTTATGAAGCTACTTACACATTTCTCCTGACTTATATATATCATTTTGTTTGGATCCGACGTTCCAGCTTATACATTTTGTCATTTTTTATATGATTTTTTTTATTATCATATGTTACAGATGTATAAAAAACACTCATGTAATACTTACGTGATTCGACAGTACAAATAGAACATCCTCCCCCTCCCGTTGGGCCCCTCCCCCTACCCTATTCCCCCTACCCCATTCCCCCTACCCCATTCCCCCCCATCCTACCCCATCCTACCACATTCCCCCTACCCGATTCCCTATAATATATAACCCTTAATATTGTCGCGCTAACAATCGACTTACCTAGAATGTGGTTCATTTGATATAGACAAAATTCGTTCAAATAATTCAACTAAAAGTTTAAAAAGCCCTATTTTTATACACCAATGTCATTGAAGGAAAAGTCATTCTATTCACTGAGAAACACACATTTTTTACCAAAAATACGCAAAATATTACTCAAGATAGAATAGTTACCTCCCTAAGATTTACGAAATTTGCTTAATATAAAACTGGCAAAATATTTAATAAGCCATCAGGGCCGTGGGGTGCAAGGTACTATATATTTAGCGAGATGACAGTCGTTGGTTCAATTCAACCCAAGACACGTTTTCCGTGTATTTTATTTATTTACTTTCTCTCTTCTTTCTTTCTTGCTCAAATATATAAAAGCATGATTTCAAAGAAACAGAAAGAAAAAGGTCTTATATTATAAAGTCTAATTTAAAAAGTCTTATCATTCTTTATCAGAAATAAAATGACCAGAGCTTCATTAAGCAAATTATTTTAAAAAAGATAATTTTATTCAATCAATATTATCACTTGTTGATATATCTGTTATAGATTGTAACATGGCTCAAATATGTAAAATTTATATATATTATTCATTCAATTCCCATGTATAGTTCTATATTTGCAAAATCGCAAATCACCTTACCATGTGAATGCATAAATTTGCAACAAAACAATAAGCTGCATTCAAAACCCGATCTGAAAGCAAATTACAATCCTTCCACTGATCACAATCAGAAAAACAGAGATTTCATCGCCGTGGTAACACATACAGTTTTATTACCCATAATTAGCACGATGAAAATCGATTCGGTCCGAGTTTATCCGGTAATTTTCGTTTGATTTCCGGTATGATATACGAACTCAAAAGTTAAACTGATACTTATTTTATTAAACTCAAAATTCCTCCACCTAAATTTCATTTGATATTTCATAAAATGACATTATTGGATTGCCTGATCAATGAATCTTAACGCACGGGTGGGACATTTATTGCTTCATTTGTCAGATTTGTGAAAAACGGACTTAAATCAGACTTTCAGAAATTTTGATATCAGTTACTCTATATATAAAAAGGGTAATAATAGTTTCAAAGTGCTAATTCCCCCGCCTAAATATAAAAACGAAATAAATACTTTTGCATATAAATAAAGCGGAATAATTAAAGTTAATGAATATGATGTGACATTTTTTGTAAAATGATTAATAAAAAATATGAAACAAAATGTCTAGTAGTCCTTCTATATTCTATAGCACCGATTTAAGCGTAAAGCCCTAACCTGATAAGCGGAATTGTTCCACATGATTTAGGGGAACTACCGCACCACAATCAGCGGTACAGTGAAACTGGGCGGGGCCAGTACGTTGCTGAATTGATGTATATAATTGTGATATTAGGCCCAAATTCACCATTATACAACACTCAGCAGCGTGCTAGCCCACTATGAGTGAAATGACTGTTATAGCGTCAATGTGCTGGCTCCCCAAACGCCTATCCAACGCTGGCTTGATATAATATATTTATGAAGTTTTCGAGTTTTCGGCATTTCGCTGCTACTTTAGGGATTTTCAAGAAGTAAAAAGTACTTACGCTTACTTAAATTGTTCTGATTGGCGGTCTCAAAAACACAACAACCAGAGATCAGGTCTTTTTTCCTGTTTGCAATCTGTTGATTGCCTTGTATAAAATGTATTATATACATGTATATGGATATATGTTGATATTATAAAATAATGGGTTGCAAGTAGCCGTGTTCCGTCGCATTGATGTCTATCTGTACTCATTTCCCTCGGTCACAGACAATGGAACGAGCTTCGTGAAGCAGCTACCGTTGTTTAAGGCTTTCAAGACGATTCTGAACTCAGTACTATGGACCCCTCAATAGTTTGTATCGTCTTTAAAATATACTCACATGCCGTACATGTGTCTCACACTACTTTGTGAAATAATGTCGCACAATGACAAGAAGGACGGTGGCCCGTGTTGAAAAACCCGGTAATGGCGATCTTTTAAATAGGTACGAAGTCAAAACTAGATATAGCTCTATAACTGACATTACTCGTTAAAAGCAACAGATCATACATGAATACACGTACTGCATTAAAACTTGTAAAAACGGATGGGATTGGAAGGAGGTAACGCCTTCAATATCAGAATTATCTGGGAGACATCCCCCTTACGAAAGCCCCGCAGTTATAACTTATAATACCATTAGGTAAAAAGATCCACATTTACGCGATGAACACAATGTCAGAAAAGAATATTTCTTTACTTTCGTGTAGGAGTTGGGCCCAACTTATAATATTGGTCCCAAATAAAGGACTATAGTTTCAAATAACAACATTCAACTACTTCACCTTCTCTGTAAAAATTCACTTGAATTATAGATAAGAATGAGTTTCGAGGTATGATGCTTATTTGCAATAAGTTTAAATGTTCATGTATTTTATAAACATGTATTGACTTTTGTGGGTGGCCTCAAAGTAGATAAATATTCATATAAGATAATATCAACATAAAATAATTTGATGATAGTTGTTCTTCGACAGCGATTGATCGAAAGACGGAGTCGTCAGTGTTTTATTTGAGTGACGTCACTTTTTGCGTCACTAACGTACAGAATGTAAATAAATAATGGCGATCCCGTGAATTGTTATTAATGTGTGAAACAGACGCGTTGAACAAAGACGAGATGTGATGATCATTTGTGCAATTTTTGTTTCATCACTTCTCTTACGAAGTAAGTTTTTATTACCTTTACAGTCGTCAATAATTTGGCTATTCTGTCAGTTGATTTTTTTACTGAATTCGGACGGTGAACTCTCCGGACGATTAAATATGTGTCGCCGTCACGAACAGTACTATTTTGGTAGGACAACTTCTCGCGCTGGGACATATTAATTCCTTCCTCGATCTGCCGTTAATGACGGTACCCTAAAAATCATTTGGATCCTGAAGATCTTCTTTTTTGTTTTTAATTTGTTAATAATACTTTTTTTTTAACAAATAGGCCGGTAGATACAAAACTTGTACAATCCGGACTATATCGCTGCGTCTTATGAACGTTACGGTAAATTGTTTGATGTCATCATAACTTTTTATCAGTTTTAGGATGTGATGGTAAAAAGGTTTCTGTGGAAGTAAAACATCGTCAAGTGTTTGGATCGCACAGTAAGTTTAACAGTTAACTATATTTTCATTGTAATCTTATTTGTTCAAGTTGTATCGTAGTGCGCCACCAACTTATATCTGAATGAAATCTAAAATTGCCCAAAAAATGATGTGTTTTTTTTTCATTTGTCCGTCTGTCCTTCCATTCATTTTAAACTCATGAGTCAGACATAAAAAATAGGTTTGTTTCTGGTTACCCAAACGACCAATCTTTTACCTGCCAACTCATAACTTTTTATGGCATCCAAATCTTAGTGCTATTTTGTAGTTCTCACGACAGTGTTGCCGATATATATAATATCGATATATAACATAAAAAAAATCCCTACATACTGACACATATTTTTTTGGGCATGTAACCAGGAATGTTTTTTTTTTGTTTAGGCCTGATAGATTAAAATGAATTTTGTTCATCATTTTGTTTTACTTCATGTCAACAAAAAATATTAAAATTGGGATAAATCTGTGCTGTTTTCAACTTTTCATGATAGTTTGTCTCGTAAATTTTAGGCATTGATGACAGAAAGTTTATACAGGTACCTGGAATTCATGAACAAATACTGAGGCTCCAACATGATTCAAAATCTCATGTAAATATATACATCATTATATCTGTTTAGTGTGTATTTGGCTGTTTTTAAAACCAACAATGATACAATATGTGTTTGCTACAAATTAAAAACAGTAAACCTCAATATTAAGACTACATTTGGGTCTATTATTGAAGTGATTGCCTCATCAAGTGGTAATTTAGAAGAAACATGGTAATCTGGTCCAAAAAATAAGTGGTTGTTGTAGAGAGGTGGTCTTAACATTGAAGTGGTTGTTGTAGCGAGGTGGTACATTATTATAGCTGTATCGATTATGTGTTTCTAATAATCGGACAATATTTGTTAGAAATAGCAGAATGTTATTCCTTTTTTATCATAATGTTAGATGTGAATGTTAGTTAATATTTGAATGTCTGTTTTGTTTCCTAGAGATTGCTGTGTTTTAACATACAGAAAACTACAAGCCAAAAATCTTAATAATTTCCTAGCAAAGGAAATTCTGGCTTAAAACATAACATTAAAGGTTGATTTAATTGGTTACATATTTTGTACTTAACAGACCTATGCATACAAAATCATTTTGGTATCTGAACGACTTTTCTTCATCACAGATGTCCAAAAGCGAAAATCAGAGTAATATTAGAAGTATAATTGATGTCATCAAAAATGGCATAAAAAATAAACACAGAAGAAAGAAACAGCAGAAAGATGTGGAGGTAATCAACAGTGACCTTGACATTGAAGTAGAAAGATACTTTGGTAGTGACAACTTAATGAGACATAATGAAGTTACTGATGAAGATGGAACTGGAGAAGAATCATTTGAAAATAATATTGAGGATGATTTGCAGAAGGTTCAAGAAATTCGACATTCTCATGGCTCTTTTGTTGATATTGACAATGAACAGTGTAGCATTGACAACCTGTCTTGTTTACACAAACTGTATGGCTGGAAAAGAACAAAGCATGATCTGTTGAATGTATTACCACGATTTCATAAAATAAGTCGTCAAAAAAGATCAGTTCAGGAGCAATGGAAGAATTCTCTGCCAGGATATGAACAAACTCAAAAAAGTTATGATGATGATTTGGAACCTGATATTTGGGAGGTAGGTTATTAATGTCACTTATTATATAAGTAAACAGAATGAACATAGCTAATGTATGATAGTTGTTTGTCATTCAGTTGAAAATAGAAGAGTTAATTATATACACTAAATCATGGTAATAGTGAACTTACATGCGGTGAAGAATTGGATATGGTAAAACACAGTTATAGTGAACTTGGATATTATGAAGAACAGAGTGATGTATATATTTTTCTCAGGGCACGCTGTTCTTTATTTCACTGTTATAGATACAGTGAAATATTCACTATTAAGTCAAACCTGAGTTTGCAGTCACCTCCACATTAAGACTACCCTGTGAATAAAAAGCAATTCTTTGAAAAACTGTTGCTGATTATTTAGACTGACTTCTGAATAAAAGCCATCTGTCAATAAAGACCACGTTTTTATATTTCCCAAGGCTGGTCTTTGTTCACAGGTTTTACTGTAACTGTGTTCTACTGTATTCAGTCATGCCTAGTTAATTAATACACAGTCGTATTACACTATGTTTATATTTACTCCATGTTGGTGCGCCAGAATTCTCGCATATATCTTTTCATGCAGGAAGTGACAGACGAAGATCTACAACATGCCAAGTTAAACAAATACAGACAGACTATGGAGTATATAGGGTGGACGTTATTGTCCGTCATACTGTTTCTCTTTGTTGGTATATGCTTTCTACGTGATCCTATTGCTTGTATTTTTGCCTTTGGAACAGGTAAGTCCATTACTTAGGCATAACTGAAAATTCTCTTGGTTTCCACTAACTTGACTGGTTAAAGTTTTTCTACCAACCTACTCTTTTTTCTCATGTTTTATTGCCGATATTTTCATTATCGTACAAACTATACTTCCAGACTTCAGAAAAATATATTTGAAAAGAACTTCCTGCTGACCTATTAACCCTTAGGACCCTATTTTTTTCAAATGTTAGTGAAAACATATTATTTATATTTTAGGACTTTACTTCATGATTTAGAAACGAAAATTTGTCAGAAATTTGCTTAATAAAATAATCAGGTTATGATAATAATTGTGCTTACAAGTCTGTGATTGACTGATGTTAAATTTGATCTAGTGACCTAGTCACACATTGCAGTTATATATCTAAGTTTCTCATAAAACTTAATCATTCTTTCCCTTCCAAATTAATCAAAGACCTACCAAGTATAATTTTCATTCTGGTTTAGGTGGATCATGAAGATAGAGCGGTCTATATACAGACTTTCTTTCATACAGCACTAAGACAGTAATTGGGTCATTAAAATTTTAACACAATCTGATCACTAAATTTAATTACATTACAATATCTTTTGGCTAGCAATGTTACGGATTCAGAAAAAAATGGTAGTAATATACCAGTATGTGTCAATACATTCTTTTTTTTGTATATTTATCTAAATTTTTTTGATGTTTTCGGAGATTGGGAAAGAAATTTTCTCGATGGGACTATGGTCCTTTCGGATGCAAAATCATTGTGACATTTTGAAAACCAATGTGACATTTTATGTGACGATAACTGAGTAGCAATCAAAACAGTTTTCATAACTGTTTTTAAGTGTCTATCTGCTAGGTGCTTGTTGCATAAAGAAAAAGCTAGCGTAAAACGTCAGATGACACAGAGTGTCCTATCATTAGGTGCTTGCTTTTGCAGAAGAAAAGTATTGCATTAAGCGTCAGATGACACAGAGCAGCAGTATTTACATCATACTCACTTCATTTTGTACATGAAAGGATCGAAAACATGTGGATGTGCCCTGGGCGCATCAGTTGCCAACGACAATGTGACATTTTAAATTTTGATGTGATTATGGCGCATGGTGCATGCCTTTCCCGATCACTGTGTTTTGTCAACTTTATCAATGGTTGTGTTGTTGTAGGCTGTCCATGTTGTTTAATATGCTGTCCATGTTGTCTGATATGCTGTCCATGTTGTTTAATATGCTGTCCATGTTGTTTAATATGCTGTCCATGTTGTTTAATATGCCGTCCATGTTGTTTAATATGCTGTCTATGTTGTTTAATAGGCTGTCCATGTTGTTTAATAGGCTGTCCATGTTGTTTAATATGCTGTCCATGTTGTTTAATAGGTTGTCCATGTTGTTTGATATGCTGTCCATGTATTCGTGCATTCACTGATAGATACCTTGACACTAAGAGAATAGTTCGTGAGCAGATGAACAAATATATGCCTGGGATTATAGTCAATGATGATGGCTCGTTAGATTTCTATGAACCAAGTGCAGAAGAACTTGATGTTCTGATGGAGATTATAGATGAATTATCGGGTTAATACTTTCATTATGATCTCTGTATGAACAATTACAGCACATTATATCTTACCACACACTGGGAGGCTTTGTGTAAGTATAAATGAACAATGGAATATAATGAAGAGTGTGCACTTAATTTTATGTGGCAACTTGTTAGTGGCAGATGTTAGCCACTTGTACATTACAATGAATTTTTAGGTACCATGTTAAATTTTTTTCATACACTGAGAGTTTGTCATGTTATTATAGTTATTGTGATGTTATAGATTATTCTGTTCCAACAGGCATAGATTGTAGTATGTTTTAAATGTTCAGAAAGTAGTACCTATTACATGCGTAATGATACATAGACTTGTAACACAGTGATTCTATTTGTGAGAAAATAGTTCTTTCACCTCCCTGATCATGTGTTGAATATTATTGTGTATAAAATAACAAGAATCTAGAATATCATGTTTTATTTCAGCCCCCCGTAACCCTACCTTAATATTGCACACATGAACAGAAACATACAATAATAGAACATTGTACATGACTGAAGTCCACGGATATTGTAATTATGAAAAATGGAAAAAGATAACAAAACACCACTTGATAGCAAGATGTGTAGAAAGCACCAAGTCATTAAATGACCCTGGCTGTTAAACATCAACAAAAAACAACAACAACAACACAGGTTGCTGATTTCAGATAATAATAATTAAAAGATTCAACATGAATCAATTAAATAAAAACAGACTGGTCCCAGACTCATGGCTGTAAGGGTTCAGTGATAACTAGTCAGAGACGGTAACCCCTCAACCACAGAGTTTATATGTTTAAAATACTGGCAACAGTTGTATGTCGTACTAATAGTGCTAACAACATAATAAAATACAAAATAAACTCACCAAGAAAGGGAGATAATAATGTACTTGAGATATTTACTCAAAGGAAGACAATCTATGTTATTACATTTATTAAACTGGTACCCGTTCCATGTTGCAGTGCACCAAAGGAACAGGTATGGACTAAATTATCTGGCTCTCTGATTGGTCAATGCGTTAGAGCCATGTGATTGGCTGTCCATTTGTGAAACATCGGGGATTTCCGTATATCTGTTAAATACAAATGAAGATGTTAACAATGCCTGAATACTTAAGATATAAAGTGCACATTTTAATCAAAATGAAACAGTGAATGCTAGATTTAGTGACTCTACATAACATAATGTAGGGACACTGATGTTTTGATCTATTTTTAAATTACGCACGGAATATGCATCAAGGGAAAAAATGCGAGGTGTTCCGAATGCAAGATCTCGTGGGCAGAATTCTGCCCAGATTTCAACTGCAAATGACCAATCAGAGTCCAGGAAATTTTGAGCCATACCAGTTGTCTCTGTACACCAGAGTCGACAGGTACCAGTTTATTTGTATATTAGAAAACTGGAAATCATACAAATTGATAAAGGGACACAATCCAAACTATACAGAAATTAAAGGTATTATAAAGGGAGAGAATCTGAAAAAATTGACAAATTAGCAAAAAAATTGCTCATTAAATAAGATTATTTCATGGTATGTAAAACTATTCCATCATGGCATGATTTTTTGTCAAGATCCTCATCCAAGTTACCACACATAATTTAAATATATGAATGATTTTCATCAAAATACATGGAGTACAATTAAGGATATACAGGGCTTTTTTTCACAGGGAGAAGGGGCCTCTCTAAAATTTGGAAAAAATTTACATAGTATTTCTGCAAAAGGGGAAGAAAAAACTTGATACAAACTGAAGTTTAGGGGAAATCTGCAAGAGTTTAAGGATTTTTCCTGAGGGGAAGACACCTGTAAATGGCCCTTGCTACGAAAAGAAAAAAAAACTGATATAAGTTTCTCATTAAATTCTGAAACATTCTTTCTTTGGTATATCATGTAACACAATTCATGTGATTGTCAAATGAACAGTCATAATTCAATTTATTTATTTATTTATGCTATCAAGCTCATAAATATTCATTAACTACATTCCGGCAGGTGTGTCTGATCGTTCTGCATCTTCCGAGTCTTCAACTTCGCCTTTCTCTTTCTCCAGCATTTCTGTGATATAGAAATAAAATCAGCATCACAGAGTGATCATCATTGAACTGTTAATGAATCGATTCGTGCATTTTAAAATTGTTACACGTACAGTATTTTAGTAAATTGAGACAATCAGTTGATCAAACCTGGGCAGCTGTTCTCCAAAATTTTGCAGACAACTTTGACAATGATTAAAGAACAATGGAGGAAGTAGGCTGAAATTTACATATACAGTAAGCAACAGACAAATATGAGCCACGCAAAGGTTTCAAACTTGTGACATTCTGACCAATACCTACAACCCGCTGGGCTCACCTTGGCTGTACCTGGTCAGCTGACATTCTAACTATATGTACTGGGCTCACCTTGGCTGTACCTGGTCAGCTGACACTCTAACTATATATACTAGGCTCACCTTGGCTGTACCTGGTCAGCTGACATTCTAACTATATGTACTAGGCTCACCTTGGCTGTACCTGGTCAGCTGACATTCTAACTATATATACTGGGCTCACCTTGGCTGTACCTGGTCAGCTGACATTCTAACTATATGTACTGGGCTCACCTTGGCTGTACCTGGTCAGCTGACATTCTAACTATATGTACTGGGCTCACCTTGGCTGTACCTGGTCAGCTGACATTCTAACTATATGTACTGGGCTCACCTTGGCTGTACCTGGTCAGCTGACATTCTAACTATATATACTGGGCTCACCTTGGCTGTACCTGGTCAGCTGACACTCTAACTATATGTACTGGGCTCACCTTGGCTGTACCTGGTCAGCTGACACTCTAACTATATGTACTGGGCTCACCTTGGCTGTACCTGGTCAGCTGACACTCTAACTATATATACTGGGCTCACCTTGGCTGTACCTGGTCAGCTGACATTCTAACTATATTTACTGGGCTCACCTTGGCTGTACCTGGTCAGCTGACATTCTAACTATATTTACTGGGCTCACCTTGGCTGTACCTGGTCAGCTGACATTTGAATTAATTTCTGAATGTAAAACTGACGGTATGGCAGCCTCCATGAAAAATGCCTGTCAAGTTTTTTTTCCGTACAAATTGGTTTGTTGTACACTAGCTACTGTAGAAAGCAAAAGATTTACACTGCTTGAAAGACAATTCTGTCTTTGACAGACACCATTTTAATTTGTTTGGCGGTAATATTTTCTAAGCAGTATATCAGTAGCTGAATCATAAATGTATGGTGTAGAACTATATCAAGCTACCAAGTATACTGGCCATCATAAGAAAGCAACCAGTAAGTGATGTTGGTATAAAATAGACAAAGCCCCAGTAATCGAGATGAATTTAATTCCGGAAATAGCAGAAACATTTCATGATATGGTTTATTAATATTATCCATTATTGACCATAAAATTGCTGTATACCATTAAAATTTCAAGGTTGGTATATTAGGCCAAAGTATAAGAATTTTTATGATGGTTACTTTCTTATGACGGCCAGTATACATCCTGGGTTAGATGAAAATGCAAAAGTGTTCCAACAACTTACTGACCCAAACCAGACAGGTAACCATGAACAAGTCTAGGTCACGGATGAAGTATAATTAAGAAACAACATTAGAAGTAGGATTGCAACAACTATACCTTGAGCTATGACTTCCAGTATGTTAGAGTCACAGAGTTCATGGTAGGATTTCTTATCCAGTCTGTAAGGCCCAATATTCTGTTTGAATTCCTCCAATGGACATAACTCCGTGCTACAACCTCGAACAATCTGATCCTGTAATAAAGAACATCCAACACGTAAACTCAGAGTGGCAACACATAAACTCAGAGTGGCAACACATAAACTCAGAGTGGCAACACATAAACTCAGAGTAACAGCACATAAACTCAGAGTAACAGCACATAAATTCAGAGTAACAGCACATAAACTCAGAGTAACAACACATAAATTCAGAGTAACAACACATAAATTCAGAGTAACAAAACACAAATTCATAGTAACAATGCACACGTTCAGAGTAACAACACATAAATTCAGAGTAACAACACACAAATTCAGAGCGGCAACACATAAATTCTGAGGAACAAAATATAGACAGGGTTGTTACTAGACATCAACAGTTGAGGGTCAAAAATGATCCTTGGCTGATAATAATTTGAACAGGCAACAAAATTTTAATTGTATTGTAAATTTGACCCTTTTTATTCAATTTCTTTACAGTCAAAAACTTGAATTTACAATTTTCATGAGTCAAAATGCTGTTTTATGGGTCAAATATATGAAGCTTAATAGATGAAAGTTGAAAAAAAACACACTAAAATTGACTTGTTTACATCTACAGTTTATAACTTATTTCTGTACGACCAAAATTGTAAAACGTGAAAAAAAGAAACAAAATATATTGAGAAATATACAACAATAATATTTGAAATACAATAATCTGATAAACAAACTAGTAACCAGTCAATCAATGTCATGCTTTAATGAGATCCTTGTATTTTATACTCTACTTCATCACACCTGTGAACAAAGGACACCTGACTGCACGGGACACTTCTGATTTTCCGCAGGTTGTCCTTAGTACACAAATTTGACTCATACTCAATACGTAAATAAATTTATTCACAGAAGCTTTCAGTGTGTCGACTAATTTTCAGCTTCAAGTTGTAGTTTACCAATAGATAGTTTCACCAGAATGGTTTTTTTTTCATGCATGTTGATATAAAGACATACAGACAAAATGTCAGTTAAATTACCTTTCCGTTATAAGACACTCGGACAAATTTCTTCTTTTCTGGATTCTCATAAAGTTCAAATCGTACATCAGAGCCAAAGGGAGGCCACTTGAAGTCGTATATATCTAGGGTTCCCAGTACTCCAACCAGAGTTGAATCATGGCAGGAATATAAGTACAACTTAATCCTAAAACATATGTGTGCATCATATTAGACAAGGTGTATGAAATATACTTAAACAGCACATGAAAACATGCAACACAAATTGTACAAATAAAACATTACTATCGGGGCCATGGCAATATTAAGACAACCTCATTAAAATCGCCACTAACTTGAATCTTTGGATCCTTGGTTCAAAATTTCCTCTGTTTCCCAGACTGGCCTACATGCTCCACTTTATGTAGAACTAGGTTAATGAATGGACCTGTAGATAACTTACCCAGACTGGTCTACATGCTCTATTTTATGTAGAACTAGGTTTATGTGTGTACCTGTAGATAACTTAACCAGACTGGTCTACATGCTCTATTTTATGTAGAACTAGGTTTATGTGTGTACCTGTAGATAACTTAACCAGACTGGTCTACATGCTCCATTTTATGTAGAACTAGGTTTATGTGTGTACCTGTAGATAACTTAACCAGACTGGTCTACATGCTCTATTTTATGTAGAACTAGGTTTAAGTGTGTACCTGTAGATAACTTAACCAGACTGGTCTACATGCTCTATTTTATGTAGAACTAGGTTTAAGTGTGTACCTGTAGATAACTTAACCAGACTGGTCTACATGCTCTATTTTATGTAGAACTAGGTTTATGTGTGTACCTGTAGATAACTTAACCAGACTGGTCTACATGCTCTATTTTATGTAGAACTAGGTTTAAGTGTGTACCTGTAGATAACTTAACCAGACTGGTCTACATGCTCTATGATATGTTGAACTAGATTTTTGAATGGACCTGTAGATAACTTACCCAGACTGGTCTACATGCTCTATGTTGTGGAGAACTAGGTTTATAAGTGGACCTGTAGATAACTTACCCAGACTGGTCTACATGCTCTATGTTGTGGAGAACTAGGTTTATGTGTGTACCTGTAGATAACTTACCCAGACTGGTCTACATGCTCTATGTTGTGGAGAACTAGGTTTATGTGTGTACCTGTAGATAACTTACCCAGACTGGTCTACATGCTCTATGTTGTGGAGAACTAGGTTTATAAGTGGACCTGTAGATAACTTACCCAGACTGGTCTACATGCTCTATGTTGTGGAGAACTAGGTTTATGAATGGACCTGTAGATAACTTACCCAGACTGGTCTACATGCTCTATTTTATGTAGAACTAGGTTTATAAGTGGACCTGTAGATAACTTACCCAGACTGGTCTACATGCTCTATGTTGTGTAGAACTAGGTTTATAAGTGGACCTGTGGATAACTTACCCAGACTGGTCTACATGCTCTATGTTGTGGAGAACTAGGTTTATAAGTGGACCTGTAGATAACTTACCCAGACTGGTCTACATGCTCTATGTTGTGGAGAACTAGGTTTATAAGTGGACCTGTAGATAACTTACCCAGACTGGTCTACATGCTCTATGTTGTGGAGAACTAGGTTTATAAGTGGACCTGTAGATAACTTCATGGCAACTTCTCTCTCTGCCCTAAAAATAAGCAGAAATCAACACATCATTCAACACACAATACTAACTACCTTCTTGCGAAACAAAGTTGAAATCACTGGGGCGATATTCTACCAATCCATAAAAATAAAATAGAGAAACATGTCATTCGGACATACATTTGCATATTTTCTGCCATCTGTGAAGTCCAGGCTTTATTTGCGTGATTGTCACTAAATTTTATGTATAACCAATACTTTGTGATTGTCAACTAAAATTGATGGATCACTACTCAAGATGAAAGTTTAGTATACAATGTAGAACATTATGTGTAGGAATCATCGTAACAAATTGAACACAAGTATCAAACCATTCTAATCATCACAAGCAGTGAGTATGTCAATCCAATTAACATCATTTTATAATTAAGTGGAATTCAACAAGATCTGAGGTTACTAGCCTATCAAAGCCATGGTTACAACAGAGTGAAAAACTAACAAATTAACACAATGCCATTGTTATTCATACACATTTTGTAACAGGCCAATCACAGACTTTGTAACACAGAAGTTCGGAGTATCAAACCAATAAATTTTCCCAAGACAAAAATGCTGATGATAAAACAGAACAGTTATAGTCCAAGTTGCAAACAGTTTAGTGCAACTAACCAATCATTTTCCTTGTAACATTCCAGTATTGCCTAACAAACCAATCAGTGACAGTGTTACAAAGATGTTGGGCACTTACTTCTCATGAGCACAAAAAGCATAATAAATAAGTGTAGCTGCATTTTCGTCTATCATTGATCTGTGAGGTATAAGTGCTGGTGGGACGACAAACCCGTGCGTCTGGAAAAATAAAATTTTAAAAAAAAATATTACGCAATAATCAGTTTGAATGATTGTTCACAGTCAAACTCTTAATAAGTTGCCAAGGACACTGCATGGGGAGAAGATTCAATTTATTTGCTACATTTCTGCCTTGTAGTCATGTAGTAAAGACTGTTATATATACATATAATGTATAGGTACCTTATTGATGAGGTAACGTAAACCTAGATACAAACTCCATGTACCAGTCACTACGTAATGCTACAGTGCAGTAATCACTACCATCTAGGGGTGGGGATCGGTTGAAATTAACCGATTCCGAAATGATTCCAATTACACGATTCCAATTCTCACTGATTTTGATTCCAATAATTGTTGTCTAATGTAAAATAATAATTGTACATAATATGTCAAACAGGCTATATACAAGCTAAGTGACTTTTTCGCCCAGTTATCCAGCATGTTAACAGACATTTTGCGATAATATCACCAATCTCACAAAATAACGAGACTTGGGAGGAAAAACTACAAGAACTTTTTGTATCTATTTATTTCAAATTTCGATGGAGAAACTATTGCTATTTTAGAAAATCTCATTATGACTTAATATCAACTTATATTTATATTGAAAGAACCGGTTCCTAAAAATTAATCGATTCCGGCGCCAGTCAGAATTTGGATTCGGTACATTTCGGTTCCTGAGAACAGTTGCCTACCCCTACTACCATCACACATCTGCATGTAAGCAGAAGTTTAAAAAGGCAGATATGCCAGAGGAGACGTTTTAAGAAAACTATTTAGTTTGTAACAAAAAGAGAAAACATGAGACATTACAAGTTCAGTCCATGTGGAAAAAGATATCTTTATCTTTTAATAAAGACTTTCAGAGTCTTGTTGACTGTAACCAAGAAATTTAAGAGAGGAGGTCATTATGTTAGAAACTGGTTTGTTTACATGTAAATCAGTGTATCAGTAGCGTGATTTTTCATTTTTTGCTTCTACCATTTAACACCTCACGTAATATTTCAAATCTTAGTAAAAACATTCAACATAAAGGACATACACTACTCAGGTCACATGACAAAATTACACTACTCTGGTCACATGATAAAATTACACTACTCTGGTCACATGACAAAATTACACTACTCTGGTCACATGACAAAATTACACTACACTACAGAGATCACATGACCAGCATTGCACTACTATAATCACATGATCTACATTACATTACTCTGATCACATGACCTGCACTAAACTACTCTGATAACATGACCAACATTACACACACTTGATGCACATTAAACAAAATTTACTTACCTCCCTGGCCACTATATCATCTCTGACATCAATGAAGTTAAGTTTATGTTTTCCTGGTGTATCATCAGGTGCATAATCTAGATTTGTAAGATCAAAGGTTAGTACAACATTCATACGTCAACACACAACATACAAACACTAGAACAGTCTCAAATTATGAATATTCATGTCACATGTCATAAGTGGGCAGAGTGATTCTTCATTTGGCAACATGTTTAAAAGGATTAATTTATAAATACCTTGAGTGATCTACCACCTATTATTATAATGTCATAATTAATAAATACATGACATACCAGTAATACCGTAATTCTTAGATATTTACGTTACAGTAACTTTTACTATAATTTACATTTACCTGATTACATGATGGTAACAGATATACAGAGTCACAACAAGATAATGATGAACAAATTAAGCCAGAAAACATTGTCACATTTGGGGTTATCTAACAGCCCCCAACTTTGTGCCCACCCCGAAGTATCTAATAGCAAAAAGAAAGTATAAAAATATTTGGCAATTTATCATAACTGGCTTTCTCACTAAATGTGTTTAGGAAAAAAAAATACAAAAGAAAGTTTTTCTCCCTAAATTTTTTTTGATCGAGTAATCCTAAATTTGACAATCTTTTCTAGCCTCATTGGAAAACTGATTGAATTAAAAATACCAGCTTGTACATTAAATCTTTTCCATAGTTAGGGAGACTTACTGAGAATGTTCTCTATAAGTAATCTGTCTTCTTTCAGACCAGGCAAATCTCCTCCATGTATCATAGCAAAATGATTTATCTGTCGTAACACGTGGCATACTGCAGTACGAGGTAGTAAACTATCAGTCTTGCTGTCATCCACATGTATCTTAACTGGTTCTGAAATATATAATCATACATTATACCACAACGTGAAGTTCTTGTTTTTTTTCTTGGGATTAACACTGCAATAACGATCAAGGCCATTTGGTGACTTTTCTTTAACGTTGCCTGAAAACTCAAAGGATATACCTGGGTAGATCCTCCAACCCACCAAAAGCCCCAGAGACAACTTTGTCAATTTTTCAAATTTGTGGAATTTTTCTGGTCCCAGGTGGGATTCAAACTACAACAGTGAAAAGCTAGTCAGGGACTTTAACCACTGGACCATGGAGACCCTTCTGTATGAAGTAAAAGGCAACAAATGATTTCTGAATGTCATTCCATTATGTAGAATAGATACATTAGATATTTTAGTCATAATTGACTGTTCCGGATTTAATCAAAATATTTTCTGAAACTCAGACAAAGTAATCATATTTTTTTTTACTGGGGTTTAATGCTGCACCAACAGCGAAGGTTATTTAGCAACTTTTTCCGGCTTTGACGGAGGTGGAAGACCCTAAGTGTTCTCTCAGGATTCAAACCCAGCCATTAAAGGTTAGCGTTTTCTAGTGAGAGACAATAACCACTCAACCATAGAGGCCCCTTAAGGTGTTCAAACATAAGATCTTAAACACATGAATGCAGTTGTTGGCTTTTATTAACAGTTTATCATCACTTAAATATGAAAATATTTCAACAACGTGGAAAACTTTTTAAAAAAAGATTCTATGTTTCGGAAAGGAAATGAATACAATGTAATTTTTTTTGTTCACTGGATTTAGGACTATTTTTCAACATTCCTTCAATCATGTGATGGCCAGTTCATCTGGACTGTATACTAACCAGTATTAACTTACCCTTCTACAAAGAGCCTGAATCTTCTCTACATATAGAGGAAAATAAACACTTTTCAAATTTTCATAAAAGGGTATGGCTTGCCATGGGCCCAGCATTTGAACCCAGACTACCAGGTCACAAGTCCAGCATATTAACCACCAGACCACATCTGTGGTCACGAAATGTATATGTATACATGGGTGCTTTATAATACAGGTGGTCAGGTAACCTGAGCAAAACTCTTTTAAAACAATGATTTTATATATACTATAAGGATATTATATTTAGATAGTACTAGTGAGTATAAAATGAAAGAAATTCTTTGTTGATTCTAAGTAACACATAAACAATGACAGCACAATGAAGGTGACAAAGAAGTTATGTTATGTTAATAAACTATATGCATACAAAAGAGTTACGTCATCACACAGCATGATGTCTAAAAGACCGGATAAATACAGTGGAACCCCGCTAAACTGGTCGAGCTGGGGACTGGGTCATTTGGCTGGTTAAGAGGGGATACCAGTTTAGAGGGGATTTTTTAATTATACAGTAATGAAGCTGGGACCGGAACATTTGACAGATTAAGAAGGTAAACTGGTTTACAGAGGAACTGGTTCAGAGGGATTCCACTGTATGCATAAAGTATTTATATTTTAGGAGTCATCTTACACCAATTAGGAGCTTAAGTTTAAATCAGATTTAAATTTAAAGTAGCAAACAAAGGTAGAAAAACTGGGGAAAGGAAAGGAGATATTGGGGGAGGGGAAAGAGGAGATTGGGGGAGAGGAAAAGAGAGAAGGGAGGAGGGGAAAAGAGGAGATTGGAGGAGGGGAAAGAGGAGTCTTGGGAGGGGAAAGAAGAGAATAGGGGAGGGGAAGGAGAGACTGGGGGAGGGGGAAAAGAAAATGAACACAATATAATTCATGATATATCATAGTTTTGTGAACAAATTTTGAATATTAATATGTCAACGATCACTTAGAGGCATGTCCACTCCAAACCTATCAAAATACCTAATGCATCAGATTTTAGCAAATAGATATAAATAACAAAAGCATGAGAGAAGCATAAAACAAGTTTATACAATGTGTCTAACATATCACATAGCCGGACAAAAGCTGTAACTTAATACATTGACCTCACCAAAGCATAAAAGACTCCAAAGCACAGAGCTGAACATAAGTCACATATGATCAACATATTACCTGAGAGACTCGATAAATTATGGTCATGAAACATTCCACTAAGAACACATCGAGCAGTCTCTATTGTTCTCGCTATATTAGTTGATCGTACGCTGTAAAACATGAAACATTAATTTTGTACACAAATGTAATATTTTAGGAGTATTGTACAGATGTGTGCACTATAAGATCTTCACTGGGTGGTGAAGTCATCCATTTGATGTGACAATCCAAGAAAACAACTCAAGCCAATCTACCAGAAATTAAAATTTAATTAGTATTTACAGCTTGAAGTATGATCTAAACATTCAACAAGTCCGCTATACTGAAGGCTGGAATATCCTATTTTTTACCATTGACTTATCAAATGTTTAGTTACATGGAGCCAAATTTCTGAACGTCAGTCGCGTATTTTATAGCACTGGAAGAAATCATTGAACACACTCGGTTGATTATCAGATGGACTAATACTACAATATACTTATAATATATTCAGTATAACAATAACTTTAACACTCGATTTCCTTGCGTAGATCAATTGTAAGTACTGTGAAACAAGAATTTATTCACTTATTTGGGTTTTTCATAGAATTGATTTTTATGAGGTCGATGTTTAGACATTTGACTAATTGGAGTGTATAAACATCTGATGATGGTGTATGGTGTTACAATGAGGTGGTGTATAAAATCTGGTGAAAGTGTATGGTGTTACAATGTGTTGTATAAACATCTGGTGATGGTGTATGGTATTATAATGTGTTGTATAAACATCTGGTAATGGTGTATGGTGATATGATGAGATGTTGTATAAACATCTGGTGATGGTGTATGGTGTTATAATGAGATGTTGTATAAACATCTGGTGATGGTGTATAATTTTATAATGAGATGTTGTATAAACATCTGGTGATGGTGTATGGTGATATAATGTGGTGTTGTATAAACATCAGGTGATGGTGTATGGTGATATAATGTGGTGTTGTATAAACATCAGGTGATGGTGTATGGTGATATGAGGTGTTGTATAAACATCTGGTGATGGTGTTTGGTGATATAATGTGTTGTATAAACATCTGGTGATGGTGTATGGTGATATAATGTGTTGTATAAACATCTGGTGATGGTGTATGGTGTTATAATGAGATGTTGTATAAACATCTGGTGATGGTGTATGGTGTTAAAATGAGGTGAATGTAGGATATGTGGTACCCTGACATGCAAAACAAATATTGACTGGCCAATCATTGAAATTTCAATAATTCATTAACAGTTTCTACAAACTATAAGACAGTCTCTATAAGATCTGATGACACAACAAACAACAAGACAGTCTCTATAAGATCTGGTGACACAACAAACAACAAGACAGTGTCTATAAGATCTGATAACTTAACAAACAACAAGACAGTCTGTATAAGATCTGATAACACAAAAAACAACAAGACAGTCTGTATAAGATCTGATAACACAAAAAACAACAAGACAGTCTGTATAAGATCTGATAACACAACAAACAACAAGACAGTCTCTATAAGATCTGGTGACACAACAAACAACAAGACAGTCTGTATAAGATCTGATGACACAACAAACAACAAGACAGTCTCTATAAGATCTGATGACACAACAAACAACAAGACAGTCTCTATAAGATCTGATGACACAACAAACAACAAGACAGTCTCTATAAGATCTGATGACACAACAAACAACAAGACAGCCTGTATAAGATCTGATAACACAACAAACAACAAGACAGTCTCTATAAGATCTGATGACACAACAAACAACAAGACAGTCTCTATAAGATCTGATGACACAACAAACAACAAGACAGTCTCTATAAGATTAGGTGACACAACAAACAACAAACAACACATGGTGGACACCACACTATAGTCAGTATGTAGAGTGAGTAGTTCAGAAGCAGTAGCACTGGATAATGATACAGTACAGTTTGTTTCTACATGTGATAAACTTGTTCAAAAACACTCACTACATATGAACCATTACAGACGATGTATGGCTGTCATCAGAGATAAAGTGTATGTATGTGACAAAACGCTGTATATGTCTATACAATGAATGATGGTGAACTAGTGTAGACTATAAGTCAAGATCAGTCTAGGAAGAATATGTTCTCAAGTATTTGGGATATTACTGTAAGTGATGATGAGACGATGATTCATGTACCTGACTTGACTAATGGTGTGGTAACACTGGATACTGATGGTATTGTTGTGGAAATGGAAATATTCTGGTACAGAACTTAGAGCGCCATACGGCATGTGTACTGACGGTGCTGGTAATGTGATCATCTGTGGTGCTGATTCAAGCAGTATCGTACAGTTAGGAATAGATGATTAATATGCAGAAAATATCATTTACATGGATGATGGTACACTAAATCCACTAACTGTTAGATTTGACAAAAAAATACCAAAAAATGATTGTAGGAAAATTAACAATACCCTTACAGTATTTAACATCTCCATTTACTCCAACATCAATATAATGGTTTTGGTTATAATTGATAAAAAACAACTATTGTATGGGTGAGGTACTTCAGCAATGGTCGGTCAAAAATAATCCAAATCAGTAGGTAATAATGTTATACAAAAACTAAGAACAATCCCTTGAGAGGCAACACACACAACTACAAACAGAATAAACGGCATGAATAACATGCCATAACAGCCTGAAGATCAAATGACTAAGGAATGTATAAAACAGTATCTTCCATGTTCGTAGATGAGGAATGATGCCGTACCACTAATAATGCAACACTGCGTTAATACAAGATACTGAACATATGAAGTGACCAACATCCACCAACATCAATATCAGCAAAGCAAAATAAGTGCACTCTTCAAAGCAGAGACTATTTTTCAAGTGTTTCAATGTTGTCTGATGTGATGCAAGCTTTCGGTGAAACAGATCAAAATAAGTTGTTCAATCTTTTGGTGAAACTGATTGAAAAACATTGTTCATGCTTCTACTGATACAGATCAAAATAAGTAGTTCATATGTGTAGTGAAACAGATTAAAATCTGTGAATCAAACATTTAGTGAAACAGATTGAAATGCGTGAATCAAACATTTAGTGAAACAGATTGAAATCTGTGAATCAAACATTTAGTGAAACAGATTGAAATCTGTGAATCAAACATTTAGTGAAACAGATTGAAATCTGTGAATCAAACATTTAGTGAAACAGATTGAAATCTGTGAATCAAATATTTAGTGAAACAGATTGAAATTCGTGAATCAAATATTTAGTGAAACAGATTGAAATGCGTGAATCAAACATTTAGTGAAACAGAAGAAAATCAGTAGATCAAACATTTAGTGAAACAGATTGCAATCAGTAGATCATGCCTCTACTGATAGAGATTGAAATGAAACAGACTGCTCCGACTTTTGCATGAAAAAAAATCTGAAACTGTGCATAACTTATGATTAAAAACATGTCACTGACTGACATAATTGAGTGCATTGACAGCCTGAAGAGCGAGATATAATGAAGCAGACACAGACTTTATTAGTATACATACATTAGTACAATATTAAAATGTTATCAAACAGCTGTTAGTGTCACCTGGTGGTAAAAATCTTGCAGTAAAGTGCTAAAATTCACGACCATCTATGACAGCAACTACCATATTGTTTCTACTGACTGTCCTCCATTAGAACCTGATAATTACCGCAACAATCATGAAGTAACTTTCAAAAGCGGCACATTTAACTATACAAGACTTAAGTTAAGAACTGGATATAAATACACAGCCAGGAACAGCTTTTTTTATATTTCACACATTTTTTTCTTTAATTAGTCCAATTATTGTAGGAATGGCATTAAATTTGACGGATTATTTTCACAGCATGGAAACAGTCTTCTCGATTAATTTTTTTTTACTATAGTCCTCGGGACTTTGCCTTGTGACAAAAGTTATAGTCCTCAAAGAATTTTTATAGTCCGAGCTTGTTTGAATGGTATCTTTAAATATTTGTTAAATTACTTAGGGACATCTATCCTACTTAAACCATTATCCTGGTATTTGTCTTGAATGTCCAGAATATGCTATTTAATATCATTTTTAACAATTAACCATTTAAGTCAGTGAGTCTTCGGAATAAGCATTTACCACCAGTCAGGCTAGTAACTTAACAGAAGTTACTGGACCGAAACCATAATTACTCACCCAGATACCAGGGCATGAAAAATCCACTCGTCCACTCGTATTGACGAGTGAATTTAGGGTCCGGACGAATTGGTCACGATCGTCCTACAGGACGGGTAGCTTTTGCCTAATAATCCAATGCAAAAAGTCAGAAAAAAATTTATCTTATGGTGGTAAATTTTGGGTAATTTTTTACGAAATATCCGTTCAAAATTGCCTGTCTGACAGAAAGAAAAATCAGTAATGACACTGGTTTTGAATAAATGTCAATCGTATGATTCTCTCGGCAAGTGGCAAACACTCTCAATTAAATAACTATACATGCCAGGTTTTCAGTTCATACATATGACATATTTTATATGAAAAATAGTTGTGTAATATATCTAAGCCTTTGAGAAATGAGTGGAGATGCTTATGTAAAACTCGATTAGCTGGGCTGTGATACCTGTAAAACGGCCTCGGACTGGCATTTATTCTGACCGTTGGATGTTTATCATTTTTAATGATGACGTAATTCGATATCGTCTGCATCATGTCCGACATACCTTTAGTGGTAGGACAAGTGATATCAAAGACAGGACAACTCCCAAAACTCTATATAGTCCAATCGGACTACACTCACGATGGAAGTTTATAGTCCGGGCCAGATTTTTATAGCCTCGGGCTAGGACTAAACGCAATTTTCACAGACTGTGTAAATACTGATATTGAGTCACACCTTTATAGAACAAGGTTTTTAAATACAAGCAATTAAATGCATGTTGACCATGAAAAAAAAACTGAAGCGTTCATCGTAATTTTCTGCATCTACATCTAAAAAGACAAACTGATATTTCCCAAGTAAAAACAATCGGGAGATAATGACATTTTAAAGATTCTTTAATTTGTCAAGTTTTTGTTGTAACAATATTAGCACTAATTAATACAACAGAAGGATTATATTTGTAGCAAGTCATGACTGTTCCAAAACTAGTTTCAAGCAAAAAAAAGCAGGGATGAAGAAATGAGCTGGAAGCCAGAAAAATCAACTGGCTACCTGAGCATTCTTGAAGACATTTACATTTTCTGAAATAACAGACACAATACTGCATTGAACCCCCAGATTCCCTCCCACTTTCAGTAGCTTACCAGCTAAATGAAAATATTTCTACACCCGTGTAAAGAGAACTTTGAAATTTTTAACAGTACTTTTTACCGTGTTAATTGAAAAGGCTGTGACAAAAAAATATATGAGTTTAAATAAAACACTTGAATCATTATTGTTTCAGCATTGAAAGTCAGAATGTTTTACAGTGTATAGCATCAAGTAATTCGAAGTTTGGTAAGATGAGTGACAATGAGATACTCATCAGAAAATGATTTAAAGCATTAAGGTAATAAGGATAGAGTACTCTAGGATAGAGTACTAGTCTAACACTGCAATCACACCATTGGCCAGTTTTATGACTGTGAGACAGGTCCACATGTTTTATGACTGTGAGACTGGTACACACATTTTATGACTGTGAGACTGGTACACATGTTTTATGACTGTGAGACTGGTACACACATTTTATGACTGCAAGACTGGTTCACATGTTTTATGACTGTGAGACTGGTACACACATTTTATGACTGCAAGACTGGTCCACATGTTTTATGACTGTGAGACTGGTACACACATTTTATGACTGTGAGACTGGTCCACAAGTTTTATAATCTTGCATACAGGACAAGTACAGGAAACAATATGGTATATATATATACAACATCAGGCGAATACAACATCCAGCCTCCATCCCCAATTCAACATCCAGCTTCCATCCCCGGTCCAAGTGGACATTTAATATTACCTGTAATTAAGTGAAGATAATGACTTCCAAACATGCCTGCAAGAACACATCTAGCTGTGCCTATAGTTCTGTTTGTGTTTGTAGACTGCACACTGTAAGCAATGAAAACCATTCAGAATTAATTATACAGTAAAACATATTTATTCACTTCAGGTGTACTTTTGTCTCCTCACACTTAACACAGTTCTCTGTTGAGGTCTCTGTGGTTGATTTAGGTAATTCCATTTATTCTGATAGGTAGTTAATGGAAACTGGAGACACGGGGGCCATCCATCTTTTGACCTTTGACCCCCCCTTGAAACTTTTGAAAAAACTATAAAATTAATTATTCATGCAGAATCATTATGTGCACATGATGACAAAAAAAAATAAACCCAGACACACCCAACATATACATACATGCTAACAGTGTAAAAAAAGAACCGTGTTCACACTAATGCTTTCAATTAACACAAAAATCAAGTTCAGACCTACACACAGTATCTGAAGTATGAATGAAACAATTCTATCATTCCACAATGGAGAGAATAAGGTGTACAGTCATAGCCAGTAAATGTTTTACATATCAAAGTACAACACTGATCCTAAACACTGATCCCAAAACACTAATCCCTAAACACTGATCAATACAAGCAGTCGGAGATATTAAGAACTGAAACTCAACCATCTGGCATCAGGGGTTTTTTCCAAAAATTGGGACGGGACCTCAGCCTTTTATTTTAGGAATTTCAAGCGCAATTTTCAGCCAAACTGGGAAAATGTAGACTGAATTTAAAGATGTATCAGTAAACAATGACTGGCCCGGCACTTCTCCTAATTGAGAAAGAGGCTTCTGCAACTGGGAAGTCACCGAATATTGGCCTCTTTTATAGAAGGACAAAAGCCCCTGGGCATGTTTGACTGGAATCTATGTATACATGTGGATATATAGCGGAGATCTTCTAAACATATTCCAAGGTTTAGCTCTCTTAAGACACTCAATCCCACATCCCAACCACGGCACGAAATTATCAAATTATGCCCACATTCCAAACATGGCACTAAATTATCAAATTATGCCCACATTCCAAACATGGCACTAAATTATCAAATTATGCCCACATTCCAAACATGGCACTAAATTATCAAATTATGCCCACATTCCAAACATGGCCCACATTCCAAACATGGCACTAAATTATCAAATTATGCCCACATTCCAAACATGACACTAAATTATTATATTATGCCCACATTCCAAACATGGCACTAAATTATCAAATTATGCCCACATTCCAAACATGGCACTAAATTATCAAATTATGCCCACATTCCAAACATGGCACTAAATTATCAAATTATGCCCACATTCCAAACATGACACTAAATTATTATATTATGCCCACATCCCAAACATGATACTAAATTATTCAATTATGCCCACATCCCAAACATGATACTAAATTATTAAATTATGCCCACATTCCAAACATGGCACTAAATTATTAAGTTACGCCCACATCCCAAACATGATACTAAATTATTAAATTATGCCCACATTCCAAACATGGCACTAAATTATTAAATTACACCCACATCCCAAACATGATACTAAATTATTAAATTATGCCCACATTCCAAACATAGCACTAAATTATTAAATTATGCCCACATCCCAAACATGATACTAAATTATTAAATAATGCCCACATTCCAAACATGGCACTAAATCATTAAATTATCCCCGCATCCCAAACGTTACACTAAATTATTAAATTATGCCCACATTCCAAACATGGCACTAAATTATTACATTACGCCCACATCCCAAACATGATACTAAATTATTAAATTACACCCACATCCCAAACATGATACTAAATGATTAAATTACGCCCACATCCCAAACATGACACTTTTTGTTATTGATTTCAGATCAAGAAAAAAACAATCATACAGTACTTAAACTTGATACAAACATTAACAAAGCACTGCCTTGTTATGTATCTCATAAGTTTATGCTTTCTTTGATACTACATGCACTGATGTCATTATCTCATCTTTCTTGTATTGAAAAAAATGCATTAAAATATAGTAGACTGTATCATTGATTGTAGACCCAGACAAAGTAAGTGTATTCTTATAGGCTTTATTCACATTTGTTCACCAGTGTTTAGATAAGCATTAGACAGAAAACAAACTAAATATTGTATAACTGACATCCCAGGTTTACTGTATCAGAGAATGACTAAGTACTAGCATATCATATAAGTCCGGTTAGACGTCCATTATTGGTTAGTAAAGCAGGACTTTCAGTCCTTTGATTCTATGTAGCATATATGGATAATATGTATGTGTGGATACATTTTTTAAAAGATGTACAAATTTAATCTCCATTCTAAGTCTTATTTTAGTCCTGTACCGACTGGTGATGGTATATAAAATACACAAGGCAATTTCTATAAAGTACAAAGTGCTGTTATCTATTTACAGATAGGCCATCCATAAAACTTGTTGATTTGCAGTTATGAGACCAAATCTTTTCCAGTAAGTAGATTGGTATTCTCTTCTTTCTATCATCCGGGGCTTTCATTTGACCCTTAAAAAGGCATTTTGAGCCTTGAAATCAGTAAAATAAAGCTTCTGACCCTTAAGAATTTGTACCAAAGGGTCAAATTTACAATAAAATTATAAGGAAATCTTGTTGGCCCTTCTAACTTCTGTCAGACAAGCGTCAATTTGGATCCTCAACTTCTGACGTCTAATGAAAACCCTGCTATCATCATATAATTGTACTGAAAATGATCAGCTTGAAAAAATGAAAAATTGCAAAAAAAAATTTTTTTTTTAAAGAGTCAGTTGGTAACTGCAAACTAAACTAAATTTACTGATGGCCTAATAGTACAGATGATAATGATAATTAGAAAATAAACCAACAATAGTTCACAGTATGTCTCGTTTTCAAACAGCTGATAGTGCAATAAGGCTAAAAATAGTCAGGTTGAGGGGTTTACTTGACTAAAAATATTAACGTAGTAAGGTCAGAAATTTTTTTCTAAACATCTTTTGAGACACTACAAAGTATGACTCACCCACAATTATATTCATACTTTGGATGTTGCAGTACAAAACTTTTGAGTGGCCGCCAGAAATAGGTAACCCTGAACACATCTAATTTTGTTTGCCTAAACGAACAAACAAACATACAAACTTACTACACTTGTGAAGCATTGAAGACACGGTCAATCAATCCAGCCTCATTTATATATTGTTCACCTATAGTTTTACCGATACAGTACATCTGATATTGTCCACATCTAGTAAGAACACCACGTATACATCCATCCTGTAATGACAACACTCAGATAAGTATAATTACAGTGCCATTTCAGGCTTCCAGAAAGTTGCCGGACCGTTGCACATGTCAGGCAAATTTCGAGCAGGTCCAATAACTTTTCAACGAGTACTAGACCAGATGTCAGGCAATCGGGCATGATTTATAGCATTTATCACTTATTAATGATATATTCAGTCAGACAAATTTTCAATTGGTCAGATAGAAATTCTAAGTTTGCCTGACCAAATGTCAGGCAAGTATTCCAGCAGTTTCAAGGAGCCTGGCATTTTTTAATAAACGAAACATGTATGTGTCAACTTGATACAATTTAAACTATTTTTCTTTGTTCATATTTTTTTCTATTAAAGGGAAATTTTTTTCGTTTGAGGGAGAAAAACATTCTGTTTGGAAGTGGAATGGGGCCAAATTTCACCCCTCAAAAATCAACAAACATGGGCCCTGGTTCCTAATGCAGTATACAGGTATATTGAAGTATGTACTTGGTGTAGTATACAGATATTAAATATGCTATTAATAAGGCATTCTCATTCTTGCATTTTTAAACCTGTAAAGTATGCATTATGTGTACTTGAGTTCCTACAGACAGATAAATTGTAGGCTTTTGTAGATAAACTTTGCTATATGGAGTGTTGTATAACGTGTGTGTACTCGGTATTACCTTCATAAGCTTATCAGGTTTTGCGTAGTGAGCATCATACGTTGAGAACGGTCGAGATCCTCCGTTGAGATCAACTACAGAATGGTTGAATACTGTACAAGGCACATCTCCCAGAATAAGGTCATTGTTGTATGAAACCTGTAAAAAAAAAACACAGAATTATTACAGGCTTCTTGGAAACGCTTAATTCTGCGTATCTGTATGCATGATTTTCCCATATCTACACATAAAATTTCAAGCATAGAGTTTTAGAACTCGTCCATTTCGCTGCAGGACATGTTTTATTCAAAAGTTATAAATGTCGATTTAGTGCTGACAAAACAGTCTCTGATATGTAAAAACGCAGTATGTATCCACCGTCTGTCAATTATCAGATAGAGGCGGGGCTTCTCCTGTCACCCAGTCTGCTCTTAGCCATCAATATGCATCTTGGGTACAACGCTCTGTCTACAGTATTGAAATACTGATCAGATTTAGAAGTGTGTCAGATTCTGATTGAAGTTATAAATAATGTTAAAGAGAAGAAAAAAGTATGGAAATTAAATATTCTCTGATGTAAGTAGATTAATGAAGTTTCGTGGACGCCTGCATTTCGTTATCTTATTTAATTACAATGTAGTTTGTTTGTCAAACTGAAAATTACAAAATGACTGTTGATTGTTGTCGTTAATTAACTTTGCAGTGGAAAATGTTTTCATTACTTTTTAAGGGGCTTATTCCTCATATGGCAAATATGCAGAAAAATTTATATCACCTGGCTTTAGAAATTACAAAGAAATCTGACAGGTTTTCACCAGACATCAAAAGTTGAGGGTCAAAATGACACGTGGCTGATGATAAGTTGAAGAACCAATGAAATTGCCTTCTAATTTATTGTAAAATTGACCCTTTGGTACAAATTCTTAAGAGTCAAAAGCTCTATTTTACTGATTTCAAGAGTCAAAATGCTGTTTTAAGGGTCAAATGAAAGCCCTGATCTGACCAGACACGTAACAAAATTCCAGATCATGGAGCTCGGTCAATCTTCATCACACACTGAAGATACAAGTATTATATCCTCCCAATGTGATAATGGTTCATGATGACTTTTTTTTAACAGTCCAGGGCTTTTTTTCCTTCTATAGCAAGGGCTGTTTATAGGCATCTCCCCATGAGGAAAAATCCTTAAATTCATGCAGATTACCCCTACAATTCAGTTTGCATCAAGTTTTTTCTTCCCCCTTCTGCAAAAAATACTGTGTGTTTGCCCCTTCCCCGACCTGTAAAAAAGGGTAGCAGTCAAAAGTTTGTCACCAGATCATACAAAACCATGGATATCTTTGGTACATTTAACAGAACTTTCTAACTCAAAATTTGGTCTCAGATTGCACTAAAATGCAACATTTAAGCTTTTACCGGTAATCAGAGCAACATTTGCGTATTCACTCAATTAAATTTACAAAATTCGCAATTGAAACCATTTTAGATGCGTATCAAAAAGCAATTACTGAAGCAAAATACCCAATTAAAATATTTATGATGCGTATCGTAATCAATTTTCATGAATATACATGCATATAGTCATTTTCGTCTGTCAGTCGTTCCTCATAGTCTCAGACAAAGGTTGTAGCGATGTGGTTCAAAAACAACCAAATGTGTACAGTTTAGACATGATAAGTAAGAGCATGAATTCCCAATTGATATAAAAATCATAGACTAAAAGGTTTCAGGAAACCCAATTATATTTAGCAAATACCCAAATCAAAATGAAATGATGGAGTAATACTCAATTTACTGAGAAAGTTTATTTGTTGCTCTGGGTAACCACAAAATTTTCTGAGGGAGGCCCCACCACCGCTCCCAGAAGTAGGAAAGGGATACACCCTACCACCCCCTACAACTTGCCGCTTAACAAGAGACTCCTTTTTTCCAGTTATAGGAGTTCCTGAACTCTCATTTCAAAATCCTAGTGATAGAATGAAATTTAGATCTAGAACAATAAATAAGTTGGTTCTGGTTAGGTGATATGATAACTATAGTAAGCTAAAGATAATTATTACGTAAGTGGTGTATAAATTTATACAGCAATTACGTAACTGAAAAACTATGATAAGCGGTGATACACGTTACGCAACAAATAAAGACGATAGTGCACCTAATGCCTTAATTTACTTCAAATCTTATATACATTGAATTTATGTTGGGCTGAGGATGAAATTAAAAAAAATTATGTTTGCCCTTGACCAACCCTAGATTCTACAAGAGGGTCGGAAAAATATTTTATTTTAATCAGGGAATATTCCAAATATAACTCATTGAATATAATTTTAGTACATCTAGATACCACCGTTGGTTTAGTTGAATGTCATGTCAGTCATATGTCTTAAGAGTTGGAATAAGCAGTGTTCCCACTCACTTCTGAAATTGGGGGTACGCTTACCCTTTAGGTCTGAAATCTGGGGGTAAGAGAAGTATTTTGGGGGTATGAACAAATATATGTATACGCATACATTGTAGTGGATGTTTCCAGAAAATCGGCGATTCGTCCCTAAACGTATTCATATGCGTACGATCTCGCACCAGATCAAAATGAGTTGCGTGATATCCGATTTTATTGCGAGATTTACGCAAGATTACGTGAGTGGGAACACTGAATAAGGCCTAAACAGAAAAAAGGTTTGTTTCCCATTACATGCCCCAAAAAATAGACAGGTGGGGATTTTTATCTGTTACATTTTTTTACATAAATCGGCAACACTGTTGTGGAAATTACAATGTAACACTACAGTTTGGATGCCATGAAAACCTTTGAGTCAGCAGGTAAAAGATGGGTCAGTCGAGTAACTGGAAACAAACCTATTTTTTTAGGCCTAATAGCAATCATTTTTTTAACCTCCAGTGAGATAAAATACTGAAATATCTTGTCAAAAATATGAAAATAAAAAAAATGTTTATAGACTTTGAAAATAAAAATTCTTAGTCAGCTGGGTTTTTTTTTTCGTCAGTTGGTAATGGGCAAACAAACTTAATATTAATTTAAACTCGATAAATTTTACAGAAAAAGAATTGTTTGAAATTTATTTATACAATAACTAAATAACTAACGCCCATGCTAATATTGCAATAAGGGTCCAAAGTCCGATACCATCAACTGGCAACCACTTAAGTACTGTAGTCAGAATTATCAATAATATCTAAATTATAAATTAGACCAATTTATTTAATACCTTCGCCTTTACAATTTTCTATCTATTACTTTAAAAAACTTACAAACAAAAGAAAAGTTTAAACATTGTTCTGTACCTCCTCTATATTGTTCATGGTATGTATGGGTGTTCTTGCTCCATGTCTGATAAATATTTGAACTTGTTTCAGAGTATAACCGTCTAAAACAACATCACGTCTTGAGTTTTTCAAGTCCAGTTTAGTCGTCTCCGCTGGCGTTGATTGACTTAAAAACTTCAGTCCAGTTCCTGCGGCAAAGACACCGCTTACACCGAGAGAAATACGGAAAAATCCACGTTTAAACATATCAAATTATAACACTTAAAACGTGCTCTTAAAAATATCAATTAACCTTAATAAGAACGGTTGAAGTGAAATGATGAAATGATCGGATAAAACGTACGAGTAGACACCGTTCGGCAGTAACCGCTAAATTCCAGTTCAAAGCCGGTGGACAAAATTCGTGCGACGGCAAAATTGAAGTGTATTTATTTAAAATATAATTGGAAAAAAAGACGACTGTTTGTGGTAATCAAATTCATACATTAGCTCATTCGTTAAATTTTATGTCTAACCTAGTACATGAAGTTAATACTACAAGAACTTTGTGGTCCTTTAAAAAACATCGTAATGACGCCAGACGCGTATTTGAGTCTGACCAAACGCAGTTAAGTCAACTAGTGGTGCTCATCGGGAAAAATGAACTTGATTTTCATTCAAAAATCCGGAAAGGTTTTGTTTTACCATAAAAGTACTAAAACTGCATAGCTATAATTGCAATTAAGCAGTCGTCCATTTATTTAAGGTCATCATGATTTATTAAAAGTTTAGTACTAAAGTCGAATAAATATTGCTGCGTCGGAATATCAATGTCCCAACGTAACATTTGACGTCTGATAAAAACTGATATCATGCGATTTTCTAATATGTTGACAATGCAGAGATAATTAGGGTATGATTTCCTGAGTGATGTCATTCTTATACTTAGTGTTAAAACGAAAGATTAGGGGCCTCCGTGGTCCGACTTAACTGGTACCCGTTGATTCTGGTCTACAGGGACCTTTGGTGCACTGCAACATGGAACGGGGACCAGTTTATGGTCCGACATGGCGTTAATTATGTCCCCTAACTAGCACTCTCCAGACCCTCGATGTTTTGAGTTCGAATCCCATCCGGACCCAGACAAATCAAATGGTTGGGGGTTATACCCAGATGTACGCCTGGGGTCTTCCTCTACCGTTAAAGCTGGAAAATTCGCCAAGTGACCCTGGTGGTTGGTGCAACGTTAAACACCAGTGAACACAAAAGTTTAGGGGATGATGAAATTTTATAGGACATGCCAAATGACGTCATATTCCCGGGAATAATATTAACGTAACTATTGTTGGAATAAAATATTTTCAACAGAAAATTTTCAAGACAATTAGCAAGATGCGAGTGAATGTTTCTAATGGTTTTATATCAATATAACATCATTTGTTTGACACTACACGATTGGTATAAAACGATAAAAGTAAAGGTTTTTTATAGTCCGATTATAAGTTAATATTTATCTAAGTTAATATTTATCTAAGTTATTATTTATCTAAGTTTATATTTATCTAAGTTAATATTTATCTATGTTAATATTTACCTAAGTTAATATTTATCTGTGTTTATATTTATCTAAGTTCATATTTATCTATCTTCAGTTATTCAATTAGAAACATTCTATTTATTTTTTTTCCGAATGCTGAAAGCAAGTGTCCGAATAACAATTTATCAGGACTTTCGTCCACATGTTTAATCACTCCGAATTTAAACGTGCTTCATTTAATTTTGAAAACAAAAAATATATAAACGAACTCATGGACTTAACAATGTTCCATGCAAAAACGAGATTAATCTAAATGCATGAATGTATGTTATTCATTTTTGAAGCCTCATATTAAATATACTGTCATCATTCTGAGGTTAAAGTAAGGGTAACGGTAGAAATCTATCAGTGTTTTATACATTCAGAACTTAAATAAAAACTTATCAAAGTATTTATTGCCAAATAATGGAAAAAATAATTAAATTCTTAAAGTCATATGCCTGTAATTTGCAATGATTAATGTGTCCGATATCGGAATGAAATATGTTTAAAATTTCGACTTTAAAACCTTAACACGCGTATACTCGCAAACATACATTTACAACCACAAACAAAAGCCTTAGACAATTACTTATTTATAATAAAATGCGAGCCGTATCACCAACAAGCAGGCCGCGGCCGTGGTCCAGTGGTTAGTGCGCCGGACTTGTACTCAGGAGATCCGGGTTCGAATCCCAGTCATGGCAGGTCATACCCTTCTGTACAAAAATGACAAAAATGTTGATTTTCCGCCATATGTGGAGAAGTTGCCGGCTCCTTGTGGTAGGGTAAGTTAGTACTGGTTAGTATACTGTCCAGGAAAACTGGTTAGGTGAACTGGTCGCCGTATATATAACAGAAAAAATTGTCGAATCCTAGTGACAATATGTCACATAAAAACAAACACGAACAAGCAACAACATTAACATGATCACCTGGTAACAGGAAGTACTTGGAATTAGTAATTCATTGCATATTTAAGTACATGTGTACTTGTTATAAAACTGTATATTGAGATGTATGATCTATTTATTGGTACTTGATGCAGTATTCATATCGTCTTGATATCAGTTAAAATGAAAACGTCGTAAGGAAAAAAATGACATAAAATATGGGAGACAACTCGTCGTGATATGCATAAATTATTAAGTCTGCGTTATTTCCCTTAAGTGGCTTGTTCCATGTTTCAATCGGGTGCGTCACTGTAAGAATTTACGTAACTTAATAATTTTATAACTTAATAATGAAGTTTCTCACATTTATTCTACTCTAGCAATTTAAACATTGAAGGTGCGCGAAAATGATATACATAAGATATTACTCAATGGTCTTTATTGTATCAACAATTTATAAAATAATAAAACTAATTGTCAGCTGGAAATCTTGATTCGAATATCTTTATTCTTGTGAAAACATTAAAGTTTGGTCATTAAAGTATGAAGCAAAAATAAATTGTGTAAAAAAACACAAATCTAAGATTAATATATATCAGTACTAGAAAAATATGAGTTAGCGATTCACTGTATTAATGTACCACTCTATCAAATGTACACTCTATCAAATGTACACTCTATCAAATGTACGCTCTATCAAATGTACACTCTATCAAATGTACGCTCTATCAAATGTACGCTCTATCAAATGTACACTCTATCAAATGTACGCTCTATCAGTGTACTTGTCGCTAGGGTAACAACAATCCTCCTGCGTTTCATTCCATTTTTCGGATTTTTTACAATCTAAATATTTTTTTATAACTGTATCTGTGTAAAACTTATGATTGATATCAAATTTTCATAATCTATATTCTAATAATAATTATGATAAAAGTCAGTATTTGGTAATGTTTTAATCAGTACAGTATCTACAAGCTAAGTAATCCGCCTAATTATTTGTATGAATTGCAAACAAACATTCTGGTCGGATATAAGTTGAGAACAAGAGTATACACTCGTATTTGAAATATCTAGTTCTAATAGCAGCTATGTTCATGTCATTATTATGGTTATATAACTCAGTAATTCAATGTGTGTTCATATATGTTGTAGTGAGACATAACATTATTATGTATGTAGATACATGTATACACAGATATTTTACATGTTATATATAGTCGCTGGTATATCTAATCAAATAATAAATCTTTAATAAGAAGTTAACCAAACAATAAAAAATATTAGTTAACAATGAGATCACAGTAAAACCATAAATCCTACCGCTGGCATTGGGTGACTTTTGGAGTAAGGAAGTTCCCAATTCCTTCTAGTCTGACCGGTACTACGTTTTTCTGTCTATTTTGGACATTTTTTTAGATCTCCGTGAATTTTTTCTTACCGATATCTCGTTTCCATATGTACTATTCTCACGACTGAATGTGTATATATTTGAAAAAAAATATTATGCAGACCTACCAAAAACTATATTTGGGGATGTTTTAGCGGAAACAAGGGGTGTATTGTTTGGTCATTAAGCAACCTTTTACTGTAAATGACTCATTCAGCCTCCGTGTATTGCCCGTCTGTGCTTCAAAGTGATGTTTCTTCTTTATAATCAACAACTTGACAATGTTTTTCAGGACCGAATATTTCACCAGTCGATATAAAAAATTCACCAAGTCATGTTTTGCTTTTGAAAGTTTCACAGATTGTGTAAAACATGTACACTCGCAGTCACAAAGACTATACGCTGTACGCTGCGACTTAAAATAGTGCGCTCCGTCTTCCATCGACTTTACGCAATCGTTATAACAATGTATATTGGTATTTTTTCATTCGCGTTGTACATGAAGATACTGAAAAAGTTTCTTAAAAGCTGGCATGCTAGTTGTTAGTGATCAGTGTCACTTCAGAGAAACAAATTTGTTTAAAATGACAACGGAATGTTGACAATAGGATACGCAAAAATTTTAAATTTAATTCCGAAATGGGCGCAGTACGTATATTTCTAGAAAGTCTGCATACGACAGACGCTTTGGGACTTCTCGTCAGGATCACTTGAACGCTCATTAATTATTTACCATCAGACCAACTTAATTATGGCGCGAAAGAAATCAATTAGCGCAGAAGTTAATTAGATCATGCGATGATGTTGAAATGAGAGCTCCCATACACGCATGGGGTGTTCTGGAAAACTTTAATGTGACTTTTTCATGAGAATAATTCCCGCTGATGATCCGATACATAAAAGGTGAAATGACTTTTAAGGGTAAGCTGTCTTTACCGAGGTCTATGATGATTGGCTATAAAACAGACCCAGTATACATCTAAAACAGACTTACTGACATCTCCATGAAATATAAATAACATTTCATCTGAACCGATTACTGTGAACTTGTTGCTGCCGTCGTAATTTTTGTGTCCATGCCAACGGGCAAACTAGAACTGTTGCTATGGCAATTTCGGCAATTTGATTGAATTGAATTTGATGATGAAAACAGGTCAAAGTAACGCTTGTATTTAACGTCATCGTATCATAAATAATGTGATTGCTTCCCCTGAATTATTGTTTGCGGTACACACTTACTAACGTCACACTAATGTCAAGGTCACCCGCCTCCAATCCTTTTTGAAGCGTGGGCGAAATAATAAATCTCTTAGTTTCATTGATAAAGCCTATGGACGCTTCATACTTATTTGAGCGAAGTAGGAAAGCGCCATTCAGTGGCGTACCTTGCCTAAAAAGAAAGTCTAGGCAGAAATCCAGGGGGTCCGGGGGCATCCCTCCCCCCCCCCGGAAAATTTTGAAATTCTAGAACGTCGTAGGTGCGTTTTACGGCCATTTTGGGATATTTTATGACCATTAGAAATGAAAAACAATCATAGTTTTAGCTATATAAATGGTCAAAGATGTCAATTTTCGATAAAACATTTTAACATTAGTTACATGATTCCAAATTTATTTAACATTTTGTTTTTGGATATCGAGTCTAGGGAATTGCCTAGTACTGCCTAATGGAAGCTGCGCGCCTGCCTTTTATTGTGGCAAAAAGATCTTCCAGCAGATTTAAACTAATTCACAAATCTAAACCTCGATTCTGAAGCGACAGAAAGTTCCTACTCTCCACTATGAACTTGATGAACAAGGTTCGCGCACGAGGCGCCTTCAAAGGTTACCTAATTGCAGAGAAAAAGACACACTTTCGGAGAAACCCATTATATACAACAATCATTCATAATGTTTGAAAAAGGCGTTGACATTGTTTCAAATATGATTTTAAACGTCGTAAAAATGCGCTTGTTATGAAATGATTCTCAACAATTCTCAACATTCTTCAACTTGTACGGCGGATGTTTTGTCAAAATGTAAAAGTGCAGGTTAAAGGTTGAAAGAAAAAAACAGTCTGCCTAATTTTAATCGTGTAATGCAATCTACCAATCCCTCATTAAACAAGAGAAAATACTGAATTATTGATTACCAGGCATCATGTGTAAACATGTATTAAGTCTACAACAGGAATTAAATTATGCTAACTTCCACAGAATGGCCGAATCATATCTAAATACTACAATCCGGACCTGTCGGTTGAGATGGTTGAACACCGGACTGTGGCCGGGCAAACCTGTATCAATTAAAATGTATGATGACCCACTGTATGTCAGCTGCCCTTAAATCCACCAGATGGAGTAATTGTCAGTTCACACACGTGTTCACAAAACACGTGGAAAAATATCAGCTGCCTATTATACCATTTATGTGGAGAAAATAATTGTTGACTGCTTAAGGTAAGTCAGAATATGTAGAAAATATAAGAGAAAAAGTTACATTTAATGTTACTTTGAAACCTCATGTAGCAACCACCTCAATATTACGACCACCTTGTTATAACGACCACTTATTTTCGGACCGGCTTTCAATAGCTTCCCTATCATTCAACTTGATAATGTAACCACCTCATTATTATGACCGATTTTGGGTCCGAAAAGTGGTCTCATTATCGTGGGTTTAATGTATTTTATATATGACTGTATGACAACCGCAGCCGACACTTAACCGGTAAATATTACGCAACAAAATCATGCGAATATTACATTTGTAATCTTAAGAGCGAAATTAAAGTTCGCTTCTGTTGACATGTTGGAGGTAGATAGAGCTTTGTGATGGGAACGAGTGTTTTGAGACCGTCAGTTTATTAAAACCACAAGAATCGTCCTAAGATAGCAGTATTCTCTTGCGGGTAGTTTGTGGAAATGATTTAAAGAAAAAACTTACGATATTCGTAACTCAAAATCATACAAAAGATCTTTATGAAGTTTTGTCTCCGTATAGTAACCGTATTGTACTAACGTTACTTATTTGTCTCAAGTTTACGTGTACACTGATGGTTGCTGTACGTGTGACTGAAGATTCTGAGACTTTTAAGTCACATGTTACAGTAGGTACATGCATACTTGATGTTATCGTAAACAAAAGCGGTGATAAATCGCTAATAAAGTAGCATCTTCTGATACAGGTCCGACATATAACGCCAAGTTGTATCTCTTACATAAATAATTAAAGCGAAGATCGATTGAATAAGATCAAGATTCTAAATCAATGAGATGAATCCATAACACAAAGAATAGATTTAAATAATAAATAATATGATTAGTGATGTTTGTAATTAAATTTCGTTCATTAAAATAAGACTCATGTAAAATTTATATTAATGTTGGTAATTAGAATTTTTAATTATTGACAGGTTCTTGAGATAAACCACGAAGTGTTTTATGGGATTCAATTATTTCGGGTTTTTCATTTGGATCGAAACCTTATCACTTAGCTACGGAAGACCGTCACGTGACAAACGTAATTATGTAGAAAACTAAACAAAAACAAAGATTTTTCTTTTATTTAAATCCGCTGTAAGGTACATCCCGGCACAGGGGGCTAACACGTTGAAGGGATGGTGTATAATGGTGTATTAGGCTTAAAATGGCGACACGGACCAAAAAAACACCTATAGTACATATATACATATATGTATATATATGATATACGTGTTTTTGGTCCGCGTGGCCATATTAGGCCTAATACGCCATTACACTCCATCACGTGCTAGCCCTCTATGCATCCCGGCGTTCATTACAAGTCTATATCACCCCGGCATTCATTACCAATAGGCAATTCTATGTCATCCCGACTTTGACAATTCTATGCTATAACGATATTCATTACCAAAATGTTGTTTATTAAAATCATATGACTACATGTTTACATTAAAAAAATCAAGTGAATGTGTGTATATTACGGATGTACAGTATAAGGTTTAGAATATTGTGATCCATTTAAGCTGTGTTGTTCATACACGCGTATAGGGAAGCTGTGTGACCTTGTATACATATTTATCTTTTTAGAGACCTTTGTATAAAAATTGTAATAAAAGTGGCAATGTATAAAGTTTGTTAACAATGATTTTACTCGTACATTCATTATGTCTGGTTGTCAGTCCGTATCAAATCAGTCACGTGGTTAGATAAATCTGATTGTTCTTCTGCTAACCACAAGTTTTCACTTAAAGCAAAGATAAGAACATAACAATCATCAGCAACAAACAACAAAAAAAACAACAACAACAGGAAGTGGTAGTGAAGTCATGGGGCATACACTATTTGGGGATTCCCCGCTTAACTTTAGCAGTAATTTAGTAATACACCAAGGACATCTTAACTGAAGTCAGAACTAACAACAAAGCCGAGTTTTATCCTCTGTTCTTTCAGTTGTGAGTGTTTTGGTGTGAGTTGATCACGTACAATTACAATAATTCATCACCAAAATGACCGTGGTAGTGTGACAACATCATTTATTCCATCAACACCAAAGCTTTAATTCAGCAACTAGAGTTATCTCTCTTTGATTACAATGTTACACTGTAACCGTCACATTCTTTTGCTTAAACTCCTCATAAAAATTTGTAGCGACTTGTATAAATGTATGCTTTGTTTCTGGTAGACATTTTCATAGGATTAAATTTGTATCTACAAAAACTCAATACATGAAGATCTTGTCGTTCCTAACTAAAAAAGGGAAATTCACGCCTTCAGCAAGTCAGTTTTCACACGTCCCAGCTGTACTGACGAGTGTGTTAATTACTTCATGCTAGTTCAGTGTTGTTTTCACATTCAGACAATTTAATAAGGCAGACTTTTATCTTGAACAACGAAGTATCAACCAAATTATACCAAATAATTAAATAAATGATCTCAAAGTGTTTCAACAATATGCCGTCATTGTTACACGAATTTAAAATAAAATATACCGAAAGACAACTTTGACAAGTTGTATACTCCTCGTGTTAGCAAAAAAACAGGGACACCGTTCTTCCTAATTTGAATTTGAGTTGCACTATCGTTTTGAATCATATTTTATATTTTAATTCATTATAAATTTGTGATTTTGGTAACTTAGGCTTTGATTTTTTTTGTTGCTCCAAGTCCTGATTATGATCACATTTCAATTTGGATGTTTTCAGGTGATCTGGCTTTTTATTACGTGGTTTGTTAGAAAATACTCAGGACGAACTGGAATTCTTACTATCAGGCTTGTGAACCAATTATGTTGATCAGCCTAGCGGCACACCTCATGCTTCCAAACTGGTTCCTTCCTGATGGAGAGTTGTGGAATGAATAAGTGAATTAGTGATTTGTGAGTGAATCAAAGGCGAATACGTGAATTAGTGATTCGTGAGTGAATCAAAGGTGATTACGTGAATTAGTGATTTGTGAGTGAATCAAAGGTGATTACATATGTGAGAATAAGCGATTTATAAGTGTATATTATGTATGTATTGAATAGATGTTTAGATGTTAATTACAGAATGATCTATTCACGAGTATGAGAGTAGAATATGTATACGTTAAGTTGAGGTTGTTGTGTATGACAGATGTCGTAATGTGTGACAGAGATTGTGATGTGTGACAAAGTTCGTGGTGTGTGACAGAGTTTGTGATGTGTGACAGAGGTTGTGATGTGTGACAGAGGTTGTGATGTGTGACAGAGGTTGTGGTGTGTGACAGATGTTGTGGTGTATGACAGAGGTTGTGGTGTATGACAGAGGTTGTGATGTGTGACAGAGATTGTGATGTGTGACAGAGATTGTGATGTGTGACAGAGGTTGTGATGTGTGACAGAGATTGTGATGTGTGACAGAGATTGTGATGTGTGACAGAGGTTGTGATGTGTGACAGAGGTTGTGTTATATAATCTCAGATGTTTTGTTGAACGCCTATTCTCGTTCTAGAAGTCTGCTTATCAAATATGAATATGGAAACAAAGGTATTTCAAGATTTCTCAGCGGGATTCTCATGTACCTCTCTCCTGTGTAATTACTCCACAAACGTCTTTTTTATCTATTTACACAATTGATTTAATCTTTAGAAGCGTGAGTTAATTCAGTTTTTCTTCAGTCATTAATTTATTACAAGGTTATTTATCTAATGTTTGTGTCATAAATAATACCTAGAGTTACCTGTACGTCTAAGTGTTGAAAATATGTACACGTCACGTGACGGCGAGTTGATTCAAGCAATTGATGAGAGTTATTTTAAAGCTTTAATGCCCGTTTTCAACGTTAGTTTATTTATATACTTGGGCCTCCGTGGCTTAGGGGTTACGGTAATCACTAGCTCCTCGCTGCTGTGAATTCGAATCCCATCAGGGACCAAATTTCACGTGAGGAAGTTGTCCAGCTAGCTCACGGTGTGGCTAATCTGTGGTTCGACCCAGGTCTAAGCCTGGGGCCTTCCTCCACCTTTAAAGCCGGAAAATCACCAAATGGGACTGGCTGTTCGCGCGACGTTAAACGCCACTGAAATAAGTCAATTACCATCAGGCAGTTAAAATAACCAATGCCCCTGGGTTCTGTGAATTTTGTGATCCGTGGCGAAGGAATGAATCGGCTTAGATGTCATGTCTACAATCAAATCTTCTCAGGGAACATGTGCTGCATCCGGGTTCCTACTAACGTACCCAAAACCCGTTGCTTAAACGTTCTACTTATTAAGCTAAGAAGACTAGCTTTATCAGACCAGACGATAATGTTTATACCAAACTTTATGCAGCATAAATGTATCTTTATTTGGAAGAAATAACTTTAGTCAGGACTACATCAATTATTAATCAATTAACACACAGTCAAGGTCTATGTCTATAAGTACAAGCTAGACATTATTGTGTTGTGTATGTTGTTAAGATCATTTAATATTTATCATCAGAACTTAGACTTTTGTTAGATTTCCTTGTTGTTTTGGTCGAGTTATCAATTACAAATATTTTGATGAAGATGCTCATATCTTGAACAGAGTCGTCTTAACGATGTATTATCATATAAAAATATCCTTCAATGGTCGAGTTGAGTTTGAAAACCAAAAATTAACTATTTCCTCATGTTATAAAATACTGCACTGTTCGTCCTCGATAAAAATGAGGTATATGGATTAATTCAGGGCTTACTACATTCACAGGTCATCACTTGTATGTCAGGAATTTGTCGAAGAATATCATCAGCATGTTGAATTTTAATCACGTGATTGACCCAGTTGTCTCAAATATCTGTATTTTTTCTTATATTTTTGTTGCTAAAGTAAACATTTTACTATCGTTGTCAATAATTGCACAGTACAGAAAAACCTCAAACAGCGACCACCTCAATATAATGACCACCTCGTTATAACGACCACTTATTTTCAGACCGACTTTCAATAACTCCCCTGTAATAAAATTTTGGTGATGAGACAACCTCATTATTACGACCGGGTTCTGAAGATGGTGTCTAATAATCGAGGTTTTATTGTATATTATTTTTATTATGATTTGTTGTGACTCAGTGAAACATATCAAAAATGTTTTTAAAATTTTGTATTCAATAAATTTAGGTTTAGTAAAAATGTAAATTACTTAGAGTATCTAAACTGTGAAATATTTCATCATTTTATCGTGTTTCTGGGATGACGTCATAAACTATCATATTTTATCTTAGTAATGTATTTTAAACTATGCGATCAGATTAAACTAGGATCATATAAAACTATAAGATCATTATGTGTGTCTTAATGTTTGGTGAACATTTACCGGAGATAAGATATCTCACGTAACCATGGATACCAGGGTTGTACTGTACCGTGCGAACAGGGTTTCTGCTTTCATAAGTGATAAGATTAGGTTCGAATCTCTGGTTTCTGATTGGCTGGTTTTGATATTAGTCTTAAAAATTGACCAATCACATATCGATAAAGAGAGTTATACTAAAAAAAAAAACTTACGAAAAAAACGAAAAAAATATGGGTATTAAAATATTCCTGAATCTAATTTGTTAGTAAAAGGGAATGTAAAAGTGAAGTAAACTTAGATAAAAATAATTTAAAATTTCATGTACATGTATAACATTGTCCTAGTGCAGGACTTACGCTTTGAAATCTTCCTCACTTGGATGAAAAAGTTATTTGTAAAAAATATAGGATTTATATTTTTGTTACATGTATACCGACCACATGTAATACGTATGTATATTTATGATGTCAAAATGTGGATATACGCATGTAAGTAATTATTTGTGTGTATATATATATATATATATATATATATATATATATATATATATATTGACGTCATAAATCTGTGACCTGGTCCTTTTAAATTGTTATTTTAAAACCTTGATTTCTTTCTTCGTATGTTCATCAGCTGACAAATGTATTTTGTCACTGAGGTAAATGAAAAGAATAAAATTAACAAATGATTTAAAATGTTGTATATTCAATCATGTTGATTGATGTTCATTGTATATCCATACGCGAACTTTTGGCCGCGTAATTGACAAACATTTTGATCACAAAATACTCTAAAATTTGCCGTAAATTCAAGTTTTATAAATTCATGGTGTTACAAACTAATTTGTCCAACAACAATTGATGTTTTAGTAAAAAAATGATATTTTTTCTGTTTTTAGGGGCAATGTCTGATATTTCTATATTTTGGGGAATTCATTTCAACGAATTTATAATTATCTTTTGTCATCTTTGTATGTTTTATACTAGATCAATAACTCGTTTATTGATTTAATCGAATATTAATCAACCAATAAGCATAAAAAAACGTACGAAAGTCGAGTGAAATTCGCGAAAACTGGTGATTTTACGACAAATGTGAGGAAAGTTTGATCCTGACATATAAACACAAATATGAGTTTGTTTATTTGCATAAAAATAAATTTTGTAAACGAGTTAACCTGAATAGACCTGTCTCTCCCTTATACTTGTGTTCGTATTTTACCTGTCTATTCTGTCCTGTCTTTTTAAGCGCTTCAAACGAACTCAATTGATGAACATGTTTTAAAGTACTTCGACTTTTTGTCATTTAAATTTTCGGATAAAAATGTAAATTACTTTCTAAACATCTCATTCAGACGACATTATAAATAACGGCTTTAATTATTCGTCGAATCTTTTATCCTTACCTTGTAATCTCACAGAGCTTTCGTGAATACGCGAGATTTGACAACCGTTATGGTTCTTTTTCAATAGCATTCATAAATTTAGTTTAATTCAGTGACATGAAAAGAATTTGAATAAATATTAAATAAAAATAAAAAAAATCTCGCTAAGATATAACCGTTCAGTGATCCTAAAGGTTTGTGACTGATTTTAGTCTAACGTTACGCACGTACAATGAATGTAACAGCAATGAAGGTAGGTTTTTCCGAATGTTTCGATGAAACAAAACAATCTAATGTATTAGCTTAGTTCATTTATTTGATAAAAATTAAGGCACAGGACACAATGGCATACTATCTATCAAAATGTCAGCTTCCGGTATGACCCACCAGTACCATTCAGCACTTCTCGGCCCACTCCATCTAACCTCGGTTAGATGAAGGTCAAAGGTTAGACGGTGTTCATCAGAATCCGGAGCTGTTTGGGGAGAAGTAAATACGATCAGTTAAACGCAAGATTTGAACCACTGACTTTTGCATAAAAAATTTGATGTTTGTACCCTCAGACCAAAGTATATCCTTAATTAAAAAGTAGTGCTTTCTCTTAGATCAGATCGAACTAACATGCGGTATAAATACGCCATATCACCTGAACATTATGAAGATAAACGCGTGTTAAAATTCTTCTTTGATTTCATCATTTAAAATTCAGAACTGGTCAAATATTTTTTATTGAAAACGCCACAGAAAGAAAGTAATAGACTATATATGACTTCACTGACCAGTGTTGCCAAAACTTAGAAGTTTTATAACCTTGACCTTTGGAACAGACCGAACTGAGCATGCGCAACATTTCAACTCATCGTCATAGTACTGTTGTAAAGTTGTACGGATTTTTATTGTTATGATTAAGTATTTTTAATTGACGAACTGATTGACAGGCAGACATACACACGTACGGACGCACGGACGGACGGACAGAATAGAAAGCGAAGTCTTTCTTCCGGCAATGTGACAGTAACACTGTGAATTCAAATCTATCAATAAGTGAGGTAAAATGAACGTCAAGTGTGTACATACATTTTTGTTCATTTCATTGCAGTACAAACTATGAAACACAGATCAAACATTTTATGTATAGAAACGTTCAAACAATTCTACAGAATTCTAATATCTATAATACTCAGTTATAATCGTATAATGGTGTGTCACATTCAATTTTGAATAATGTCTATAAAACGTCTCCTTTGTGCCGCTAATATGTTCCTTTATTGATAAAAAATAAACCACGGTGAACAGAAAGTCGCCATCAAAAGAACAAGACAATATTCCCGTTTATTTCTCTAAATTATCCATTAAATCGGTTTTAAATCGATATGACATCATCATTTTTTTCAGTATAGTGCAACCTCTCCAGAGCGGCCCTCTCTTAAGCGACAACCTCCCTTCAACAACAGCATACTTTTTCCCCACTGTACAATTTGATTATTAATTTAACCTCTCTAGAGCGGCAACCTCTCAACAACAACATAATTTTGCGTCTCCCAAAAGGTATTGCTTTTGAGAGGTTGCACTGTATACCATTGTGTAATGTATAATATATATAGTCTGTATGGCGTATTTTACATTAATATTAGTTTTCTATTCTCATATATGTGTATTGTCTGTTTATAAGATGGTTCAAAGTAATTTTATCAAAAATAAACCTGATCGATTGGTCATGAAGAAAATGATATCCGTCGCAAGTCAAATGTGATCGTTTCCGGGAGTCAAATTTGGTATAAATATGGGAATTTGTTAATGTACTCAAATGTCTCATAGTTTTACGGTGGTTCTAGTCTAAACATTGTTGTAATAAAATATTTTTAACTACATGAATGTACCGGCAAGACGTGGACCTGGCCAGTTTTCGGGGATTTCTGAGCTGTTGATTACCAGAAGTATTAATCACCTTGTTCTAAGTTTAGAGATATAGTTCATATGAAATGAAAATATCGACAAAGAAAATTACTGACAGACAACAAAACAGTCAAAGGTCGGCAGAAAAAAGAATAGCGTCAACAGGTTTAGTGGAAATCAGAAATTTATCATTTTATGAAAATAAAACATTCTTAAAGCTAGGAATATGGAAATTAAAACACACTGAATGAAAATGCTAAGATTTTAAAGATTAAGATGCTAACGATATAGTGTCCAGACATGATAACTTCATTAGAATGTTTGATTTCTATTTCATATCGTTGTTGTTATTATATTTCATTGCGACCGGGATTTGAACCCGGGTCGCCGGGTTACAAGTCCAGCGCACTAACCACTGGACCACGGCCTCGACCATTATAACAGTGTAACATATAATCAATTTATCAACACAATAGTGCTATATTCGGATATGAAGTGTTATAAACACGGTGATCTAACATATACTCTACCATTCAAATGTTTATAAAAAGCTACACTGACAATGTCGCGTCAATATGGTTTAAGACAAATTTGTCAACATTTTGACAATACTTCAATAATTTCAGTGATAAATACATGCAATAAAAGTAGTTTGTTACGTGTAAAATGTTAGCTGGTTTTTATTTATATCACCTTTCTGTTAGTGTGTTGATTTTGATAGTAAAACGTAATCTTACGGAGTTTACATAAACTTTACCCCACAATTAATTGGACTTTTATGAGACAAATTTAACATACTGAATGTTTACAAGAATGTTTACTGAATGTTTACAAGAATGTTTACTGAATGTTTACAAGAATGTTTACTGAATGTTTACAAGAATGTTTACTGAATGTTTACAAGAATGTTTACTGAATGTTTACAAGAATATTTACTGAATGTTTACAAGAATATTTACTGAATGTTTACAAGAATATTTACTGAATGTTTACAAGAATATTTACTGAATGTTTACAAGAATATTTACTGAATGTTTACAAGAATATTTACTGAATGTTTACAAGAATGTTTACTGAATGTTTACAAGATCAGACATGTACATTTATACATAAAAGTGCACGTTTTCTCAGACAATACGATTTAGATTTTGGTACAAATGAACATTGTATCAGTTCCATTGATTTGTTTTACGAAGTCATAGATTTCAGAAGGTATTGAGAGAAGCGGGGGGGAGCTTCAAGCAATGAGATGGATGGGGCGGCTGTATGGAGGGGTAGCAATGCAGATACATTGTATGTAGATATTGATGCGTAGATATATAACATGGTAGATACAGTCTAACCTAGATATTGAGACCATCTTCAAGACCCGAAAAATCGTAATAGAGAGGTGTTCTCATAATGAAATTAAATTATAGGAGAATTATTGAGAGCCGTTCCAAAAATGAGTGGTCGTTATAACAAGGTGGTCGTAGTGTAAGGTTTACTGTAAATAGAAAGGTCTATGTATAAAAGATACTTTATGGAGTGGTACATGTATGAATAGAGAGGTTTATGTATGAGAGATGAGACATTAAGATGAACATGAGAGGTTTATGTATTAGAGATGAGACATTAAGATGAACATGTATGAATAGAGAGGTTTATGAATGAGAGATGAAACATTAAGATGTGCATGTACGAATAGAGAGGTTTATGTATGAGAGATGAGACATTAAGACGTACATGTATGAATAGAGAGGTTAACGTATTTGAGATGAGACATTATGATGAACATATATGAATAGAGAGGTTTATATATGAGAGATGAAACATTAAGATGTACATGTATGAATAGAGAGGTTTATATATGAGAAATGAAACATTAAGATGTACATGTATGAATAGAGAGGTTTATATATGAGAGATGAGACATTAAGACGTGCATGTATGAATAGAGAGGTTTATATATGAGAGATGAGACATTAAGACGTACATGTATGAATAGAGAGGTTTATATATGAGAGATGAAACATTAAGACGTACATGTATGAATAGAGAGGTTTATATATGAGATATAAATCACGGACGGCTCATGAAATATTGAGCGTAGGTAAACCGATGGAAACACAGTTATAATGTTAAGTTGCGGGTAGAGAGGGATGAGGGTATGGAGTGGTAGAGACAGAGAGGGGGGTGACTGTAATGGAAATTTGGATAGTTAAACGCATGAAGTTGACTAAATCTCAGCAAAAAATATGATATCACAAATATTAAATTTATGACGATAATAAAACAACTTGTTGCCAAATTGCTTCATCTTTTTAACATTTAATGTTTTTTATAAATCTTAAGATATGTGTAAAGTAAGCAAATTAATGGAAAATGATTTTCTTTCCTGAGCGATAAGACGTTCATGTGTGAAGTTTACAATTTCTGAAAATTGTGGTAAAATTATCAGCAAAATCGACGTAAGTTACTTATAACTAGTTTGTATACATCGACTTATGAATCCGATTTGCTAAATGGATAAGAAGAGAGATAAATAAAACATGAAGCTGTCGGTGTTATCACAACAGGCGAGAAACAAAATATCAGTTTCTAAAACATTATCTGTACGCAATAAGATTCCTAGAAAGTCGAATCGTTGTAATGTATTTTAATTTTCTTCTCAGAATATCTAACTTCGACACAGTCCCCTACACAAAAGTGGGAGATTATTCAAACATGGACATACCGTCTATTAAGCATATTTTGTTACCTAGGAAACAAAACTGACCAAAATTCTCACAAAGTCCACTGATTGTTTAAATCATAAATATAATGAAAAATCTTCATACAAAATCAGCTCACACTGCTATGTGAGACACATGTATAATACTTATTTTATACAACAAGTTTTCTGATGATATTTTGCTGTACATGTAATTAGTAGTCAAGTGGATCATCAGCCGAACCTACCCATAGCAAGTTTGGTCATCAGCCGGACCTCTTCATAGCAAGTTTGATCATCAGCCGGACCTCTTCATAGCAAGTTTGATCATCAGCCGGACCTATCCATAGCAAGTTTGATCATCAGCCGGACCTGTCCATAGCAAATTTGATCATCAGCCGGACCTATCCATAGCAAGTTTGATCATCAGCCGGACCTATCCATAGCAAATTTGATCATCAGCCGGACCTACCCATAGCAAGTTTGATCATCAGCCGAACCTACCCATAGCAAGTTTGATCATCAGCCGAACCTACCCATAGCAAGTTTGATCATCAGCCGGACCTATCCATGGTTACTTCGATCAATGAAATGTTAGAATAACAAACACTGCTCCAATCTCAGTACTAATCTGGTACCATTATCGAGTTTGATAAATAGGAGGTGTCGAAAACCGATCTGAACATTAGTGGTCGTAACAACCAGGAGGTCAAATTACTGGAGTGGTCACTCAGCGAGGTTTCACTGAAGTACACACTGTTTAACAGTATTCATGCATGTATGTGTAGCATTGTGAATTGTCTGTCATGTTTTGGAAGAAATAGCACTCAACCTCAGGCCTTGTATCCAAGTAACCGGTGACCATAGTTACAACACGGAATTAAATCCTTGTGGATGACTGGTAGTGACCTTCACCTTAGGTGACCTTAAAATCCAATGATCGTTAAGACAAATTCGGTTGCGTACATTGTTAAAGTAAACGTGAATCTAAAGCCAGAAGTTTTCATTATCGCCAAGTCTCTAACTCCTTCCTGCACTGCAATCATTTCCTCAATACAGTTCAGGTGTCAATGAATCAACTTCCGGTGTTGATTTGTAGTCTGGTTCTTGAGATTATGTACCACTTCATATATCTCTTCTTCACTCCTGCGTGACACAGTCTAGTAATTTGATTATTTGATCATAAATTAAGACTTTTTTCACACTGAATTTCTGTATAAGTTATCGCTTCATTACAAATCAGTTCACCCTAACTTTTGTTTTACGTTCATTTCTTAGAATAAATCAGAGATACAAAAATAATTCAGAAGAAATCTACGAAAAAGTTTGATGTATGAAATCAATGGCTGATGTACGAGTGTTATATGGTGATATATGTGTACTGTTTTTTTTCAACCATAAGTAGACTGTAATGATACGTGATTTTAATACTGACACAGTCCACGAGGAACAAATAAACAGTTAAAATACCAATATAAGTCAATACCCCCCCCCCACACCTCGTCCATACATGATAAAACTGTCAGTACTATGGTCAACCACACTAATTTAATGTTTTAGTTCACAGTCAACAGGTCAACGTCCTTATTTTGTGAAATTATCAAAAAAAAAAACGATTTTCGAACAAAATACATCTGAGATATTCTAGTCCGTCCGTCCGTCCGTACAGACGAGAGATACAATAAGTGTTAAGGTAAGCGTACAAAATAACATTACGAGGTTCTTTTCGTACAAACTTTTTTGTGGGGTTAATTTTTAGCTCACCAGTGAGCCATAATGATCAGTCAGTTGCGCGTCCTAGAGGTCACACTTTTGAGTAATCTTCATCAGACCTGCTATCTTGGACAAGTTCTAACTTGGGTCATCCGGGGTCAAAAATGTTAATAAACAATCTTACATACAGTCTATGTTAATAAACAATCACACATACAGTCTATGTTCATCAACAATCTTACATACAGTCTATGTTCATCAATAATTTTACATATAGTCTATGTTCATCAACAATCATACACACAGTCTATGTTCATCAACAATTTTACATATAGTCTATGTTAATCAACAATCATACACACAGTCTATGTTCATCAACAATCACACATACAGTATATGTTCATCAACAATCATACACACAGTCTATGTTAATCAACAATTTTACATATAGTCCATGTTAATCAAAAATCATACACACAGTCTATGTTCATCAATAATCACACATCCAGTCTATGTTCATCAACAATCATACACACAGTCTATGTTCATCAACAATTTTACATATAGTCTATGTTAATAAACAATCATACACACAGTCTATGTTCATCAACAATCACACATACAGTCTATGTTCATAAAAATCATACATACAGTCCTTTCTAACGGATAACTTACACTTGTCAGCGTTTTATGTTGAAGAATATACTTATTGCATTATATACAAGATGTTGTAACCTGCACTGGTATGATCTACGAATGAACGACACGTTTCTGTTATAAATCATAGACAAAAAATGAAAGAACAGGATACTGGAATCATGTTTATTTCTGAAGTTTTCCAGCACTGTCTCGCTGATCATGTAAAGGTACTTCGTAAAATTTTGTTAAAGTCGAATATTTTCAGATAAAAATTGAAACTTTCGCCCGCATTGACTGACTGCCCGCAGCGTTCCAAATACGGCATTGATTGGCTGCAAGTCGCAGCAATTCCAACATGGCTTCATATTGCTATCCTGGAAATGTGAACGCTGCAGTTTATATTAAATTTTATTCCACAGTGGAGAAATTAACTTTGATATTTCACCGTAGGTCCCCCATACAATGTTGTGATATGTAATAAACGATGATTGAGAATTGAAAATTAGCGCAAATACACAGATTTTATAAGACATGTCTACAGGATGCTGGGCAGGATAGACGCTACAAAGTTGAAGAAGTGACTCTCATACATAAAGATCGTATATACTGTTTGCTGAATTAAAACGGTTGTTTTGTCAAACAGTTAGACACGTGTTTCTTGTAGTTTATTGTATGCAGTAAACGAACTCGCTCTACTGGACGAGATCGAAAGCTGTTTGTGTATGACCTGATTGTTATGTTTTGTTATTACATCTGTTTTTTACCACATTTATATCTAAAACAGATTTATTTCGAGGTTCCGGTGAAATAGTACTGGTTTTGAATTAAAATGTGTGTTTATATGGATGTGGTCTACATCTAGTACACTCGGAAGTCCTTTGTTGATACCGTGTGTTTGTATGGACATGCTTTACATCTAGTACACTCGGAAGTCCTTGGTCAATACCGTGTGTTTATATGGACATGCTTTACATCTAGTACGCTCGGAAGTCCTTTGTTAATACCGTGTGTTTATATGGACATGCTTTACATCTAGTACACTCGGAAGTCCTTGGTCAATACCGTGTGTTTATATGGACATGCTTTACGTCTAGTACACTCGGAAGTCCTTGGTCAATACCATGTCTTTATATGGACATGCTTTACATCTAGTACACTCGGAATTCCTTGGTCAATACCGTGTGTTTATATGGACATGCTTTACGTCTAGTACACTCGGAAGTCCTTGGTCAATACCGTGTGTTTATATGGACATGCTTTACATTTAGTGCACTCGGAAGTCCTTGGTCAATACCGTGTGTTTATATGGACATGCTTTACGTCTAGTACACTCGGAAGTCCTTGGTCAATACCGTGTGTTTATATGGACATGCTTTACGTCTAGTACACTCGGAAGTCCTTGGTCAATACCGTGTGTTTATATGGACATGCTTTACATCTAGTACACTCGGAAGTCCTTGGTCAATACCGTGTGTTTATATGGACATGCTTTACATCTAGTACACTCGGAAGTCCTTGGTCAATACCGTGTTTTTGTATGGACATGTTTTACATCTAGTACACTCGGAAGTCCTTGGTCAACACCGTGTATTTATATGGACGTGGGGTACATATAATACACTCGGAACTCCTTGTTCGATGCCGTATTCATTGATTAAACTAAATTGTTGGCTGAGGTATAACGGGAGTTTCGTTGAACGACCGGCATGTACTGAATGATCTAATGCAGGTTTATTGACTTGTAAATCATGCTAAATCTCACACGGTTTACATGTGACACTGGTGGTTACTAATCTTTCCATAAGCGTCTCGCGATATCGACTTACGTCACAAATCGTCTGGGTGAACATGAACAACCGGGGCTCTAACGCTTTCCAAAAAGTTATATATGTCAAAGAGCATGGTCGTACAATGCTCAACACATCCCGCTCGAGGGCTGTATATAACGACTGTACATGTGTGCCAACAATACGATACTTTATGACCAGAACTACTTTCTCTAAGTGTCTGGATCATATTGATCCGCATTGGTCACGTGGTCCACGTGAAATATGTAAGATGAAATATTTAATTAACCGATAATCGTACGTTAATTACTTAATATTGACACAGAGACTGGTGGCTGATCAAATATCTAGTCTGTAATTAAAACTTGGACAAGTTAACATCCAATATGCATTAACTGTATGGGCAATTCTGTCAACGGTTACCTTATCAGATGTCAAAGAAAATTGATGTTTTAAATTCTATGCTCGGGTAAGAAATTTGTTGCCAAAAAAAGTAGTTCGTTAACATGTGATGGTAAATGTCAGAATATTCAAGGGCACGTTATTGGTTCTCCAAATTCCAGAAAAACCTAAAATTGTGACGATAGAGATAATTGTAATTAAATGTGTCAATACTGTATTTTTTTACCCACATACATTAAGAATGTTTGGCGGAAAAAGCGCGCCTGGTGTTTTATGATCATGTAGCATGTAACTAAATCTCAGTGTTTTAGCGCAATTCACCGTGACGGTGTGTTACATGAAGTTAAAATGACCATTACACAGTAAATCTAAATTTACCCAGTAAAATTTCACGTAGTAATCACTTATATTATAACGACCACCTCACTATAACGACCATCCCATTAAAACGATCACATCACTATAACGACCGCCTCATTAAAACGACCACATCACTATAACGACCGCCTCATTGTAACGACCACATCATTATAACGACCGCCTCATTAAAACGACCAAATCATTATAACGACCACCTCATTAAAACGACCAAATCATTATAACGACCACCTCATTAAAACGACAAAATCATTTTAACGACCACCTCATTGTAACGACCACATCATTATAACGACCGCCTCGATATAACGACCGCCTCATTATCAGACCGGTTTTGAATACTTGTGTTTTTTTCTATTTTTCGACTTCGCAATAAAACCACCGATATGATAGGAGTGATCAGTTTTGGTCACGTGTGTACCCAAGTTATATCAAAGTGGGTTCAAGAATATGATACGTTCTGATAGTAGCCTGTATAACCTCATGTCTGTCAAGAATTTTATTGATTTTAATTTGCTTTTAAAGCCATTTTACCATCCCTATATAATTCATACTACATATTATGTGTTTATTTTCATTTCTTTTTGAAATATGACGTGGACTCAGCTGCCTATTCGCGTATAGGCAGGTACGCGCCTGTCGGTCATATTGAAGCGGTGTTATTACCGTATTTAGGTAAGTACAATGTTTGTTATGTGCATTGTAACCCAGCTGTCTCGGGACAGAAACTTTCTACTAGGCTGTTGTTGGTGTGTGTGTCATTCTACTAAACAAGTTTATCAACTTCATATAAGTAACACTGAGTATTTCGGGTTCGTTGTCCGGGAAACACATTATTGTACTGATCAAAGCATTCTGTATCTAAGTACTTATTAAGTAAATTCGGAAAATCGGCCTCCGCATCAGCCACCATTTTGTCACGTGATGAGTGCTCGACGTAGCGCCCTCTGTCTTGAAAGTTGTTCCGAACTATAGAAAAAGTTCTATATAAGTTGGTTGTTTTTATTCATTGGGTAGTAAACCCCAAGTTAATCTTATTACGTTCTCCATGCTCCAACAATTACATTACTTTGGCGTGCAGTTGGTGTTGAAACTACATCAATAATTCAAAGATTTCCAAATGAAATTTTCCATCCGCCGCGTAACCATACAACGTGGCTGTGAATAATTTATAAGCGACTGGCCTGTCGAATATCGTCATCGTCTAAAGAAAAAGAACATTTCTTATGGAAGAAATACTGCTATAGTTTGGACCCATCTTCTGCGAAAGAAGAATAATATCATAAAAAAGTTGTGAGTTTAGAGTCATTATTTGGATACGTCCGTCGTGATTATACGAAACTTGTGAATATTTCATAGAATGTCTTTGATAAGATTTTCTTTGTGTGATTTCTGTTGAATAACAAAACTCAAAGCAATAAATGACAGTAGATGAAGAAAAGACATTAACGAACTTCCAATCCTCGAGAAAAAAACAAAAAATGAACTGATTTCTACGTCATCATAAAATATATTAACATTTGTATGACGTATAACTGACCAATAAATCCACGCTCGTATTACAGTACAACCTCTCCAGAGCGGCCTTCCCTTGAGCGACAACTTCCCTTCAAGAACAGCATGCGTGTTCCCCATTGTACGATTTGACTATTTATTTAATCCCTCTAGAGTGACAACCACTCAACAACGACATAACTTGCGTCTCCCAAAGGATGTTGCTTAAGAGAGGTTGCACTGTGTTATAGCAAAAATACATAATCTATTGCCCAGGACGACAAAAGAAAGAGTGAATAATTTCCATATAAGAATCAAACATATTCTTTGAATAAATGTGACGTCATGTGTGACGTCATTGACTCAAAGCTGTGAAATTCTATTAATGATAGTCTGATAATTTGTGAATAATTATTTCAAAGACATTGATTCTAAATAAAACAAACACAGCGAATACCGCACGTTTATATTCCATCTATATAAATTATTAAAGAAACCGTGAGTGTCAAAATAGAACAAGGGTGTGGTGATATTTACTGGTCACGTGACACTTCGTTCATCAATTTGGAGATGCCAAAATACACCGGAAACAATTTAGGGTGGAGACGATGTTGCCACGTGATTCCAAACAAGCGCCCCAACCGGTAGCGCAACGGTGACACAAATATTACGTTTGAAAACCCAGGGCTATGTCTGGTGTTGTTAATGTCTCCTTATGTAGAACAAATATATCAATTAAGAACGTCACGGATCAACTTAAGCACTGGCTAAAATCAAGAAAATATTTTGTTTGTTTCAACATTCGAGCGACTGGTTCAAGGTTTAAGGTGTTCATCAAAAAGTCTCGGAGTTCACATCTGACAAATTTCGGTCTAATTTTTCCGTGCACACATCACCTTGTTTGTCGTTTTATTCAATCTTTGGACAAATTACAAAATTCTGTGATTCTTAATGTCATAATTTTTTTTATTATTATACTATCAAATTTAATATTAATTAATGATGATAATTTTAATTAATAATGGTATTTCAGTTTAACTGAAATTTAATATTTGAAAAACAGAACCTATTTATGGTGTAAAAAAGTTCCCGGTTTCTACTAACTCGACTGACCCTATTTTTTTCTGTCGACCCTCAACTTAAGTCGTTCTCTACTAATGTTTCCGTGTCTTTATTTCCGTACGAACTACAAATACGTCTCCAAACTTATAGAATACATATATTTGACAAAGAATATTCTGCCGACTACCGACCCTGTATTTTTGGGAGATATCAGTGGATGCTAGTTTTTGTCTTGTTCTCTGGGTCTCTTTTTTGATAATTTATAATCACAATGACATTCTTATTAACGTTGTTTTGCCCCTACGCTCCCGACTCGTTAAAAAACCCCGACCCAAGATTTCTTCAGCGAATTTAACATTTTATTTTGAAAAAAAAATTAATTCCAGCGTCGCGTTTCAGTACAAGCATAAAATGTACACATATCGTACAACTCAATAACACATGGTCTCCATTTATGATCCAATTTTTGTGAGCCAATGTTTGGTTCATTTTACTAAAATTGAATTTTTAAATTTAAAATAACACCAGTCCTGGTTATTACATTGTTACTATGGATGTTGTTGTTTGTTGATGATGTTGTTGTTGTTGTTGTTGTTGAAGAAGATGATGATGACAGTGTTGTCATGGTTATTGTTGGCGGGGTTTTTAATGGTGATATTCGTGTGGATGTTCTGTAACTTATAAAGCTAAGGTGTTTTAATGTATCAATAATAAATGATTTGATCATAACTTGAGTACATTTCAAAATCTAGACGATTTTTATCAATTTAACGTCTTATCCGATTGCTATGACAACGTTCAGTTATTCTAATCATCAGCCGACCACCCGGTACTAAAATAATATAGATTTATGATTATACAATATTTTAGATTTTAATTCCAGCCTAAGACGACTTTAAGGATCCTCTATTCGCTGAATGTTTACCATCAAACAGAAAAAGTCTGCAACTTCCCGACATTTTGTTATTTGTACCACGTGATGTTATTGCTTTTATACAGACAGAAATTTGCTTGAAGTATGATAATGGTTGTTTTAAAATTTAAATCTTCAGAAAACTGAAATTATGAATAAATTTGGACAAATAACAATATAGTTAATAATTCTGTACAGTAGATAATTTGGACCGTAAGGATTCTGAAATTATGCATAAATTACAAAAAAGTAAGTTTTGTTCAATGAGTGCACGTCGATAAGTGATATACACAGTGAACCCTCGATTATAAACGAGTTTGTCTGGTTATTATATACAAGATTTTATTGTGTATATGTACACAATGCACATACAATATATGTACTACATACACATACATCTTCATATATGAAGATATTTTTTTCATATATTTTTCTTACACTAGAGTTTAACTTCGCGCTATCATCCAGCATCATGTGGCCATATTTCCAGCTTTAACAGTGGAGTAAGACCCCAAACATACATCCAGGTAGAACCACTGTCCTGTAGTAAGCTGGCTGGACAATTTCATCACATTTTAAAAAAAATTGTGTGGGTCCGTGTGAGATTTGAACTCGGTGAGGGGCTAATGTACATAATTATACATGATTGTATTGTGAAAAATTTCGTATTATGGAGTTATTTCACCATTGATCTATGACATTGTCAACTAAACTACAAGATTGACTTGTGTTCAATGAAAATTTAGCCGAGTTATTAAATTTTATAGAGAAAAAAATCAGGGTTTTGCCCATGCTTAAAATGGTCTATGGACTGAAGACTTAAATCAGTTTATAACGGAAAAAGAACAAAGTCGTACAAATAATGATTTATCATTGAATAAATAAACAAAAATAAAATGTTTGGTAAAGTCATAATTACACAAATGTGGAGCATCAGCAGTTAACACGGGGGGTGGGGTATTTTTATCTGGATGTGAAATGATTTACGATTATAAACTTGAATGATGATCAAAGATCGTGAAATCTCATCATATTGTAAAAAAAAATGTTCAACATAATTGTCAACTTTTGTTATAAAAGATGAAAATACTGTCTTTAGAATTTTCTGTATGAAATATTTCATGATTGTTCGCAGTGTATTAAATGAAATAAGTACATTGGCATTCTTGTATTGTAAGCATTATACAAAGGTTATCAAAAACGATTTGTCATAGAATTGAAAACCAATACTGTAAGGCGGGAGCATATAGCGCTGGATTAATTTTATCAGATCAACAAGCCACGAGTTTAACTTGACAGGAGCGTGTATATTAACTCAAAGATACAAAATTAAGACTAAGTCATCGATATACCGACCTGTTTTTATTCATTTTTCTTACAATATAGACATGAACACAAGTCCAGTGAACATTGAAACTACAAACACATATATATGTTATATACGGTTATATTCAATCAGACGACATGTTATGACGCGCATAGGGATGAAATAGCATAAATAAATAATGTATTGAACAATCGCTATCATATAAAACCATTCAAATATTTATACATATACACCAGAACTGGGCGTCCTGTAAGTTCTATATAAAACTTAGATTTAGCTGTTTTGTCTCAACTTCTCTTCACCTCTTTCAACATAGTCCGAAGAAGTCTTTACAAATAATTGGTTTACAATATTTTCATCATCATCATCATCATCATCAGCGGCAGAAGCAGCAGCAGCAACAACAACAACAACAACCGCTTCATTGTTGTCGTTAGTCATTTTAGTCAGATGTCACATGACCTTTTTTTATTTAATATAACGTGATGGGACAACTTAAGATGCTGTTATATTAAAACCAGTTTTTCACCACCCCTAGTCTCTGATAGCAATAACGTGAACTATTTTAAATCAATATTACTCATATTTATAAGAACGTAATTTTGTGTAATATTAAATTAATATAAAGTCAAAATTGCATTCTTATTAACATATATCATTTGTCCCCTAAAACAACAACAACAACAACAACAACAGCTGGTAATCATTTACTAAAATTACGTCATCATTAACATTACAGGATTCTATGATGTCGTTAGTGTCATCATCATCATCATCATCATCAGTCATTATGAACGTGTCAGTTAGACATCACGTGATGTATAGTGTCTGTAAAGAGAATATCAGGTTTATAAACTTTGAGATGACGTGAAGTGAGTACTTTGTCACGTGACAAACACGTTCTGTCTGCACAAGAAGTAGACTTTATCGGGTATAAATGGTTTTCAAGTGTAAAACAAATAAAAAATAAATGGACACTTTTATTTACTTAATTTTTCCAGACTGAATCATTTTATACTTCAAGTGAACGACTTAAACAAGAAAAAAATATGTGTAATTTTTACGTGAAAGAAACTCTAGCTTGTTAATTGTTGAAGTGGGGATGGGGTATGTTGGGTGGGGTTGGTGAGGTAAGGGCCTTGTTAGGGTCAGGAACGGATTAGGGGACGTTAGACACAGATAAATGAAGGCATCGTAATGGGTTTTAAGGGACACAGGGAAATTGGATCAAGACAGAGAAGGGTCGATGAGGTGCTGTGTGGAAACAAGGCTATGTGAGATATATCCGGAAGTTTTCGAATGTGATGAATTCTTATTTTAGCAATGTTTATAAGAGAAACAAGAGGCAATTATACAGAAAATATACAACATAAAATACATACATGTACAAAAGTTCTCTTCAGAATTTCTTAATAAAACTGATGTTTTCTTCTTCCAGATAGATTATAACATAGATAGTTAGACAAACCCTTCAAACTTGTAACATTTTATTCAGCTACACACTATTTTTGTTAGATATGAAACATTTCTCATCAAAGTTGTAGCATGTACCTTTGGTGTGTTATATCAGTCCACATGTCTATCAGCCAAGGTACCTGTACCTCATCTAGATACGTGTACAGTAAAACCTCGTTATTGAGACAACCTTCGGGACCCGAAAATACCGGTCGTAATAATTAGGTGTTCTCCTTATCAAGTTGAATTATAGGGGAGTTATTGAAAGCCGGTCCGAATATAAGTGGTCGTTTTAACAAGGTGGTCGTAATAATGAAGTGGTCGTTATTTGGGGGGATTACTGTATTTTCCTTATCGCTGATTCGACTTTCCAAAATCAAACTTTACTTTTATAACCGCAAATCGTGATATTTATATACAAGACATTTAACTGTACACCCTCCAGGCTTCTCTCGTAAAAGTTAAGTTTTAAGTACAAAATAATTAAAGACTGTAAACAATTTAAAAATTGACAATTTGACCACGTGACATCCAGCGAAGTCTGAAAGTCCTTCACAGAAACCGTAGAAAGTCGTGAATTGATTTCTTTGTTGGTTGTGTTGTAAAATATTTTTTTAAAAAACAATGTCTACTGGATGTATGTGCTTACTATTTTGTAAATAAAACGTGAATCAATACGATGCTTCATGTTGTTTTAGCAAAATATATTTAACCAAGGTCTTTACAATACATTTAGTTCCTGATTGATCGAAATTTTTTTTTTAATTTTTTTTTTTTATTTTTCTTTGTTACAAATATACGTAAACAAGTATGTGATAAATTATTATTTACAAATAAACTTCATTCAAATCGCCCCCAAGTATTGTCACACCGGATATATTGTCTGATATAATAATCTGTTAAATGTGTCAATAACATGTTGACAGTAGCGTAAGTTTAATTGAATTAATTTGGCCGACACTAACTTCACAAATATAAATAATTGGATAATGGTCAAACTGGTGCGTGTTTTGTATTGATAACAGATGGTGATGACCATGAGACATTAAAACACAACAATTAACCATATGGTACTGCACACAGCGCCATCTAGCGAATTATCAACTCTTAATTGAATTACGATGGATTTCTTGATTCAATTTAGCAACAAACGAGTTCTTTTACACTTTTAGCGATCAAATCTGATCAACCACCTTTAATTTCGCTACTGAAAATTGAAATGACAAGCGTATTGAACTAGATGCGTTTAAAATCCCGTTTTTGCCGTTATACCGTATACAATACAAAGTTTTATTGCTATTCAACTCGTTCCGCTTTATTGAATATTATTCTTTAACCACGTCCTTATATACACATAGTAAAGCGATAACAACTTTCGTATAGACATTCAATTGTTAAACTACTCGATCAAAAATGGATATTAACGAATACATTTTGTGTATCGTCTCACATTAGTTTATGCAAGAGCGACTTAAGGCGATTTATGCGAAAATCCGGAATAATCTTCTAATTCTAAAGATTTAATTTTAATTCTACGTGTTGAATTCAAATATTGACCGAAGAATTTACGACTTAGTATAGTGTATATCAGACCATTTTGTGATTAACACACGAAAACATTACACTCTCACGGAGAAATAATTAAAATCGAGCATACGGTAATTTCCGAGTACCAGAAAGAACATTTTCGCACGGAACTGAGAACAGATGGGCGGAGCTACGTAATCGATGGACCAATCACATCGCAGTGTTCGATAATACATGACATATGTCAATGGAAAATTGTGACTAATTTGAATAACGAAATGAGAACGTTTTGTGCTACGCGAGACAAATATCGGTAACTTTCTCAGCGAATATATAGGAAGCTAACTGTTTTCTGTAGCCAGAATGGAATATCGTAGTTGACCGTGAGCAGTGAAAATTTCTCTATTTCCACAACCCGAAGTCTTTCAGAGCTACACATTTATTTTCGCGCACGGACGGATACATGTATATTTGTGTATATAACGTTTTATAGACTGCACGTGAAATTTACTATATCACTCGAGGAATGATTCTTATAGGAAAACAATTTGATGTTATAATAGCAGGACGTACTCTGTTTTATCGATAAAATTGAAGGGTATGCCGAATATATCAGTATTTTCTTCATATTCAGTGATAAACTTGCAGATTTGAAATCAATTAAGTGAAATAAACATCGATTTGTGTCAATTACAGCGAATTGATAATCGAGAACTAAAAATAAAACAATTTGACGTTTTTGAAATAGACAAGTATTCGTGTCAATTTCATGATAGGGAAATACGGCACTGCACAGGTTTTATGGTTCTAAAGGATATTAGAACACCGTTGTATGATTTACTGATAATATTTTGAGAGTAATTTCGAGTTATCAGAATTTTGTGAGAAGTAAAGATTAATTTTTATCGCTAGTTGATCAAGTATGATATGTTATACATGAGTGTATGTTGATGATAGTACAGCGTATTCACGAGAGATACCATACTAGTAAGAAGTTGAATATTTGAGAGTTGTAATAAATATCAGGATATTTATTTAACTTAGTGCACGAATTGAGGAATATTTACAAGACAGTGGATATATATAAATATATTACCTGTCAGATAGAATTAGCGAAATTTTGAATACTAAATTCTTAAGTTTTTAGTTAGTTTGACTGTTATTGTTACACGAGTTTAGGAATATTTCCTTTATGAATCCCACGGACCAATACACAGTTGACACAATTATGTATAACGGAGACATCAAACCAGCTCCGGTTGTGAGCACGGAAGGTTCGAGCCTCAACACAGACACCAACATCGCACTGAGCCAGAGTATGGATTCCGTGAACACGACACCGGAAGATGAGGTAAGTTTATATCAGCTTATCTTTCTGATATCAATACATGTCGTGTTTATAATAAGAGGTATGAATTTACACTAATACACGTTATATCAACATCCATTGAATATCTCAGATTGAATACTTGACATTTTGGAGTGTTTTTAGTGTTCAAGATAAATAAAATACATTTTGCATAAGTGCAAACGCATAAAATATTAAGATTTATTGATGCTCACAAAATCCAGCATGTTGAAAACACCTTCGTGATATAACTTTATAGAATAATTTATTGAGCCCAGAACACGGTCCTCCATATCATGTTCTGTAATTCTGTAAGTCTCATGTTATAATCATCTAATTGGTATAAACTAATAACTTAGGTCATCAACACGAAAGTTACCTCAGGAGTCAACAAGTACTTGAGTTGTGTCTGTATTTAATAAGCGGTTCTTTACTTCAAAGTAATGCCGCGTTAATTTCCCAGATTTACACATTCATCCAAACATTTTTAAAAATGTTTCAAGACATTGCCCGTCAACTTGTGTTCAGTCATTTTCATAGCACGTGATATCGTGTACACAACATAGTGTCAGTGAACTTGTAAATATTTTGCACGTGAAAATTTTACACATTACTCGTGCTTGAATTTGTTTATCAGTGTGGGATGATAAAACGCTGTGTTTATACCAATCACACTTCTACACCGACGAAGTTCAAAGAAATTTGTGAATCAAACTCCTTCACAGTCAGAAAAAAGCATTATCCTTTTATCTGTACGATAAATGTGTTTCTTAACATAAAAACACAGATCAGAAGTACTGGCTCCACTGTAAACCGAACACAAACCAGACGGAAAACCGACTTTTATACTTACAGTAATTTTCAATACAATCTAAATATTGTTGTATCTTTTGGAAGATGGTTTTACGTACAATTATTAAAGCCTTATAAAACGTTTAGACACACATTCTGTCATGATAAAATGGAAGATGAACCCCATTAACCAGACCCGTGTCATAACCACCTCACTAAATACAGAATATTCCAATATACAGGTGAAATAATTGTGAAAAAAAACCGTCCTGCATCAACCGGACCGGACCCCTGTACCGGACCAGCATCGTTTTTAGAACTTAGCTATGTACCTACATACATGTTTGACATTTAATTGATGATTTTAGGACTATTTATTCACCTGGTAATCTATACTTGGGTCCTAAGTCAAAACATTCTGCTTATAATATATAGACAATGTTTTCATAGGAACCTTATTTAATGTTTTATTCACTTAAAAAACTCGACTTATATATTTCGAATGCTTGCAATACACGATCAACATAGCTGACTACAACGACATCAACATTCTAGTAGTCGTTTGTATTTTATACATGTATGTAATATTAATGATGTCATTTCATGTTTAACTATTAAATTATCGACTAAAAAATTCGAGTATTTTTATTATGTATCTCATGGCTACTGATGTCACGAATGTTTTGAAAATCATAAATGACAAAGTATTGAAGTATTGACATGTATTTAACAGGTAACATACTACAGGGCGCTCCGGTCGTTCAACATGACGAGTTGAGAATATCTACGATTTTAATGTGAAATGATAAATTGATTTCTTACGCTTTTAAATGGTGAAATATAATCAACTGTTAGATTGTCGTGTAACCGTGTTTAGACATCTACCGCTCTTACTTCAGAACGGTTTAAACAGTAGATAATACCATCCTAAAGTCAATATGTCAAACTTTGTTTTACGTTCATTCTTGTACATGAGTTAATTTTTGTCGTCTGCTCAAAGTGATCGATGGTTGAATGTCACGTGACCTCCCCCCAAAAAAGCGAAATTGACGATGAATTTAATTAACGCGATAATGATGAAATTTTTCATGTTTAAAGCTATCAGTGAGGCAAAATGACAAGACAGGAATAATACACATTTTTATGTTAATTAATGTAAACCAATGTATTGGTGTTAATTAACAAGGACTACGAATGTCTATGTGAAGGGATAGTAAAGTAATAAGTCTATGATTGATTTTGATTGGTTGTTTCTGCCTTAAAGTAATGATTGATTGAAATTAACAGTTTATGAGATGTGGGTCAACGTCGGATATTGACAGGACACTTTGTGCTTCGTGAATAAATCTAAAATAAAACACTTAATTACGAACATTCTCATATTTCATCATTTCCAAGTTGATCAACCCCCACCATATGTATGCTATGTTTGTCAAACAAAATAAATGAACAACGTGTATGTTAAGACGTTCCCGTTTGATACAGTGTACAATTAATTTGATGGATTGAATGAAATAAACGATTCGGTCGGTGTTCTGTTTTGTGTCAACAGAAAAAATGTCAATTACACGATCATTTTAAGTTGTCATAGTAACAACTTTGTCACGGTGAATTAATATTGTATACGTAATTAAGATTTGAATTAAAGTGATTTATCATTTTTACCAAACATCGTCTTATTCACCACAAAAGTTGAGATCAAAATCCGTGATGAAAGTTCTCAATTTTTTTTTGTACTAGATAACGTTCCACGTACATCCATTGTTTATTCAGAGTTAAGTTCTTGTTTCGAATTGATCGTAACATAAACATCATCTTCATTATATTCTGCTCATTTCTGTTTTGTTAATGCTCAGTTCTTTTCCGTTATGCTCACTTCTACTTTGGTCATGCTCAATTCTGCTCTATTTATGTTCAGTTCTCTTTGTTAATGCTCAGTTCTACTTCATTCATGCCCATTCCCGCTCTGTTAATGCTCAGTTCTACTTCATTTATGTTAATACTCAGTTCTGTTCTGCTCTGTCGTGTTTTGTTCTTTGTCTGGATATAGTTATCTAAAGTTTGTGATCAAAAGACTCGAACCTCTTGTACTGTAGTCTTAAGGTTAGCTAATGATACAACTAGGGGTAAGTTTAATTTCAAGATCTGAGTTCAGCTTCGTACATGTCTAAATTTCTCTATTCATACGAGCAAGGTATGTTTCGTCTCTTTGTGTCTCTTTCATACCATTTCGTCCGCTCACTTCTAGTTCTAAATCAGACTCTACGTTCATGCCACATATTATACTCTATTCTATTCCTTATTTTGTAAAAATCTCATTTAGTTTTTTTCCGATCATTTCCCAACGACTGTATTGACTAAACCCCGAGAGTCCATACAACTATTATAGGCGATATTAGTCAATACGCACGTTGAAAGTGCAGACGATTTCCACTGAAGAGCATTCTCGTCTGCTTTTGGTACTTTCCAAAATCAGAACTTGACGTTGTAACTGAAAATTGACACGCATTAAAACAAAAGAACGAAGTTCACATGGACTGTGTGAAAAAATCCAAATACCAAATTTTTCTACGGTGTCATTACCGGCGTATTAATACAAACATAATTTGTCCCGAGATATTAAAGTAGTGCCGAAAATAGTTCAAATAGTTATTAAAAGGTATTTAACAAAACTATCGTCAAATTTGAAACTCTCTATTGGTATCAGCGGCTTACATTAAAGATGTCGTTTGGTATTCATGTATGACGTCATAGGAGCCAAGCTCATGGCAGAGTTCTACGAAAAACTTAAAAATAACCAAAAAGATATAATTAAAGCTATTAATTTCTGTAGGAAGGGTTATATTTATCAAAAACATCGCTTTCTTAATCTTAAACTCGGACAAGACCGTATCTCCTGACTTGTATCTTCGCGTGTTGACGCTGTGTTCTATCTGAACTCATCAAATTGTTACATGTTTAGTTAATCAATATAGCATATGCCCGAAAAGTACGAACTGAGAGAATGTTTGAAGCTAATTTTGTCGATTTCTGAACGATGGACTTGTACAATATGTAAATCAATTATATCCCGGCGTTCTTGAAACATCAAAAATGGCGGCAAATTTCGGATACAGTCGGTCCTTATCCATTGATTATTTGAAAAAACTTCAGTTTTCCATCATATGCAAAATAAATAATTTAGTCTTTCGCCCCCCTCTTCGCGTAATTGAATATCATCGGAACGCTTTGTATTTTATCGTTGAATATTTGGGGCACACAAATATACAATATTGGGTGTGTGCGTTCTGTGCAGATGGTAATTGAAAAATAAAGCCATAATAAGAAATGTGATCATCCGCTACAGAAAATACGAAATTAGTTTAGATGAAAATAAACCCGGTGTGTAAATACAACATAACTATAAAACATGTCACTGAGCAAGGTGCGCGATTTGCTACAAAAATATACTTTAATTTAAGTATAATTAAATTTCGAACTGTGATCAACAGTTAGTTTAGTTCTCTGTCACGATATCAACTAAAACCTTTTGTTGAAGAATTTATCTTTTATTTAACCTTCAAAATGTGAATACTCTTAGTTTTATATCTCTCTCGGGGTTAAATGGATTCATTCAATAATGTCCCTAAATGATTGTAAAGGGGATGATTTCATCTGCTCGACCAAATCACACACGCTTGACAATACGGGCTTATTTTCTGCTTGTTTCTTGTTTAAACGATGCACATACTGTCGTTAAAATAATATAATTGTATAATTCACCAGCTTTATATGGGTGCCGAGCGTTTACATCTTGTGTATAATAGTTTAATTACCCAACTATCTGAATGAATGAATGATTTATAATTGAAAAATAAGAGCATATAGCGTCCTGTATTGTTAAACCGGGACAATTGTCAAAAACTTGTGAAATATTTAACATATGCCTTTAGAAAACTGGAATGAGATTTCACACACTGCCGTCAGTGTGAATGGTATAAACTAAAAGGAACGAGAAATCGAACCAAAAGTTTTTTTCCCAATTCATTCAGCGACGTTTAAAGTTGCACGCTCGATATTTCTGTTTTATTCACGGACATTAAGAATTAAATGACGTACAAGTATTTGTATATTAGAATCTAATGTTTTAATCAATCAATATTTATAAAAAAAAGATGTCTGTTTAAAACATTAGCAAGCTAAATTCCGCTGTGGTGAATATTGTCATGATATTATATACTGTATGAGTCCAGACCATTGTCCAATCTAGTTACACGTGAAACTTTCTACAAATCAGGAAATAACGTGCATTTATTGTAGACAGATTATTTTCAACATCGATTAATACTAATCATACATTAATTAGATAATCGTTCATAAGATGATGAATATTTTTATTATTGGGTAAACATTTTTTAGGTACCCAGTCTGAACAATTATTTGTGTTAATATTCATAGTAACGTTTGTGATTTTTTGTTTAGAACATCGTTCGTTAATGGAAACAATATGAAAGAATGCGCCTTTGTAACACTGATTAGCCACCTATCACACAGACGCTTGTTGGATGCCTGATTCTTATTAATTTAACGAATAAAAGACATGAAAATAAATATTTACGGTATGAGTTAAATGTGCTGATAAGCCGCTGATAGGTTGGGCGAATTACTGAAGGTGTAAGTATGGAGTATTATAGATTAGTTTGTTTGCTAAGCACTTGATCGTAAGTTTCCCAGCTGACATAAGTCGTCAATACCTCGCTATCTGAGAGAACTTGAAGTTCACGGATATACAACACGGTATTGTTATTAACTACAGAAAGAATATATGCTAATGCATGAAAAACCTTGAAATAACGTTAAATATATGTAGATGTTGCCCGGGTATTTTGAATCGGTCAAACTGTGTTTTAGTCTTCCTACACCTAGGTATGCTCAGAAGTTCAGTTTTCATGAATTCTATAAAACATCTTTTTCTCGTGTATGACGAGAACTCACGTACATGTGTGCGTATAAAATACGATGAAAATCGATTCAACTGCTATTTAATCAATCTGAATATTTCCTTTTTCTTACAACCACAAAATCGCTTAGTCATGGTAATGACGCTATAATTATATAAGCGTATAGATATATATCGGCGCTCATATACTATTGTTTTTCCTACAATGGCTAGCTAAAAGTCATTGCTTACAATGAGATTGGCGAATAAATTTATCATTCCTTTAAATCCAAGTCTAATTATGGCAATTTCCAGGCCCGTGAAAACCCAGATTAGAGAGACGGTAGCGATATTCTGAGATCTATATTCGCCATAAAAGAAGACACGACCCTATAATTTCAACATTCCCCCTGTTTATTCAATTAAATACAGATGATACTGAACGTTTTTTGTCCGAGATGTTCCGAAGATAGGAATAAAATAAACGCGCATTGAGCCGGTGGCAGAAATTTGAAATTTTCATTGTTGTGTATGTCTGTCTTATACTGAAATATACATGTACATGCTTGTGGTGGTAATCGCTAAAAGTTTAATGATGATAAGAGGCAAAATGTATCCGCATGGTAACCATGGTAACATGATAGAATGTCGCATTCTGGGGATTCGAATCTAAAACACTCGCCTCCGATCTCGTTAGATTTCGTTCCGGTCAGTTTTAAGATAAAAAGTGGACAGTCTAAGGACCGGCCGAATCATTGGACGACCTGCACATATATACCTAACTTTGTTGGTTTGAATGACCTTGACACATGATACGTAACAACACTTCTAGCCATTCAGAAATCAAGTACATGCATCTTGTGAGTTTGTAAAGGAAAATAAAGAAAATTGTTGTTGATTTTTGTTAGAGAACGTATACTTGACGGCTCTGAACATTGGGGTGTGGTTGGCCGAAACAGAAACGGACAACTGTCTTTTAATATATCCTTCATACCAACCAGTAAAGAACCTCGTTGGTTACATACTGGCCATCAGAAGAAAGTAACCAGTAAGTGATGTTTGTATAGAATTTTATTTTACATAAGTTTTTCTTAAAAAGAGCAATTTTGCACGTACGTCACGAGTAAGCCAACCAACCATTACTACTGTTATGTGTAGCCATGTTGTTATTCATTATTGACCATAAAATTGCTGCAAACCATTAAAAATTTCAACGTCAGTCTAGTAGGCCCAAATAGAAGATTTTTTATGATGGTTACTTTCTTATGACGGCCAGTATGTATACATGATAAGTTAAATAGAAACTGTTTGTTTGTACACTCGTGGTGAAGGCTAGAAGTTTGTTTCCATGTTTACGTTATGGAATAAAATCCTATGAAAGCAGTGATTTGTTACTTATGACGAGTTGATAGACATTGGCGCGTGTACACCGTGTGATGTGAGGTAGCGATAAGTTAGCTCAGTGCTATAATTGACTGTTAATCGAATCAAATTTTTCACATTTATATAAAACGTGGAAGGAAATATGCCTAATCATTCTGGTAGCTGTGGTTAATATTGATGATACGCAAATAATAAAAATATCAAAACCACAAAACTCCAGGTTGTTATTAAAATCCGCGATTAATGCATGTTTTTCACACGCAGTTCGTGGAGCGAAACAAACACTTCAGTTGAAAAATGTTGGTTCGAAAAAAACGAGAATATATTAATTGTAATTTGGACCTTTGGTACTTATTGTACGTGGACTTGTCAGTTAATCCTTTTGTCAAGTGGTGTATTTATTTACCATATTGTGAACTTTGTAATGCTAGTTTCTTATATTATCTAACATTTATCTGTGTTAGTCACGTGGTCAGTGAACATAATCTCGCATGTATTGTTCGGCGTAACGATACGCGGATACACACACCCATCTGGGTAAAACTTTGAACCATACTTAATGATACCTAACGGTGTACAAAATGATCGTTGAATATCTTTGTATGTCACGTGTTGTTTCTGCAGCAGGTCATGTCAAATTGTTCAAAATCATCACTGACTGGTAGGGGTACATTTAGATTATACAAATATTTGCTGAGAGGATAGTCACATTCCGTGACGTCACGGAGAAAACAAAGTGATGGCAAACATGTATAGATTAAACTAGTTTTTCGAAGTTACTGAGTAATGACAAGCCAGTTTATTCATGTGTTAGTAGACACGTCCTGTAGTGTGGACACGCCCCGGGCTTACCCTCGCCGAGTAGAAAATTGGTAGACCACGTAACATAGCCATGAAATAAAACGGTTTCTTTACATTTTTGAACTATATTCATCTACAAAGTTAAAACGATCTTACAGTGACTTGAAGTGTTGTATATTTTTATAACAGCACACCATCCTGCGTATTATCCAGAGTACAGGAAGTCAATGAACAGGCGCGTGCTCTTGTTCGCCTGCTTTGTACCGACATTTGGATATCTTCGGAGATTATCCTTATCATGTTTGATACCAATTAAATTGATTACCGGATAGACAGATATAGTTTTTTTCAGTTTTAAATATCATAATAATGATATAATCTTTGTGTGTCTTTTGGTATCTCAGAGAAATTCCCCGACGTCTGACATCTTACTGCTTGCTTCCGTAAGTTTGTATTGTACCATGTATTAAAGTTTTTGAAAATTTCCTGATAATACAACTAATATATACTTTAATAACCCAACAGACGACGAAACGATGAAATAAAACTATGATTTTAATTCAACAGATTACAAAACTATTAAAAACATAATCATGTATTTACAGACACACATGATGAGGCATTGATAAGACCAGACAACTGGACGTAATATAGATCTGATTGGTTCTCATAATGTTTTATTTGAGTTTTTTTTAAATGAGTTGAAAACCAGCGACTAGTGAATGAAATAACGTTTGTTTGTAAATCTTGAATCTTTCAGGACATATGTCTGTTTGGGGTTTATCGTCGCCCCGATAGCTGGGGGTCATAAAGTCTGTATATTTGTGATAAATACATGTATGATAGAACCTTATATATAATACATTCCTGCTGAACGTTTTCCATATTACATAATGATTACATAACTTGATGAAACGTGTATAAAGCTGGTCTGGGAGAATTATTGATAGTGTATGTTGTCTAGTGTAGATATATACTCCCAAGTTTATCTCTCTCAGTGGGTCGACACTTAGTATGTTATCTCGTGCGGTATCACATCCCACGTGACTGAACGAGCGCCTAGTGCTTCTCCATTCATTAATTGTAATAAATTCTTGACCCGATGGTATTTGTGAAAAAATCATTTTCTAACAATTCCAACGTGTTGATTTGACTAATAACGCAAACTGCTCATCAACTTCTTACGATTAAACCATTACAAAAATACTCACGTACACATCCTAAGCTAAGTGTTCAACATTCATTCAACAAACTGTATACATGTTTTCTTGCAGGAATTACGACATTTTAAAGTACTATTTTTTTCAAATCTCGCCAGTAGACAGGTGCTCTATTCAATTGATTTGTTAACCATTCACGACCATATGCTGAGTTTTAACATAAAACACGGAGTCGAATTCTAAACGTCCGCCTTATAAAACTCTATGAAGAACCCAAATAAGTGAATTCATTTTTATGTTTAACAAAAGCTTACAATCAATCTACGCAAAGAAATCGAGTATTCAAAGTAAATGTTGCGCTGCATGTATTATAAGTACATTGTATTAAACGTCCACCTGGTTATCAACCAAGTGTGATCAATGGTTTTCCTACAGTACTATAAAATATAAGGTGGACCTTTAGAATTTAGGCTCAGTGTATACTTGCGGGGACAGAAAACATCCACAAACTGTCCTTTTCACGTTTAGTGACATTTTGAAAGTCTGTCAAATTACTTAAAGGAATAGAGATAAGTTTTTTAAACTTTAGTAACATCGTGTTCATAAATATGTTTGTTTGAATTATCTGTTGTATTTATTTATCAAACACAAGAGAATCGTTCAGATCGCACACATTGATAAAATACGTTCTCCGAAACTTATTATGAAACATTTCCCCCTTTAAAATAAACACGAGCGTTCGTTAGATGTATATACACACGCAGAACATAAATTGACCTTCGTAAAGAATTTTATCACGTGATTTTGAGGAAATTCGATCTGTACCGGATGTGGAGTTTAAACCATCCAGAACTAGATATGTTCCTGCCAAGCACGTTCTGGAATCAGGATACGGGGATATGTAGAAATGGCGGAACATATGTTATACTGATATCCTGCTGTAATTCGGTTTGGTTAGATTAATTTTTTAGATAGGGCCTGAATTCAAGTGAATCAATTTTAGGGAGATATTTCTGGGAGAATGGTTGTCTGTTTTTTAAAATACATCGTTTTTGTCTTCTTTCGTTTTAAGTTCAATAATTCTTTGATCTGACTCGGCACTCACTGATGACGAGATTACAGCGATATTATTTGTACATTTAGACCCTACCTTTGTCGTATAATATCACGTGACAAAATTCTAGCGCGTGCGCATTTATAAATCATGATTCCTGCGATTTTCGTTTAAAATCAAGTTGTCATTAGGTTGTCCAATAAAGTCTGATATTTGTTTCTGCCTCCTGGAGATATTTAATGATTTAATCATTGATTTTATGAATAATTAAGACTGCCCACCTGTCTAATGACGGCAACATCAAACAAGATTGAATTTGTCTTAATGTTTATAATCGTCAGTCCATATGGAGGGGTAAAATATTGTGACATGAGTTCATTGGAGCATGAAGAGGGAGCATCTTTATTAGCACCATATGTCACAATGTACAAATTACACAACTATCGTATTGTTCTTGAACGCTCAGCATTCCGGAAGTTTCTTTTAGCGTTCCGTAAGTATTTCCGGTACATCGTTATAGAGATAACAGGAGATACTAGACTAGGAAAAAAACTTGGTGCTTCCAAATCAGATTTAAAAACAGCAATATCACGGAAACCAAAATCTCGTCATGTTATCATTGTATTCATAATCGTAGAAATAATCCCGTGACATCTCGTCTTGCACGAGATTTTTGCTCAAATGGAACAAACGATGTTTTTATCTTACGTTAAAATCGCAGGAACATTATTTTTTATCACAGAATGCTGAACATCTGTTGATAACTGAGTTCATGTTGTACGGTATCTACCTGTTGTACTAAGATGTTTCTTGGCTTACTTTACTCAACACATTTATGTTATTACATCAGTCTAAATCAAAGCTCTATAACGAAGCGTCTGATTGGTTGTTCATAGTTTGGACTTAAAAATTGACCAATGACGATGCTTCTTTTGAAACTGGTTTCTGAACTCAATTTTATAAGAACATATCCCGCCTGTATTGAAAGATCAGTGCATAGAACCAGTCTGTGCAATTCCTACGTTATTGTAGGACAACCATGTCACGTGGTATATTGTCTAGGAGGTCTGTACACTCGCACACGTATTTGTACAAATATTTGTAAAATATGGAGGCATCTTTGAACCTTTGGTATGTGATTGTGACTAAATCAAAATGTTGCCAGACTGTGACAGTGATATAAGTACAAGTAGACTGGTTTGTGAGTTTCTCTTCAAAACACGGGTTTAATGACATTCATATATTTTGGTAACGTTTTTATTCAATGTGTCTATTCTTCATAATAATCATTTTTTCAAGAGTTAGTAAATTCTCTTGGGAAACATTTTCAAATTTTTCCCTGCAAATAAAACAATATTATGATGAAATGTGTAGTTTTATAATGACGCTAAGTAAAATATACCACTTTTACCAGCTATATAGCGAATAACACGGGCGTGTAGAAAGAACGACATTCGCCGTTTTTACATGAAATGCTTACATTTTGCACAAAACCTGCCCCTATACATCACTACAAGTAACGCCTAGCCAACTTGAAACCTCAGCGAACAACAATCCATCACCTCGTTTTAACTTCACGTCGTGTGATTTGGTTGGCGTGTATGTGTTTTTGGCATGTATTTAAATAAATAACAAAATAATAGATCTATAAATATTTCGTACGTTTAATACAAAACTTTATTACGTCATATATACTTTCTGTAACTTAAATTTTCAAAGGCATGCGCAAATATTTCACCATAAAACATTCCACGCCGTCTCGATTAATCTTCTACGGTGAAATATTTTATAAAAAACATGTATATTTATTGTACGTCTGAATATTTTTTCACATTGTCTCATTTATTTGTGGTTAAAAGTTGTCCTGTGGTCAAGTGTTATCTGTAAATTAAAACACTGACGGACAGGTCATCGTGCATGTCTGATTATGGTAGACGCGTGTTACTTGTACGATATTGACAAGAAATTTGTACGGCACGTTGTGACTGACTCATATTTTTCAGATCGATGGAACGGGTACCAATTTAGGGACAGTTTTATCATATTTAGAACTAAGCTGGTTCCCGTTGACTCTGTCTGCACACTTTGGTGCACTGCAACATGGAATGGGAACCATCTTTTATTCTGAACTGACTAGAACGTTTAAAAGACGTCATCCCGTCCTTGCACGCGAGAGTCAACATACGGTCAAGTTAGGTCAGTTATTCTGTGCTTGACTGATATGAACGATTCTATTGTATTTTAACACCAACCATGCCGCTTTCAAGAATTTCAAGCAATCATATTCATGGTTAAACCGAAGTATTTTAAAACATAGACTGGTTATCTAACTTCAGAAACTAATCCATCGTGATCGGATTACATGTAATATACAGGATTATACGGTTTTAATGTATTTGAACTTTTGGACGTATACATCGATATTTCCCAACAAGACAGCCAATTTCTGACAAATTGACAATGGGGTAGACACATTGTGCACATGAAAAAGATCATAAGATTAAATAGGTCTCCTTTAATCTACGTCTAACTATTTGTCAAAATGTTTACTGCGAACAATAGTGATAAACTTACATGTCAAATCTTTGGTTCGTCCATTATGTGTTATCAACAAATAATATTATATAGAAATATTTCACAAAACGATGATCACGGTCATGACGTACTGAAGAGCCGTACAGGACAATGCTTACCGTTGCATACTGGGACATACTGGGACCACGTTTTGTAGACATTTCGTATCTATAAGATAACAGTTTTATGCTAAAAAATCTTGCTAACTCTTGTTGGAAAATAAAAATTGTTTTATCCAAACAGTTGTCGTGGTGATCTATTGTTAGACGTTAGCTTGGATACAGTGTATGTCTGTGAAACGGGTCCCTGGTTTTTAGAAGCGGCCTAACAAATGTGAATATATGCAGAATCACCACAATATCTGTTTTATTCAACTATAAATTATCAACTTCATGTTGTATGCTTTTTGCGTTTGATGTCGGTTGTCATTCCTCAGTTTCAAGTACTATTTGTATTTTCTAATCGAACAGAATACAAATATAAAACGCTTGTATCACTTCGATTTTATTCCAAGCGGGTAGTTGTTTAATGTTTAAATCGAGTTGGTTTCGTAATTCCGAGCTCTTCATATAGACTGTTGTGTGTGTGTTTTTCAACATGCAAGTTTGCAATCCGGTCCATCTACTATAAGGGATTTGGGGCACCTCAAGCCAGGGACGTAACAGTGACATCGGAACACAAAATGTAATCTAATGTTGAAATACAAAGAGAATTTTTTGACATGGCAAGAGTGTCCTGTCTGTATTTGCTTTTAATGAAACGTTTATTTAAAACAATTAACAACAAAAACTGAGCTTTTTGAATGATTTTCTTTGTTAAATTTGTTTTGTCTTATTTGTCCATGGCTTGAAACTGATGATGAATATCATAAGTAAATTCATTCGGAACACCTTGACCTACTACATCCGCGAGATGGAGAAACGGCCAAGGTGTTCCGAATAAGTTAGTTCACCGAGGGGGAAAACCGCGGAAATCTATCTTCACAAATCAGTAACTTTCAGGTGTGTCTTGTGAATTTTGGAATACCGTCATAATCGAACTATAAACGTAAGTTCGTGTGAATATGTAGATTAGAATTAAGAATCACACACCTGTATTAATTTGATATCATTGCACGCAGTATGTGAACCTGGTCTATCAATGCCACTGTACAGAATTATCACAATTATCACACAGTTCAAGTTTTATAAATGCAGTATATACCCGGGATAGCTTTCACTTGAAGCACCCGGTAAAAAAACTGTTATCAGCGAAATAAAACCCATACATTCCTATACGTATGTTTTCTTTAATGTTTTGCCGCAGCTAATGCATATTTTATATACAAACCATGAAGTTTTAGACCTAATTACAGTTCTATACATTCTTTAACACAGACAAATATTAATCAGAAGAGCAGTTATTGATTTTGAATGATATTCGCATTTTAAATAGCGATCTTTATGCTACACGTGAATACAAATTACAACAATTGAAAATCATCGTCATAATATCGGAGACGTAAAAAGTAAACTTTAAAATTAATACATGTAAAACGATTGTCTACCACGGTAATGTCTTTAAAACGAATCGCTTTTACATACATGATATTTAACAGTGGACATCAGCTACACTTCCGCGGGTCATCCGTGCCAGGATTTTCACCTGTTATCAAACACGGTACGAATACGTGATGTGCACATACGCTGTCTGTTCCAAAAAAACGTCCGTTTTCCTTCTCTACTGGGTTAAAATTTCACATAATATCTTTAAATATTTATCTACATACTTTATTAAAAAACATGGATGCTTTCCAGTGATAACGATTTGCCATATTTCAGTAGAACTTTACACGAACTAGTTGACCCTTTTTTCTGGTCTGTCTACAATGCCGTCTTTTTATATGCTACTCTAATGTCTCACGTTGCCTGTTTTTGATGCCAAATTACTTTAATTGCATATTTGAGAAACAGATGCCGCGTATTATATGGAAGGGAGTATTTGCCAAAAACACGCACTTTATTTTATGACAGTTGTATCATAGCTGATTACATGTTGTCACACACAATGTTGATCACTGTATCATACTGTTGTTGTTGTTGTTGTTTTGTCGTTCACCATGACAACATCTTCTTTAACTGGCTACATTTCTGTATTTTTCATACTTTAATCCGCTTACTCTATTCCTTGTCATCTCGACACTTCTTCTTTCTTTGTGTTCCATCTGTCCGTCCTGTATCCTCAGTTGCGATGTAGTGGTGAACTGCACCGTCCTGAGTAGGTCGTCAGTCGTTCCCCAGAGCTTTTGGTCTAGCGAGGTGTCTGCCGGCCAGACTTTCTGGCGTGGCATCTCATGGCCGTACAACTATCATCTTATGGCCGTACAACTATCATCTCGACACTGAAATATGTCATTTATTCTCCCATTTTGTTTATTTGTGTACTCTAAATCTACTGACTGAAATTATCAGTTAGTCCCTGCTACGTCAATGGATGTCTAATTATATATTTATTATACTATGTTTATAAAACTAGAAACAGATATTGTATACCACACTTTATGTAGTTATTCATCTCCATTATACATGTATATACATGTAGATGTAATTTTAAACTAAGTTAACGGGGAGAGTCGTAACAAAGTTGTATAACTTGTGGCTCGAACCTCATGTGCATTATAAATGTATTGTAGATGTTTATCCAGTTATATAAAAAAGAATTGATAGCAATAAAACAAGTTTTAACAAAACCAACCAGCTACACACTTTGTGGACAGAAAAGCTGCCTTAATTTCCGATTATTATTGTAAAGAAGAGATAAATTATGATAAAGTGATGTTCTCACGAGCATAGATGTTTGTCGGGTGTCGTATTCCATAAAGTAGAAATGAATGATATCTTTCTAAACGCTAATGTTCCAAGAAGTGAGCCGTTATGAAGAAGATCCTACGCGGATCACTTCGGTAATTTACGTTAATTCAAACAGATACAGAGTCCGAGATAATGAGGTTTAACAGACATCGTATTGTCTGGATACAGAACTTTAGTCTAAGTCAAGCGAAACCCTCTGTTTATGATTAAACATGCTTATCTTTTACAATCTTACAAAATGTTGTCTTAAAAGATAAGGTTCTTACACATAATCTAGCTAAGGTCGTACAGGGTTGAGACATTAGGTCACGAAAACTGGCAGACTCTCACCATACATAGCTTTAATGTTTCTTTTTGCTGTCTTTCAGTTTGTAAATTATAATTTTGTTTTATTTTTCCCAGAAGCATATTTATCTAGAAATCTGCACCCAGAATTACAAAACTAAGCTTGTAGACAAATCTGGAATCTAAAGCATTTGATTGGATGTTTTTTAATGTTCTATTATTATCAACCAATTGCAATGAGGCATTTTGACTGGTATACCGGAACGTCTTTATAGTTCAAAATTATATGGCAGTGTTTGTCACGATGTATGAAATGTTCCAAAACATAAATTGTACGGACAAGATCCAGCTACATTGAGATAATCAACCGAAATTTTGTCTTCGGAAAACGGAATTTAGTGTATTTAAGAAATCGTAAATTAAAAACTTCCCGGTATTGATATTACACAGTCATCATTTTCTGTCTGCCGAGAAAGGTTCAATATTGTCATAACGTCAAGTCTGGGACGTATGTAAAAATCTACGAGAGAAAACTCGTCATTAAATTTAATTTCTCACTAATTACGGTCCTCATTGTCTTTGTTCTCTACATTAATCGCGGAATAATTAACCGAAACGGTATTAATTGATCGAAATGGTCTGAAACGGCAATCGCAATAACTGAACGGAAAGAAAGTTGATTGTGGTGTCTTGGAATGAGTTTTGCTAATTGAACACTTACCATATTTGGAGAAAATGATCACGTTTTGAACATTTTAATTTGATTTGCTTGGGAACCCAACAGTAGAAACGGAACATTATTGAAAGTAGATAAATACCCACGTGCACGTATTTCATCGATGTATACGTGTATCTGTTGTCAGTAGTTTGTCAATTCTCTTCATATACACATTAATGAAGTTTTTCAGGTTTCTGTCAATAATTTTGTTTCTTGAATTTGTCTTGGAATGTCTTTGTAAGTAAATGTTGTGTTCAAGCTAACATAGTGACCGGTACACGAATCCAAATCTTAATTATTTGGTAAAACCTGATTTTTTAGGGAACAAAGTCATGGACAAAAAAGAATTCTGCACTATGAGTTACTCGGATTTTATCGTAGATAACGCGCAGTTAAGCACGAGCACTGATTTCACTGAGCGATTAGGAGAATATCGTGTGTTACATGATAATAGATAGAACACTTAATGAATACACACAGGAATCAGAGAAAATATACGTGAATGATAGATCTGATCTCAAGTGACACTTTCAAAACATCAACGATTAGCTTTATGAAACCATATATCTCCATTTCACCGAAAATGATACCAAGTTTTTCACGAACTGGCGGATATGTACTGAAAAACGAAAATCCACTTTAGGACCTCGTGTTTTATGGCTATAACTCAGTAAGTTGATATTTGGATAATAAAGAATTAATGGCTACTTTTCTTCTTTCCAGTTCTTTATTTCCTAAGCTATGAGTAGTGTTCTGTAGTTGTGTGCGCGGATCAATTTCTACAGAGAATAGTCTGGTAACTTTCACCAGTAATCGATGATGCTAAATTTAGAAGTCTTAAAATATTTAAAGAAACGTCGAATATTTGTAGGAATTTAGAACTTAATGACAAAATGACGTATTTTAGACTAAAGATTTTTGAAAAAAAGGAGTTCCGTCAGCTTCCAAGTTTTGGCTAAGCGACCTAAGAGGATGTGAGTTCAACTCATTGTTCATCGTCACAACTTCGGTCATCCGCAGTATCGACTTTATCCATACACATCACAGTATACCGCAGACCGGAAGTAATGAACTGATTTTATATTATCCTCCGAAATGAAGAGTCACTATATGGAGTATTTAACGCAGACTTTGACGTCAACTTCATTCCGTGATTTTCTCTTACATCAATAGAATGATCGTCTACTATTTAGATTGTTTACATTACACAGACAGTTGGTGAATTGATTCCTTGTGTGTTAAGTAACTGGAGCAAAAAATCGAATATTTATAAATTTATTTCATTTTATAATACACAAAATCATAGTAACAAACGTTCACGGAAATCTACACTTCATCACGTGACACCAAGCATCTCACGTGACACCAGACATATCACATGACACCAAGCATCTTACGTGACACCAGACATATCACATGACACCGACGTACAAATAAAACATTGAGAATTTTAAAAGAAAAGCAAACAAAAAATGCAATCGATAATTGATTTTTATATAAAAAATCAGAGAAGATTTCTAACGCCTTGTTCTAAATCAATTTGAGGACGTTTGAACCGCATGAAATTGAAATTAGTGAATGAAGATTGTGTCGCGACGAAAGAAACAAAAAAATCTAAACCATAAATATACTAGGTCATACGTACTCCACCGTGATGGTGACGTAATTTTATGTTAATTAATTGTTTAATGAATACAAATCACAGAAGAATAATAATATTTAACAGATATGTTATAACTGATGTATAGAATGTCAGGTACGACAGACGTGAATATTGGCGGAACAAAACGTCAACTCTGTACTAGTTAATTTACATCTGAGGAGGGTAAAACAATGTGCTTTAATGAAACATAAGCCTGATCATATATTACATTTAAACATTTAGTACATTTAAACTAATATAATGTTTTCAGTTTGACATTTATCCATCAGAAACGATTATTTTTTTTTGGGGGGGGGTCTCCGTGGTCGAGTTGTTGCGGTTTGTGACTAGCAATCATGAGCCCCCACCGCTGTGAGTTCGAATCCATCCGAAAAAAATAATTCAGGAAGCTGTCCGGTTAGCCTACGGCAGGTCAGTGGTTCTGTCTTGGTGTACTCCTTGGGTCTTCATCCGCCTTTAGTCTGGGAAAGTCGCCAAATGACGCTAGCTGTTCGTACGACGTTTAAAACCCAGTGAAAAAAAGAAACAAATATTTGAAGTTGCTTCGCCATGTTTGTGTACTTGGTGACTTTTTCACTCAATGAAGGTCACTGGAGTGTCGCTTCTTGTGTTTCTGTTTGTTTTTTGAATGCCAGCTCTGTGTAACTAGTATTCAGTGTTCAGATCGTCACAAATTGACACTGTTAGAATTACATCGACTTTTAGAATATTCAAAAGAAATAATAAACCGTGATACTAAATTACCTTTTTTGTTTATTGGTTTATGGTTTGGTCGCGACAACATCTAGTTACCACTGTTCATTGTAATATCAGAATTGTATTTATCGTCTCAGTTTTTCATCTTGAAAATACTTTAAATAATCATTTTACGCATATGTTTCTACTATAACGTTCGTTTTTTTTTCATTTCACGTTTTACTGACTAATTCAGCTAAGAACTATTTAAGCAGACCATGAGAGAGCTACTTTAACTTGTAATATTTTATTTGAAACGTTATTGGAACAATATATGACAGACTCGCTTTAACGGAAAATATCAGCTCACACTAACCCAAACATTTGTCTGTTACACTCTGTACATATTGGGTTTGTTTATTTTTGAATTACATTAATACGACTATCATGAATCCTGCTCAGCTTCTATGATAGAAGTACAATATTCGATATTCATACATCTTACACCCGTCTTTGTAGAGTTCTGGGCGACGTATGCTTGCTTGAAGTAAATTCAATAAATGTGATATCTACAAGCAAGATAAATTAGTGATGTCTGTATTTTAACTTCAATCAGGTCACCCTTAAGAAATGCTGGTTTGCGGTTGCACGCCCTACTCTTTCAACAGTGTTAGGTAGGCAGGCATTTTATTTTTACATTATGCTTGTACTAAAAAAGAAACCTTTGGAGTAAAAGTAATTTTCGTTTTTGCCAAATCACTAAAAAGGTGATAAGTCAGTCGCGTAATTGCAAACCGACATTTTTTAAGTACGGCCTTATTGACCAATTTCGTTTCTGAATCCACAAAAAACGTCTCAGTTAAAACTTGCTTAAATGTCGTTATTTGTTAAAGAGAAATCATCATTGTTGTTGTCTGTATGAAAACAGTTGATGCCCCGGAGACACGGGCACTCCAGCAGGGCTCTATTTTATTAGATGCTTTTTCTCTAGAGTTTAACAACGCACCAACAGCCAGGGTCATTTGGCGACTTTTCCAGTTTTAACAGTGGAGGAACACCCTAGGCTTACACCTAGATAGCACCACCGACCTTCCGGTAAGCTAACTAGACAGCTCCCGCACATGAACAATTTCATTCTTGGTTGGATTTCAACTCACAGCGGTGAGGGGTTAGTTTTTACAGAGACCAAAACCATTCGACCACAGTGGTCCAATACTTTAGAAGTACGTGTACAAAGAGAACATCATCTAGAGACTATGTCAACACAGTACAATTATTTTAAATGGGTTCGGATATCTACGACCTGACGTTTTTTTATGTAAGAAATGAGTTTTATGTAACAGTGTAACTTAAATGACATTGTGTAAATGGCTTGTGTCACAGTTGAAGATAAGCAATCACAGAAGTTGAATCACAAATATTAGATTAGTTTACACTCTATATAACACAAGTCTCTAATTGTTACGTATGTTCACTGGCGTGGAGGAATATCTAGCAAGTTTCAAACAAAACACATCCAAGTGAAAATCGGGGCAAAAAAGAGGAAGGTAAAAAGACATCAACTGTTGTATCTAATTAAGAATTAATCAAGTTCCCAGTCGTTACTAATATACCAGTAAAATTGTCTAATGTATTATTGGCTTTTTTTGTCTGAATAGAGATTTGGTTTGTGTCTTTGATTGAAGAGAAGCAGCGAATCTTGTTTAAATAGTTAGCTCTTAATAACTTCCTTCATGGACACAAGTAACGTCAATATATGATGCCTCTGGGAAAGTGAGGCAAGTGTTTTTTGTGGATATCCGACAATTCTAAGGCAAAAACAATTAAATGTTTGTTATTTAATTCTCAATCGACCTACGAGCCTAATCTACTTATATTACAACAATATTACAAGCGGACTGCATGTACATATATCTGTTATATTGACATGTTTGTTTTTCTTTCACTGCCATTCGTTATCAGATTTTGAAATCCCTTTTTCGGTCCAAATATTTACCATCTAACCTTAAAAGCTTTCTTAGTGCATCAAACCAGTCATTCATATATTGTATCCATCGCTGGCCAGTTGTCAGAAACGTGCGTTTTGGTGCAAAAGCAAAGCATAAAACTTCGTTTATATTCTGAAACATGAAACAATTTTCGGCACTTTGTGACGTTTCCAGTGTCCATTGTCTGACCATACAACTATTAATACATTACCATTGTCCTAATCTATATCTGTTTCATTGAGTTCATGAAGAATACCCACGTCCGTGTCCCGAACGTTACTTCCTTTCACAAACATTGTATGAGTGGCAATCGATCGCTTTACTTCTATCTCGGAAAGAACTTATCCTGACAATAACCAGTGATTGGTGCGAATCGTGGAGTGAAAACAATCACTCCCTTTGAATACATTGTAGAATTTACATCGTTTCTCAGATATGAACTGAAGGCAATAGTCGAGTATTGTTACACGAAACTGTTCAGTTTTAAAAAAGTTTGTGTGAGGAAAAAAATACTGCTGTTTAAGTTTATAAGTGTCGTTAAGAACAAGGTGTAAAGTTGACACACGGGGAACCTGTCTTCTGTTGGTGTAATAATTATGTTTATATAGATCACCGCTATTACATTCTACAAATATGAAAAACGTGAACAATTTATTGCTTTCGATGAAAATGTAATTACTTTATATAAAGTATGAAGTTTTAATTTTTGTGTTTGGGGTTTAACGTCGCGCAAACCGCGAGTGTCATTAGGGGGGACTTATCCAGCTTTAATTGTGAAGATATATTTCAGGCAAAAACCACCAACTTTAAGTAAGCTAGCTGGACAGCTTCCTCACACGTTGAATTGGCCTAATTCTGGGTGGGATTGAAACTCATGTGAAAGGCTTGTGGTTATTAGGGACCAATAACACTTGACCGCAGAGGTCCTCTTAAAGTTTATACCGCGCCCGTAATGCAACATTTTCACTCTGTGATGGTCGTGCATACGTGAATGGCGTCTGCATTTTCTGCACGTGTTTGTACACTTTTTTATTCCGCTTAATAAGAAATTGACATTATCATACATGTTGTGTGACACATTCATTGACCTCTCTATCAAATATAATGACGTCACCAATGGATTTCATACAATAACAGCGGCTTCAGCGTCGCGATATAAACATGTCAGCACGTGTTCGACTTCTTCTTGTCAAATTTCGTGCTCCGTCTTGTCTGTTTGATTTCTTTACACGTACTTAGAAATCAGTGTACCACTGATCTACTGTCTTTGTGTTCGGGTCATATTCTCATAGAAATATTTTGTGAAGTTTTTTTATTCAAATTAAAATCTATACATTGACTTGTAAATAGTAAATTGAATATGATGTTGTGATTCTTAAGAAAATATTGAACGCTTTAAAATTCATTTTCTATTAAAGTTTGTGTATTAAACGTGTTTTAATCTGAACTTGTGAATAGATTATAAAACTGTATAAAAAGAGCGTATTCATACGTCACGGTGATTGTAAACGCTAGCGTAGATTGAATGGATTAAAATTCTATAGATTTGGAATATCTTTGTGTTTATTGTTCAGAATCGAGCAAGTCAAAGACACGCAAATCAATACTTATGATATATCTTCCAATGAATACATAAATGCATTTTTCTTTTTGTGAAATAAAATCGTAAAAATATGGGGAAACGCATGTATACAGTATAAATTATAGATTTGTGAAAGGCTGTCACGATACGAAAGACAGCATTCCGTATCTCACTCTCAGCTTGACATATAAAATGTTGCTTAAAAAGACAATTGTTTTGTGACATGTTATTTGTTGAAATTCAAGAATTAACACATTTTTCTATATTGCTTTTTATGTTTAAAAATGTGTGTACAAATTTGCTCTGTCTACATTGCGTGATGTAATTAAATAGAAAGTCTGCGAACAGACGGTACATATTGACCTCTACAGATCGAGAAACTATGCCATAAAACTGTCCAATAACGGCGCTAGGGTGTTCGTTAGTCATAACTTTTGTTCGACTCCAACCTGTGGGTTTGACTTAAGTCATTGATGAAACAAACCCGATCCCGTGTTAGAAACTTCATGTAGAAATATATCTTGACAAACGAACGTACAATTATCGTCCTTTTCACAAACCATAAGAGTAGATACTAAAACCCTGTGCCCGTTAGCCTCTTCTTTGTACAGTGATTTTGTGTTTTGCATCAATAGTACAGGTACCAGTTTGTATCAGTTGTGGAAAGAGAGTTACTGCCCTTAGAAATAAGCACGACATTTGCAAAGTCTACTATTTATTGTGCGACTTGGTAACGAAAAATTATTTCACATTGTTTATAATTTTTTTTTGTATTTTGGCTCCTGGCTTTGTTTGTTTTATCATAAATCAGATATACTGAACTAATTGTTTTTTCTTTCTATTTTCAGGTAAGCAATTTGAATTAAACTGATAAAAATTGGTAAAGTAATGATGTAGTAGGTCACGTGATGACAGTATACAGATAAATAGCCCACGTTGTAAGCTGTAGTTGCCATTATTTACAATGTTTTTGTATGAAATCAGGTAAGTGTAAATTGCTGGGAATATTCGTCATGGAAACAACAGAAAATGAACATTCATCTATGATGTCTTTGTCCTTTACTCCTGTTTAAACGAGCCATGTAATTCAGTTGTGTAAATCAGAAGTCTGCTTTTGTCAAATTTGTTTTTTGTTTCAAAACGATTTTTTTTCACTGGGGTTTAACGTCTTAACATTTTGGCCCCTTTTACAGCTTTATTGCTTGAGAAAGAACCCAAGCTTACACCTGGGTAGAACCAGCAACCATCTGTATACTAGATGGGATTCAAACTAACAGCAGTAAGGGGCTAGTGAGAGACCATAGCCTCTAGACTACATTGGCTCCTCAAAATGGTTATATAAATCAAACGGTTAAATTGATTGACGTAGATGTAGAGCTAGTTGATTAATGCAAAATTCTCATTGTCATGCTTCATATTGAATTAATAATTATCATACATCTTTTTTTGCTTTAGTGAAATATTTGAATACTCCCACATTACACGACTTCATGTGACTCTATATTGATGCTTCAATAATTCTTTTTTATCACATTTTTGAGTTCAGTTAAAATTTGGTACACATGACTATATATGGAAATAATGTAATTTGCATCCAAGGTATTAGATATTTATGATGCAGGATATATTTAGAATCATATTGTTCCAAAATTAGTACCAAGAACATGATGGATGTTTCTACAATGTGTTCCCTATACAACTTACTGCTATCCCAGAGTTGTTCAAAATAAGACACGCATGTATGTTAGTCTTTAGTTCAGTGTAATTTCTGATGATTTTCCCCTTCAATTGATAAAACATGCTGGATAATTTGGCTCTTGTATGTGGGCAATTTTGTGTATTTCTCAGAAATGGAAACAAAACCGTTTTAATATTGCTGAATTCTTTCTACATTTCTCAATGTTCAGCGTTTGTTTCTTGCCCTTATTAAACTTTCATCTTGTTCCAATCATTCTGTTTTTTCCGTGTAAATGCACAGTGTGGAATAAAGTCAACACTCATTGGACAATATTTGGCACACCTTCAGAATAAGGTCATCACTCATTGGACAATATTTGACACACCTTCAGAATAAGGTCAGCACTCATTGGACAATATTTGACACACCTTCAGAATAAGGTCAGCACTCATTGGACAATATTTGGCACACCTTCAGAATAAGGTCAGCACTCATTGGACAATATCTGACACACCCTCAGAATAAGGTCAGCACTCAATGGACAATATCTGAAATAGCTTAGGAATTGGAACTTAGTGATTATTTGATGGTCAACAAAACAATACAAGCCTCTCCATGCACTAAATTACCTCGTGTCTTTATACCAAGTTAATACAACACAGACGTGTTTGCTTCTCTCAGATCACATTGTTTGTTTCTTTAAATGTTCCTGAATAATTTGATAAGCGAACCATAAGACGATCATAAAAGCTGAAACTATGTGAACGTTAGATGTATTGAACGTCTATTGTGTTCAACAGATCAATGCATGCTTTCGTAGGAGAACCAAACTAATGTGTTTGAGAAAAATAATGTCCTATGATGTTATTTTTTTATGCTTACTTACGTCTTCAAAACATGAATTTTAATGGCTGGAAGGGTTTGAAAAATGAAATATATTTCAGCAATTTTTTCTGTATTGATTGTGTTGCAAGCCTTTTTATTTATAGTAAGTCACAGTTCTTTTCATGGTAGACTATTAAACAGATATTTTGTATTTCAAATATGGCCCATGATGAGAAGTAACTTCACCATTATTGATACAAGAAACGTTATTTTATATCTGAAACAAAACAAATGCTTGTTATAATGCATTCCTTAATACAAAATTCAATGAAAAAATTTTATTGCATAAAGTTGAAATAAAACATGGATTATTTGGCTTGTTTTATAAATCTGTGGTGCTTCTTCTCCTTTAGACTTCTTTTCTTAGAAGTTTTAACTTGAAAAAACTACAAGTTCTAAATTAGTGTTAAATATCGATTCCTTGTCTTGATATTTTGTTTTATAGCTGTAGATTTTAATTATTCAAGAAAAACAGATTTTAATACCCCAGTTGTACGGACCCCTTGTGGAGTTATGCTCTGTAAACTTCAATGTTGAATTGTGTTAGTTTGAAATCAATCAAATGTATGCGAGAAAAATGACAAAAAACTCCTTAATAATTGATTTCATAAAACTAATTTATTTACAGATTGTCTGTCGCTGTAAATCTTGAGTTCACTTCTCATGTTTAGAATACTTGTCTCAGATTGGTTAGTTTTAAATACTTGTCTCAGATTGGTTAGTTTTAAATACTTGTCTCTGATTGGTTAGTTTTAAATACTTGTCACCGATTGGTTAGTTTTAAATACTTGTCACTGATTGGTAAGTTTTAAATACTTGTCACTGATTGGTAAGTTTTAAATACTTGTCACTAATTGGTTTGTTTTAAATACTTGCCACTGATTGGTAAGTTTTAAATACTTGTCACTAATTGGTTTGCTTTAAATACTTGTCACTGATTGGTTAGTTTTAAATACTTGTCACTGATTGGTTAGTTTTAAATACTTGTTGCTTATTGGTTAGATTTGAGCTCTGTTTTAAAATTGACCAACATTGTATTCAGGGTGATTCACTCAGTGCCCGTCTCATGTGTGAGTGAAATCATTGTGAATTATTCTATAATAAATCCAGCTTATTTCAGTCATTTACAAAAGTAGCTGAAATTGATTTTGCATTCATCCAAAGAATTTCTCTGAATAAAATTATTCCATATTCAAACAATAATACGAGAACTGTATTCAATTACTGCTTTAAATAGGTTTATCATGTTAACATTTCTCAATGAAAATGTATCATATTTCATAAGATTGTTATGCGATATCTACATTTGTTTTATTTGATAAACGTCCGCATTGGAAAAAAGTGATATGATGTATTTTCGGTATTGTTGCACTCCACTATGAAGGGTTCAGTTTTTCTGTTGTTGTCATAGCGACAGATCAATGGCCAATTACATGATTAAACCAATTTTTTCTTCATTACATGCTCATAGACTGGCATGAGCTCTTCTCCAGGGAGGTAAAAAAGGTCTTGTGTATGTTTTATTCCGAGACACCATTCTTCAGGTTGTGTTACATCTGGAGTTTATCAATCTATTCAAGGTTTAAATATTTAATCAACTTAACCTACCATGTGCTTAATTCGGTCTGCTTATGGTGTTTTCATTTCTATTATCTATTAATGTTCTAAATGCAATAAGTTTTATACTTATATCCTGACCTTCCTATTACCCACATTTTTGGACTGTTCCAGTATATCAAGCATAGCTTTACATAGGCAAATCCATTCCAAGGATCAGGTTATACTGGATTATTCAATTCTTGCTTATTAGATACTGAAAATGATTTTCTAATGGTTTGTTTATAAGACATGGAGCATTTATTCAAAGCAAGTTGGTAATTTCTCCTTTCAGATTTTTTTACAAAAAAGAATTTTTGTATTGTTTGAAGTCTATTACAGAGTGTGTCTGTTGGTTCTTTGATTTATATTGTGTAAGGTTTATTACAAATTAAGTATGGAGAATACTTGAACTTCTTGAGCGCTACAAAGTATACACATCAAAACACACAAGTTTACTTCACATATATTACCACAGTTACAGAATGATTACAAATGTTTCATGTTTTGCACAAATGCTGTTCTCTCTGTCTGTTTTGAAGATCCACTCAGTAACTTGTTTAATCCTGTGTTTGAATAGGAATTTTATTCTTGTGTGAGAGAGAGAGGTGAGGGGATTTCTTGCCCATCAATCCCTGTCTCCCTGAGGCAACTTATTCCTATTAATGTTGACTGTATCCCAATCTTTCTGATTCCTGTTAGTTTAGTGTTGAATGTATACCAGTCTATCTTAGGCAAATATTCCTGTTAGTTTAGTGTTGACTGTGTACCAGTCTGTCTGAGGCAAATATTCCTGTTAATGTTGAATGTGTACCAGTCTGTCTGAGGCAACTATTCCTGTTAATATTGACTGTATCCCAGTCAACCCGGGGCAACTTTCCGTATTAATGTACGATAACCTAACTATGACTTACAGCAGGATCAATAGTAAATTTTACCAATGTTTCATTCATTGCTGTAAATGTCCCATTGTGATGTTATGTGAGAAGCATGTTAGATACAACAGTGCTTTCTAGACTGGTGTGTTAGTGTACTGTTGTTATTTCATTGTATTCAAACTTTTATCATCTGTATATAGCTTACAAACTGTCTGCTTATTGGATTTCTGCTTTTTATTTCATGTTCGAACATCCTTTTGTATTCTGTGATACTCGCACTTAGTAAATTCTGTATCATTGTTGTTTCCTGGCTTCAATATTTTACTTATAACATCATTGGAATTTAAATATATATATTCCTTAGTCATTATAGTGGTTCCTGGCTTTGGAATTCTTTATGTTGGTTCCCGTCTTTGGAAATTCCTTACTATAATGGTTCCCAGGTTTTAAATTCCTCATTATGTTGATTCCGAGGTTTTAGAAATTCCTTATCATATTGGTTACTGGCTTAACTTATTTGTAATTTTGTTGATTCCAAGCATTAAAAAAAATTGTGACAATGCTGGTTCCTGGATGTTTGAATCCTTAACTTGCTGGTTCCTGGATTTGTAACTTCCTTACCTTGTTAATTCTCAGGCTGGTTTTGATTTATTACAAATTACATGAATAATTAAATGTCAATTTTGGTGTTTAGTTTTGTGGTTGTAAATAATTCTAATTACAATTTTACTATTCATTTCTGTTTTGACTGTCTGTGACTGGTTCCTAGTTGTACATATTTCTATCTTCTGGTTCTTGGCTGTACATATTTCTATCTTCTGGTTCCTGGCTGTACATATTTCTATCTTCTGGTTCTTGGCTGTACATATTTCTATCTTCTGGTTCTATGCTGTACATATTTCTATCTTCTGGTTCTTGGCTGTACATATTTCTATCTTCTGGTTCTTGGCTGTACATATTTCTATCTTCTGGTTCTTTGCTGTACATATTTCTATCTTCTGGTTCTTGGCTGTACATATTTCTATCTTCTGGTTCTTTGCTGTACATATTTCTATCTACTGGTTCTTGGCTGTACATATTTCTATCTACTGGTTTCTGGCTGTACATATTTCTATCTACTGGTTCCTGGCTGTACATATTTCTATCTACTGGTTCTTGGCTGTACATATTTCTATCTACTGGTTTCTGGCTGTACATATTTCTTTGTACTGGTTCCTGGCTGTACATGTGTCTGTCTTCTGGTTCCCGGCTGTACATATTTCTATCTTCTGGTTCCTGGCTGTACATATTTCTATCTTCTGGTTCTTGGCTGTACATATTTCTATCTACTGGTTCCTGGTTGTACATGTGTCTGTCTTCTGGTTCCTGGCTGTACATATTTCTATCTACTGGTTCCCCATTATAAATTTCCTTCTCTGTTTGCTGTTCATGGATCATTATCAGATTTACATAAATTTTGACTGCAGATGTTTAAAATCTTCATCAACTGATTCTATCTCAGCCTCTACTTGATTCAATCATAATATTTATAATTCATAATGTTCAATTTGTGCGGCTTAAATAGCTTGATAAATGGAATTATCTTGATTTTCTGTATGTATGACATTTTGATAGACAAGTTTTAATGAATGAGATCTCATGATCTGTTATGTGTCAGATGATAGTAAAATGTGTACAGCGTACTCATTACTTCAATACAAACACTGTACAACATTTGGAAGAAATGGCCCGCTTGATTATTGAAAAATATCCCAGCATTCGTAGTACAGAACATGTTCTGCAGTCTGCATTTGATTTTGTCTTATACCAGAAAGTAACACTTTGAATCGAGGGCTAAATCAATTAAGTGTTGCCTGATAATCGACAAAGAACAAAGACTCATCAATAATTAAAATACGTTGTCATGGTTACGATTAAATTACTGCTATTTTCCTGGCAATGAGACATTGTAAGTATTGGTTGGAGTGATCAGTAAGGTTGAGGACCATTCCTCATGTCAGTGTGTGGAAAATTTACTGTCAAAAAGGGCTCGGACTTACTGAACCAGTCAATGGATTAAACAAACAAACAACAAGAATAAAATGTTTCCTTGATTATCTGGTACTAAAAACATGAGATGATCATTTATTGCTTTCAAGTTCTTGTGTTTTGATGGTTGCATGTTGTCAGTAACTTTTGTAAAGTGCAAAGAATGCTCAGTCAGTCAGTCAGTCAGTCAGTCAGTCAGTCAGTCAGTCAGTCAGTCAGTCAGTCAGTCAGTCAGTCAGTCAGTCAGTCAGTCAGTCAGTCAGTCAGTCCAGTCAGTCAGTCAGTCAGTCAGGCCGTCAGGGTCAGCCAGTCCCAGTCAGCCAGTCAGTCCAGCCGCCAGTCAGTCAGTCAGTCAGGGTCGGCCGCCGTCAGTCAGTCAGTCAGTCAGTCAGTCAGTCAGTCAGTCAGTCAGTCAGTCAGTCAGTCAGTCAGTCAGTCAGTCAGTCAGTCAGTCAGTCAGTCAGTCAGTCAGTCAGTCAGTCAGTCAGTCAGTCTGAGTCAGTAGTCTGTACTTTGTTTGAATACTTTTGCCAGTAGATTTCTCTGTCTTTTTTATCTAAAATTATCTTCTTTTATCTCTTATCGGCTTACATACAGTTAACATTTAATGTTCTAATTTCAGGCCAATGTAAATAATCTTTATTTTTTTATCTCACAAAATTATCTCATGGAATCATGTTTCCATCCGTTAGAACTAAATCCTAAAGTTTGACGGTTAATATTGATATTAGAGGGATATAAATTAGGGATACAATAAAGGGATAAATTAGGGGCCAGATGATTAGACTGATTGATGTGTAGTGGCTGGGTGTCAAAGGTCAGATTGTGAGAGTGTTCATACGGTTTAGAAACATGTGGATTTTTTTACTGTGGTCTAATGCATCAAATACATAGTTATATATTGAGATGTTAAAATATATACCATGAATGTTGGCATCATGTGCTGTGTGTATATATCTTTCTTCTCTTAAATAAATATTTATGAACTACAAATTTGTCTAAAATTGAGATACATACATACAGAAGATTGATCAACTCCAGTTTGTAATGTTTTCTCCTTCTGTTGTTAATAGTTATCTCTGTCACATTGTATTTATGTTTACATTCTTAACATAACAAACTAACACTCATGTTTTGTATACATCACATATAACTCCTAATTTATGCCCCTCCATATTCCTTACAGTATTTTGAATAGTTCTCTCAGACAAGTGATCTCAGACAAGTGATCTCAGACAAGTGATCTCAGACAAGTGATCTCAGACTGGTTTTTCAGAAACAGGTGATCTCAGATTGGTTCTCTCAGGCAAGTGCTCTCAGAAACAGGTGATCTCAGACATGTGCTCTCAGACTGGTTTTTCAGAAACAGGTGATCTCAGACATGTGCTCTCAGACTGGTTTTTCAGAAACACGTGCTCTCAGACAAAGGTTCTCAGACTGGTTCTCTCAAACTGATTCTCTCAGAGACAAGTGCTCTCAGAAGTTTGTTGCTCAGTCAGAACATCCGGCTATCTGATTTGATATTTATGAACTTGAGTCATATTTGACTTAAGTATTATTTGAAACCATAATCTGTATTACTGATGCAGGTTTTAAAATTGACCAATAGCACTGACTGTACTTGGAAATTTATCAGATAATATCTTCACCACTCCGTCTGTTTCTTGTTACTGTGTATATATATAATAAATGATTCTACGAAAACTTGTTAATAGTTGATATGTATAAGAAGTTTGGTAGATAAAATATGAAATGTTTGCTTATCAGATAATGATGGCAAAAACGGTGTTTAGAAGATTGGTTAAATAAATGTATGGAATATAGATACGCAAAAATTGCAATATAGAATTGATTGATACAAGGTGCTTGCTTATTAGAAAGAGTTTTTGCATCACAGTAGACATGAATGGTAACATTAATTAGGAATCATATGGTAAATAAATTAGTATTAAATAACTTGCACCTGTTTCTGGTATGCATTTAATCAGCTGTCAATCACGTGTTTATTACATATAACAATTGTAAATATTACAGTAAGTGTAACATAGGTGCTTTAGTAATAACCGTCAACAATTAATTCATTACTGACTCAATTAATCCAGGCTGATTTACTCACATACCGTTGTAACAAAACATCATCTTGTAATATATGATGGTACATGTACCTAGTTCTTGAAGATGTATGTAACAATCAGTGCAGACTTGTTGATTGTGTCAGGTAAAGTCACCAGGTGTTGCAGACATTTTATTTGTTCTACTATATGTGATTCACGTTTTTTCAACAATTTTTCAGTCATATACGGCGACCTGTTCACCTAACCAGTTTTGCTGGACTATACTAACCAGTACTAACTTATCCTTCCACAAGGAGCCGGCAACTTCTCCATATATGGAGAAAAATCGACATATTTGTCAAATTTTGTATGACCTGCCGCGACCAGGATTTGAACTCGGATCTCTGGATTACAAGTCCAGCGCACTAACCACTGCACCATGGCTGTGGCTAGACATTTTACTGACTGGGAAAATTTACAATGTCTGGTAAAAATGCTTGAAGTTGATATGGTCAGTATTTTTCTGTCTAGTAAAATTGTAACTTCTGGTAAAAACTCAGAAGTCTGGTTGGAAAAATATTTCAGTTTAGTGGAAGTTGTCTGGTTTTGTGAACATTCGAGGAATGTATCAGTTACAAATGTTGATCAAAGTGATTATTGATTTCTTAATGAACAAAATATGTTTATTTATCTAACAACTAAATTAAGTTCACGTAAAAGTTGCTCAACTTTGTCCTTTTAGATTGTTAAAACATGATACTGTTGTCGAACACTGTGATTAAACTGTCAGATACCAAACACCGGAGATATTTGGAATCGTTAACTCCGATACAGTACAACCTGACACCAGAGGAAATCTTCCGTTATGTTCACCATCAAATATTACATTCATCTGTTTCATTTGATATCACCAACTTAATATTTATACTTTAATATTTAATTTCCCTACATCATCATTGATTGTTGATTTATCTGACATACAGATAGTGAATTAAAATATCCTTATTTTTGTCATAATTTATTATCTGTTAATTTGATCAAACAGAACAGATAGGTATTGATTCAGTGTGTTGATGGAGAATTACTCGGATTTTATTTGTTAAACACACATTAGTTAATATGTTAATATGATATAAACTCACTTAATCATTTGTCTAAACCAAACATTAGAGTTTTTATATCTCTGATGATGATGTTAATGGAAGAATTAAGTCTGTTTTCATATCATACGCTGATCAATTAAAAAATGATATATTAACATGGATGTATCCGAACTTAAGGTAACTTCACTGATTTGTTTGATCTTGACCTCTTTACTCTATGTGATTCTGTTTGTTTCTATTCTTTGGGATCTATACTATTCTTTGGGATCTATACTATTCTTTGGGATCTATACTAATCTTTGGGATCTATACTATTCTTTGGGTTCTATTGTTTTGGTTCTATTCATTTTTTTGGTTCTTTTTATTCTGTTCCATTCTATTCATCCCAGACTGTTCTCTTCTGTTGATTACCCATATGTCCTACATACTACTGACTTTTCTCTTTAATTTATCTAGTTATCTATTTTTTTTCTGTTTCATTCTAATCTTTTGGCTCCATTCTATTGTTTTGGTTCCATTCTATTGTTTTGGTTCTGTTCTATTGTTTTGATTCCATTCCATTCTTTTCTGTTCAATCCTTTTCTGTTTAATTATATTATAGATTCAAGTGTATGTTGGTTTATGTCTTCAATTGTATGTTAGAGTTGACTGTGGTATGGTACATTGTACCCAGTGATACATGTATAAAAGTTTACACCAAGTTATCTGCTGTAGTTTGTATGTTATCTGGTGTAATATATAATGTCATTATATGATCATTTATAGTTACATGAAGATTGTCATAATATAAATTTCATCATAATAAGAAGTTTGTCATAATAATTATGAAGTTCTTCTTTATGTAAAGGCTGTTGTTACATGAAGGTTACTGTTACATGGAGGTGTGATGTTATGTGACGATTTGGGTGATATGAAGGTACATTGTTATATCAGTGTAACATACTTCATTTTACAGACAAATTACAATGTCTGTGTCAGAATAAAACCATTCCCTGATCTAGATGTTTATGTTGGCACAGAGTTCTGCTTCTATCATGTTAAATATTTGATTTGTACAAACCTTTGTTGCTTGAATTTATTGTAATAAGCTAATATTCCGATGTTGGCAAGTTCCTGTACAGATCTTGTCTCAATTTATGAAATATTCTTCTTGCTGCTACAGGTTATCAGAGTAGACTTGCTGTGAGCTCCAGAGGTGGTCTGGATAACCGTACAGTTTTATTACAAATTGATTTAAAAATATTAAAATTTAACTCTCACATATTTTTTTTGTCCTGTAGATTTTCATTGTGTATTTATATCATTATGTGATAAAATCTTTGTATAACTAGTATTTATCTTTATGTAATACCTTCGCAAATATACCTAACACTCAAATTTACTTATAAGATTAAAAGTCGGAAACTTGCGAGTTTAACGTGTGTCATTTAACCGATTAGTAGGACGGTAATACTTTCTCTCAGTGTTTATTGTTGTCAGTTATAATTAAACACAAGTAAATACCATTATCTCTGTATGATAATATTTACATTGACTTTTCCTGGGTTCCGCTCGCACACAATTGGCCAATTTTATCCAATTTTAACAGCCATGTACTGTTTGTGTTTGTTTTAGTAAAGGGAAGTAACTCTGTAAGTCTTATTGAATTTCTCTTTGATTATTGTGCTTGAAGCAGTGTGAGGCATAGTGAAGTTTTGTTTCCTTATTAATGAATAAGACAAACTTGCTTGCTGACTTTACTGGTTAAAACTAAACTGCCGCTCGCTGACCACTGATCATCTTAGATAGAATCACGGTGACCACTGACCATTGTCCAGTCTGTTTGTAATCTTTCTTGATAAAATGTTCTGAAAAGACAAAGAATTCTTAGCTGAATGTTTTAATGTAACATCAACAGTTCGTGAGTTTTGTGCTTATTTTCTTGACATACTGAACTGAACAGAATAGAACAGAGCGGAGCAAATATGAGCAGTTTAAAGTTGAAATGACAGAAAATTTTAGATCAGTTCAGTTCAAAAACAGCTCTTGGAATTCCCTGACAGAGACAGAGAGAGAGAGTGCTGACAGCTGGAGAAATGATAGATGACTTCTGCGGTTGATTAACAACAGGAAATGGGGCAAAGATGACCCCTAATTATTTGTTAGTTATTTCATTATTTTTTCTCATCAAAAGATATTTCATCCATTCTTACATTTCACAATCTGACAGTCCATATTGACTAATGATTTCATAATTATTAAAACAACAAAAAATACTCCCTGGTTATGTGGATCTGTTACACAATGGTGTAACCAGCTATAAGATGAATATTTTTTGTTTGACGTTGAGAAATAACTAGTGAACAACTTGCTGAAGTTTGTGTGACAACTTTTTGGTCTGTGTGAAAGAATGAAGGAGTTTGCATGTAGGCCAAGATCTGAGAGAAATACACAGGGAACCGGTAGGTTATCTCATGTTAGGTTTTAGTGATGTACAAGGAACCAGTATGTAACCTTGCTGGGTCCCATTTATTTGTTGGGAACCAGTATGATATCATGATGGATTCTAATTATGTAAAAGTTAAAAGTCAACTGTACAAAAAGGTCAACTGTACATAAAAGTTAACTGTACATAAAGGTCAACTGTACATAAAAGTTAAACTGTACATAAAGGTCAACTGTACATGAAAGTCAACTGTACATAAAGGTCAACTGTACATAAAAGTTAACTGTTCATAAAGGTCAACTGTACATAAAAGTTAAATGTACATAAGGATTACATTTCTATTAACATAATGTGGCCTGTATTAACAGGTTTGCTGTAAATTTCATCCATGGTTTGTGAAGTATTTGGTGGAAAAAACTCTGAACAAAAACAACAAGAACTACCTTATAATTCACTCAACATTTCCTTGTATTTTATCAAACAATGGAAAGTTTTTAGTTTATAATTGTTGAAAGTGTTTTCACGATTGATTAAACACACATTTGTGTTGTCGTTAAAACTTGTTCAAATTGGTTGAATGTGATAAAATAATGGTTAGATTAATCAACTGACAATAGAAACCCTTTTTTCTGGCATTTCATTGTTTTAATTTTTACTGAAGCAAAGAACTACAAGACAATACCAAGTTTCTGGTATTTAACCACCGTATAATGTGGTGAACTTCTAGCTGTAATACTATATGTTCATTTATGCTTGTAAGGCCAAACTGATTATGCTGTGGTACATCGTCCTATGGTGAAAAAAATCATACCAGGCTCCATATGTGTGGTTTTAATGTCATGATTGGTGTGAGAAATTCTTGCTGGTGAAATGAACATCTCCCCTTTTATTGATTGAATCAGGCCATGCTGAAACTGTTTGTTTGTATATTCAATGGTCCTAACCGTACACTTCTGGAGATTGGATATGTTTTATTAATTTTTGGACACAAATTTGCCTGTTAAATATTTTACGTGTTAAGCAATGTTGAGTTTGTAGATGATTTCATTGTATCAGTTGCGACCAGAAACAGACAAGTTTTAATACACGGCCTTAGTGGTGACCCTTCAGTTTAAACGTAATGATGATTTTCACTTTTCAATCTATTTCCCACAATCAATGTACGATCTTTTCTCTCTCTGTTAGCAAGTTATGAAGCCTGACAGTTGTGTATACTGTGTACGATGTTCACTGATTCGAGCCACTGGCTTCATGCACTTCAATAGATTTCTTTTCAACGTTTTTTATTTGAGGATTTCACTGCACGATCATGGTTATTGAACCGAGGAATAGTCGTCATGTCGTATCGTACAAATCTGCCCCTAAGGCTCGTCATTGGGTCGTATATTTATTCGTCTTGTTGTTTGATGTTTTTACGTAAATCTGACAATTATAGCTAGTTTTACTTTAAATTGTATTGAAAATATAGAAAATTTTGACGTTAAATGATGTGAAGTAAGTATTTCTCAGGGTTTATGTTTGTGACTTTATTTGAAATCAATCAAGATGAATCATGGTGTAATTTGTGTCAGTATGAATCAGCACAACATGGTAATTATAATGATTGTAACAAATCATGTGATGAGAAGTTCGACTTCTTTTCTGATTTTATAATTTTATGAACAATCTTAAAGTGATTGATTCTGGGGCTGTTGTGGTTTTAGTCTCTGACTGGTTATCTGGTTATCAAATGTTAGTTTGAACCCCATCCTGGATAAAATCCCAAATATGGAGGCTGTCCAGCAAATTAAGGAAGGTCTGTGGAACCTTCCTCAACCATTAAAGCTGGAAAAATTGTCACATGATCATAGCTGTTGGTACAGTGTTAACCCACCCCCCAAAAAAAACAGATACTGGTACTGACCTTGTCGTACATTTCAAGGTCACACACCTGTAGTTTACTTCGAGGTTCTTGTAAAATTATTCATTTCATAGTCATCGCATTGTATTCTCAGAAACAAACATTGTCCCAGATTGTTCATTAATGAATATTTTCATTTCTGACCTGAGTCGTTAATAACTTTGATGGTGAGAGCTTGGTTGTCTAATATTAGGTGAAATTTTTTTTTTGAGTTGTCACATGAACCATTCAAAAATTTTGTTCATGTTTGATATTTTTATAGATAATTATACTAATGATAATAAATGATAATGTAAGATAATAAAAGATAATTACGTTTTCCCCATCTTCCCAATGGACCTCTGCAGGCGTCAAAATATAGGCAAACATGTTTTGTAATAGATATTAGTAAATTAGTATCAAAAAAAGACAAAATACATTAATAGTTGTCACATACAGCTTCATTTAAATAAAGCAAAGTTATTCATAAATTGTTTATTGGTCACCTTGCACAAACTGTTCATGAAATAATTTACAAACAAGGTGTTTATACTAGTGGTCTTGATGTAACATTTTATTTTTTCAGTTTTACGTTTTCAGACTTCTTTCAGGGCCTCAACGCGTATTTTCTCTTTTTGTTTGTTTCGACTTATCTTACAAGCCTTCAAAAGAAACTGATCCTTCGTCTTTTATTTTAAATTTGTAAAGAGGGAACCGATCTCTAAGTTTATATACAAGTGTTCGGTTCCCGGTTTTCAACATAAGTTTTCTGGCTTGTTAAACTAACTGCTGCATCTGTAACAGTTTTCATATAACAAAGAATTTTGTTTTCAAATAATTTAGATTCATCTGTATGTAAACAGCTTGTGTGAATTTCTACATGAAAATTAAATGAGAACGTATTCACCGTGGTAGTTTGTATTTAAAACATATTGTAGCTAAAATGCTAATCAGGGGTAGATTAGTTGCTTGATGTATATATTTGTGGTTTGTTAGCCATAAATAGAAAAAAACTGGTGAAAATTTAGGTTGCGTTTCTATAGAGACACATTTAGTGTCTTTACTGTGAAAACAAATTGAAATCATCATAAAGACTTTATTATAAACTTGTGACAAATTTTGGTGAAAATCTGTTTTTTGTCATAAAAATTGGTTGCTGCGGATACCGTTATGTTAAATAACCCAGTTATGGAAATAATTGATCAAACTATACAGGTAAATAATGGTTTACTTACACCTTACGATTTCTATGTTTTTGTTGTATAGTTTAATTATATTGTTTGGAGCCGCGGCTGTGGTCCAGTGGTTAGTGCGCTGGGCTTGTAACCTGGCGATCCGGGTTCGAATCCCAGTCGCGGCAGGTCATACCCTTCTATGAAAATTTGACAAAAATATTGATTTTCCTCCACATGCGGAGGATGGAAGGGTAAATTAGTACTGGTTAGTATACAGTCCAGGAAAACTGGTTAGGTGAATCAGTCACCATATATGACTGAAAAATTGTTGTAAAAAGGTGTTAAACCCCAGTAACAGTAAGTCACATAAAAACAAAAAAAAAATTATATTGTTTCGGTGAATGCTAAAGAGCTTGTTTTGTCTGTTCTGACTGGCAAAAAATGAAATTTTGATTCGAACAAAGAAATAATTCTTTTTTTGGACTGGTCAAAGCTGACTTTCTGTTGTCTGAACTCTCTCTGTACAGGAAGTTAATATTAAAACTGGTTTGTTTGTAAAAATTGTTCTCATGTATGGGACAGACTTAAATGATAGAGAACACCTGTTTGCACGCAGTTATTTCATATTTATTGTAGATATTATGTTCTTTTTTTTCCTTCTATAGCTGGTGCTGTTAAAGGTGTCTTAAAAAGTTCTCTGGATAAATCTTTAAAATCATGCAGTTTTCCCCTAAAATTCAAGTTTTTTCTTCCCTTTTTTGCAAAAATACCGTATTATTTTCTCCCTAAAATTTAAGAAAAAGGCCCCTTCCCCTCCCTATGAAAAAAAACCCTGTATTAATATTGTGCTCATATGAAAAAAAGATATTACCTGGTTTGTTTTGTACCCTAGCCAGTGAAGACCTCATTTTCTTAGTTATGTAGCAATGCGTGTTGTGTTCTGTTTCTATCAAGTGTTGCTTTTGTTGATAAGATGTAAACATATCTGCTTACTGTTGTTTCCTGGTTTAAAAACATTTGTTTCTATCGGCAGTAATATTGACAGTATCTACTAATTCCTGTCGACAGGAATGTTATTGACAGTATATATAACAGTAGGGGTAAATACTGTCATTAACTAACACAGGCAAGAACACAATGTCCATCTTGTCTACGTCACCATGGTAACGGATCTACAACATATTCTCTTTTTTTCAATTTTAGCCATTTTGTTTTCATACAAACTGTTGTTTTTTTTTCATTTGTATTTTAACCGTGTAACTTAATTCTAGTGATGATACTTGTCATTTATTTAAAACGATGTTTAATTCTATGATGTATAAAATGTTAACTTAATTTTCTGAGTGTATGAATTAATTCATCAATTATTGTCACCTTTATCGATCTTCGTATAATACACAGTGATGAAATGTGGGAAAATGTTCAAATCTTATTGTATATATGTTCAGTTTTACAAATATTCACTACCTCATTATATACAAGTTTTATGTGGATTGAATCAAGTGTACATTTTATACACTGGTTTATGGTGGGGGAGAAATCTATACAAATTTCTTCTTTATTTACATATTCTGTCTACATCAAAACTATAGTTAGTGTGACAAATGTATTCTCAAATCTTTACTCAGCAGTAAACAATTTATAAATATTCAGGTAACTGTCACCAACTGGATGAATTCAATGATATTTTGTTATAATAATCTCTGATAAGTAATAATAATTCATTATTTGTTTAAATTCTTCATAAAAAATTGCTGATATTGGATCATAATTTCATTGCAATTAGATTATGTAAGGTTAATTATTACATTGAATTGTGGGAGTATTTTTGTCACTAATTTGACTTTTATACTGTAATTTCAGAAAATTTATTAAATTATTTAAACCAATAATCATTGAAGGCTGTAATTGATTGTAACAAGTTTGTAATCTGCCATTTAAAACGTTGTTAGATTAGGCGGTCCTTAAAAATTTGTTGATTTGCACGCAACTGACTCATGAAAAAAATGCCTTTCCACAAAATGTTTTTGGTAATTTTGACAAAATATTTTTATCGTTCTTCATTCCAACCTTTCGTTTTCAGTACAAGCACATAATATTAACAAAAAAGGCCTACATATATACCCATTGTTAAAAGTTTAGATCATGTAACAGCAGGCCATCATTTTTTAAAGGATGGACTTAGTATAATCAGTTTATATTGTGTAACCCCTGAAAACTGAACTGGGCCTAAACAAAACCAGTTTTTAGACAACTATTAATTATAAAAGACAAAAAAAATGTGACCTGAAAAAGCATCCGATTTTCAGAGGATTTCCAGTTTTCAGGGAGTCCGGTTTTCAGGGGTTTATACTGTACTGGTGTTAACAATCCAGCCTCATTTTATTTCATTGAAAGAAAAGGAGCTGTGATCAAATACGTGTTAGCTTAGATGAGTCCAAAAATCTCAAGATTAAAATATGACATGATACACTAATATGAGGATAACTTGATACACCGCTTGATGGAAGTCTTAGATTTTATACCATTAGGTTAATCAGCCTGAATGTTGAATGTATACAACACATGTTAATATTTTGCCTTAACCATTGGGAGATTTATATCATGAATTAATTAGTTCACTTTCAGTACATTTATTGTGAATTTCTATAACATCAGCTGAACACACTATACAAACTAGTTGAAGCAGATCGGTGTTGTCAAATTATCAATGATGTCGGATTATCCGTGAACTTGTTAGTGATACACGCACTAAAACATTATAATCAAAGTACATTCTTGTCTTATAGCTTTAGGCCTAAAAAAATGGTTTGTTTCTGGTTACCTGACCGAGGCAATATTTTATGTGCCTACTCATAAGTTTTTATGGCATCCAAATCTTAGCGCTATATTGTAATTTTCACAACGCATTAATATTACAGCGCTCATATCCACATACAGTGTTGTTGATATATGTAACAAAAAAACCCATAAAATTAAAAAAAAAGCCCTTCCTACCGATCCGGTTTTTTGGCATGTAACCGAAAACGAACCTTTTTTTTGTTAAGGCCTTGTTATTTCACTCAGTGTATGTTGTTTTATAAGTCTTGTAATTTTACATTTATCAATCTGACAATACAAGATTTTATTTAAAACTGTTTGAAGCACTGGCAGGTCTTGATTTCTTATTGTGATGAAATGTATATCCGTGGTGTCTGTTTATTGTTTTACTGAAACAAAAACTAAATGATGGAATTGTACAGGAACAAGTCCTGTTCATTTCACACACATTGTCCTTCCATTCATCTCCTGGGGATTGAATAAAATTAGAAACAGTGAGGAAAGGTTGACAGACCGACCCAGGACTGTATAAATTTATATAGGACAGAATGAGAGCCATACCAGATGCTTCGAGTGATGAAGCTACACGATCTTATCTCTCAAAACCGATAAAATCCCACAAACCTCTGTGGAATTCATTCAGTTTTATATGAACATTTATTATTAAAGCACATTTGTCTTGAATTGTTTTATAAATTTGTTTAAATTTCTGGTATTAGAGAGTTTGAATATAATCAGTGTCTTTACGATTTTCATTTTACAACTAAGTACACATTGATTTGTTAATACAAGATCTTGTACTGTCTAGAATTCATGATGAATTCAACGGTGAATCAATGTTATGTCTTTTCCAAAATCATTAGACCAATCAAAATTGACAAGAATTCACAAGACACACTTTTTAATTTGGTCAACCTCTATGAGACACCCGCTTTATTGTGATCCATGTGTATGAGACAGAGTTTTTTCAAAATCATGTGAACCTTTAAGATGCCTGCTTTAGTATGATTTGAATCTATTAAGCAGACCTTTAATGTTTGCTGAATATAGTGAGCTGACCCCTTTTGGTTCTGCTCTTGTTGCATGAAACACATTTTACATATCAGAATATAACAATATTATAACATACTTATGGTAACTGTTGGTCCACATAATTTTATCATACAACAGTTGTTACAAACACCATTATTATCCTTTTATTTTAATTAAACAATAAAGTGTCATACTTGGTAATGCTATTTCTGCATGCACTTTGTACGCTGATCTTCGCTGGTTACATGATAATGAAATGTGCTTCTTGGTCTCCCGGGACCCCTAATATGATTGCATCGATGACTGGCATATTGTACGCCATAATACAGGAGTGGCGTGTGATGGTTGTCACGGGCGCCATGTGACGTGGGACGGATTGCATCACGCATGTTCTCGTGCCTCGTAGTTTCAATGAGATTAAAAATAAACAAGCTGTGTTACAACGAAACAACAGAACGTGTTGTCTCGTTAAATTTGATGACTTTTTTTAAAAAACATCTCACTCTAAATGTTGTCCTTCAAAAGTGATATTTTAGTTAAAATCATCAGAAAATATTTTTTTTTTAATTCACAACAATTCACCATGAAAATTTAGTTGACCAAATGGAGGGAAATGTCGGAAGTGTTATTACTAATTTATGTCATCATTTTAATTGATGACTTGATGAATGTTAACTTGCATAATACATGTTCTTATCTTTTCTATTTTCAGGTAAGTTAAAAAGAGAGTTACATTAATAAGTTGATTAAATTAGAAAGTAAGATATACCGGGGAGGGATCATAGACCGACACACAGCCACACGACTCAGGTATAATGTTCAAATCTGGCACATATAGTGGTGTTATTACAACTTCTGGGTGATAACGGGAGTTAATGATCTGAACAAATAGGTAAGTCTCTCCAAATTTCCTGATTTAAAGCTCGAGTTAACCAGTTAACCATACCGTGTACTGATGATATATGACACTGTTGCGAGTTAATCAGTTAACCATATCGTGTACTGATGATATATGACACTGTTGCGAGTTAACCAGTTTACCATACCGTGTTCTGATGATATATGACACTGTTGCGAGTTAACCAGTTTACCATACCGTGTTCTGATGATATATGACACTGTTGCGAGTTAACCAGTTAACCATTCCATGTACTGATGATATATGACACTGTTGTGAGTTAACCAGTTAACCATACCGTGTACTGATGATATATGACACTGTTGTGAGTTAACCAGTTAACCATACCGTGTACTGATGATTTATGACACTGTTGTGAGTTAACCAGTTAACCATACCGTGTACTGATGATATATGACACTGTTGCGAGTTAACCAGTTAACCATACTGTGTACTGATGATATATGACACTGTTGCGGGTGAAGGTTTGTATATTTTATTACATGAAGTCTGGTTATCATTTTAATGTTTGGGATACATTTTTATGAAAGTGTAGACATATAACACTGGTGAAGTTCATGAACAAAAATATTAACCAAGAATTGTATTGTTGTAGATAAGGTTTTATCCACTTAATCTAGAGGTAGTTGGTTACAACCTTGTCGTCATGGTAATACACAGTCCGATGTCAGCAGTCTAGAGCTTAGTTCAGATAAATTGATTGACTTTAAATTCTTTCTGCATAAATTAATTGATCTTTTTAGTCATAACTTGTATTAAAGAAGTGATGTGAATGAATGTTTTCACACTTCGTTCATTCCCTTTTAATACGAAATTGTTTTATTTGAAGGTTTTCTATCACTGTAGTCATCTAAATGTTATCCACCGGAAAGTACGGCCTCCTGGTACCGTTGTATTTTAAGATTAACAGGATAATTACGCTGGTATCTGATTTCCTCATAAATACCTCAATGAACTCAACAAACCTTTTCATAAATTTTCACGCTGTTTTAACATTAAACATTTCTAAAGAGTCTCTTCATTGTTTTCCTAAACATTTAGATCATAATCATAATCTTTGTGTTTCTTTGTTTACTTTCACCTTATTTTCAGTCCTTTTTGGTGATTGTCACAGTCTTTTGGTTCTATTATATGGTAATCTGGTTTGGTTCTTTGAGATTTTAAGATTGTAAGATACAAAGAAATGACTTGTAGCCAGTTCCCATTGTTTCTTGCTAGTTTTATTCTTGTACTCCTAAGTCTTAACAGAATAGAACAGAACTGAACAGAACTGGACATACTTTGTACATACTGCAATATCTGATACATGCGTTAATGTACAAATATATCTACTTTACTCTCTATGTCTGACACTAGGTCTGAACAGGCCGCGGCTGTGATCAAGTGGTTAGTGTGCTGGACTTGCAGCTGGGAGATCTGAGTTCCAATCCCAGTCGCTGGAGGTCATACCCTTCTATGAAAATTTGACAAAAATGTCGATTTTTCTCCGCATGTGGAGAAGTTGCCGGCTCCTTGTGGAAGGGTAAGTTAGTACTGGTTAGTATGTAGTCCAGGAAAGCTGGTTAGGTGAACAGGTTGCCATATATAACTGAAAAATTGTCGAAAAACAGTAAGTCACATAAAAAACAAACAAAACATAAAAAAACTAACAAAAGATATGAATGGATTATTATGTGAACAGTATTTTTTATGTATAATTATATTTCTGTCTAATTCATTTAACAAAAATTACAGAATAGAAGACCATAAATTAAAATGCAGGTGATTTAAGAAAGAACCACAAATAGCCTGAAAACATAAAGATGACTGAACTGTTAAAACAATGTAGTAGTTCTTATCTGTTGACACTAAATCTTCGGTGTATCAATTTACAAGCCCTTTCTACCTTTGTCGCGGCTTGTTTAGGGCCTAAACGGGCCCTTTTTCCACCAGAACGAGACAGCATTGTTTATCTGTAACAGGACACTGTATTTAAACCAGTGACGCCAGAAGAACAATAGGCTGAAATATTATCCAATCAGAGATTTGAGTTTCTTTCGTCTACTTTTGTTTTCTTTACCTTCATGTTAATCAACTTTAGTGAACGCTTTTCTATTCTTTGTGTAATGTAGCCATACTAACTGTGCAATTAGTCATGTCTAAGTTTGTGTTTTATCTTCACTGACCGACCGTTTAAAATTATTCTTAGATGAAAATGAAGTTAACAATATAGGTAACTGGTCACTGACAATGTCTTCTATGACAAAGTTGGACAATATCCACATCCGCAGGTGTCCAGTGTAATTGTTGATTATTTATACAGTGACCTGTGTGGACATCTTGCCACAGTCTATCACCTCTTATGATGCTGTGAATCACCAACTATATCATCTAATGTACAACATCCTAGCTAACTTCTATAATTTACTGTAGTTTATATGTATACTCTATACATTATACATTTCTGTATTTATATAATATTTCTTTGCTCCATCAAGTCCGCCCACTAAGCTCCAATTGTGGAATGTTAGGTACTAAGGAACCCGGGTTTGTAACTTTGAGCTCCTTGCATGGCATATGTTTCCTCTGATAATTTTTTAAATGCCACTTGTGCTCCCCTGCTGATTGTTTATGTGGAGAAGATGGCAGTAACTTGCGGAGGACAAGGTTAACACTGGTACAGAATCTGGGATAAACTGGTTAGGTTAAATGCCTGCCAGTATATCACACTGCCAGCGATAATATTAAAAACAACCGTAAGAATTTTTACAAATGCACTAAATTCCCTATCTGCTAGGTACTACTGCACTAATACAAGCAAGCATTAAGAACAATAATTGTATAAAATGTAGAAAATAAATACATTTAATGAAATAATTCAACTGCAAGTTTCATTGAACAAATAAACAATTCTATTCATTTTAACTTTCAAACATAGAAGTCAAATAGTTGAAAACTGTGGTACTTGAAGGTTTAACAAATTTAGAACATGTTCTTAGACTTTAATCGAATATTGACCAATCAATCCCAAAATGCATTAAAAACTGTTTTAAAAGTTCATTTACGGTTTATGAGGTCAGACAGTAGAAATAATCAGATTAATTTGTCTGTATACATGACAGTTGGGACATTAATAATGAACTTTAAATCCCTTCGTCCACAAAATCCTTTTTTCTATTGACCTAACAAAACTTTTACATCAGAATTTTATATTGTGAAATTTAAGATTCACAGGTGTTACCAACAGTAAATGACATTGAATTACATGACGTAGAAAGGTGATAGATTTAAAATTTCTATTATTTCGGCAGAATGAATTTTAGTAAACAATAAATGATCATGTCACATGATCACATCACATGATTGCACATCACATCACATGACTATGCTTGTTTCCATCAGTGAACACACTCTCTTGTTGCTCAGTGTTTGGCAGTGACAAATGATTATCTATTTTAGCTAATATCTTGTTGGAAATTTATCTTGGAATAATAAATATTGTATTATTCTGGCCAACTTCACAATCCCTCGATATTTAGGGGTCAATATTTCCCCTCCCTTGTGGCCCTTTCTGGAGTTATTGGTACTTATCTAACTTAATTATTTTCTCTTTTTTTCTCTATAAATGTATGTCTATATCTACTGCTAGCAAACTCTCCTATAGAGACACATACTTCATGATTAGTGTTTGTTGCCATACCATTGTATCTTAGCAAAATATTCCGAACCAAACACATTTCACTGTTTCATCTTTCCTCTAACAGTTTTGTGTAGAAGACAGTACACAGACATGGAGTATTTCAGTGATAGATCTGGGAAATTTTGGGTAAAGTCTGTCAGGAAGTTCTTAGAAGTGAAGCTGCTAACATGTTGTAATCCTTGTTAGGAACTTAGTGATAATTTATAAAAGACTCGCCATAGACATGATATACTTCTTTTATAATTGCTGACAGCTTTTGTTGTAACAACAATAAAAACAACATACTAAACAATAGATATACAACATACTACATTATAATTATACAACATACTACATTATAAATATACAACACTACATCATAAATATACAACACTACATTATAAATATACAAAATACTACATCATAAATATACAACACTACATTATAAATATACAACATATTACATTATAAATCTACATCATACTCAAAAATCTATAACAGTTACAATATCATACCTTCTGCAGTAACCATAAAAAAGACTAAAAATGTAGTCAATATTTATCATAATGTTGGCTGTGAATTCAGTGTAGTCTATGTGTGTTTGTTAAGTTTTCAAGACGATGTAGCATGCATTATTTATTTCATTTACACAACTTTCTGTCTATAATCGTCATAGTAACATCGCCATAGTAACATTGTCATAGCAACATCATCATAGCAACCTTATACAACACTTTTTTCTACGTATCTTATTGTTGCTCACTCATTAAGTGTGACAAAAACAGTGCATGGTTTTATTGTACCTTATGTGTACAATAAGTATAAACTCCCCATGGACTGATAGTGATATCACATTCTTATATCACACTGTAGCAAAGGGAAGTAACTGTTACAGAACTAAGCATTTACCTCCCCTGTGGAAGCTGGTTTCTAGCGTGATAAATATCTATTTAGTATAATAAAACAAGTACAGCATGGTTGATAAAATGATGGTACCAGCATCAGACAACAAAAAATATCTACCTTAGCTTGTAGCTGGAATCTCTCTGTGTGATATTGTCTTCTATCACCCTGGGTGATACTAGAACATCATGTAGCTGTATATATATGTATTACCATATTTGGGTATTTGGCAAGTTTTACTTGTAAATAAATGAGTTTTGGCTACTTTGGTTTTCTTTATTGATGTAAACACTTTCTTAGATCCAACAACATTCCTACCACGATGTCTGTGTTGTATGACACGATGTCTGTGTTGTATGACACGATGTCTGTGTTGTATGACACGATGTCCGTGTTGTATGACACGATGTCCGTGTTGTATGACACGATGTCCATGTTGTATGACACGATGTCCGTGTTGTATGACACAATGTCTGTGTTGTATGACACGATGTCTGTCTTATTTTATGATAAAATTTCAACATTGTTACCTAGATCACTTGATCAGTGTACAATCTATCCTTCAATCAAATGTTCATTTCTTTAAAAAATTCAATTTCTAAGGGCCACAACTCTGTCTTTATATCAGAAATCATAGCGCTGAAATGTACAATAAATTAACTCATGTGTACATGATGCAAAATGTAATTTAATTATAGCATTAATGAAAAAAATGTAAAACATACGCAATTGTTAAAGCATTAAATGATTACTACCTTATATTCCCTTATAAACGCCCCTCCCATAATAAACGCCCCCCTTTTTTGAACAAGAGATAACAAAAGTGATTTACCATGACAGGCTATTTTAATCCGAGATGAACAATAGAAGTTAGTAGAAAAGTAGACTTTTAAAATCCAAGGAATGACACAAACACATTTTCAAAAATGTAACGCGGGGGGGGCGTTTATTAGGGAATATATGGTAATTACTAAATCAAGGGAGATAATCCATTGTATTTTATTGGTTGTTTATATAAGCCTGCATGTCAGCATGTTGATACATGTTGTATGCGTGTAGTATATTTTACATGTTAACGAATTCTTAGATAGAAATCTATAAAACCATCTGTGACTGAAGCGTAGTTGTCTGATACTTGTAAACTGTCTTCAATCAATGAAGTTAACTTTAATGTTGAAAATCAATACGAGAAATGATTAAAGTACACTGAAAACTTAATGCTTATTTTATGTGTTTGTACTTAATGATAACATTGTACATGTCGTGTAATTAATTCTATATATTCATTAAAGTTATCTCCCATGGGTCTATTTGGTGGTAACTCTTGCTTGTAAATTTTGACGTAAATTGAAAGGGTTTTCTCCCTTGTTTTCCCCCAATTTTTATTGTAACGGAAAACAGTGAGTTATCTCCCATAAATTGTTACATTCCACAGTTTATTGGATGTTGATCAGCGTGTTGTACAAACTATGAAGTGCTAGAACTATCTGCTAATGAGTGAACATCATGCTTTTGTACTGTGATCATAAAAAATATTGGTTTCTTTTAATCAATAGTAAGACGATGAACTCTTAAATCAATATTTGTTTGTTTATTTTGTAAACATATCTGTACATTGAAGTTCATCATGTATGACCTTTTTTTTTGTTATTGAAGATCAAAAAACAAAGTTGTTGCTGTTATGTAAAATTTAATGTAAAAAGACCCCTTAATTTATTAATAAAACACCTTCTTTGATTTGTTTGTAAATCACCTCCCTTGATTTAAATGTAAATTACTCTTTGTGTTCATTGTTAATTACCTCCCTTGATTTTTTATCATTCACCTCCCTTGATTAAAATGTAAAGTAATTCCTTGATTTAAATGTAAATTACTTCCCTTGATTTTGATGTAAATTATCTCCCTTGAACAAGTAGTTTTCTTGTTTCCATGGTTTCGAGTGTGTTTGTAACAGAGGATGGTTAGTTTCTGTCAGTGATGGTAACATGTGAAAATTGCTACAATCAACACAGTGTACATGTATGTGTGAACACTGATAATTGGTAGATTTTCAATCGTTTTTTGCCACTAGTCACATTTTGAGACATGTTTTATGTACCAACTAACAGTTAAGATAATTTTGTACGAAATGATTAAACTCCATTTACCCAAAATTTAATTTAAGATCAATGTTAACTTTTACCTGAGTTATTTTTCTGTAACGTTGTTATTTTCTGTTTTATGAGAGATCAATTCACTCGGATCCAGTGTTCTCATATAAAACACCCGTAAGTTGAGTGAACACGTTAATGTTTGTTTTATTGCTTCACTGTGAACTGGTTTCCCAAATTAGGTTTTCTATGCTTTAATAAACATAATATTGTACTTGTGTCATTAGCTAAGTCCTATTTTGTCAAGATCATTATCAGTGAAAGTGTTGAAAAGATGTTCGATGTCGAACATTCTGAATTACAAAATTACGTTGCTGAAAATACAGGTATGTGATCGAACAAATTGCCGTCCGTCACGCATCATGAAATACTCTCATATAAATTGATGTTTATCAAACTAAGATTTGCTGTAATATATCGAATAAAAAACACAATGTCACTTTGAAACCTTTTAAAATTTTATGGAAAAAATAGTTAATTTTGATGCTGGAGTGATTAGTTGAAGCCAGGAACCATTACGGAAAAATTATTTCTGTGTGTAGTCAGTCATAAAGATGTATCAGGGTGTTTTTAAGGTTTGAGGTAACCTGTATTTACTGTCGACACTTGTTTGTCTGATTGGCTTAAAGTTATTACGATGTTCTTGTCGTCTGGAAGTCGTGTAGTGTAAGTGTATATCTGTATATAGTATCTTATATCTTTGTTTATCTTGCATCTTTGTTTATCTTATACCAATGTTTATCTTGTATCTTTGTTTATTGTGTATCTGTAGATCTTGTACCTTTGTTTATTTTGTATTTTTGATCATCTTGTATTTTTTGTTTATCTTTTCGTTTATCTTGTATCATATTTATCACATATCTTTGTTCATCTTGAATCATTTTCGGCCCAGTGTTGGTTGCGTTGAGGTGATACAATAATTAACAGCTTTGTCTGTGAGAATTCCATCCTGTTGTAGAATATTTTGTACTTAAATGTCAGGCAGTATTTAACATTGAGTTATTGATACATTGTCAATGGAAAGATTTGGATGATAAAACTTACATTTCTGTATTTAATTATTTCACTCGGTTGATTGCACTCACTTAATTGACTGATTAATTGGAAACTTGGACTATCAGGAATGGTTTATTAATGTATGGAGATGATATACGTTAGAAATCAATCAATTTACAATGGGTGTCTCGTCTCCTTAATTTTATGTATATTTTATTATAAATAAAAATTGAAGTCAGAGGCAACAATAGTTAACGAAGTCACAGGTCTGTGACAATAATCATAAAATAGAAATGAAAGTGAAAATATTATATAGATTCGTAGATTTACCTCAACTTTCAGGGCGGTGACTCGCTGTTACAAAGTGTCAACTTTTATACCCATTTTGTACATGTGTGTATATGAAGACTATATTTAATGTATTCATACATTTGGATAAATTTTTCGTTATTTTATTAGATGCGTGTGGAATCAATTATTTGCGGATATTTCATTGTTTCTGGGGATATTGTCATGTGTTTAGTGTTATAAACTTTTCAAGTCTTGTAAAAGTTTGTTGTGGGTGATAGCTGAATATTTCGTGCGGTAAAATTGATAAATTGGTGAAAAAATCTCAGAATATTAATCAGATGTTTGTTCCTTCTTTGCTCATTTTTTTCACTGGAGTTTAATGTCACACCAACAGCCAGAGTCATTAGGTGACTTTTCAGCTTTAACAGTGGAGGAAGACCCCAGGCTTATACCTTGGGTAGAACCACCGATGTTCTGTTAGCTAGCTGGACAGCTTTGTCATGTGTAAAATTTGGTCCCAGATGGGATTCGAACTCACAGTTATGGGGACCTAGTGATTACTAGTCATTGACCATAACCACTCAACCACAGAGGCTCCCACAGGGTTTTGTCTGGTAAACCTGAAGTTTGGAGTCTCAATTTTTGACTTGATGCATTTATTTGTGGCTGATTTTTGTCTAATTGTTTACTTCACTCTAATTAAAAGGGATTTGTCATGTGATACAAAAACACAGTGTACCATTCTGAAAAATTTGTTGGTTTGCAATTTCGCCACTGAATCATTAAAAAATCCCACGATCCAAAAACACTTCTAGTGATTTGGCAAAAGTGTTATTTTTCATTCTGTATTCCAGTTTTTTGCCGTCAGTACAAGTGTGAACAAAAATGCTGATCTACCGACCCTCTGTTAGACTTTGGGTCACATGACAGCGCACCAACTTTGTAAGCAGTGCTTCATTAGAATTATATTCAATTGGTGGGTCAGTTGGTCGGTTGGTTGGTCAGTCGGTTGGTTGATCAGTCGGTTGGTTGGTCAGTTGGTCGGTTGGTCTGTTAGTCTGTAAACGTTACAAATATGAGTGATAGGGTCTGTTATGTGTAGTTTATATGACTGAAAAACATTGGTTGATATTTGTTTGAGATACACAGTAGATTTTCCCTGGCTGTATACATGATGCTTTTTTTACCATCCTAAGTATTGATAATTCTGATTTTATTTCTTTCTCCCTGTCGGAGATGTCGGTTGAAGAAGTTGGTCACGAAAGATCAATTGAAGAACTATTTGTGAACACCAGCATAGACGTCTTCCAAACATGTGACTGATAATTACCCATCACTGTTCCTCAGTAATTGGTTCATTAATTGATAAAAATAATTCATAGCGGACATTTGTTTGAAAACTCCATCCTATGAAAATTTAAATTAACGTCAGACTTCCAGGCAGGTGGTTTCGTAATTGATATATTTGTGTTTAAGATGCAAGCACTGATGCTCAGAAAATACGTAGAAATTATCTTTGGTGCTTGTTTAAATCAATATAAAATATTTGACTAAGGTCGAGGATTTGGAACTTGTAGGTCACAAGTTTGTACTGTGTTGAAAAATCATGCAATGTTGGATCTTTATTTTAAGAAAATGTCAGTCAGTTTTTTATGATATGTTAATGTATAGGTTTTAAGTATTGGTGTATTTCGACTCGTTAATCTGATAGAAGGATTCCTTATAGGTCCCTGTGTGTCTGTACGTCAGTGTGTGAGACTAATTCGTTAGATTATACCCCCGGGTATCTGTGTTACTGACGAATTATTTACATCCAGCGTTTAACATCTCCATGCTAGAATTATGAAATCAATATTCACAGATACTGAGGCAAAGCCTTGTTATTCAATATTGTCTTACAAATTACCTCCCTTTTCAGTGAGTTACTTCGCTGACTTGTCTCAACTGATGTCAGTTTTGTTAATTTTAATTAAGTCTGAATCTTTGTTCAATTTTAGTTTAATTCTTAAAGACTTGTCTCAAGGTTAAAATAGTTGCCTCCCCTACATGGAACTGTTACTGATTTGTCCCCCTTGATTTGTTCAGATGCTGTTCTTACAAACTTGTGATGTTGAAGGCACTTTGAATTAAAAGTTCTTACGTTGTCACATTAACGCTACAAGATGTGTGCACAAAGGTTGCTGGATCAATTGTGATTAACACGAATGGTGTCCATCTTTGAACGTGTTAATTAAAAGATCGTATGTTTAAGGTGTGTGCATTCTAACATATGGCATTCTTGTTAATTTGTTGTCTTTTGAACTTCTATGTGACTTTGTGATGGTATTTTATACTGTTAAATGATTTTAATCTGTCTGTGAAACTTGTGAAGGCAAACTGCGACTAAAGGTCTTCAGACTATGATATTGTAATATACTTAAATCAATATACTAGTTAAATACATTGCACTGTATACAAGTCTCTCACTATACATACAGCGCACCATGTCGTAGAACTCAGCAGGAATTATTGAATTAATTGTCACGTAGTTCTCTTTTTATTGAAATATGAATTTTATCTAATTATTCTTTGTACGATGTTTATGAAGAAGCGTGGATTAAGAAATCTCAAGTTTGTCGTTTTCTCTCCGGTACCACGTGGTAGATTCAGGACGTCTCATCATTCACTGTGTTAAGTATTGAAAATGTTATCGCGTGGTGAGATAGCATGACTGGTTACAGTGTACCAGAGAACGAGTTATTGCTATAATAGTTTAATATTACATCATCGATTGAGTTAGCTCTACATTGAATTATCCTCACTATGGAAAACTAGTGTCTCTTGTTAATTTAATGTTTATTGTAACAATTTATAGTAAGGAAATATGTCTTCATGCGGTGCCCAATCTCGTATGCTTTTTACGATGTACATGGGATGTTTCTTTAATCATGTAACATGGAGATAATGTTGGGTTATAATGTTGGTGAAGGTTGCTATTCTTATATTTGTGGAATATTTGTATACGAATTTAAATTCTAAGTTCTGACGCTCAGGAAACAGGATTTTTAATGTGTTTAAGATGTAACTATTTTACTGTATAAGGCTATGTTAGGAACAGAGGTATGCAATGCATCATATCTGTCAAGAAAATTATCTTCACAATTATATAAAATGTTGTTATATCAACACTGTAACTGTGCTATTTTAATGATTGGAATTAAGCATATATCGCCTTAAAATGATGTGAAATTTTATTTCAAGTGAAATGACTAATTATTCTTCTTTAGTCTGATAAAAAAAATAATTGACATTTGGGAGATTTAAGCATGTCACAATGATCAGAAATATGTTTGTATATTCTTGTGTCTTCATTATTTTTTCTGTCTTATTTTATCATTTAAAAGTGTTGCTAAACTGTCGTATAATATATTTCTATTACTTTATGAAGTGTTCGGACACAATATTGTGTTATAAAAGATTTTATGTACATGAAACATACAACTAGTCATTTGTTTTCTCTGCAATGACTCAGTAACATGAATTCTGGGGCAAAAAAAAAAATACTAAAAAATTACTGTCACAGTTGAATTTGAAATACTACAATAGAGATTCCCGTTTGTTAAAACTTTATGTTCTGTCAGTGTACCGTAATATTCTCGTATTTGTCTTTGTTTTTCTTATAAATAACGAATCAATAAGTTATTGGATATTGTACCTGCTGATATTTCTCTGAACCATTCGAGCAGCTTGTGTTTGATGGGCTCAATTGAAAATTTTAAGAAAATTAATTATTTATAATGTGTGAGAATGTAATCAATATTGTTGTATAGTCTACAGCTGTGGATGGTGCCTCTGGTTAATGTGATCTTTGGGACATTGTTACCTTTCTCCTTAGTGAAATTTCTACTGTAAATCCAGCCTTTTTTGTCATATTTTTACTTTTGATATACTAAATATGAATATTTTAGGGGTAATTTGTTGTCTTTTTTTCCAGAAAACTGAATTGGTATATTGTTATATGTGAAAACGATTTTTGATTTTTTATTCTTTATTTGACAAAATTTAAGTTTTTCGAAATTTGAGTATTTCCCATAGATCAAAGTCTATCATTATGGTCTAATATGGAGGGTGCTTTATTTAGTTTTAATTTTGATTTTGAAGTTGTAAATCTCTTGATTCATCTGGAGGTGATATGTCACAGTGTGGAGACATAGTATTCATAGACAGGTCTTATTTTACATGTTTTTTTTTGAAGGCATAAACATCTGGTGTGATGTTACTGGTGCATGTATTATATTTAATACAGTACTTGATTACTGAAACGAAATGTTGAATTTTACTAATTTCAAGAAATATGGAACTGAATGTTAAAATTATGGTCAACTTAAAGTTAAATGAAGTTTGAATTACACTTACCAAAGTCTAAGTTCCTGTTTTGTCAATTATTTCAACGAACATGTGAATACATCATATTTTATACATGTATATAACTGCTTGGCTAGCTTGAATTGATGATGCATTAAAATGGTTTTGGAATGTTAGAACATTTATGAGATGAGTTTCTCCGAGGGGACGATGTTGTGGTTTTATAAGAGACAATGTTGTCCCACATGTTGTCAGTGATATTGATTGTATCATTTAGGCATGGTGACATCATCTGGCAGTATATTCCAGGGAATTGTTCCATGATGTCCTACCACACTTAACATGAATCCTCTTTATAATTTATCATGCAAATTATTCCTGATTTCTGAAGTGGAAACATCTTAATATATTATGGTTAGTTGGCTCCAGTTGGTTGCCATGTGGTATTATAGTTGCCATGTGGTATTAATGCTGCCATGTAATATTATGGTTGCTATGTACTTATATGGTTGCCATGTGGTGTTGCAGTGGTCATGTGGTATTATAGTTGCCAGATGTTTTATGGTTGTCAGGTTGTATTATGATTGCTATGTGGTATTATGGTTGCCATGTTTTTGTATTATGATTGCTATGTGGTATTATGGTTGCCATGTTTTTGTATTATGATTGCTATGTGGTATTATGGTTGCCATGTGGTGTTACAGTTGTCATGTGGTATTATGGTTGCCAGATGTTTTATGGTTGTCAGGTTGTATTATGGTTGCTATGTAGTGTTATGGTTGCCATGTTGTATTATGGTTGCTATGTGCTTTGTAACATTATGGTTCTATGTGGTTCTGTGTTTTTCATAATGGCTATGTGTAGAAGTTAACTGGTGAACAAGGATCTGGTCCTAATATTATTTTGGGATACTTGAACTCAGAATTAACCAAAGATTGATTTTTTTGTTTCTTTTTATAAAGAATACCATGACTGATTGTGGTCACCTTGTTTTGTTTGATATTTGAGTACTTTCAACCTCTATGGATAGTTTCATGTTGACTATTTTTTAATCGTTTTTTTTTTGTTTTTGTAATCATGAATTTGATCGGAAAACTCTGGTTCTGTCTGTGGTATTGGTGACTTTTGGTCGTGGTTTTGTACATTCATTATAACAGAAATTTGTTTGTGTTCTGACAGGATAATATAAGAGTTTGATTTCAAGTTAAACCCTAGATACTGACAGACATTTGGAAGTTAAAACATGGGAACAATTTCTGTATAGGAGCTCGGAATTATTCATTGGAACCTTTTACCTCCATCCAATCAAGAAAAGTGTTGCATTCTGTGTAAATTAATGATACAATTTATAAGGGAGGTAATTTACATCCAAATCAAGGGAGGTAACAAAGTGTGTAACAAAGAGAAGACACAAGCAAGAAACTTTTATCTAAGCTCAGTTAAAGCTGATGTTTGAGAGCATAGTGTGTTGTGTACTAGAACTGTGATTGAGAACAAAACTTGTTCTGAGAGCTTTGTATGATCTCAGTTGTGTAGGAATACAATCGGGAACTATTTTCTTACATTATAAATATGGCGTGTACTGCGGAGCAGGACGCTTTAGCAAACTCAGTGGTGTACAGTCTACAGGTGAGTCACAAATTTGTGAATGTTTCGTTCAGTGGTCAACGTTTGAAGATGTCCTGCAAAAAACAATACGGTAGATTTTAACTCGGGCCGAAGAATATGCCGTGGTGGACTGGTTCTGCAAAGGTTTTTAATAAAGCCTTTAGTATTCATGTGTTTCTGTGTTTATATCATAACCAGTCATACCTACTGTGGGATAACTGGTTTACATGTAATGTTCGGGTTTGTTGTTAATATAGTATGTTAATTCATTCTGTATAAATAAAATTTTAAATTTTAAATATTTTTTATTTTCTATTTAAGTTTCAACTTTTAAATGTCTTCTTTTTTCTATTTTCAGGTAAGAAACTGATGTTAATTATGAAAAAAATTGGTGATGTCCACTTTGGGTATCGTATAAATTATCTCCCTTTATCAATCAAGTGTTTGAATAGTTACCTCCCTTTATGCATCTATTTCATTTGATAAAAGATTTTATAAGAGTTATGCACCCTTAATTTCAATACTTGGAATAATTTATTATGATGGGATGTGGTGCTATGGTTACAAATATTGAGTTTGAAGTCAAATTACTGAAGACGAGAGTTAGTTTAACGGCAGAATGTTGACGTTACGTAGCTGACAGATATTGACATGTAGAATGCTCTCATTTTTCAGTTTTATAAAAAAATTTTTATTATTATTATCTCATCCTGTGAGCTTCAGTATGTATAGTGTCATGTTTGATTTCTTTAAAATTCCGTAACTGCATACATTACACGTGTTTGCACGCGTTTACTACAGGAATCAATGATGATACGTGTGGAACTTCAATTGTTATCAAGCTTTGTATTAACTTGACTCTTTTTATATCTTCAATCTCCCGCTCCGTACTTGATGACACATCCAACTCTTTCACTTCTCTATGATTTTTTGTTCTTTCAATGGGATCATGTTGACTAGTTAATTGTATGTCATCATCAAATGGCCTTACACTCGTTATAATGGCAACTTGTCGTAAATCGTCATGACGATCATTATCATTGAAGCGTGTTCTGGAATCATGAATAAGGCATGACTGTCCCCAGCTTGCATGACTGAACAAATGTTTAACACGAAACTCCATGTATTTAGTCATTGATAAAACCATCAAATATTAAAGTTTCTTAGTTGTACCTGAGGCAGTCATATAATGATCTTGTATGAAATTGATAGACTGTTCTCAGTTTATTGATTGCGTTGTATGTTTCATGTTTTCACTTGTCTGTAAATTTACAGCGAATTCATTGGCCAATTTTAATACACCTTTTAGTGTAATGCTTATTGATTGGTCAGTTTTGACACACAAATTATGTAAGTTTTCATTGGTCAATATTAACACACCTTTTAGTGAAACAGTTATTGATTGGTCACTTTTGATACACATACAATTTATGTAAGTTTTCATCCATCAATTTAGACACACATTCAAGGGTAACAGTTATATTGATTGGTCAGTTTGAATACAAGTTCAGTTGTAAAATATTGTTAAATATTCATGCACACAGTTAGGTAAAATTTAATTGCCATAGATTTAAAATCTCCTGAGAAAAAACAACAATTCTACTTCGTATTGAAAACAATTTATGACTGGACATTACTCCTGTTACAAACTTAAAGATCGCTGTGATCAGTGAGATGTATAAAGTCGTTGAGTCAGTGGGTCGTGACGTGATATTGGTACTAGTCAGCCAATCATGTCGGGAGAAATGAGACATAATTACACAATGCTCTTTAGATACGCATCTCAATGTTAGCAAAAATAATCAAATATAAATATATGTATATGATCACCTTAACAGCTTTATGATAAAAATGCTTTTTCAAATTTAACACAGTGTACTGTTCATGTGCTGGATCCTGTTTTGTGTCTATGTAATGTTGATGATTTTTTCCTGGCTGGTTCCCTGCATGCTTAGCACTGTAAGGAACATGTTAAGTCTGCGTATTTTTGGTCCCTGAGTGCAAATCGTTTGTGCAACTCATGTTCTTTGTGATGTAATAAAAAAATTAAGTAAAAAGTGTAATTGTCCATTAATGTTACTCAACAGCTTTTAACAATGAAGCTACTTTAGGGTCTTTTTGAAAAATGATTGCAAATAATGAAGCTAGAAAAAAAGTCATGACTGACCCCTTTTTTGACCCCTTTTTGTGCGTACCCGTAAGTTTCTAATGGTGAAATCCATAGTGCGAAATATTTGGGGACACACCATACTGCGCACTGTCATAAAGATTTTTAAATCTAGTTGCCTAATTCTATTGGTCACACAACCTTAAACATTACTTTTTTGCCAAAATGCAAATTTTATTGTAAGATCAAATTTCAGTAAAACCTGCACACAGAAGTCAGCTGTTCTTTTGTTAATAAAGTGCACAAACAGGCAATTAAAACTCTCACAGATTTCCTACACTGAGAACAAGATGTGAACTCTTGGTTTGTAATGTTAGTAAATGATTGTTTGAATAATTAATGATTTTGTTGTACATGCTACTACAATTATCTATAAGATAATGTGTTACAAATAGTTTGTGTATCCTTGATGGAGTTTTATACTAATTATAACATCAAGTCCTGATATTGCGAGAACATAAGTTACTACATACTTCATTGTTGGTTAATAATGTCATCCTCTAAACCGGTTGTTAAGATTTCTCTGATCTGCTCACCAAATTATCCGGTTGCTAGTTAATGTCAGATCAGCTCACCAAATTATCTGGTTGATAGTTATTATCAGATCAGCTCACCAAATTATCTGGTTGATAGTTATTATCAGATCAGTTTACCAAATTATCTGGTTGATAGTTATTATCAGATCAGCTCACCAAATTATCTGGTTGATAGTTACTATCAGATCAGCTCACCAAAATATCCGGTTGCTAGTTAATGTCAGATCAGCTCACCAAAATATCTGGTTGCTAGTTAATGTCAGATCAGCTCACCAAATTATCTGGTTGATAGTTATTATCAGATCAGCTCACCAAAATATCCGGTTGCTAGTTAATGTCAGATCAGCTCACCAAATTATCTGGTTGATAGTTATTATCAGATCTGCTCACCAAATTATCTGGTTACTAGTTATCCTCAGATCAACTCACCAAATTGTCTGGTTACTAGTTATCCTCAGATCAACTCACCAAATTGTCTGGTTACTAGTTATCCTCAGATCAACTCACCAAATTGTCCGGTTACTAGTTTTTGTCTTATCCATATTGTAATATTTTCTTTGCATCTAAAACTATGAATTATGTTTGACATGTTCTGTCTTCACCCTTACTAGTTTCATGGATGCCATTATGTGTGTGTGTATGCTCTGCTGCATGTAGATCTGCGTTTGTAGATGACTTTTGTCCCATCAAGAACTTTGGTGTCTTACTGTGATGCACGTAGATCTCGTGCTGCTTGACCATGTCATTATTTTACATGTCTGAAGTGGGACATCACATCAGACCTAGCTCTATCCCATTATAAATATACGGAAAGTAGACCAGTGTACTTACCGATATTATTTTTTACAACTTAGGTGTGTGAAGAAGGATTGAACATGCAACCTTAGGGGAATGGTCTTATCACCATGACAACGAGCTCATTCCTGAATGAGTGATGAGAGAAAATATACGTGAAGAAATATACGCGATAAAAGTCTTATCCTGATACCCCCTTCTCTCTCCTGGAGATATTTTCCCCATCTGATTAATTATTAAAATTCAATCAACCAGGAGCCTTATATTCTTGTAATACTCTCCTGTATAGGAGATAGTAAAACACTGTAATCTCCTCTTTTAGGAAGAGCTTAGCTGGGTTTTATTATAGAAATAATCCCAGAATTCTTCTCTATAGATGCAGTTTAATGTTCTTAAGTTACTATTTGGTCCTAAAATTTGGCACTTCTTGTGATATTATGCATTTTTGGGTTATTTTGATTTTCTAAGTTTTGTTTGAATTTTGTGATGTCACTAGAGACACAGCGTAAGAAAACTTGACAAGAATCATCAATAGTTTATACAGGAGAAGCCTTTGTTTACTAATGTGTTTGTTAATCACTGGACGTGTGTCTGTTTACTGACATAGACTGGACGTGTGTCTGTTTACTGACATAGACTGGACATGTATGTATTTACTGACATAGACTGGACATGTGTATGTTTACTGACATAGACTGGACATGTGTATGTATTTACTGACATAGACTGGACGTGTGTCTGTTTACTGACATAGACTGGACGTGTATGTATTTACTGACATAGACTGGACGTGTGTCTGTTTAGACATAGACTGGACGTGTGTCTGTTTACTGACATAGACTGGACGTGTATGTATTTACTGACATAGACTGGACGTGTGTCTGTTTAGACATAGACTGGACGTGTGTCTGTTTACTTACATAGACTGGACGTGTATGTATTTACTGACATAGACTGGACGTGTGTCTGTTTACTGACCTAGACTGGACGTGTGTCTGTTTACTGACATAGACTGGATGTGTGTCTGTTTACTGACATAGACTTGACGTGTGTCTGTTTACTGACATAGACTGGACGTGTATCTATTTACATAAATAGGCTGGGGATGAGTCTGTATGACAACATTGACTCTCCATTTATACTCTGTTTGTATATTGTCACTTACTGTCTGTTAAAAGTGACCTCTGCTTTGACCCATGTCTGCAGTCTTGTTTTAAACATTCTTTTGATGTCCAGATGTCCAGGACTTGTAAATTACTCCAAGCTATACCTACAGCTGTCTCAGAGGAAATAAAATGTCTAGAATTGATATGAATGACAAGCTTCTGGGTAACCAGATCATCTGTGTTATGGAGATGTTTGTTTTACTGCAGATAGTTAATAAGGAGGTATCGATATATGAATGGTGTATAATATATGAGGAATATTATTTTCACCCCAAGTTCTACTTGTACTATAATTATGATTATGACAATCATTATATTTCTAAAAAGTTTCTGTCGTATACTTAAGTTCTGCAAGACTAGAAAAATATATTATGAATCTTCTCCAATTTTTTATCTTCTAACTATTTGTTGGCTGAAATATAATTTGTATTGATTGACGTATAATTTATATTGATTGAAGTATAATTTATATTGGTTGAAGTCTAATTTATATTGATTAAAGTATAATATACATTGATTGAAGTATAATTTATATTGATTAAAGTATGATATACATTGATTGAAGTATAATTTATGTTGATTAAAGTATAATATATATTGATTAAAGTATAATTTATATTGATTGAAGTATAATTTATATTGATTAAAGTATAATTTATATTGATTGATTTATAATTTATATTGATTGATGTATAATTTATATTGATTGATGTATAATTAATATTGATTGACATATAATTCATATTGATTGACATATAATTTATATTGATTGAAGTATAATTTATATTGATTGAAGTAAAATTTATATTGATTGAAGTCTAGTATAAGCTTGTGAAGATATTTATAAGTAGAGAATACTTGTAAACTTGTGGTTCTAATGTACTCATTGTCTTATTGTGCTAATGTCATGTTATGAAATAATATAGAGAATGGAGTAGAATTTCTCAGGGGACAGAGGAATGTCTGCGAATGATTCTATCTTATATCACTACAGCATCGCATGGTGTATCTTTTTTTCTATGTTAGGTGGGACTGTTAGCGAAATCTCCTTATTGTTTTTATGATAAGTTCATCGTGGATCCGTGTACTTGTACCTGTCTGGTTAATTTGTTTAAAAATTCCCCAGTGATTTGTTTAAAAATAGTGCATACTTATTTGGTAAATATTTCATTCACATACACAAATAATCACAAGATTTAATATGAATTTGATGAAGCGCTTGCTTCAGGAATATTGTCTGAGTTTTATTTGAGCGTTTCTATACACTAAATTTGATATCCCAGCTCAGGCAGAAATTGAATTTTATTATAATTGTACCATGTTCAGCTCAATGTGTTCTTTAGTTGCACAACAATACAAATAAAAGGTGACTTATATCAGTTCATCGGATACATGCCACGCTGTATGAATTCAAGAACCTACTTTGTGTCATTTTTGTTGTTAAGTTAGATGATGATGCAGAAAGATCCTCGTGAAAACTGAGACACTGCTGGAAATCCTATGAAAATGTTTCAGTTATCTCAACTTTTCTATTGGATTCTTGCGGTATCACATCTTGTTGAAGAAGGAGATTTGTCATTATACAATTATCAACATGGAGTTTACACTGAAGCTTTAATAGACGTGATCAGTGTTTAAGGAGATGTTTTAAGTATTCATGTCAAACTGTTTCTTTAACCTTTTAAAGTCTTAGTGAGTGTTTGGTATCTTGTAACTTTGTGAATAATTGTTACAATGACATTAAATGTCTTAAGTTGATAGACACCCTTTAATCCACCTTCTGCCTGCCTGCTTGCCTGTCTGTCTGTTTGTCGGTCTGTCTGTGTAGCTCCCACCTGTCATTTTTCTATCTGACCTTTATTTAGCAACAATTAGTAATCTGTATTTGTGTGCACTGACATGATATTGACCATCTGTGTATTTGTGTACACTGACAAAAAGTTGACCATCTGTGTATTCGTGGAAACTGACAAATAGTTGATGTCTGTGTATTTGTGTAAACTGACAAAACGTTGACCATCTGTGTATTCGTGGAAACTGACAAAAAGTTGACGTCTGTGTATTCGTGTAAACTGACAAAATGTTGACATCTGTGTATTTGTGTAAACTGACAAAATGTTGACCGTCTGAGCATCCATGTTTGCTTCTAGTATTTCAGATGTCTGTTTACTGTGTCTTGATATATGACTATAAATTACAGGAAAAATTAAGTCAGTTTGCTTTATGTAACATAAATAGTCACCAATATCTCTTGTACGATAATTAGGACTAATTTCCGTCACTGTCTCGTGGGACAAATTTGTCTTTACGATCACAGGATGTATCACCAAAATCAATTTCCTCATTCTTTTGAAATCTAATCAACTCTTAATTGACTCGATAGTCATCCTTAGTCGGGGGAACATGAACAAAATGTTTGTTTATTTTCCCAAACGTGTAAGGCCAGAGAAAATTCCCCCAACTACCCTGGGACCAGAGAATGTTACCCCACCCACTATTGTTTCACTTCCCTATTTCGATACTTTAGTATAAGACTGATTTTATAAGTTAGTAAATAGATACTTTGACTCATTTCGTATATTGGAGATCAGAGGCACTTTAAACAATGAATATCAAAATTGTCCTAAATGATTTTTTTGTACATTTGTACTAATTGTTACACATAAGATATCAATTAAAAATGAGTTATTGATAATATTACGATGTGTGTGTTTATATATCTTTTAGATTATTGGAATCCAGGAAGTAGATTTTTTAAATCTATGAGAATATCATTTTTAAGCTAAGACGATGTAAATCGATGTAATACATTAACATCAAGTAGGATCTGTTTTATCCCAGATGGGAAGTATGATATGGTGTCAGGTTTGTATAGAAAAGTTAGTGTTTAAGATATATGACTTTATAATGCACATTTATTATACAGTGTATTTATTAAATTATTTTTGGTTTTCAGGTTCGTACTTTGTTTGTCAGTGGGCTTCCTATGGACGCCAAACCCCGAGAATTATATCTACTCTTCAGGTCGTACAAGGTAAGGGGAAGTAACTCTGTATTCAGCTATAAATAATGAATAAATATCGTGATACAACTTTGCTGAATTAAGTCCCTGAAATTTAAAAAAACATTAACTTAAAACACTCTAGTTGTAAACATTTCCATATTCGGTGTTTTAGTTTCGTTACATTGAGGGAATCTGTGTTTTTGTGATATTGAATGATTGTGAAGTGCGGTTTTACCCAGAATCCTAAGTTTTCTATTCATGTTGCCACAAGACAACTGCAGCGTTGAGAAATACCCGCGGGAGAAACTGTATCCTATAAGTAGAGGAAGAAAATTGTTCTTGTTAGCGGTAACTTGTCATTGTTCTGTCCTAAAAATATTGTTTGATGGCCCTCTAAAGGAATGTGGAGTTAGGAAGTGAAATTTGTTAGATATGTAGTAGGATATTTTATGTTATATTTTAATTTTAAACATACATTATCATGATTTCCTTAATGCAAAATTTATCAACATCACCCGTTTGTATTTTAGTGTTTCTTAATGTGCTTAAAATACTGCCTGTAAGCTGCTCACACAGAATGTTAGTACATCTGACTCAACCAATGAAAATATTACTTATTAATTTGTACACTGTTTGAAGACTTACATTAACATACAATATGTTTTCTGATCAGGGTTATGAGAATGCCCTGTTAAAGATGATGGGCAAAGCCATTGGTAAAAATAATAATGTAAGTAATGAAGGGACAAACAATATTCTGGGAATTCCCATTTCGTTATTTTTAGATGTGGGTTTTTCCAATGTCTAAATATAGAATCACGTTTATTTACTGCCTGTCTGAAAAATGCCTTTCTATTAATGACACTTTGGTTTGCAGTAAAGAATTGATTTTAAATTTAGACTATCATGACAATTGATGTGTCCCATAGTAATGCTGTTTCTATAGTAACATCACAACTTCCTGTTTATTCACTCTTGTTGCCAAGGAAACATCACATTATATCATGAATGAAGATGTTTCACCTGTTAATATTAACTTATTATACATGTGTGATTCCTGATTATTTGGTAAAAAAATTTGTTTTATTTTGTCTGCCAGTAGCAAAACATTAGAATTTCCAATTTTTGAAAAATCATGTAAAAATAGTTTTGATGAAAGAGGAAAACTTCATTCAGAGTTTCTCGTACTATCACTCTATGAATATTTACATTGGGTCTGATGGCTGACATTATTTCTAGGACATATTTAGGTCTATCTATGATTTACATTCAGTCCTGGACCAATATTTCCCGTTTCTATCTTGAACCACACAAATCATTTCATGATTTATTGTACACGCTGATAAATTTGTTAATACAATACAATGGTTAGAAAGTCTGTCACTACGGTAACCTCCACATAATCAGGAATTATAAAATATTGTGTGTTCAGAAAATACATTGTTGTTTTTGTTGTTCATATAAAACTCTATTCTCATTGGATTAAATGTCACACTCATTCAATGAACTTGACTTAATTACTTCAGACCTAGCTGGATATCTTGAACAATAATATTGACAATTTAGGTGTGCTGAATTTTCTTGTTAATAATGATTTCGACGAAATCTGTCGTAACTCTCTAAATTTTTCATGCTGAGTTGTTCCCCTTGTAAGTGATCATTGTAAGAGTGGAAGTTCCTGTCTGATGTGTGATGTTTGATTGTTAATGATGACGAGATTCTGTTGCCATGGACATATAACATAATTTTGTGCATATTTACTTGAATTACAATATCCATCGTCTGCCATATTAATATATTTCATCTTTCTTTACTAACAGTTGTCGTAGTAACCAGGCATGTCTCACTGATCACTGCTCACGTTGTTTGTGTCTATATTTAGTATCACGTATGACCTTTGACCTTGCAGGGGTATGAAGGTTCACTTTTAAAAGTTACAAATAAAAATGGCAAAAATACTTCGGTAAGTATCTGCGCACTAGATAGACATAATCATCTTTTTCAAGTTCTAACAAATGACTTCTCCATGTAAAACAAAATGGCTGCCACCATGAAATCAAAATGGCTTCCATCTTAATGAAAAATTTTGCAACGTCTTCCACAACAAGAGTCGTAGTTTTATTCAGTATTTGACGTAAAACAGGTTTCAGTTTTTTGTTTAATGCTTGTATTAGTTTAGCCATGCACAATTTTTCCTTCTTCTTGTTACTATGGTGATGGAAGGAGTAGAATTAATCACAGATGTGTGACACGGCAGCATTGTAGACTTGATAATGTTTGTTTTGTTTGACTGTTTTTTTCTACGTACAAATTTGACTATTTTTTTGTTGCGTACAAATTTGACTATTTTTTTGTTACGTCCAAATTTGACTATTTTTTTATGTACAAATTTGACTATTTTTTTACATACAAAATTGTAGATCTCAAACTTGAAAATAGAGCAAATATATGTCATGTTTTATGTGGAAATTAACAGAGTAGATAAAATATACAATAATTACCGTTTATGTCAAGTTTTGTTATGGTTCTTTGATAATAAAATTGTCAATGTTTATTAAATACTTTTTATTTTCTTAGTTATTATGTTCTTAGTAATAAAGTAGATGGTTCATTTAAATAGTACTCACTTCATTTTGTATGGGAGGTAACTCATGTTTTATGTTTGAATAACATTAGTGTATACAGAGTTGTCTGCCTTTTACATGGAGAAGTCACTTATTAATATTTCTGATCCTTGCCTCTCGTTACTGCTGTGGTACAAACAAGCAGTTCAATATAACTATCTGACATTGTTAGTTTATATGAATGTTTAATGAATAGATTATACTTTGTAAATAAAATTACAGAGAGTATTTTGTGGATTGTCAATACGTGCTTATCAGTATTGTGAAGTATTTTTAAGTGAGTTTGCTTGTTTATCCACTGTACATACAGCTTGTTACTTCCTGGTGCTGATTGATATTTAAGCTTTTTATCGTAACTTAAAATGTTTGTGTATATGTTTTTTCTTTTCTTTTCATTATCTGCAGTTAATTCTAATTAAAGTGCAGTCTATTTTTTCGTAATTTTTTACTTTTCGTACAAAATAATTCATTTTATGTTGACCTAGATTTTATTTTTGAAATGTTTGTAGAAATTAACATATAGAATTTGATTGACATGAAGTCTTATCTGTTCTCATTATTTTCTGGATGTATTTGAATGCAACGATCTGGTTAAGAGTTCTCTCCCCTTATTTTCAAGAATGATGTTAAGTGCATGCCCTGTACCTCTCTCCAACATGTTCTTCTGTCTTAAAACCTTTTTTTAACGCAATGTACAATATCATTTTTCCATCTTCACTGACTGATCAGTGCTTACACTGCCTGTACAAGATTTACACTGTCTGTACAAGAATTACAGTGTCTATACAAGATTTACACTGTCTATACAAGATTTACACTGTCTATACAAGACTTACACTGTCTATACAAGATTTACACTGTCTATACAAGTTTACACTGTCTGTACAAGACTTACACTGTCTGTACAAGATTTACACTGTCTATACAAGTTTACACTGTCTGTACAAGATTTACACTGTCTATACAAGTTTACACTGTCTGTACAAGATTTACACTGTCTATACAAGTTTACACTGTCTATACAAGATTTACACTGTCTATACAAGATTTACACTGTCTATACAAGACTTACACTGTCTGTACAAGATTTACACTGTCTATACAAGACTTACACTGTCTATACAAGATTTACAGTGTCCGTACAAGATTTACACTGTCTATACAAGATCTATAATGACGTTATGTTGTAATGACTCCTACACTGTCCTGTTATATCTTTTGCATGAGTCTGTAAATTTCTTCTTTTTCTATCTGACCCGAACTTTCTTGTATACAACCCTGATTAATGTATTCTTGCATTGCTATTTCACATAAGTTTGGTGTAGGTATGCTGTGGTGTGACAGTGTGGGAGTATTTAGTCATACGGAAACAATATTAAGAGATGTAACCCAGTTTCCAATACACAAGATAAAACTAAAATAAACAATTTACATTATTTATTTATGAATAATCACATTAGCTGAACTTTGTGTAGTAAAACTGATAATTTTGTCATTGAAAAACCTGTTTCACATTGGCTATTTTGTGCTTTAATAAATTTTAGTCAAAATTCTGACTTTCTTGTTGTATTTTCACTTTTATAATCAATGAGGATTTGTATTATTACAGCCAGTTGGTTTTGTCACGTTTAGTTCACGAGTTGCAGCTGAGGCTGCCAAGCAAGATTTACAGGTAAGAGTTGTGTCCCTTGATTAAATAAATGTTTATCTAATTAAAAAAAATATGGAATAACTCATGTATCATGTCAAAACAAAAAGCCTGAACTTTTATCATATGAGTATACAGTCATGTCTGTTTGCTTGAAGTAAGGTTTAGTGATGTTGATGTTATGAATTTGATCCTAGACTGTCGTCTGCCCATTGAGAACCAGTCTGCTACAATAAATTTTTATCGAAAAAATTTGTATCAAAGATTGAACTCATACTTCTCGGTACATAGGGCTAAGTTCATAAAACTACTTGACATGAATCTTTCTTTCCAAGGCTCCTGTATGCTTATTTTAACACCCATCATTATGAAGTTATAGACTAATGATGTCTTAAAGCTTCAGTTAATGTTGTGTTAGCTTACTTTTATGATACTGTATGAGTTGTCATGGAGATTAATACTGTGTTGCTATGACAACATGAATAAGGTCAGGTGTAGTCATGTTGTGATGATGTACATTAGTACATCAGTTGACCTTTAGTTAGGTGAAACTGTTTCTATATTCGTTTGTTAGTTTTAGAATTGAGAAATAAACTAACATTCCGTGTGTTTATGATTGACAGGGTGTAAGGTTTGATCCTGATCTACCGCAGACATTGAGGTTAGAATTCGCTAAAAGTAACACAAAAGTAACAAAGCCGAAACAACAAAGTCCTCAGCCTGCGACACACCCGACATTGATACATCCCCTGACAGGACGTAAGTTAACAACCTATCTATTTAATGTTGTTTTTTTTGTTAGTAATTTTGTTGTTTTATACAAAAATGGAGTTTATTGTTGCCATGGTTGCATTGTAGAACATGATTACTGACCAAAGATCAGTCTTATGCCATATCATCATGCGCTACACTTACTGGTAACCATAGCAACAAACTTTCACGTAATACAACACACATCAGATAATTTTTCACTGAATGTAAAGTTTATATTGCTTGCACACTTATTTTTTTATTTTTTTTCCATTTTTGCATTGAATGAAAAAAGTTCAACATGATGGTTCTATATAATTACATATTTTTGTCATATTGTGGATAAATTTTTGTTCCAAGTTTTTTCATGGATTGTCTCCCTTGTGTGAAAGTTTTACGTTAAGTGGGTGTTGATTATTTTTATTTTCCCACCTCACGTTTTTTATCTTGTAACTGAAAGTTTTAAGTTATTGATGTGTACACAATGTTTAAATTGTCTGTAAAATCTTGACCCACTCCCTATAAGTCACACAACCTCCTACAGCGCACGAGATCAACATACAGTACCTGTTTGATTTCCTGTAATTCATATATGTTGTATCATGGGTTAACACATCGTCTTCCTGTTAAATTTTACTTGATTACGTCATAATGTCATATTCACCATCAAAAATACTTGCTCAAAGTAAAATGTGTCACTTGATAATTTCGTTTTGTTTATGTACGTTTTTCTATGCATGTTAAGAAATTTAAAATTATGATGAATAAAGATATTTCGAATTCTTAAAATCTCCCACATTTTACTATTCAAAATCTCAGTGCAGCCCCAGAATGTAAAGGGTTATGGCCCTTGGTTTCCTGACACTTAGATTGCCTCCCTTTCACAGTTAAACACATCTTTACAATGTACAGTTTGTCATAGACAGATAGATTAAAATGTCGAAAATCCTGGTCACATTAGGGTATTTTAACAAATCATGAACTTAAAATATGCGGCTATTTCTTGATGTAACCACTTTAAATGTATCAATATGTACAGCGTTATGTTACATTTTTGTAGTTTTATAACGTTTTATTTTTTAAGATATTTTTTTTTAATTTTCAACGCATGATGTGCATTATGAAAGAATGTCCACCATTGTACATCACACTTCACCACACGACACAGAATCCGTCTACTTGACATTTTTTATCACATTATTAGTGTTGTCATTGTGTTGATTGTGTTACCATGGTAACAAGTATATGTATTCCATGTGCGTAACCATGGTAGCTGAAATATCATTTTTGTCAATAATGTATCCGTAAATGTGACTTTCACACATTTTTTATCAGTAGACTAACAAACAATGGAATTATATATCAGGGTTTTTCTTGAGCGTTTTGACGACCGATATTCGGTCACTTTCCAATGACAAAAAAACATGTTTTTTTCCCCAATTGCAAGGCAAAAAATCCCAATTCAAATGAGAAAAAAACCCGAATAAAACAAACTTCAGTTTGCAGCAGTTCAAATGTTTATTGAATGTCTAAATCTTTCAAATAACAAGGTTATCAGTATCTAAAAAAAAAAAAAACATAATATTTGTAATTGTTTAGTTTTATTTGATTATTTTTAGTTATTTTATACAGTGTAACTTTTTCCCAATTCGTCCCAATTTTGGAGGTCGAGTCATGTTCCCAAAATGCTGTGAAAAACCGTGTATATATATATATTTTTTATTTTTTTATTGATATTTTTCAAACTTACATTTTAATAAAATAATTCATGTATATCTTGAACACATTGCAGGTTTATTTATATTGTTCTATGAATCTGTTCATTCAGCAGTCAGCTCATTGAGGAATTGAGCTTTTCTGAAAACAAAGGTGCTAGATCACGCTCTGTATTTTGATTTTAGGATTGACTCTTAACAACAAAGTGTTACCGTGGTAACAAGTAGTTCAATTCTAGAGATGTGATAATGTGTTCTCTTCATATTTATGCTCCCTGTTTGAAATCTGTTAAAAGATAAATAAAGACCTGCTTGTCTGGTATAGTTGGAGGGTATTGTGATAAAAACTGCCTGGTTATGTATTTTTGGCTGGTTCTTAGAGAGCCAGGCTACATTGAGGTTCATTTTGACCAATGCTTTTCCATCTTACTGTAGTTTGGTAGTAACCTCCCCTTAATACGTATTGTTTCCCCTTAGTCAAGTCAGGTATCAGACCCATTTCAAAGTTACTTTTATTAGAACCATGGATATCATTATTTCTACGTGTGTAATGTAAATGTGATATTATCTTAATGAGCTGGCTGTTGGAAGTATATTTTTAATGAGAATGAAATCAGCAACTTCTATAATAATAATCAGGCCATTCTAAAATATCTGTAGGTTTGCAGTTTCGTCACTGACTCATTCAAAAATCGTCAGACCCATAAGTTGTTTTTAGTGTTTTTAACAAAAAAATCTGTGTTCAAATTTCAGCTTTTTGCTTTCAGTACAAGCATATGATATTAATGAAAAAGTCTAGCTACCTACCGACTGTCAAAGTTTGGGTCACATGATAACGCAAACCAACATTTTATTACGGATGGCCTCGTGTATACATTTTGTTCAGCGTACAATAACTGCACACAGATACTGCATATAGTTGAATTACCCTGTTGTTTCTTCAAGTATTCTACAAAATTATTGTTCGATGCATCATTTTGTGAAGTTTATCAGAAAACTGTCAAATACTGTAAGCTTAAATATCATAACATTAAAACATTAACTTTAACTTAACCATTTCAGTGCCAACAAGACGGGTGTACCTGTCTGCACATAGCTCTATATATCTGCCTACAGGATGGGTATACTCATTTAGGGAAATGGTTAAAAAAGCCATCATTTCTTAACAATTCCCCGGCAGTACAGTATACAATGTAGGCAGTATGTGTCTGACACTGAAAGGGTCAATATGGTGTACACAATGTGCTCGTACAGTACAGTGTGGTCCATGATGCCAGAGAGGAATATTTCATTTATTTATAATCTTTGATGCATTGAACAATATTACGTCCTCGCGTGTTTTCCAACATTTTGTGTTTTATATTTCTCATTCATCTTGTGTACTTATCACGTAATTTAACAGTAAAGGCACAGTTCCTAACATTGTCTGTTCTCTACCATTTTCGGTATCTGTGTTTGTCCATTTTCTTTTTATGGGCAGACTTGACCACAGTGCTGAGGAATTCAAATGTTCTGACTTTGATAAAAACGCTGAAACGTTAAATAACATGTTGCAAGCTACATGTGTTGGAAATCACTATATGACTTCTACAAATGTCCCTTTTTTATCGTCACAAAATATTTAGGGGTTACTCTTGACACTGTTGATTTCATGCATAGAATAACCAGTGATATGTGGTAACCCTTTACAATGTGAGAAGCATACGTAAGTCTGAACTCTGTGACCCTTATTTCTGGTATAAGGGGCCAGGAGTTTATACAGATAATGTGAGCTTGTCTATAAACAGAATATTGTACACATTTCGTATACATAAACTGTGTTCAGACTCATGTTCTGTAATAAGTCATGTTTTATCCTTCTCACGACCTTGACCTTGAAAAATCATTTCGTACTTTTGAAAATAAATTTTTCATTGCCATGACTTTGTTCTAGCCTGACTAGTTTAGACTGGTTCTGTAATTAAGCTACATTTAGACAATGTGCATTTTTCAAGGTCGTATAGCGCTATGTACTGTTTGCATCTACGTACAACATGTCACTCACGTGTGTGTGTTTTTTATCTTCTTTCATTTTCACAGAGGATTTGGGGGCGGCTTTTTTCCCCGCTGCCGCTGGACCAGAAGCTTGGGCCCCTCCACACGCCCTCGCATACCCGGAACTCGCCCCCACTGCTCTACACCACACAGCAGCACTCATGCAACACCCGGCTATCACTCAGCTCCCTATGAGGGTTAGTTTTCAATATTTATATATCTATATCAGTACAACGTAAACCTATTCTATGTATATAATGACCATTTGGGTAAACTGTTACTATGGTGACTACGCATTCAAACTCTTTTTAGAACAGTAAATATTCCTGATGTTTCTTTTGTTGAAATCTTTAACTCAGAGAGTTACACTGGGCTACAACTGTAGGTTACAGCCCTTGGCAACAACACCAGGCAACAACATTAGGCAACAACTTGAATATTTGAATAATTAGTTCACCAAATGGTTACTATGCACTTAGAATGATTTACATTGATAACAAACGTAATGCTGTGAAGTTTGTCAATCTAGTTTGAATGTAAACATTGCCTGATTTCAGGACCTGATGTAAATCCATCCCTGGTTTGTGATTGGTTCTTTTTTGGCTTCGCATTGACCATTCACAAGGCTCCATTCTGAGATTGGTTTTGAGGCTTATTTTTTTTTACTTCAGGCCATTAGAAAGAACAAATTTGTTGCTTGCATGATACTTAGAAAACCTAGACTTTTTACTTATTGTTCAAACTTAAAATCGCCACTTATTTTAAATACGGTCCATTGTGCATGTTTACAGTCAATAATGAACCATGTTGGTTTGCTCGTAAGTGGAAATTTCAAATTTACTAATTATGTCTGTATTTTAAGATAATTTTATTTGTGGAAGCTAACATGATTATGGGCTAGTCATAAAAAGACAGGTGTCTGTGTACTTTGTTTACTGTAATGCATGTACAGTTCTAAGTTCCCTGATCTATAAAATGTGTATGTGTGTCAGTGTGTTGTATGTATACGTTCATATTGCACAGTTATATATTCATACATGTCTACAACCTTTTAATAAATTGCACTGTCTCTCCTCAGCACTTTTTATGTGATAGTTACTGGAGATGTTACATGGTACAAGAATTTGTATCTAAATTTTGTGCTAATTACATCTGATTTATGTGTTCTGCTTTCTTAGAAAATAATTAATTATCAATTATAATGGCACCTTTCAAGTTTTTGGAATGTTGATAAATGAGGTACCTCTATTGATAAGGTAACATTTTTAGGTCAGTTAGTTGTAGATGAGCTGTCATTTTGAGGTCAATTAGTTATGGATGAGGTGTAATTTTGAGGTCAATTATTTATAGATGAGGTGTCATTTTGAGGTCAATTTTTTATGGATGAGGTGTAATTTTGAGGTCAATTATTTATAGATGAGCTGTCATTTTGAGGTCAATTAGTTATGGATGAGGTGTCATTTTGAGGTCAATTATTTATGGATGAGGTGTAATTTTGAGGTCAATTATTTATGGATGAGGTGTAATTTTGAGGTCAATTATTTATAGATGAGGTGTAATTTTGAGGTCAATTATTTATGGATGAGGTGTAATTTTGAGGTCAATTATTTATAGATGAGGTGTCATTTTGAGGTCAATTATTTATAGATGAGGTGTCATTTTGAGGTCAATTAGTTATAGATGAGGTGTCATTTTAAGGTGAGTTAGACTGAGTTTGTTCCTGGAATTCAGTATTAATTTTCTGGAGTGCTTTCTTTTGGACTCTTATTAGAAAATCACTTCACGTTTAGGTAAAACTTTGTGTGGGACATGTTGGCCTACATAATGTGTTATCTGCTGTGGAACGGAGTATGATGTACATGCATTACATTAGATATAGTACCATGTATTATAAACACTGTGTTGTTCAGTGAGGTGCTATGTTATTATCGTTTAGTGCAAATAGGTTCTATGCAAGGGTATACTGTGTTATATGTTTGTACTAAGTATGGTTTGTTCATGTTAAAAGAATCAATTTGACAAAATAATTCTTGACATATTCGTAAATCTAAGGAAATAAAACAATGGATGAATGAATCTCAAACTGCAGTATCTGATTGGTTGGTTTAATTTTAAAATCAACCAATGGCAAGGCTGCATTTTGGGAATGACCCAAAGCTTAAGTTTTATAAATTTGTAGATTGCTATGATTTAAGAATGATGTTGAATATTGTTGTATCAACATATTGTGACATCACACTTGGGGGTTGGGGTGTTCATCTTGCTGTGTTTAGTGAAGTGTTCACTGTTTGTGTTTTTGTTGAAATTGTTCTGTGTTAACAATGCTGACAGGTGTAAAGTATACAGTGTGACAAAATATATATACCTTGATTACATGACAAAATATATATACCTTGATTATATGACATAATATATATATACCTTGATTATATGACATAGTTATAGACATTGATAACATGACATAGTGTTTATACATTGATTACATGACAGAGTGTATATACTACATGACATAGTGTACATATACATTGATTACATGACATAGTGTATATATATACATTGATTACATGACATAGTGTACATATACATTGATTACATGACATAGTGTATATATATACATTGATTACATGACACAGTGTATATATACATTGATTACATGACATAGTGTATATATACCTTGATTACATGACATAGTGTATATACATTGATTACATGACATAGTGTATATACTACATGACATGATGTTTGACACGTTATCTTTAGTTAGGAAAATGTTTGCCTATTCTTTTCTCACAGAAATGCATGTATGGTTATCATGATAATTTTTATGAATTTTTATTTGGTGCTATTATTTATTGTTATTAGACATATCTTGAGTTGATGTTGCCATAGGAGACTGACAAATCTGCGACAGTATCTTCACTCTGATAATTTATGTCTACTTTATAATATCGGCACCTCAGTATTTCAATTATATTTGAAAAAATGAGACCATTTTATTGAAATTACTTGTAATAATTGCATTCTGGCTGGAAAGTACCATAATGGTTTTTATTAGGCTACAAATTTTATTCAGAAGAAAAACGCATGTAGGTAGTCATAGTGTGAATGATCTTGTTGTAGATTTGTTGAGTTGATCCGTGGCTCACTTGTTAAGTACTGTTCACTGAATCTGTTCACTGATGAATCTTCCACAGTTCAAATGGTATTAAATTACAAAGCAAGTATACAACGCTCATCCTATTTACTGGGCACTTAGCAAACTATTTTGCACTTTTATTTTTGTATACAGTTGAAATAGGCTCCGCCCACAGACTTCACTATATTGCATCTTTAGGCTCCGCCCACTGAACTCACTAGTGCATAAAGCTCTGCCCCTAATTCACATTGATGCAATTTTAAAAATGCCCAAAACTCACAGTGTAATTGCATTGGGCTCTGCACAAGATGTTCATGTGCACTTTACTCTAAACCAAAGTATAAACATGTTTATAAAATCATTAATATTGAATGTTTGTGTAATACATTGAGTACAGCACAGAATGAATAAACTATAAACTGTAACGCACTCTCAAAATACTTTTCATGTATTTAAAATATACACTATTAGTAGATGCACCATGCTGTAGACCATATTTTTTCATGACAAAATAGCACAAAAGCTGGTGAAAAAATATAAGAAGATAATAAATGTATTATATGCTATGCTTGTACTCAGTTTCTGGCCATTATCAGTATTATTCATGTATTGATGTTTTTTATAGATCTAGAATTCAAATTGTTTATTTCATGTTAAAATGTATTTTATTTGTTGTATTTTTTCGTAAAGTGTTAATTTTATTTGAAATGAAATGTGGTTTCAAGTTGATACATTGTTAACTTTTATTAATTTGCATCATGTGAGTTTAGACATTACCGGCTTTTAAAAATTTTCCCAGTAGAGTACATTCAGTGCTTTGATTTTTTGAAAATTTTTTTTTGTCACAACAGCAGCATGGTATTTTGGCACATTTTTTTAGTTACAATGTGTTATGGATGTCCACTTTGTTTCCACTATGATGTAAGTTTTATGATTTTAAGTGTTTCAATCAGGAAAACACAAACATGTATGAGTTGGGCGTCCTCTCTCACTCATTTTTCACTTCCCTCATTTTCTGTCACTTTCTCAACAACCCCCACAAACTGTTTATTTTGGTGATGGACTTGCTTTATCTGTATTGTTTTTCATCCAGTCTGCCAGTAGATGGCGCCAGTGTTTTATAAACATAAATACTAGTGTCTTGTGTTTTTAAGTTTTCTTTTCACCGCCAGCTTCTCAAACTTTACTTTTATTAAGTCACATGACCACAAAAATTAGGAATGGAGGAACTTCCTGTGAGAACCCCTTGAAATTGCCATTCATTTAATGCATTTATTGGTAAAAGTTCCTGTGGGAGCCCCGACTACAAATTGTATTCTTTTATTGATAATTATTTTCGGGAAAGGAAGTCTAATTTAGCTGAAAAATTAGATTCAGGTCCCACGGGAGCCTCAAGTGGTAATGCTAATTTTTATACAGAAAATAATTTGGTCACAACTTGTTCTTGATAAAAGAGATTGTGTTTGTAAATGAACTCCTAGAACGCTACGATAATTTCCATATAGAAACATACAGTTATTTTTTTTTGTTTTAGTTTTTTGGCTATGCCTGTCCTCCTGTCTGTCAAAATGTTTCTCTTTCTCCATTAGAGATTTAAGTACAGTGCACTATAAAAAAAAGAGGCCCTCACATGTACATTGTGAGACATACGTAGATTGTGAATGAACTTTTTTGGTAAAGGATATTGTATCATTTTGTTAGTTTTTTTTTCTCTGTCACTGTCATTGGAACGTTTATATAAACATCATGAATCATGCAGCTTATTAACTTGTTCACTTAAAATGACAACTCATACATTCAAATATTGTAATGTGTTACTATAATGCTGTTTTATTATTTTTTTTATGTTAAAAAGTATTATCTAGTATGAATCCTTGTTGTTGTATTGACTTGTAGTATTATTTTAGATTACACACCAAAAACTGTCACTATATGATGATGATGGTACTTTTATACATTTATCTATTTAATATTTGCTAAGAATGATAATCCTTATAAAAATGATGTTGTAACTAATTGCAATTACCTACCCTTACAGACTGTTGATATAATTACCTCCCTTACAATTTCTAGGCTGTTGACATAATTATCTCCCTTTACAATTACGTTGATGTTGATAGATTACCCCGCCCCCTTTTAATTTCTTGGATGTTGATATAATTACCTCCCCTCACAATTTCATGTTTTTTTATAAGATTTCCTAATCTTACAGTTTCTTGACTTGATATAGTTACCTCCCCTTACAGATTCTAGACTTGATATAATTGCCTCCCCTTAAAGTTTCTTGACTTGATATAATTACCTCCCCGTACAGTTTCTTGACTTGATATAGTTACCTCCCCTTACAGCTTCTTGACATGACATAATTACCTCCCCTTATATTTTCTTGACTTGATATAATTACCTCCCCTTACAGATTCTCAACTTGATATAATTACCTCCCCTTATTGTTTCTAGGCTGTTGATATGAACACTTTAGCCTTACAAGCAGGAAATCCGCTGGGTTATGAGGTAAGGTCAAGAACTCTTGTTATATTTTAGCCAATATTACACAGAAATTGTTAGTGGCATGTATAATACAAGATGTTTTGTTGTCTAAATTCTGCTGATGTCTCTCCAAACCTTGACAAAATATCCAAATGATTTTGTAACAAAAAGTAATCAGTGTTTTCCTTGAAAATCTCTCAATGACTGATTTTTTAACCGAGGATTTTGTTGTAAAATTGTTGTGAATGTTTCAAAATCAAATCTTACATTTTACATGTACGTAGAAGCTGACGGTAAAATTGTGATTTACCATGGTTACCATAGTTACCATGTGGATAAAATCTTGATGAAAAACAACTTAATGTTTACTTATTAACAACTGATGCTATTTTGTTTCGTGGTTCTGTTAGTCAAAGTAAGTGGCACGTTTTATCGCCTATGATGGGTGTTTACATACAAACTCATGCAGACGTGCAAGGAGAAATATTAGAGATAATGTTGAAGCTGTATTTGTTACCCGGCGATCCGGATTCAAATCTTGGTCATGGCAGCTCATACCCCTCTATTAAGGGTTAAAAACAAAAGGATAATTTTGGACAAATTCACTGTTTGTGGTACTATGAAATAACAAAACTTGTTTAAAAAATGGCTAGTACGCTAATTTTTGTGACACAAAAATTATCCATATTCAAAATAGCATCAGTATATTTGTTACACATTTCACACAATCATGTCTGATACTATATAAAACACCATAAAAACTCGCACAAATTGTTATATTACACCAATCATTGACTGAATATAAAACTTGTGTTTTAAGATGAACGCATAGTTTAATAACAGATAGATTTTTAATCTGGTGCTGGTTCTGTCTTCGTCATCATTAATGCATGGACTCAAAGTGATTGGTTCCCCATTATACATTTCATAGATTCATATTTATCGAAAATCCGTCTAATGTTCATCTTAAAATTTTGTTTTAAAATTCAGGAATGGTTGGTGAGTAATGTAGAGGTTTTTAGAGAACCAAACTTCTGGTGCTCATGAAAATGTTTGTTTTGCCTTGAATTAATTCCATTAATAATTGTTATATATATATTTTATGCTTGTATGATATCAAACAACAGGCTGAATGAAGAATCCTGTGTGTTTCATGCCCTCTTATTACATCATTAACAAACATCTACTGTTGTTATACCTCTGTATAAGGCCAAACACTTGCTTAGTGTTTTTTTGAGTGTAGACTTCTGTTGTCAGGCACTATTGACTGAGTGTAGGAATTTATATTGGACATCTTTATACTGTTTGTATCAGGGGCAACAACTCTTACCAGACTTATCTAAATTGAATCAATATGCAATCATAGTTTGGGTCCTTTATAAAATATTCTTTTATGAGCAGAATTTATTAAATTCTCACACACAGTTTGTATGATTATTTAATCTTGGAGTGATGAAACTATTGTACTGTTGTATGATATTATGTTTTTCTACATTCATTGTTTACTTCATGTAATCAAACAATTTATTTAACTAAAAATCTTGTTTTCTTATACAGTTTCATCCTACCATGGTGCATGGGGCGGGATCGGTCTCAGCCAGCTTGCCACACCCTTCATTAGGGGCCACACCCATATTCACTAGCCCCCTGGGAGCTCTACCGCAGGTATGTTTAGATATTTTACTTTAACCCCAACCCCCAGTGTGCCAGCATTGACAAGCTTTAATCTATGCACATATTTACACATAGAGACACACAGACGGACACAAGGTTGTCCATTCTGCTTATTTCAGATGTGAAATCAATGTTAAAGCTAATGTGAATTAACCTGGGTGTGGACTTGTGTGTCTAACCTGAGATAATTATAAAGTCCAAATAGGATAATTATAATTATATAGTTTTCAAAAACTGACTTGACTGATGTTGTCATGGCTACTCCAATATAAAATGTCAGACAATATTTTTATTTTTTATGTCATTTTTATTCTTTACAATTTTGGCTGTTTTCCAATGACCTTGTTTTTTTTATCAAAATCAAGAATTTGAAAAAAAAATTAGTGAGATGTAGTGTTTCTGAGTAGATAAATTAATGAGATGTTAATATGTAAAACTATTTCTGATTGGATGAATTAATGAGATGTATACGTAAAGCTGTTTCTGATTGGATGAATTTCAGTTCTTTGCTTGGTGATCAGAATTTATGAATTAAATGAAATATGTCTATGAAATAAAGGGAAATAATTCAGTTTCCGAAGTGTTCTTACAAATCTTTATGATACCCTCAATATTTTAGCTCTAAATTATTTGACTTGAAGAAGTACACTTGGTACCTATTTGTGTTTAGTCTTGGTTGAATTGTACAACAATATCTGACTTCAAACCCATCATTACAAGTTTTAGAATCATGTGTACATATGGTAGATATAGTGAACTGTGTTTATATCTTTTTTTTTCAATTTTTATTTCTTTTCATTAAAATCATTAACACTTCCTCTTTTGTCTTATTTTACCATGTTATAATGTTGACACACTTGTGCATATAACATCAATTTGACACATATTTTAATATCTATATAATTGTTACATTTTTTTTGTATAAATTATATATTTTATAGTCACACCATCTTGCTTAATTTTCCACCACATGTTAGCATGGCCATACCTAACCTTCCTCGTTTTCTTGTTACAATTTAATGTTTTATTTACTTATTCTGTCTAACCAGACCAGCTTCAAATGTTAAAATAATGCTAATAAAATATTGCTAATAATTTTTATACATTCTTCATAAAAGCTCAGATTTTGAAAATAATGCTCGATATTGCTGTAAATTTTTATAAATTTATTTAAAGTGCTCAAAGTTTGAAAATAATGCTTGATAATGCTTGTGATGTTTATAAATTCTTCAAAAAAGCTTAAACTTTGAAAATAATGCTCGATAAGGCTCATAATTTTATAAATTTTTAAAAATTTTGGAAATAAAACTCAAGATTCATAAACATTCTTAAAAATCCTCTGTGTATAATGGACGACTGGCTCTACTTGATTTTTTGTATTATTATTTTATCAAGATCGGAACTTGTTCATTACTTGTATTTTTGTATTTTTTTTGCCAAAAATTTGGTTTCTGGCACTATTCTGTAAAACAGAAAATAAAGAAATTGTAACTGATTTTTTAAAATCATTCGGAGTTCTTCCCTGGTTGTAATCAGCAAGTTAGCGATAAGCCCCTGAATAACGCTTTCTGCATTGTGTATATTTTATGTTTGTAAACTTTTCTGGAACCCTATTCTACATCAATATTTTCTGTTTTTTTCTCTAATCTCAGATGCACGTAGCCATGGGAAAGGTAAGCTATCTATTCAACAACAACAACAAACAAACATTTAGTGATGAATTGCACTAAATTGTCTCACTTTAATCTTTGTGAAATTTTATCATTATTAAGAAGAATGTTATATTCTGTGACAAAAGTTGTGTCTCTTGATTTGACGTCTTTCATATCCCCTAGTGGCCATGGATATAAGTCTTGCCTCGGTCCTGCATCACACAGTTTGTCCCCTCAATATTTCCTGCAAGTCATTTCCCCACCCACATTGTCCTATGCCATGCCTGCTCCGTGTATGTCATACAGTTGAATTGTAGCATTATAAGATAGAAATATGTCTGACCTGCTATCATGTATTTATGTTTTCCGATGTTTGTCAAAGTGTTTGAATATAAGATTTTGTTAAAGTATCAGTAATGTGGCATTGTAGTCATGATTCATTGAGTGAAAACATTCATTTTCATCGGTTTGAATTCTTGACTGGTACCTGGTGCATCTTATTTTTGATTGGCTACTATTCTGGACTGGTTCCGCACATGTCATTTTATGTTCCATTACTTATAGGGAGTCAGTAAAATCATTACACCCACATTTGAGACTGGTCAACTTTCACACTCCTTATTTGGCATGATGAACACATTTATTTCTACCATAACTTCATATAATACGAAAGATTTGCACAGTTTTATGTTAAATTTATCACATTATCCAGAGCGACATTTCTCCATTTTTATACCACTGTTTATTTTGTTGTGGCACAATCCCTGTGAGTTACAATATTTGATTTTTAGCCGGAATCCTTCATGTTTAAATACAGTAAAAGATTTACATGATAAAAAAACTAATTAAACTGTCCGACAATTTTCCTAGCACTTGTTTTTCTTTCATTGTTGGATACTGTTCCCCACCCACATCGTTACACAGTGAACTATTGAAATTACCTGAGTAGCTTGTGTCACGTCTGATTGATTACTGAAGTAATTATGTACATTTTGGCATTCTTAAACCAGACACTGTTCAAGCAATAATAAAATCGTACTAATTACAAGGATATTGATCTATACAGGTTCTTCAGTGTTAATTATTGAGACAATACTTAAGTTTGATTGCTAGAAATTTGTAGATATTTTCTGTTTGTTTTATTTGAATACTTGTGTACTTTGAAACTTAAGCATTGTAAATGTCTCAACATTTACATGTAGCTAGCTTCTATCTAGATAGATTATAGTAACCAGTCTAAGGTAATAAGTCTATAGTAACCAGTCTGTGGTAATAAGTCTTTTGGACCCAGTCTATGGTAATAAGTCTATGGTAACCAGTCTATGGTAACCAATCTGTCAGTCTTTATTTTAAGATTAAAATATGTACAAACTATAATTTAATGAGTCCTTACAGCTTATCTTGGAACTTCTATTTCCTTAATATTGAGAAATTTAACTATTTAAAGGTTAATAAATTAAATATGTTAAGTTTCTTTGTAAACAAGTATTCTATGAATGTATTGTAGATACATATACATGTTATAACTTGTACACATGTCATAGTCATCCTGCACGAGCTTCATGCACTCTGCTTCTTCATGTAGACCTGGCTTTATGTTTGTAGAGCTTTTTATAGAAGTCCTTGACTACACATGATCATCACAGACATTCTGTATGTGTTTATATACCAAACTTGTCCAATATATGAACAAACTGTTAAATTATTTCATTTAAATAACTGTGTATTATTACATATTTATAGAAATGTATTTTTTGTGTAAGTTTATAGCTATATGAATCTTTTACTGAAAATTTTACATCAAGATCCCTTGATTTTCAAGATATTTGCAGTCCATGTTAACAATGTATGTGTGTATAACACGTTATATAACACTGTCTGTGATGCTTGTGGTTTATTCTGTCAGCCATCTTTAAAATACCGCTGTTTGCATTACCAACCACCCCACATATTGACCAGAACTTAATATATAGAATTAAGAATATAATTTGTAAAAAAATGAAAAAGATGAAAAAAATGTGAACAATTTTCAACAATAAAAAGTATGATTGATTTATTGACCAAATTGCAAAAATTGTGGGTGGGGTACTGCAAAAAAAATCTTAGTTTAAAGATGGCCTTCTTTTTCAGATCTTTCTCTACACTGTCATCATTGTGTCATTATTCTGTCATTTATTTCACATTGTTTAACTATCTTAATAATTTTATGCAACAACAGTACTAGAAGTGTAATTTATACGAACTTTAATCCAGCCTACCATGCACACGTATATATCTCTGTTACTATAGGGTGTGAATGGATCCGCCTCCAGCCCCGGCTTACCCGGTACATCTACTAATACTCCCTGTTCTACTCTCTTTGTTGCAAACCTAGGGCAGTTCTCTTCAGAACAAGAATTGAAAGATTTATTCAGCAGGTAGGTTGTCTCCCCTTATGACGAAAAAAATCAAATTTCACGTTTCCCCCCCAGATTTTACGCAATGTTCAAGATTTTTTTTTCAATGATGAGCTAGATACATAGGAGAATGAACTGTAAACATTTTTGTTCACTTTGAGGTTTTTACTTTTTTGGATACGTTACGCTGGTTATCTCTTGTTCTCGAGCTCGGGCAATAATTTTCGGTTTTATTTAAAGAAATTGTTGACAAAATTGAATTATGTAATGATTATATGAATAGAACTTGCTCAGGTACACTGTTTGAAAGTTAACTTTTTTTCTCTTTTTTGCCTGTTTTTAACAACCTGGTTAATATTCTCATAACTTTTCTGTTTTTTATTTTGTACAATCTACCCTTGAACTTTATCTCTGTAGGATTGTTGCCTTTTATTTTAGAATAAAACCCCTGTCAGGCTGATCTGATCAATTTATTAACCAAGTAACTTTTTTCTCTATAATCTTTCCTATGTATCTAGGTGAATTTATAGTTTATTCTTGTTGGCACTTGTTTAGTTGATTTTGTAACAAATCAATTCATGGCATTCACCTGCTCTACAGTAAACTTTATCAAAACTTAGATTTCTGACCCCTCAGAAATGCGATTTCTGACCCTCAGAACTTAGATTTCTGACCCTTAGACCTTAGATTTCTGACCCCTCGGATCTGTGATTTCTGACCCTCAGAACTTAGATTTCTGACCCTTAGAACTTGGATTTCTGACCCTTGGAACTTAGATTTCTGACCCTCAGAACTTAGATTTCTGACCCTTAGAACTTAGATTTCAGATCCTTGGAAATTTACATTTCTGACCCCTTGAATCTTACCCATCTGATCCTGGAAATTGAACTTTTTGACCCCTGAGCAACTTACATTTTTGGCCCGGCATGAAAGTAATATTTCTGATTTCTCAGAACTTATGTTTCTGACCCCTGAAAACTTACATTTTTGACCCCTTGGAAATTTAGCTGCCTGACCCCTATTCTAAACTATTAAATTTGATTCCAGTTCATAATTATTGTCAATGTCCAGTTTTTAATGTTTTACTTTTTTTTATTCTATGGGTTGAGTGCCGTGAAATGTTTTGTTTTCAATTTTACATCAATCAATTTCAATTATTATTAGTTTTATCTATACCCAAACTTTATCATTTTTTTACGAAAATATTTAATCACTAAATTCACTGAAATGCTTGTGACACTTTCTATTATATTTATTTGTTTAAATCCACACAAAAAAATCAGAAACATGGGAAAAATGAACTAAATATCTGGGGATTTTATCATCACTTGTTTTATTTTTCCAAGTCAGGGCAGTACTTGGCATTTTGAGTGCTTCAGGACAGCTTGATTTATGAGCTAGAATACGTCTAATAAATGTGTCTTAATTACATAAAAAATATTGAATTTCATGAGTGAATCCATTATAAATTATTAATCAAAGTCCCATTGATGTGAAACTTTTAGCATGGTTTATTTATATTTTTTTTTATTTTACTTCATGGAAAATTCTCTCTTTGTAGCTTTCAGGGATTCTCGAGGTTAAAAATGTACAATAAAGGTGGCTCTCCGGTAGCTTTTGTAGAATTTCAGGTATAATCTATAAGTATAAGTTCTCTAATTGGCCAGTTTATAAATAGGAGTTCTCTGATTGGCCAGTCTATGAATAGAAACACTCTGATTGGCTGGTCTATTAATAGAAGTTCTCTGATTGGTCAGTCTGTTCAAAGAAGTTCTGATTGGCCAGTCTTTAAACAAAAGACGTCTGATTGGTCAATATATTAATAATAATTACAAATATAAGTATTTCTATTTGAAGATATCTGATTGGTTCGTCTACATTCATGCACATAGGAAATTTTGAACTGATTTAAACATCACTATTTTCCTGATTTTATTAAACAGTAAAATTTGATGAGGACATCTTGTCACAAACTGACAACATCCGCATTCAACATTATCAGAAATTTATCCATATATTAAAGATTAATTTGTGAAGCCTTGAGAAGCCTTATCGTTAGTTAAACACTGTATTTGTATTATGTCCAGGAACTAAAGAACGCAACAGAAGCAATGAATCGACTTCAGGGCTTTGTCCTGTTGTCGTCTGATCGTGGGGGTATACGTATAGAATATGCTAAACATAAAATGGGCGAGGTTGTATCTGCGTAATTCTACAGTACGTGATTTCATTAGTTGGTATGAAGCACGAGATTTTTTTCTTATTTTTGTCGTTGAGGGAATTTTAATATGAATTTCTGGGATGGTTCTATACTGTCACGTGTGAGTTTTTTCTGACAGAGAATTTTTAGGGGATATATGAAAAATTGCGTGAAATGTTTTTGATTGAATTTGTTACACTTTTGATGATTTTATTCTTTTTTCTGTCCATTAGAACTGCTTAGTGTGAAATTTCTGTTTTGTAGACACTCTTATTTCTCACAGAACTTACTTAGATATGTTCACACTGCATGTAAAATCCCTTACTTCTGATTGGGTGAATGGGCGGCACATGATGCCTAAATATAGTAACATAGTCACATGATTGTATCTCTTTGTCTTACACAGCGTATGGATTTCTTTTTTTTTCTCTATGCTTTTATATTTTCTCTGTTTTTATGTCCTGGTTTTTTATATCTGTGAGTTTTGCCTATCGTAGTACTGCATCACATGCACCTATTTCTCACACATGATACACTGTGTATGATATAACTGCATTCTCTGTATTAACAAGGATTTCTACTAAAATATCCATAGAAACACCCCTCTCCTATGTGTGGAGGTAATTTATGTTCAATGCAAGGTGATAAACTTCACTCTTCTCGAAGTAGGTGATAATATTCACTTTCCATTCCAGGACGTGAGAAAGTTCACTCTTCTGGAAGAAGGTGAAAATGTTCACGTTTCATGTAAGAAGGTGAAAAAGTTCTCACTTGTATATCAGAATTTTCGCTTATTTTAAATTTAAGTTAGTGTGCTTGTTTATAAAACAAAACATCTTTATAAGATCTGTCTTATGTGTGTGGTAACTCTTCAATTTCGATAGTGAATAAGATAAAAAAATATTCAAAAAAAGAAGTCTTTTAAATTCATTTCTGTTAAACAATTGTATATTGAGCCTTTTAGAACTATACGATATTATGCCTGATTTTTTGTTCTTAAAACTTGTCACATAATTAATGTGCAAAGACTATAAATTAATGATAAATATTTATCTATATTTTAATGAAACATCTTTGTTACTATGGTTACTTAAAATGGATAATTTTACAATGTGTAGTATTTTTTTTACTGTCATGTAAATCTTGGTTCTGTTTTTATTTTTTTGTATCAAAAGCGGACTTGTTGAAGATTCTCGAGTATCATGAGTTTTATTTACACATTAGATCTTTTGTGAGAGATGCCAGTTAGGACTGTTTCCAGTTAGATTCCCATATTAATGAATTTTTGCAGTTGTTTCAGTTAAAGCTAAGACTGCTGTCAGTTCATGTTGTATAGATTACATTCTGACTTGAGTGTACTAGATTTTGTGAGAAATTAAAAAGAACAGTTTTGAAAGTTTATTGTCAAATAATACTTGATGTTCTGATATTGAATGAATGACATTGCCATGGTTACTAAATACCTAATTTTGGTTTTTAGCCCCCCCCCCCAATTAAATATTGAATTTTTTTGTAAAAAAATTGAGATAAAAAAAAGTACTGAAGAAGCTCATTTCTTGTTTATTTCTAATGCTTATGTAATATGAAAGTGTTTACCACCCTGTGCAATTGAAAGTGCAGTCATGATTTATAATGTTGTCAAATTTGAGAAGATTATTAATATGTCTAAATCCCAATAGTTAGATAGAGTGATTGGTTTGTTCCTCGCTACTTTGTTATTGACTGAAGCGCCGTGTCTGGTCAGTATGAAGTATCAAGTGTCCGAAGTCTGCAGTATATATTCTGTGCTCCCTGTGTATGAATAAATTAAATTTTCTGGTGTATGAATACATTGGTACAGTGTATGAATACATTGGTCTGGTGTATGAATACATTGGTCTGGTGTATGAATACATTGGTCTGGTGTATGAATACATTGACTGGCATATGAATACATTGGTCTGGTGTCTGAATACATTGGTCTGGTGTCTGAATACATTGGTCTGGTGTATGAATACATTGGTCTGGTGTATGAATACATTGTCTGGTGTATGAATACATTGGTTAGTGTATGAAAACAATCCTGACAAAATTAGATGAAATAAAATTAAGGAAGAAAAGTCTGACATTCAGGAAAACTGGAAACCTTGTTGGTGTTTTGTTCAATATGAAAGTTGTAGGACAGAAAGTTTCAATCTGTGACTATGATACTGCTATACATCATAAATTATCTGTCAGGATGTAACTATGTAGATAGATGAAAACTTCCATCTGTACCAAACCTTTGTGAGACAAACATAGGCAGTATAACATGTTAAAATTCCCTGTAATAAGTCACATCATACCATTCTTAGATAATTTATCATTAATTCTTTTTTAATTAAGTATTTCTCCTTTTTTCTTGCTGTTTTCTAACTTGACACTATCATATAAAATCTACACAATTATAATCAGAACCCGATTTCACAATCATACAAAACTAATTTTAGAAATTTTGATGTGGTTGCTATAGTAACATATTAAATTATGTGTTTATATTTTACAGGCAAAGAGAGAAGAAATGATGAGCCCAGCACAATCACCCCCTCTGTCTGTGATGACGTCGTAGTGATTTATCATGTGACTTAGTCATGTGACCATATCATGTGACCAGACATTGCGCAATCAGGATTGTTGTATGTATGTTTTGATGGATTTAGGCGCCACGGAAAGGAACTCTTATTTATTGAACAATCAGATTATATAACAAACTATGTGTGTGTTATACTGTTTATATTTATGACAATTTATATGAATCTGTTTATGATATTATCTGTTTTATGTCATATGACTCGTACAAAGGAGTCAGAATTTTTTTCATAAATTTATAACTTGTTTGTTATTTGAACTTGTAGTATAGGTTAACAAAACTTGTTACATGAGGCGGAGGGTTTAATGTGTGTGCAGTGTGTTAGTTTGTGTCTACAAGATTTGTCAGCTTGCATCAAACTAGAAACAAAATAAAAACAAAGTATTGAACATTTGCTTAAGTCCAAGGAAACATCGTCTTAAATTAAGATTTTCGTAAACTTAAATGATGCTGATTTAACGCATTTCGTCTTTTTTTCAAATCTACGGAAATTTTGTCATCTTTTCTTAGTTTTAGTAAATTGTAAATTTTAGTAAATTTTAGTAATTTAGTATATTCATTACATTGAAACGTTCAGGAAGTATGTCTGACGTTTGTGGTTCTGTATAATGTAGTGCAGTTTGACCAATCTTGTTGACAGGTTAAGTTATATAAATCTTATATATATATACATATATTTGTTTGTTCATTCCAAATTACTTGTACAGTGTACTGATGCGTCTTGACGCCATCTTGTAGATATTATTGTTATATATTGAGTATTTTGGGTGATTTTTTTTGTTTCAATTACGACATTGTTCATGTTTTTTTATCTCCTTTAAAGATATAATTTGTTTAAAGATCTCTGTCAGTTAACTGAGTTTTGTTTGAATTTTACGATGTTGGTCTTGCGTTGAATTCTGTTGAACCATTTAACGACGTACTCAGTTCACGTTGAATCACTCATTGTTTTATAAGTGCTGAAGACTCACGTTGTGGACTATAAACGAGCCTTGAAGTGCTCAGATTGGAATTCCCTAATAAAAATCGACTGAGATAATTCTTTAAGATCCGAGAACACAGGGTCACAGTTCTATGTAGGGATATATCGGTGGCCTTCCTGTTTAGATGACATGAGTGATAAAAAATCTAAAAATTCAGGAAATTTTTGCATTCAAAGCTGGAGTTTTTGTTCATTAAGAAACGTGACGTTTAAGATTATAATATGTGTAACGTCAGGATAAGACCCATATGATTAACTATGTGAAGGTCTTTCATCTATCGTATGATCAATTTGTGCGGGTACTTCAAATTTATGCTAATGTTAAAATTTTAAAAGCTTGCTACGTAACTACTTTCATGATAATTAAATATGATGTTTTTAATTGAGCGATTGAGGCATATTTGATGTTTATGTTATGCTGTATTCTTGGAAGCTAAAAAACTGTCCGCCATTTTTTTTTAGATAAATACAATCAGTAGTTTGGAGTTAGGAACATTGTAATCCTTCGTGGTCAACAATAAGCATTGAGTAAACTATAAGATTTTTTCCGTCCATGAAGGTGAAAAAAAAACATATCTTGATTAACTCTCACAAATCCACCATTTTTTGAACTAAGGTCATGGTCAAATCAACTGCAAGGTCAAGTTGGTTTCCATAACGACCTGAATTCACTGTATGGCTGGAGGTTAGTTCACTTTTATGCACACAGTAACACAATGAAATCACTGGTTAAAATTTCACCTTTAATAAAAGTAACTTTAAGTTGTTAAATATATTGAAAATTTGTCCATTTTTATCGCTTTTTTGTTGCGTCTGCTTTAAGAATGTGAATTAGACAAGGACATTTTGGTCTCAGTATGTAAATCACAGTTTTCATTGTGTCTATGTTGTTATGGTGATGTCGTGTTATGTGCTCATTTCTTTAATTTTGTACATATTGGAGTTCAGCTCCAATGGCGGAGCTTGATCTAAAAATAGCACACTGATCATGTGACCCTAGAATATCAATGACGCACCTTATCATTAGAGGCATTTGCTAAGAGTTTATACGTGATTGTCATGATTTTACAAAAAAAAACTCATTATGATTACAATTTTAAAAAATTCAAAACTTCAACCACCGTTGTAAAAAAAGTCATCACATTAATTGGGTCAGGTAAATATCATTGTTGTAGTTACCATGGATACGTATGCAAGGTTGTGACCCCCGGTTAATCCTCTCTAAATGCTCCTATGTTATACAACGATAGATTTTGATCGAAAGTAGATGTCATTTTTTGCTGTACCTGTTTCATGATAGTATGCGCATCATGTTCAATATGTTCATATTGTCTTAGAACCGTCAGTTGTTTAACATAATCATCATAAAAAGTTCTATACAACATTGTTGATTTAACCGCCAATAAACATCTCGAAGTTTCTCATCAAATTTGGTACAAAATCAGTGAAAAAAATCCAGAAATTCGGAAATATTTGATTGAAATCATGTGAGTGTGTAAAACTTGAACTACATCTGTGGAAGTTTTGCTGTGTTAAACCATCTGTTATTGGTTAAAATGACATTATTAATTGTTCATTAAAAAATTGCTGTATAAGGCATCAACAAGAAGTGGATCTTTATAAGTCTGACTGTTGTCTCTAGTCGTGTATTTTATTAAAATTTGTGTTAAAACAACCATGTTGTATAAAAAAGATTTTTAATTGAAAATTTCATATTTTGTGTACATCTACAAGAATTCCTGTAGATTTTCCTACAAACTATACATATATATCAAGCATAATATTTATCTTAAGTATGGATTTATGCAATATAAGTGCAATCATGATTCATTTTTGCCTTAAAATAAACGACAAGCCTTCTCCTTCTTGTGTGACACATCACGTTAGTGTACATGTTGTTTTCTCAGTGTTTAACTTGTGTATTTATTTGGGCTTTGGGTCATGTAGTGTTCACAAGGAATTCTAGCCATGAAAACTAATGAAGTAATGTTTATACTGGTCGTGCTTGATAAATTAACTCTTTAACTGAATAAAATGTTATTATGCATTGATTTGAGTCTTAAAGGATGTGTACCAGTCAACATTACAATGTAAGCTGTCCGATACTGAGACAAGGGCTGTGATCTTCATCTCCAGGGTGATATGTCTTAGCCCGAGAACCAGTCTGAGAATTCAAGCATTTCATTGGTTGCTTTTGAACTTCAACTTGAAGTTTGACCAATGACAGGACTGTTTACAAACACTGGCTGTCAGACTTGTATAAATTTGTGACTTGGGAACATGTGTGTATTGTTTCATGTCTTACGTTATGATAATAGAAATGTTGTTTTAAGCAATAATTAAAGATTCATACTTCCTTATATGGACTTTTATGATCATTTCTTCCTTCATGTATTTGTTTTAATGGAAGTTTGTAACAAAAGTTAGCAATAAATTCATGCAATAATAGAAATAATAATACATTGTATTCTTTGTGTTTTACTCACGGATGCAAACTTCAACGAAATTCTTAGTTCTGTATTTTACATAAGGAGATTGTTCTGTGATTTGTTTTATTGACAAATTAAAATATTTATGTATGTGTGAAAAATAAGTATTGTGTGTATGTGTGATGTCGTGTGATATGCTTGAAAGGGTCATGTGACATATTGTTTGTGTCATGTGATGTATTGTTAGTGTTATGTAAAACATATTCCTAGCTGTCATGTGACCCTACCTTTAAAAAATTTGTGTCATAAGGTGAAGAGTGCTTTACATTGTCACATGACAACTTTGGATATGTCATGTGACATAGTCATGTGGCGGGCATTCTAATGTCATGTGACTGTGTATAAATGTCTGTAAGTGGACATATCATAATAGTTCCAGGTTGTTACCGTAGTTACCATGTATAATTCATTATGCTATATACACAGATTACATTCAGACTGTGTGTTACAGTAAAGATTTGCAACAATTAATGGTCCGTTCAGTTCAGTTCTGTTCTGTTCAGCTAAAACCTAAAATGACAACATTGTCATTCTGAGCTTGGTGAATATATTCTGTTATACACTGTGACTAATCATTTTATATTTAATAGTTGAAATAACCATATTTTTAAGTCAATGACGCAAAACGTGAGGTTGACCTGAATTTTTCTAAGGTGGTTGCCATAGTTACACAAAAACTATTTTCAGGATTTGTTCTAAATGTTTACTGTCACAGTACATGCTGGATGTAATTTGGTTTTACGTGAATATATTATGAATAATTACGTTCTATATTATTCTATGAAGCAGATTGAAGCTGTTTCTGTGTTCTTACAGTATCAGGGTATTTAATACAACGTCTCAAATTTGTTTGTTTTTTTTTCTTAAAATACTGTATATACACAAATACACACTTGTTTATCCTAAATATTGAGATTATGTAAACAGCACGAGCATATTTACTCTATGCAATTCTAGCTTGTTAATTTTGTATGAAGGTTTAATGCATCAATTTACAAAGAATATACGACATTGTTACATGTATGATGACATTGTTACATGTATGATGACATTGTTACAAGTATGATGACATTGTTACATGTATGATAATATTGTTACTGTATGATGACATTGTTACTGTATGATGACATTGTTACTGTATGCTGACATTGTTACAAGTATGATGACATTGTTACTGTATGATGACATTGTTACATGTATGATGACATTGTTACTGAATGATGACATTGTTACATGCATGATGACATTGTTACATGCATGATGACATTGTTACTGTATGATGACATTGTTACTGTATGATGACATTGTTACAAGTATGATGACATTGTTACATGTATGATGACATTGTTACAAGTATGATGACATATTTACAGTATGTGACAATGTTACTTGTCTGTTGAGAATTAGGTACAAATAAGTTTGGTCCACATATTTATCAGAAGTTTTTAAGTTAATTCTCATGTCAATAAGAAATGTAATCAATATTAACGTATGACTCTCTTATTCTAGTTACAATAAGCTCGTTACTTCTTCATACCAAATTAAGTGTCTTATATAACATACCTTTAAAATTGCACATTTTTTACATTAACAATAAAATGTTAAAAAAATGCTGACAAAAATTAGTGAATTTTAGAAGTTCTTCATGCTATGCGACTATCAGCACATTTCCAAATTGTCCGAAATATGATAATTCTGCATTAAGGCTGTCGTAGACTCTCTTATTCTAGGTATAAGCACTGTATCTATATACACACACAGCACCATGAGAATGTCCGCTTGTATCAGTAGATTTAACATTTAACAGTGGCTGATATCTGAGAGATGTTTTAAGTATACCGGTAGACGTGGAAGAAAGGAGACATGAATAAATCAATTAAAACATAGATTAAAACTGGCATGTTTAAAATGTGAATACAAATCAAATAGTTCAGATATACTATGTTCGATAATAAAAATTAGATTTCTGAAATCCTAGTTATGATATAAAATCAAATTACAGAGTTCTATGTTATTTGTATGAGGGTTGTTTAAACATTGTCTGTAGTTCAGTGTTCTGTCATTTAGTTGTTTCTTAGTATTTGATGTTGTGTTGTACCAACATTGTATGGTTTCAATTGCCAACGATTGTATATATATAAATTTTTTAACGACCCCCTTTTTGATATGGATGGGACAAATTAGTTCAAATGTATTTTACCCTTTTATAGTGTAATTGGAATGCACCATCAACGAAATTAAGAACTTCTTGAAAATATACTATGGTCTCTGATTGGTTAGTTTTGATCACAGTTTTACAATTGACCAATGACATGGCTCCATAGCTTGACCATTTGTTTCATGGTCTCTGATTGGTTAGTTTTGATCACAGTTTTGGCTTTTTGTAACTTTACTCTTTACAAGCATATCAACTTTATTATTCTTATCTTGTAAAATGTTTATCATTTTTGTTTATGTGTGAATTGTTTTATTGAAGACATTTTGATGCAGGCATGTCAAAGGTAAAAATTAGTTTTTATACCAGTTTTAGGTTGTAAATCTGAGTTAGAGTCCAGTCTAAAATTCCTAGTCTCTGATTGGTTGGTTCATAGCAAGACTTTGTAATTGACCAATGTTGAGCCAACATTTTGAGACTGGTCTCCAAGTTTTATAACTTTTGACCTTCTAACTTGAAGTTTATGTTCACATTGTATTTGTAGAGTGAGACTATGATTTCAGGATAAAACAAATACATTAATAGTTCTGTGCATGTCATTTATCTTCATGCAGCATGTTACGCGTACAATACTTTTTATTATACTGTAGAACATCAAGGTGGATAACTCTTGTTCTAGGTTGCTCAGCAACCAAAACTAATGCTTTTGAACTGATTTAGTCGAGTTATCAATTTGATATTTGTTGAATAACAAAGAACCATACTTTAGACAATACTTTTCAATTATTGAATTAAAGCGTTATTTTCAAAAATTCTTTACTCAATATCAGTGGAAGTCTGAATTTACGTCAATGACTTTATAAGGTCATGAGCACTCCACCTTGTTGTTGTTGTTGTTTTTTGTGAAGAAAACATTCCAGTTGTGTTTAAATACTAGATGTTGATTTTCCTGGTTGTATGTTTAACTAAATGCTCAGATATATAACACATTAGTTACACAATGCAGGTCAGTTACCATGGTGACACACATCCATGGTTGAAAAGCTTGAGTTCAGTCTCGGCTCTCGAAGCTAGCGTACAATCTTAAAAGTAAATGTCCAACTCACTTGGACTTTTCTCGAGTAAATTTAGATAAAAAAATTGTGTCTCATGAAAAGAAAATAAACTTACATTCTTTCCGAAGAAGGGAAATGAGATTTGAGCCGAGATTAACCTCATGTTGTGTAACTGGATGATGTTCTCAGTGTAAGTTTTATGCTACACATCATAGACTGATTTATTAGATAACTTATTCAATGTGAAGAGTAGCATAAGTGTAGTCATAGATTTATGTTTAGATAAGATAATGTAAATCAAACATTCTGATTGGATAATTATGAATAATTAACAAGAAAACTAGCCAATTTGAATGAAGGTTACAAAAATTTGAGCTATATTGCATATTCTTAATGGTTGTGATTTAAAAATTTGAATCACTTCTTAAAACTGCATTAATTCAATTGACACTTAATTTGGAAATAACTCTAAATATAAGTAATTATTATTGTATAGTTTTTATGTACGGTATACATTATATATTTATTGTGCTGTGTTTTTTTTCTTTGCTCAAAGCAATTTATATCAAAATTGTTATAATTGTGTATTGTGTGTTTAAAAATTATGACTTAGTGTATGAACGTTTTTTTTTCTTAAATATGCAAAAACATGTGTTGTGATGCTAATGTGTAGCAGAGAGAATTACATGATAAAATAAAACCTGGTGACTTGTTTTTTCTTACAACAGCTGAAAGTGACACAATGCTTTCATCTTGTAACTATGGCTGGTTTGCAGAAGCCTAAACAATGCAAGACATTGGGATAACACATTTTCTCTAAATAAAGGCTAGACATAGATAGCCAAGTTAACAGTTACTTGACCCTGGAACTCTACACAACAAAGTCCCTGTGAGGACAGGGCGTTTTTTTTATGGGTAGGGGAAGGGACCTTTCTTAAATTTGGGGAAAAAATAACTCAGTATTTTTGCAAAAGGGGAAGGAAATACTTGATGTGAACTGAATTTTGGGGGAAATCTGCATGAATTGAAGGATTTTTTCCTGAGGGGAAGACGCCTATAAACGGCCCTTGCTATAGAAGGAAAAACAGCCCTGGAGGGGAAATAAGTTGTTACCTGTGTAGAACAAGGTTAGTACTATAACGGAATCCAAGAAATCGTGGTTAAATTAGCTGGCCACTGGCATATTGAAAACGGTGTAAAAAGAATACAAAATCAGTATTTATGCTAATGATACAGACTCCCATCATCTATGTGGGTACAAATAATAATTTGTAAACCATAACACAGATTTACCTGAAGAAATTGAAATACAACCTATGAGAGAAACAGAAACTTCACTAAAAACAGTGTCCAGTATTGTATAAAGTGTCTAGCATTGTATAAACAGTCTAGTATTATATAAACAGTGTCTAGTATTGTATAAAGAGTCTAGCATTGTATAAACAGAGTCTAGTATTGTATAAACAGTGTCTAGTATTATATAAACAGAGTCTAGTGTTGTATAAAGTGTCTAGTATTGTATAAAGAGTCTAGTATTATATAAACTGTGTCTAGTATTGTATAAACAGTGTCTAGTATTGTTTAAACACTGTCTAGTATTATGTAAACAGTGTCTAGTATTGTTTCACTAATCACTGACAGTAAATGTATCAACATATAACAAGACGAGTGATAACATAGTGTGAAGGTCTTATTTTGTCATACAAAATAAGTAGATAATTTAGTTCATCAAGAAAAAGGAGATCTTCCATACCTTGGATCTCATTAAATTGCACAAACACAAGTTTTACGATTTAAAGGTGACATAATGGAACAATTCCTATCCTGAAATGTGTGTCGTGAAACATTCATTTCTCCACCAGTCCAACGTAAGTTTACAATATTTACATCAGTAGAATGTAAGTTTTAACCAAGAGATATGAAAGAATATAAATAAGACGAAATAAACAACAAAATGAATTAGTGTCAGTTACAAGTGCATAATATGTCACTATGTTAACATCAAACATTTAAAACCTTTGACCTTTGTTTGTACTTAAATCAATTACAAAAGACACAATTATCAATGCAGTACAATAATTGGAGGATTTCATATCATATCAAATCTGTGTATATCTTAGATACTCCTGCGATACACAGTCTACTGGCAGGGCTTTTCTTCACAGGTAGGGGAAGGGGCCTTTCTTCAATTTGGGGAAAAAACAGTATTTTTGCAAAAGGGGGAAGAAAAAAATTGAAACAAATTGAATTTTAGGGGAAATCTGCGTGAATTTAAAGATTTGACAGAGGGGAAGACGCCTATTAACAGTCCTTGTCATAGAAGGAAAAAAAGCCCTGACTGGTCTAATATTTTACACAGTACAACAACCAAGAAACAATACACAGTTACACTTTATAACCATCAAAATTATCCTTTGTAACTTTCAATAAACAAGTTCATTCAGATCTGTGACTTACAAATGCTACAAGTATGTAAATATAACAGACTGCTACGAAATCTCCCTAATCAAATAACGAAGCATCTATTACAGTATATTCCTTCAAGGCAGAACAACAACATATCTGTACCAGTAACATAGTTCTGTGTTATACTAAAGAGAAGACAATATGAAGATTTAGTTCTTTCCTGTGGATCCAAAGCCACCATGACCCCTCTCCGTAGCATCCAGCGTCTGATATAGAACAAACATTAATTTTAGTTGTTTTATCACAAAATGTGGACTTACTTAGAACACAACAAGAGCTAATGATGAAATAAATACAGGTAAAAAGGAATTTGTCTAAAACAAAAACTACAATATTTACTTATATTTTTATCACTGGGGTTTTACCTTGCACCAGCAGCAAGGGTCATTTAGCAATTTTCCAGCTGTATTTTTAAACATTGGGTTTGATGCCGTTTTTCAACATTTTTTCAGTTATATACCGTGACTGGTTCACCTGACCAGTTTTCCTGGACTGTATACTAACCAGTACTAACTTACCCTTCCACAAGGAGCTGGCAACTTCCCCACATATGGAGAAAAATCGACATTTTTTGTCCAAATTTTCAGAGAAGGGTATGACCTACCGCGACCGGGATTTAAACCCGGATCTCCGTCCAGCGCACTAACCACTTGACCACGCCCATTACAAACACTGGTGAGGTATTTGCCATGCCATCTTGACATGCAATGCTCATTCAAACACTTCCTTATTTGCTGGAAATCATAACATACATTTGTAACACATTTCAACAAATCGTTTTTGTGTGCGAGTGTTGCAATTTACTTTGATTGGAAATACGACAATAACCAGAGATCTATCTGTCTCTACCACCATCAAAGTTAAAATTAAATAGACCCACAAACAATATAATTACTCTAAATATTATACCTTAAATACTGTTAGTGTTTTTTCTGATTTTTAATTATAAAGAATATCTTACAATCAGCTAGAAATTTAATTGGAAGCTATTTCGTTTCTTATTACATATCTCTATTACTTTTATATTCATCGCAACAAACAACTTTCTTTTATTCACATTATCTAGTGTAGATAGTACGATTTTTCACAGCTTGATATTTGACATTGATATTTACTGTGAGATTTTCAATACATTCCTTTACGCTTTCATTTCTGCTTTTAATTCAACTGTACAGAAATGAGCGCAATACGATGAAACCTCTTCAATACATGAAAAATTGAGCTAAATTGAAAGGTTTTCGGATTGGAGGTGGTGCTTGCTTTATGGCGTACGATTTCAATTGTTTTTACAATGTATTTGAATAAGGATGAAACCAGAACATTTGCTATTTTCGGATATGAGAAATTCGGCTAAAACAGGTTCATGTATGATTTCATCAGTTTGTGGTAATTTGTCACCGTACAGTATTGTCATATTTCCTGGTTGCTACGAATCTTTCGCTGTTTTAACAGACATAGTTGACACTTGGGTATGTGATCATTGCTTGTATAAACGTATGGGTAGCAACGAAATGGTCTAAACAAACTTTGTGTTAACTATCAATGGTCTGCGAACATACATAAACAAAGTACCATTGCCAATAAAACTTTAAAAAATGTATTTATACTAATAAACGGCATTATTTCCAGTTTCAGCAAAGTCCTTGATATTCATTAGGTCATTATATTTTTTCCCAGTGTGTACTAACTGGTTGGCCATCCCACCATTTGTCTTGGTCGTAAATGAAAGAGAAAAAAATCATCATTTGAAGTATTTTACTGACTTTACCCGATTTGATGCAGTAAAACTAGAATCAAAACTACATTACACGAAGTTGTCCGTATAACGGAATACACAGAACACATTTCTTGTCTAAGTGAAATAAGCTACACGTATTTGTTAACAAGGAGTCAATTACATATACTATGTTATTGTTGTAATACATTCTGCAACTGTTCATACGAAATAAAACTACAGTGCTACAGAAAACAGTATTATTTTGTGCCAACATTAAAATATTTCTGCAAAAAATGAAAATAATCAATATTGTTCTCGCCCGAGTTATAAAAATGTGAAAACTGTCGATTTTTATTAGAATTTTTATGCATATTACAGGAATGATGGGATAAAATAATTGGTCTGAATTTTATGATACTAGAAAATTACAGTTGAAAACGACGAATAAGTTTTGTCAGGATGTAAAAATACAACTTTCACAGACGACCGGGGATGGAATTCAATAAATCATGTTTTGCATTTTAATTCTTAACCACGATGCGTGAAGATAACACGGGATAATTTTTCTTAATTCCTAATTAAATTTAAAGCCCTCTTCTAGGTCATCCGGACTTTTTCGCACAAATCAAATTTCAATTAGTAAAAACAATATAGAATTAAAACAAAACTGGAAACTGCAAAAGTTGCTTTAAGACATTAATCAGCGGGGCTGATTTTACTTCATTGGAATTTATGTTGATTTCCTAATTCCTCCAACAATGGTTCAAACCAATAAACTTGTAATTAACGAGCGAATTTATCAATAAAATCGTTCGTCACAGTTTCAATTTGGCGAGTTAACTTCGCTGGCTCTTTCAGAGTATTGTAAGTTGTTCACATTCAGCTTGTTAAACTAAGAAATCTAAGGAATATCTTGAATGACTATTTAAGAAATGTCACGTGCAGTAAATCCCATGTTGTCAAGTAAATTAGTAAACCTGCAAATTAAAGACGACTCATCCCAACATTCATAGAGTAGCATAATTACGACATCAAACCGACATTGGTGGCTATTTTCAACATACACACTTTTAAATTAGACGGTCAGGTCAAACTAAAAAGGATGCATAAGTTCTTGAAGTCCAGGTGGTAGCGTTTTGCACCAGTTCACATTGAAATGCTGCAATGTTAGTTATAATCCAATTTTGCGAATTGTAAGAAGCCGAAAGAAATGTATAAATGAACAAACAATATACAAGCATCTTAGATATAACCAGAAAATACAATAATGACGAATAACTTTATCCTTCCTCCAAATAAAGCCCCAAAGTTGTCTAGTTGAAGTTTGAAATGGATCCTTCCAACTTTTTTATGTTCCTGGTAAGGCTACAGCAAATAATCGTGTTTACGGTTTCCCGTTAGACCCTATATTTTGGCGCCGAACTTAAAGTTTCCAGAAATCAAATCCAAAGTACGAAAATATTTGGGGACGAATGGTACAGCCTATTCTAGCAAAAGATGTTTAGAAAAAAATATTCGAAAATAAAAGTTTTGCGACAAACCCCCCTGTTCCTTTGGTCAAGTAACCACACACGTGGCTATTATTTTTAGTCTAATCACACTAGAACAGTAAAGTTATTTCCAAAATGCATAACACTCCTCTATCAATGTGTTTCTTTTTTATTTATGTGTCAGTTACATTTTCCTTATTGACTTTGTTTATTATGCTTTGGAAATTGGACAACACAGGCTAATACAAAGGTAAATGTTTAATAAAAGCTTCATTTTGTCTCGAAGCAACAAATATTATTATATGTTTTGTACAATAAATCATGGTTATTTTCAAGAATATTAAAAGCGGAGTTATTATTCTCTTATACATTAGACCCATAAATCTTTTGGGAACTCATTAAATATGATATACTCTTTATAATCAGTTTCTGTATACTTGGACCTTTAAGCTTTGATAAGTCAAACCGTTGATAAACCGTTCAATAGGCTTTACTTCTACATCTTTTTTACGGACGCTGCAGAATTAGGTAATACATTTCTTAAGAAATTTGATTACCACGATTCATTACGATGCGAAATATTCACTAGCGACAATTTTGATAGCAGGGTTATAACTTATACTCAGCTGTTACGCTCAATACGGAAGAACAATTATTCAAGTTTGGTAACGCCAACACAGCTATTGTCACAAAACCAACTGCTACAATTACCAATGTCACAAATAAACAAATTAACCCTCTTCAACATGTGTTTGTATTTTCAATATTTTGAATTCACTGATACTTGTCAAGTTGATAACAATATATTATCATATACAAACCTGTATATGTATATATAGTTCTTGTATATATGTATACTCATTATTTTTGACATAATGATATAATTGTATCACTGGCATGGATATATAATTAACTCTTTGGACAGAACGTACAACACATTCAAGGCGAGGTACATTCACAATGGTTCCACGTCACAGCGCAGACTACGGAGCCATAACCCAACCATAAAAAACAATAAGGGGGCAACAAAACTCTTTAAACATTTGCCTTTTTTTCACTGGATTGCGAAATAATGCGACTGTTTACCTCATTATTTGGAGTTGCCTTGTTCATATCTTGGAAGATATGCACACGATGGGCCTACATTCTCGAGCACTATTCCTAATTTCTAATTCCACGCGGGACGTACTAGCTTTCATTTAGATACGAGTAGAATGGCTTTGGAATTATTTTTTTATTAAATTGTAAGATGATTTGTCAAGAACCTCTTTTCTTGATTTTACATTCATTTTTATAGGCGTGATCATTTTCGTTCATTCACAGTTTTTGGTATACACAGATAACGAGATTACCACTTTACATCAAATTGCAATTGAGACAATTGTCAGAGAGCGAGGGAACTCTGTATCACTATAATACGGTGGCTTGTTTATTGTATGCTGGCTAGACAACTTTAAGTATTTTTGACAGACATGGTTAATGCTTGGGTCTTTGATCATTACTTTTGTATGCATAACAACGAATTTACCTCAGCAGAATTTGTCGCCAATCAATGACTTGCAAACATAAACAAAGTACCAATGTCAGTGGCACGTTACAGCGAGTTTGTCCATTACTCATTTACTGTAGTTTGTCACGAAACCCTTGGCTTCTAGAGCCAAGTGTTTATTTTACATGAATACTTTGACCACATTCAGTCGACGACATTGAACGATTGTTTGTTTGTTTTATGTGACTTAATGTTACTGGGATTTAGTGCCGTTTTTCAACATTTTCTTTTCAGTTATATACGGTAGTCAGTTCACCTAACCAGTTTTCCTGGACTATATACTAACCAGTACTAACTTACCCTTCCACAAGGAGCCGGCAACCTCTCCACATTATGGAGGAAAATATAAATAAATGTGAATGCCAAATAATGACATGCGTTCTATTGCATTACCCAGTCCAACATCACTGAACACCGAACATATAAGAATATTTGTCTGATAAAATGTTCTCCCTCTGTTGCATACCGTTCTTGAAATTTTCAAGGTTGTCTTGGACATGTATTCCTTGATTTGGGTATCCTTGCCAAGTTTGTTGTTTTGCTCCCATGAAATCAATACAAGCGTAAGTTATATTTTAAAACAAACAATTCAATGTACTTGGAGAGTACGAACTTGCATCTTAAACTCGAGCTTGTGTGAAATGCTAAATTACATATTAAACTTAAATAAATATTTACCCGACCTTGATATACTAAAACATACATAAAATTCCTTCGAGACATAGTCATAATCACTTTCCTTGCCTGCATAATTTGGTTTAATGTCATTCATCATTTACTCCAGTAGTACCCTCCGTCGAGCTATTCTTTACATTTTAAATGAATTTCAAAATATGACAAGCGAAAAGAGAATAGAAATAAGACTAAACTGCGATTTTTAGTTTTTAAATATCAGACTTCAGTTACAACTTACTGCGTATAATAGATCTTCGATACGATAGAGCTTGGAAGTATCACCGAGGTAATCTCACAGTATTTTTATGCTATTAGGAGAACACACCAGACATTGAGCGTGGTTCTAAGTGTTAATTAACATAAGGAGAATTTAATAGGATCACAAAGGAAGTCTTACAATATTGAACCCTTAACGTCTGGTAGTTCCAAACAAAATTCCAGAGACATTGTCAAGATAGTAAGGAGACGGTTAGACACGTTACTTACATTATTTGTGTATTTGTTTTATTTCCCCGGGGGTAAGTTTAAGGTTGGGCCCAGTAATCTAATTTGTCCTCCTCCCCTCCGTAACGTGGCAAAGGTCGTTCTAAAGCGGTACCCTCCAGAAACTGTGTTTCCTCCATTTTTCGCATGGACCTTGTATGTGTTAGTAGGGTTATGGGTTGGTGTTTTTTGGGGGGAAGGTGAGATTTTTTTAAGGACCCTCTTTTTATCTATGTATGTAAGAAAGTCGCTGACATTGTCTGTTTCTCCTAACTTTCCTCAGCTAAATGTTTTATTTAAACCATTAAGAAATTAAGAAATATCAATAATTGTGAAATTCTGTAGAATCTGTGTACTGAACATGTTTTTGTTTGTTTACTAATTTAACAAGAACAAATGACCCCCGCTGGTTCTTTCTGAACCGGTGAATTTAATGACCACGAAGGGTAATATTACATAAAACGCGAAAACCATACAAAAAGATGATTAGTATGTTATTTAATAAACACAATATTACAGAGACGACTTTATACTAACAGGGTTTAGTTCAATTTTTACATTGAAATTTGTAGTATATGACATAAATTAATATACATTTTTATTTGCTTTAGTAATGGAAGAGATTTGTTATTTTACTATTCAGACAAAGACTGAGTGTTGCTTGAAATACTAGGATTTAAAGAAAGACAAATATTGACTAAGGTTTCAGAGAAACAGAAAATAGCAACATGTGTTTTAATTTTGATCTAAGTAGTTACCTACATACAGGCATTATTACCATTTTTACTACCAAACAGTTCGAGGTATTTATCAGTTTTTAATAGATTGTTAAACCATTGGGCCTCCGTGGTTATGGACTCTGACTAATTGTCACTCGCCTCTCACGGATGCGAGTTCGAAATCCACACGTCACCAGTCAAATTTCACATGCGAGGCAGCTGTCCAGTTAGCTTACGGAAGGTCGTTGGTTCTCCCGGTTGTCTCCACCCACCGTAAAAGCCGGAAAAGTCGGCAGATGACCCTGGCTGAATGTACGACGTTAAACCCGCGTGTTTAGTCATGTCAACACAGTAACAAAGTCACAGACAGACATTTGGTTGTTTATGATAAAAAGAATTAAGTATTCTCGGAAATGTTTTGTTGCCTTAAACTTGACACCTTAAAACGTCTGGGAAGACAATATCAACATTTATGCGCGAAACTTCAATTTAGGTATATTCACCAGACACAGATGTGATCGACATAATACCAAATTGTTTAATTGTCCAACCATGAATATCTTATGAAAATAACAAACACGCAGGGGTTTAATAACGTATTATCACGCAGTGTCGCAGACTTGTTTTCATTAAATTTTCATAAAAAATAAAAGCCCGACAATACATACCACGTGCGTGCCATTATTTAAGGCGTCAAATAACATCTTACTTGATGTTTCAGAAAAAAATCATAATTGGTTTGTTATAGTAAACGAAAGAACATATAATCTGAAATACTTATTAACACATTCTTTAACAATGTACAAATAATAGAATTGTAGAAGATGGGGACAAGAGAAATTATTTTTTTTCTATGTCAACATTGATATTTGAAGGAATGTTACAACAAAAACTTGAAATGTGTTTAATGTTCCAATTTCGTAAAGAAAAGTTTTGGGCTGAAGAAGTCTCACAAGCGTATAGCTATGTCCAGAGTATCAGTTTTAGTTATTGAACATCTCAAGCGCACTAAATGAGATGTTTTTGGCGACCAACGAATCGCAAAATTATTGTCCATTGCTCGTTTCATTAAAAACATCAATAGCGTCGATTACTTAGATTTTTAACTGATTTGGGGAGAAATCCCTAATCGTTTCAACGGAAATAAATTTTATGGCATTTGAAAACGAGAGTCAGCTGAAAAATGCAAGAAGCGCTATTAGAATGTAAAACAAATTTCGAGAAATACTGGCCGTGGATTTCAATATTTTATTTTTTTTTCAATTGTGAACCATGTGTGAAGACAACGAACGGTCGCCTGCAATATTCATTCATTTCCCACCAAATAAAACTGAAAACACTCCTCTGTGACTTCCGTTTTTACACACAAAAAATTCAATTTGATGTAAAACTGACAAAATTAATTAGTTTTGGAAATTGCAAATTTTGATTTATGATTCCAATAAGCAAGTGCTGCTTCTTCTGGTTTGAAAAAATGTGTTAATTTGCTTTAATTGTTCATTTCTACCACATTGTTGTAATTTAACTGCCAACTAATTGTCACTACACTTGCCACTCTTTGCGATACATTAATAGTAATGGATCTTAGATTCAAAGACACCACAAGCCAAGTTTCGTGACGCACTTAATATGGAAAAGAATATATTTGCCGTGTGATAGTAACAAATGAAAATACATGTGTCCTAGCATAGAAAACGTTTTTTTTTTACTATAAGCTGCACGACTAAACTTGATTTCTCCAGTTAAAATAAGAATATCTTCTCACCAGAAACTCGAAGTAATCTGGCAGAAATTGTGTTTTTAAAATGGAAAAAAATAACTCAATCCATTTCTTTATTATCCAGGTACTGGGGATTAAATTTTCTTCAGAAACAAATAACAAATTCACGAGCAATAATGTCGAGGTATCATTAGAACTGTTGTCCAAAAATTATGTAAATGTTCAAACAATATTATTTACATTCAGATGTCCGTTAAACGTGCCCATCGTCTTTTCAAAATCGAGTTAATTAGTACTCTGGCACTTATTTTAAGTAGCGTTTGGTGAGTAAAACTTGTGTTGTGTGGTCTTTATTACCTGTCTGTTTGTACCATAGCTTTATTAACCATGTACTTGCAAAGAATTTCTAAATCCTGACCAATATATGTACAATTATACCTATTAGTAAGTATTATGTACAAGGTGAGCTCATGGAACAGTCTGTGCGGTTATATACAACTTGACTATTTTGAACTACTTTGAGAGTAATAATCAAACTGGTTTTCTGGCAACATTCAGTTTTAAAACAACCATACTAGCATACATGTGCAAAAAACATTAATAATGTTGAGGCTTTTTCTTTGGGAGTCATCATGATTACGTTATTTCGTATTACCCGTTGTATACCTTGAGCGCATTGCACGAAGAAACGAATATACCATCGAACGGTTTGTCTGGGATGTCAGATCATAAAACCTTTTGATTCAGATAGAACTTCATTTTGAAACTAACTTACCATGTCTGTCTATGTCCTAATCAATTCTATGTCATGTTCTTGTATTTTCATACTTGGGTTTTTTCATTTATTCGCTACAGTTATTGCGCTTAAATAACGAATCTGTTCGTCATTCTTAATATACGGTATTTAGCTTATTCGTGAGATTATCCCTGACCTTCCATTGAACCACTCAATGCTTTAAATAAAACAATGGGGACAGATGCGAGTATCAGAGAATGTAGCCTTCTCTATCTCTACAGTATGGCGCGTGCATCCCCTGAGACACTAGACACCTTTCATTGTTTACGATAGACATTCTTAATGCTTGGATCTTTGGTCATTACTCGCGTATGCATAACAATGAAATGTTCTAAGCAGAAATGCTGGTAACTGATCAATGGCATGTAAACATAAACAAACAACGTCAGATCAAATTTGTCTAACACTCAGTTCCTGTAGTTTGTTAAGAAACGTCTGTGGTTCTTCACACAACTTACTGTTACCTTTTCTTTCAGTTAGCACACATTATAGAAATCGGTGTAGTAAGAAACCAATAAAATCAAAGAAATCCTTGAACTAGATTGCTTTATACAACAGCAACCAGAAAGTCATTTGGTGTTGAGTAAAAACACCTATTATGCATGTAAATGGAATATACCAACATTTATACTTCTGTGTGCTCCCTACAACTTGCATGTAAACATCTTGGTCCCTTTTTGTCCCTTTAAGGTCGTTATATATTGGAAAGCCACAGACTGGATTGTGTAGTATCCTTTCAGTTCATAACTTTCTGGGGATTTGTCATAATTGGCATTCTAGTAGATAACTGTATTGTTGCGGATGTCTTAAACCTAACTTATGTTTGCTTGCAAGATATCAACAGGACGTCGGGTTATTTCTATGAACCCGTTTGCCATTTTTTTCTCATTTTGAGAAAATCGCTATTGAAGTTTTGAACTACAATAACTTTAAGCGAAGTACGGGTTTGTGGAAATGGAATTAACCATATTTAGAATAGATCTACATGCAGGTAAGTATGATCATTGTAAAGAGCTGATCGAGAAGAAAATAAAATGATACTAAAATCTCAATATTGCCAAACATTGCAGCCGAAAAGGAGTAAAGTAAAACAATGCTGTAAGACAATGAATTTCTCCACTCGGGAAGTAAAATTCTGTTTCAAAACGTTCATATTATACACGTATCGTTACAGCGGCTAAAACTTTAAACTACCGCCATTTTCATACGATGTCAACATCCCAAAACACGATTAAATAAATTTATATTTCAATCATTTCCTTAGATGATATTGGAGCATTGTGTTTCGAATAATAATGAAGTATGATTGCTAATTCTGAGACTGTATTTAGAATCTTACATGTGTTCTGCTAAATTGAATCAAAATATAACAAGACAGGAACGGATCTGAAAATGGACATATTTCTGATTGATTGTGCTTGATGAATAGAACCTTGAAATCATTGTAGAATAAGAATAATCAAATTTAACGAAACTCAGATTAATTATACATGTATCATATTCAATGCCTGTGTATGGTTTCGTCCATCAGGTGGAAAATGAATTTTCTTTATTTTAAATACATTAAATGTAGTGATATAATTAATTGAACTGTATAACAATTGTTTCCTGATACTGGGACAAAATTGATTTTTAAAAGATTCCAAAGAATTTCACAGATGCAGTATTTTTTATAATATACTCCGACCACCAGACTGTATTTGCTTTTTTTGTTTGCTTGAAATTGCCCACCAGATAACTTTATAACACCTTGAAGAAATTGTTTGAATGGAGCTTTACAAGGATGGCTACCATTTATAGGTTTACGCTTCAGATTACCTACTGACTGTTTGAGCATGTTTTGTCACAAATATTTCAGCGTCCTTTTAAATGTTTCCCGATCACGTGACCTCGTAGAATGTTCTGGAAGCTCGACATGATCGTCTTTATCTCTATCAATGTCCGTATCTATAACAGACAAATGGAAAACATTGTCTTATTGTTGAAACTTTGTACCATTCATATAAAATCTCAGAGTATATTACGCGGAAAGGTATCTGATCATTATGAAACACTCAACTGTTTGTCTCGTAAAATCAAGCACAATCATTGACTCGTTTTTTTTGTACTCCGTTATTACATTTATTGAAGCCGAGCACGCACTCAATTGTTTTATGTTTGTTTGTTTTAATGTGACATTGTCATTGGGGTTTAACGCCGTTTCTTCAACATTCTCTTCAGTTATATACGGCGACTGGTTCACCTAACCAGTTTTCATGGACTGTTTAATTACCAGTACAATTACCAGTACTCGTCCACAAGGAGCCTTCTCCACAGACGGAGGAAAATTGACTTTTTTGTCAAATTTTCATTGAATGGTATAACTTGCCGCGGCCGTCATCTGTTTTTTGCCGAGTATTTTACTATTAAAATTTGAACTCGGGTGTTTGAATGATAACATTACTTACATAAACATTATTGCTTCAAGATTAATATGTTTTACTTATACGACGCAGAAAATACATGTACCTGGTGCGCGTACTTCGAAAAAACTGACGTCTTGGCGTCATTCATAAATATATGACGTGAGCCAAATCAATGCATGCATGTAAATTGCTCATTAGCATGTTTATCGCCTTGGGATTTGACAAACGGATTACAGTGATATGAATAAATGTTCTCAGAAAATTTTGTTAGAATTAGTAGATCTAAATAGATGCTTTCTATGCATATACGATTTGTCCTCGGACGCTGACCTGGGTTACCGAATTTCTAGGCGCCCTTATTATGAAACTTGATTCTTAGAAGAAACAAAATTAAGTCAAATAATTCTTATACTTGAATATACATACAATCAATCCACACGAAGAAATAAAGTATTAAAAGTTAGCGTTGGATTCTTCCTGTTCTATAAATTACAAGACGATAATTTAGAAATTCAGCTCAATGTATTATACTTTTATAATAAAATGAATCAAATTCCTGTAAAGTGCCTTTACCATCAACGACTTTTGCTCTTGAAAAAGTCTAGATTTATTTTAACAATTTTTGTTTTTTATTTCCATTGACAATAATTTGTAGAATAGAAGTACACTAGAAGTACAAACTGTATTTTCCTGACACATGGTTTTCTGAGATAACGAGATCTTAGTTAATGCCAGCATCAAGTTGTTAATGTAGTTTTAACAGATTTTCTCCATATTTCATTATAAGAATTACTTCATTAAAAGAACCTATATTGACATGGTAGAGCCGAGACTCTATTTTAAAATCTCAAAAGTTTTCTCTGGTTTCTGCATCATGAAATAAAATTTCAATTAGAAAGAAAAAAAGCTGAGCAGTTTTACATTTAATTGCATGATATTTTCTGTTGACACAAAAATCTTTTCTCTTGTTTCTCATTAATGCTAAACTCACTGGGTTAATTCATACATGAGTAAAACATAATGAATTGATTTGTTTGTAGCGTTTAGTCTACTCAGATAACGTTAGTTAATCTTAAGTCAATCTTAATACTGTTGTTTAGTGAAGGAATTTCTTTCCTAGTTCTGTTAAATACGGATCATTGATGATAACAAAACAATATTGACAAATTAGAGTAAAATTTCTATCAGAAAATGTAGCACTTTGTTTTGTTTCACATTTGTTTAGATCATTGTGTTTGTATACAACTCTAGTCACAATCAAGTATTTTCAACAGACATAGATAATGCTTGGATATTAGTTCATTAGCTGTGAATGCATATCAATGAGTCGTCCTTAATTTCTTTGGCAAGTAATGACGACAAGTTAATAACTAACAACACAGACCAGACGCAGGCGTCAACACCAAAATGTCATCATTTTAACTCTAATAGTTACAGAATAATGTATGTGGTAAACACGGATTCCATGGAAATGTCACATGGAAGAAATTCCGTCCTCCCACAAGGGTCTCCATTGCCACAAAGTGACAAACACAGCGACTGACACCTAAACACACACAAACATAACGTCATTGAAATAGTTCTCAAATAAGAATAAACACACACACACAAACCAGATGGTATATACCAACTTCATTTTTCCCATCTTCACTGCTTACCCCAAATGTCACTCAATAACACTAACACACACACACACACACACAAAAACAACAAAAAATCATTGCCAACAGTGACGTAACCAAATAATCGATACAAATGATGATGAAATATATAAACAAAAAATAAGCACATTCAATGGTAAGAGCATTTAATTACAGTAAGAATTAAGGCTTACCGAAACAGTCCGACTGCAGTATTTACAAAAAACTAAGAATTTCATGACCTTTGATGGTAAACATTCAGTTGTAGAAAGCTAGGGCAATTATTTGTCAAAGCTCATGCCAGACTTCATAAAAGGTCTGAAACATCAAAATCAATACTTAAATTATTTATAAAATTTCAATAGATCCTAATTAAACATAGACTTAACCGAACGTGCATTAAATGACTGGCTTTTGCTGACTGTCACCGCGCCATGAACATGAACACAAGTATAGAGTAACGTCTAATTGTTGTACACCATTGGGACGAGCAGAAAAGGCCTGTTCTGAAGTGTTGGCGGTTTTTGAGGGTGTTGAATATTTAGACTAGTACAATCTTTCTTGTACCAGTTATCATTTGTAGCATTATTTGAGCACCTGTGTACTGTACTAAGCTTTTTGTTTTCTCGGCTTATGAACATGATATTAGAACAAAGTAATACATATATCTGTATGGGAAACAGTAAATGTTTCAGAAATTGTCATTCTTTTAAAGATCTTTTGTGTCTAAACAATACAATTCTTACCTGTACAAAATTTTGAATATACGTTAGGGTGTTCAAACATAGAGCTGTTAGACTTTATAATAGAAAAGTACCTTTATTTAACACACGACAGCTAACGGAAAATCGTAAAAATTGACTTGTAAATATTCAAATATCAAACTTATGAATGAAAAGGCAATGTTCAACATGGCACACTCCTATGAAGTTCTTATTCTTATTATTTGTTATTTTAATTCTTAGTCGTTCAATTAGGTAAGAATTAGGTAATAAGGGAATGTCCAAGGTTTACCTCAAATGTTGTCATAACAAAGTTAAAGGCATATTGCTATGGCGTGTTCTTTCACGTCACTATGTTTGTATGTCTTCATGTTTCTGTTGAATTGCGTTGTGCCTTGTGGCAAACATATGCCTAGTGTGGATCTTGAACCAGCTTACACTCGATCAACAGTCTTGTGCACAAACATCTATGCTGAGGCAGGAAAAAATAGTCATGTTTACGATTACACGACCGATCTTATTTTTGGGGACAGACCCTAGTTTCTAAGCACAAAATCAAAAGTATGAATATATTTTGGAATGAATCGCGCAAACAATGCATGATAACGTCGGCATAAAAAAAATTGAAAAAGAGTTTTTCAACCTATCTACCATAATGTTTTTATCAAGTTATTATGAAACATCATTTCTAGCGTAATCGGATTGCAATAACATTTTGAGAATAAAAGTTCACACAGATATTGGGTAATCAATATTTCTAATAAAGTGGGTAGGATATACAGTGAGATATGAGGAATGCCCGGATGTCTGTCGTATCTTTTTGGAATTCTTTCTCATATCATATATCCTAAATGAGAGCAAATTAATTCTAACTTTTATCATTAATTCCTGGTTTAGACTAAACGCAAAAACTGTCACAAGTGTGGAATCTTGATAGATTTTGCAGGAATTTATGCATCTTATAAAAGAACATAAAATGACATTTTAAGGAAATGGGAAATAAAATCATACATATATGACAATCGTGTTAAGGATATGCACTCGTTTAATATACACGTAAAATATTAATGTTTATACAAAATTACAAGTTCTGTTCCTTCAAATTTGTTATAAAAGATTTCATTAAAGTTTTGTTCAGAAAATAATCTCGTTTACTTATGATGCTAAATTTCTTTCTGTTTTGATGGGAACAATGGTCACACAGGACAGTCCAATACACGAATAAAATAATAAAATATGTATACTTTTTATACGATTTGTTATCAGAGAAATCTTTTAGCTTCTTAATAACACATTTCCTGCAGATTTAATCACCGAATATTGCTTTTTCATTGACAGTAAAATGTAGATTGACTGATTAAAAGAGGAATGGTTTATCTAACACATCACATTTCACTCAAACAGATGTCAATTTGATTTAAATCAGATATTCCTAAGACAATTTGAAACATCACGGTTCGAATCTTGACATATTTATAAACATTAAATAATAATAAATATAATAAATAAATAATAATGAATTAAACATGCTTAAAAGACTCATAAAATCGGCTTGAAATACTTAATTTAAATAGTTAAATAGTTCCGCTGATTCGTGTATTAAGATATTTGTTGGGCCCCTAAAGCCAGCTTCATTCCCCCTGTAACTTTTCTATTGACCGTTCCGGGCGGTTTCCTCTGGGGGAATGGGTTTTTTCTTCCGTTTTTCGTACGGTTCCATATGTCGTATTTGGGTTTGGGGAATGTGGGATACTTTGTATGTTTTTTTTCTAGTAATCCGTATTTTTTATCCTGTCATGTTTAAGAAAATGTTGAAGGGATAATAATGTATGTTGAAGGGATAATAATAAAAATAATGGCGGCATATCAATAGAAGACCTGCCGTGAAGTAGATTAAATTAAATACACTTGGTTTGTTATTATTAATAAATGATAATACACTCCGATTAAATGGATTTTCTTCTGACATTTCTTTGTTTGTGCTGAAAACATCAATAGAAATAATCAACTGAGAAACGGACATATCTGTAGCTTAATCATTTCATCCTCCCAGCAATTTAATTAAATAGAAAACTTAGGAAAAATATTATCTTTAATCATCTCCTGATGTTCTCTTTTGTATACTTAATTAAATACTTATCAATAAGTCTCCTTTTGATTGAGTACAGTTATAAAGATATTTGAATCGTAGAGATGGTGGAAATTAATTTGCCCTCAATGATGGAATCTAATTAAAATGAAGCCCGTCTACTCATCTGATACTCTAACATTCCGCCAATATATATATTCATGTATATGAAGATACTGAATAGAATAGAGTCTTTATCTGATTTTAAGGGACTGTGATTAAATGCAGTTAAACCTCAAACAACGACCACCTCAATACTACAAACACCACAGAAATGTTTGTATAAAAGACGCACAAAACATTCTTAAAACAATTATTCACTCAATTTGATGCAATGTATAAACAACTTCGTACAACTGCCATGTGCAATATTGTCTAAATCAATGTGATAAAAATATACACAATGCAACATTGGGATTTGTGAGATGTGTTCACCATTCATCGATAGATCAAATCAGTTTTTACGTAGATGAATGTTACGATTTCTACTGACGCCTTGTTTGATACCCTCTTGAAGTTATCTTTTCTGGCGTGTTGTGTCGTGCAGTGTGTCAAGTAATAAAACTTAATGTAAATGTCATGGAATAGATATATTTGTATATACAGAATGATTCCGCGTGTTTGCAATTTTTGTATTGAATACACTGTTCGTATAGATTGTACAATTATATCGGCTTCTCTCAATGCATCTAAAATACAAGTATGTGCTTATATATCGTTTCATCATCAGATTCAATGGATGCCTAAACACAATGACGGTTTTTTGTGTTTCCAATGAATTATTACACTGAGCAAGAAGTTCGCCAGATCTGTATTACTTTTTCATATTCGTTGTTTTTTTTCTCATCATCTTGTTATAACGTCTGTAATGAATAAGTTCAAAATGCTTCCAATATTAGTTGGATTTTTTAATGTTCAATGTTTTTATTGGCTACAAATATTTAATGCATGAATGCTGAATATTGATTACTTCAGTATATGAATAAATACTAAACAAAACAACAACCTGAGTTAATTGATTTACGATGAAGTCAACCAAATATCAGCTTTCCGCCAGACCTCTAGACTCCAAACAGTTACTTGGTCAGGCATTTACAATGTTAAAGATACCTTAATATCATTGATCATTTCATTAAGGCCAGCACAGCAGTCAGGTTTAGTTCAGTATCAATCTTGATATGAGTCTGACAGATGCTATTTATTTAAGCCGTATTTCCACCATTTAATATCTACTTATTTATCTATGATTTCAATGCTGTGTGGATCTACATATAGGCACAATCATTATAGGTGGAATTATCAATCACAGTATAAGCCTTAGCATTCAGCGATTTTCCCCTTCTTTGTTTAGGTCCGGTAAACGGACCCTTCCCAATAGAAAATAAGGACATTTTTTTGCCAATTCCCGACCTTAAAATTCCAAATTTTGGTATCATACCACGCATTTTTCCCAATTGGACTAGACCCAGACCCTTTCGCAAATTTACAAGACAATCACTGGCGTCTGCAAGTTTTGAACATAAACAACAGAATGATATATTCAGATTTAAAACAACAACATTTGTCATTACAAAGATTCCAATGAATTGTTATATTAACGTTGTTTAGACTTTAACGATAACAAACGAGATACACTGTACAAAGTGAAGTGAAGATTTTACATCAACAACATCTACACGTAAAACATAAAAAAATAAAATACAATAACAACAAGAGGAGAATATGCTGTAATAGTTGTAATAAAATCATTATCCTCATCACCAACAACATCAACAAAACATTACCATAAACCACAGATTTTTAGCAGCATCAACCACCTTGAAAAACACCAACGACGTCAGCATTTTTTTCCTCAGCATTAGTACCAACATCATCTTCAACAACAGCTTCTGCAATACCATTATCAACCACATCATCCATTTCATCAACGTCAACATCAACATCAGTTATATTATCAGCAAAAAACTGTCATTATCATTATCAATAACAACAACAAGAAGAACAACAACAACAACATCAAAGGAACCAATATCATGAAAATTCATGAAAGTCAACGACTAACCATTTCCCCAACGTCAGCATCAAGACCAGGTATACAATCATCACAAAGGAACAGCAGCACAAAAGACTTAGTAGAAACAACAACTGAATGCCATTAAAAGGCTGAAGTACAGAACGAATAAAAAATATCGTGAACGTGGATAAAACATGCAATGAAATCTATGACTACATGCTAGCAAGAGAATTAATGTTATAGTCACTCAAATTTCACGAAACAGAACAATAAATTTGTCAGTTTTAGCACGGATCTAGACTATCTAATTCTTTTACATCTGTAACTTTGGTGTCAACAATGGCTGTTTCATCACCAATTCTATGTTCAGCATTAACGCAAATACACCCGAAACTGACAAATCCTATCATCATAAAAACATTATGCTTTGATGCCTAATTCTTTTATCTTTTTTTCAGTTTGCAGACGGAGTGAATTGCGTATTGACCTAATCATGAAGTCAAGAGAGGAGACATCTTATTGGTTTATATTTGTCCTTATCTTGTGCCATTGCCTTGCAAGTTGCCTCGCTCAACATAATGGTAAATAAAGAGTCTTATTATTTACTGAATGAACAGTTTGCTACACTTTTTGTATGATAATTTTATTTAAATTCTGGAGAATTTTGTTGCTTAATCATAACAGAATAAAAGCAAGTTCTTCGTAATAGACTCATTTCGTCTAAATATAAACAATCAGTTGACAATCGACATGGTAATGTAACAAATCATTCTAGAAAAAAAAACTGGAAATATCCAGTAAAAACGTGGAATGGTTCTATTATGTGTCTTTGTTTGTAGAGATGATCAAATGGAAATACTGCGCAGATCCATCTCCCATTTAAATCTCACTTTTTTAACCCATTTGAAATTATTGCATGTGATCATTGGCACTCGATTTCCGTAATTTATATAGCCGAACAAACCTATTTTTTTAAACTAAACTCATCAAACAACGCAAATCAGCCAAGAAAAAAACGTCATTTCGCTACTCTGCGTATCTGAAAAACTAAAAGGTAAGTCAGTCGCCATTTTTTCGATTGACGGAAGTGGCGGTATCCAGCCTGGGTCCCGGCATTCCTTCTGAAATGCGTGCTCTATTCCGGAACCTCGCTCTTGCTGTAGCGCGCCAAGTTTAACAGCGAGGTTACAATATTGACTCAAAGTGTTATAATCCTTAATTGCCGTCCTAGCATTACTGAATATCTGTGTTAAGACCACAGGCAGAGTACATGAATAAATGTTTTTCTCTCACTGAGACCCTGTAAAAGTATCTCTCCCTTTTTTACGTCTATCTGATGACTTAATTGTCTATGTTTACGATTCCAAGTAGAGAAAAAAGTTATTTATACATGGTGTTGTCCCTTAGTAAAATGGTTGAAAAAAATATAGGAAGGACACTTTAAGAATTTATTAAGTACCGAACTCTTTTTACAGAAATAATTTTATAAATTATTGTTTTAACTTTAACCTTTCTACGAATTGATTATTTAATCTAATGTACATACAAATGTTTATAATAGAATCTACTCTTGGGATTAAATTTGTAATACTTCTGTTTTGAGTAATGGGTAAATTTGCCACAATACATCAATTAAGCAGCATATCTCAAGCTTTCAATTCAGTACCTAAAAATCAATTACTTTGCGTGATAAGGGGCGAACATTATTGCTGTTTTTAAATATTATGTTTCCTCAGGGACTTTCAACACAGTGTTATTTTAATATTTTATTTCAACTTGAATATTATTTACGATTTCACGTACTTGTTATTTTTGTAAATATTCTATTTTATTTCAATCGTAATATAATTTACGACGTCAACGATACAATATTTTTTAAAATTTTATTTGACTTTCAATTTTGTTCACAGCGTCTGAAAACACTATTTATGCGATAGAAGAGAGTAATTTTACGACAATCATTCCGGACGAACAAAGACTGTACGAGAATCTTATGGATGGTTACGAGAAATCGGTTCGTCCTGTGAGGAATTCGTCCACAATTCTTTTAGTTAAGTTTGCGCTACATCTTAACCAGATTATCGGCTTGGTAAGTCATGCTATTGTACCTAATTATACGGTCACCCCAATATTAAGACCGTTTTTCTTGACCTCCTAGGTGTTCTTAATGTCGAGGTTTTACTGTATTGGTTAACAAGTACCATAAATACCGGGTGTTCTGTAATTACTATGACAACGCAATGTCGGCATGTAGGAGATAAGTTCCCGAAAGTTCCTTTTAATTGTGTATACTTCTAGATATTAACATATGTTATCATTACCGCAATAGAAATGATCTTTTTAAAAGTTTTTAAGTAGAAATCGGAGCCATAGATAAGTACGTCGCGGCTAATTATCACTGATCTGATAAGAAGCCGGAAAGCCAAGCTGTAGAACTATTTGATTCTTTCTTTATCATATTTCCGAGTAACCATTAATTATTATTAGCGTATACGGTGCAATCTCTCCAAAGCAACACCCTTTGGAAGAAGTAAAATAATGTTGCTTATATTATTGTTGTTGAGAGGTTGTTGCTCTAGAGAGGTTAAATTTATAGTTAAATGGTACAGTGGGAATAAATGACTGTTGTTGCTTAAGAGAGGGCCGCTCTAGAGAGGTTGCACTGTATAAAGAACTGAAAGGTCGAAAAAATCCACAAAAGATGGACTAGAAAATCGTTTGTCCCAGTGCAAATGGTTTCTGTTAAGATGTCTAGAACAAAATAATTTACGTGCAATTCATCACAACATTGGACAACTATTGTTTCACTTCTAATGTACAAAGCATCTTAGGGCACAATTATCCTGAAAAGTACATGATTACATGGAATAAAAACGTAGTAATTGACGTATCGGTCTACATGGATCTATAGAGACTAATTTATAACAATCATCTACAGACTTCTTATTCCGGTAAGGCTATTATAGCATTAGAAAACAAATACGCATTCACCAGGGACCTCGTTAGATGAAATCTCGACAATGGTTGATTGTAAAAAAAACATACTTTCGCTTTCCATAGATTGTCTTTATTATACCACATCGCTTTATTGATTCAGATAGTTACCATGATCGCAAACTTAATAAAATGATATTTTGATTGATTTGTTCTCTGTGACTATTCGGATGAGGGCATTGCGTCAATAGAGCATAAGTCCACCATGGCTAGTAATTCAGTCATGTAGAGAAGTTTGAGTCATTCATTTGAGGTGTTCCAGTGGTTGGTGCGCTGGACTTGTAACCCGGCGATCCGGATTCAAATCCTCGGCGCAGCAGGTCATACTCTTCCATGAAAATTTGACAAAAATGTCGATTTTCCTCCATATGTGGAGAAGTTGCTAGCTCCTTGTGGAAAGGTAAGTTGGTATTGGTTAGTATAAGTCCAGGAAAACTGGTTAGGTGAACCGGCCGCCCTATATAACTGAAAATTGTTGAAAAACAGTGTTAAACCCAGTGAAAAAATCACTTGCGATGAACATGGTCAAAACATGTTGAATGCCCACCGGACCGGTATATAACAGCGATATTGTTAAAACAGGCGCAACCACCGAACAATCTCTTCTTCATTTACAAACAACGTCTTAATCAGCTGATGTAGTTAAATGCCTATCTTGTCTGACACACAGAGCACTTTTTTGTCCAACTAGGTTTAGCAATTTTTAAATTGTGATTGCATAAAGATAAGCACATTTCAACAGGACACAACATTCATCGTCCATACACTTAGTTGTGCGACTTCTCTTCTGTGTGGACTGAGCTGAAACAAGAAGTCATGAACTCTTATTCAAATGGATGAACTATTGTGGTGTCTTTGAGCACAGACGATCATAGAGCTAGAAAAAAAACAAAATGTGAAACTAATTTCATCAAATTATAGGTATTTAGCATGTTGGTGGTCGAGCGAATAAGCTAGGTAATAATCTTGTTGTTTAGAATTCGTCGTTTCTGGAAATCAAGAGATGCTTTATTCCTTTATCGTAAAACATTCGTACATGGATAATGTTTGAAGAAAACAAATGTTATCTCTGGCAGTTTTATAGCGTACAAATACTTATATCTGATGAGCAGCCAGGTATAATTATGTAAGTATTTATTCCATTGTATCCAGCTTGAACCACGTTCAGAATGCATGTCAAAAGCTTGTCAGGAGGTATCGATTTTAAGTGAAATGTTGAAGCGGGATTTCAGACGCTTGCAAAGCGTCCGTGCAACATGTCGTCTGCTATTTGTATGAAATATCTCATCGTACACTATTAGGCTTACAGAATCGTTATCAACAAGCGCAGACGACATAACGTCACTAGAAAGGCTCAAAGTGTGTGATTAGTGTCAATGAAACAATAGAACGAGGTTATATAGAGACAAAATACAGACAGCCAAGCAATATCATTCTTCAATTGTAACGTAAGTTTTTTTTGTCGGCAATAAGTCTTTGGAAAAGCCGCGCAACAGTGTTTGTTGTCACAAATAGTTTAAATTGACAATACAGCGCAGATTTATCATGATCATTGGACAATTTACTGATCCAGCAATAATCTGTTTCGCGCACATAAAATTTCATTATGGAACTATACAATACATATCGAACACATGTTATGTTCATGATATACCAATGCAAATGATTTTTGCCATCATTAGTTAGAAACAAGCCATTGTATGGGCAATAAAATTTTTCTATTTTATGCTTGACTGATTGCGGTAGTTAGCCAAGAACTTTAATTCTAACTGTTTAAACTGATAAGGGTTGTGTATCGCTGAAGTGATACGATACTTATCGCGTTACTGATTTACTCATACATAATACAGTGGAAACCTCTCAACCGGTACCTCTATAAACCGGTTCTCCCCTCTAAATCGGCCATTGTTCTTCATTACTATATAATTCTAAAATCCCATCTAAACTAGCATCCCCTCTAAACTGACCAAAATGACATGGTGCCTGGCTTGGTAGGTTTAGAGGGGTTTCACTGTACATATATTGATGAAATACTGACCAGTTACAGGTTACATATTAATCAATTCTATTTTAGATTAAGCCGACAAGGCGCTTTTCTGTCATCATTATTTTGACGGTAAATAAATTGGAAACATGTTTGACTGCATCGTTGACAACTGATATAGACCCCGGCGATAAAACATGCGTGTGCAGGCCTCCCTCTTTCAATTTGAAGACACACACCCTCCCTAGAACGAATTTCGAAGCTACCTACTAAGACAGATGTTTCTATTTATTTTACTTCTCCTGATACTAACTTTCAGCAACAATAATTTTTAATAGCCTCTTATTGTATGCCACTAAAAAGAGTGGTATTGCAACACTTTCGTTTAGGAGTATGGTGATCCGGTGTACCGTAACAGCCCTAAAATACCATATTCTTATTATAATTTCAGCTGCTTAATTTCCTTGCGATATTTGAAATTTGTATGTCACATGAACTACGGGACATTTCGTTTTGGCTATAGATATTAGATCCATTGAATACTTTTATTGATAATGAATCAAGTACGGAAGCATTTCTTTTCACATTTTTTTCTTGACTTATCCGAAACACTAGCATATCTCGTCTGTCCGATTAAACTAGTTTTTTTATATTTTTAAATTATTGTGTGGTACTAATCAAAATTTGGACGTACCATTTTTAAGCCTTATTTAAAACCTAATTAGATTTTATTCAAAATTCAGAATTGTTACTCTTTGTATCGTACATAAAGTTCGCACGTTGACGTTCGTGATTCAGGGATGGTACGGAATCGGATGATCTTTATTCATTTTCCATTTCTTCCTATCTAATACAATAAGCATTTTTATTTCGTTAAAAGCAACGCATTAATTCTGAGTAAAGACGGTTTAAGACGAGATAGTGTAAATTCACAGCAAAAAATACTTTGATATTGAATTAATCACGAACGTACCTCATTAGATTTAAAATATATATTTTCGTTTTGCAAAGATATTTACGGATTGTGATAAAACGTCTTTTATCAAAGGGAAATAAACTATTTTATTAACATATATATAGATTTCGCCCGGAGCTTACACAGGAAAACAACACATTTGTTGTAGACTCTGAATGCGAAATTTGAAAGCCCTGCGTTATGATATATTTAAATAACATTAGAAAAGTCGTAATTTACGAACAATGAAAGTACCAGAATTGCGTACGTTTTGCATTAAAAGGAGATAGAAAGATAATGTACATGATAAATGTTAGAAACTTGTTTCAGAACCTGAACATTATAGGATGAAGCAACTTCTACAAGAATTTACAAGTATATCATATTTTCTCCCTCATGCTTCCTTTATCAGAAAAGTCCATTAGTTCTGACATCAAATAATAAATTTCAACGGAAGCGAAATCAATGGTATGAAATGCATTACGGGTAATTGATGCATTTTATGTTAAGTGTTAGGGTGCTTGGTGCATATATTGTCCTGTTTTACATTTCATTACAAGGCTACATGCATAAAACAAATTACTTTTGTCAGTTTGAAGTTGGCTCGAAGGTTTTACATTTTTCCTGGTAAAAGACTAAAAATCACTTAGGTCAATATTTTCTAAAGGATTTAGACTGACGATTATTTTTTCATGTTCGCTTTCGTTTTATTACAGTCTCAACTTCCTCCAGATATGAAATTCATTTTTCAACTACCACCAGTATTTGGATGAGCGTCAAAGCCGGACGTAATATCTTAATTTCTGGACATTCCACTTTTATTTTTTTCTGCATTTGTCTAAAAAAAGAACCTCCTTCGATACACCAAACTACCTCATAGTTTTGTCATTAGCTAATTTTATTCACAAAAAAAATTTTTTTTTATTTACGTAAACAGTACGAAATTGTTATAAAAGTTTTACGCATTTTTAAGAATAAGTTGCGTATTGACAGGCTTGAGATAAATTAATTCTGACGAATGTACATTTTTTAGAGCATGAATGGTTCAAAAAGCATATGCATTTAGATGGGTCTGTTTTTGAAATTATGAAATAACTGTTAATGCTACCAGCAATGTTTTACGATAACAGATACCTCTTTACAAATCTTGCTCTAGTCATTTGCTGCTAATGCACCGATTTTAGAATTTCTGTTCAATGCAATGCTTTAATGCGGCAAACTTTTTGTACAAAATGTTCTTCTCTTAGTTTTTCAGATAAATCGTTCTTATTTCGGGAAAATTGACAAAGAGCAATTGAACTAAAGATTCTTTAAAATCCGAGATTTCAGTTTAGTATCTGTATATACAAACTGTTCATTGCTTTCCGGTTGAACTTAACACAAATACACATACAAAAAAAACCCGATATTAAGACCGCCTTAGGGACCAAACAAGTCGGTAATCATATCGAGGTGGTCTTATAATCAAGGTCCAGCACAGAGGGATTATTCAAAACTAGTCCAAAGATATGTAGTAGTTTTGATGAAGCGATCTTAATATTCAGGTGGTCGTAAGGTGAGGTTTTACTGTAGATGTCATTTTGCGAATTGAATTATTTTTATTTACATTTGTTTTAGATATTTAATTATCAACATTAAACGAGAGAAAAACACAAAGTTATATTTCTTGATGTGCCGGAAAATCGCTGGTTTGTTATTTTTGTGTTCGCTAAACTTGAGATATGCGCTTACATATTTAAATGATTGATAGTTCATTTTATTGCGATATATTTATCTTTATCGATAAATCGTACCGATACATAGAATGTAATAACATTCTTTGAACTGTGAGTAGTTCATCGGCCACACGGTGTGCTGTAAAATTGTTCATGATAAATGCGTTAAAAGTGTTATCAATATCACCCCATGTAACGCTGATATAAAATAATATGATTTGATCTTTTATCAATTATATGCGGTAAATGTGATTTGCTGCCATTATTTTGTCATTAATGTTGAGAGCCCCAACAGAAATATGATCTCATTCTAAACAGACCCAGCAGAGGTACAAGTCGACGTTTTTATCATAATATGCGGTCCCTGGTGTGCGTGGATGACGTAAATAAAGCATCCCTCCGTTTTATGCCACCTTTTAATATTTATGAGCGTGCAATTAAATCATTCGGCACACATCGGCCGATTCCGCACCTCCATCTAACTTATGAAGTAGGAATTATTACCATTTAACCACTAATTTCTTTAAATGGCGTCTGTCGAAGACTGTCTAGCGTTTCCATTGCGGAATTGTCCATCAATCAGCCTAGTATTTTGCTTTTAACAGTACATAGTATACAACAAAACGCAGTTTGTAAAAAAAATTGACAGACGTTCCTTTCATGGAGGCCGTCTTATTTGGCAGTTTTACTACCAGGAAATTCCATGTAGTTCCAACATCGGATTACCAGGCACTGCCGAGGATACCCGGAATCGGCCGAGATTACACGGAATCGGCCGGGGTTACCCGGAATCGGCCGAGGTGTGCCGAATGACCGTCAAATTACTTCATGTTACCTTATAATCAGCGACAAAATTTGTGTGAAGTACCTCCAGAAATCGGTTTAAATTATATATCGTCGAGATTATACGAAAACCCTCCACACTATCGCAATTATAGTATTTCTTAGAATAATTATACATCTCGAGATAAAACATATTTAACTTTTTTCAGGATGAAAGGCATCAAGTCCTTACAACTAATGTATTCATTGACCAGGTACGTATAGAATGCACTTTTTACATTACATTAACATGTCGTGGAGAGATGTTCATCATTTTCATAACTTTTGGCTTCATCATACCTTCTCCTCATTCCTTTCCTTGTCGCTCCATTCGGATAACATACGGACAAACATTAGCGGGCATTATTTTGTGCAAGAGGTATGCGCTATGCTTTGCGACAAATGTATCTGAATAAAGGCATCGAGAATCGTGAATATTGAATTTACTCAAGTGAAAATGTTCAAATACTATATCTTTGCAAAATCTAAGCGGATTACAGTCCACCTGATAACAAATACCAAATAAAAGAGAGATTGAGAGTAATAACGTCCTTAATACACAGATGGCTGTTATCAAAGGTTAATTTGTCCAAATTGATCAATAAGGAGAGTTTATACGTAGCCTCTGTTAAGAAACCGGCCTACGTAAAAACCATAAATCCATAATTCGTTTAATCAAAACTAGCATTGACTACAACACCAGAAGGAGCAGCAACAACAAGAACAACAAAAAAAACAACATTTTTTATAGTCAAGAATCATGAGAAATCACGATTCTACCGAATACAGTTGGATGGTCTATCAAAAAGTAAATTGCTATGTCGTCATTTGTACGTGTGTCAGAACCATCAATCACTCCCTATCTCTGTACCATATCACTATTTAACCCTTCCTTGTATGTAATTACCTTTCCTATCTCGCCGTCCGTTAATCAAAGTGTTCCATTGACTGGTATTGATCCAAGTAAGTTTATATCATCATCATTTTGGACTAGTCTTTATTCGGTATCGTTAGCTATACGCAGTTCAAATGATCACTTTTTGTAAGATTAACACATTGTGATAATTACTTGTCGTGGGAAAAAACATGTTATTAGAATTACTCTTCGTAAGAATAATAATTACTGAGTGTTATTCATCGTGAAAAAATCACGTTGTGAAAATCACTTCGCGTTTACATTATGAAAGAACTGCACTTTCTAAAAATCAGTTTTGTAAGAATTGCATGCTAGAAAAACTGCTTAAAGTTCCTCAGTCGGGTTTCTAGCCAAATACTCGGGCATTTCCCGTTGTTCGTATCAAATTAGTTGTAAAAAATATCGCTGTATTTCATAAAAAGAAAAATTAGCCCTGAATCAGAATACAGATAATCAATATTCCATTTTTGTGACGAACTTAATTAACAAGAACTGTATAATTGATATTTGAAAGAAATTGATTAGCCAGAAAACGGAAACAAATTGGAATTGTTAATTTCTTGCATCTTGAAATACGACCTCAAGGGAAAAACTACAGAAACTGACGAGGCTTTGTCACATACAAACTATATTTACATAACTCGACTCGAATTCCTTATGAAGAAATGTCTGACACAAATTTACATCTATAAATACATTCATGCAAAGCGAAAAAAATGTGAAACTTAAAACAAATAAAGGGTTAAAAGGTAAAACAAGTCACCGTGAGGTAAAATACGTACTGAGAATTAGTTTGGAACTTTGTGTAATTAAAATAACTTTGTTTTATTGTCTTCATGAAAGGTAACGAGTACTTTGTCGGTTTGAAGATAAAAGGAGTCGAACGCAATGAGTTTGCTTCTGTTTGATTGGCTAATCGCATCCTCATTCTCTAATTTCATTGGTTGACAAATGTATTCGTTAATTATTGTTCTCACTTAGTTTTGATGTTTAAGAGCATGTTTGTAACATTAACATTCTATTGTGGGATTTTAGTCGTATAGAAATACGTATGGATGGTTTCTTATAAGGAGATGGTCCTAATGTGATATTTTTATTGTGCTCGTTTACAACATGCTGTCCGAATTAATTCCTGTCTAAGAAACAACCCGCAATATTGGTTTGTAACTGTGTTTTACCATACTTGGTATTGATATTAAATTAGCTATGTTTTGCTTATTTCAGCAATGGTTGGATGAAAGTTTATACTGGGAACCCGACGAATACAACAACATTAAATCGATTCGGATACCAGCTAGTAATGTTTGGTTACCCGACACATTCATATATAACAAGTAGGTTTCATGTATCTTATATCACTAAGGCAAGCATGTATACGCTACATTATATGGAACAGAGTCCGTCCACTTAGCTCCTACGGAAGTCAAACTCCTTGGGGCTGAAAATGTTCTCTGAGACGATTTGATTGAAAATGTTATGCCAGATGTCATTGAGTTATGCATAAAAAAGTTGGCAGTTACTTGCGGGGAACAAGGTTAGTTCTGGTATAGCTTCCAGGAATATTGGTTAAGCTAACAGCCCGCCGATACATTTCTCAGTGAAATACTTCAGAAAATAGGCTAAAAACCCGAAATTAAAAACAACTACATGAATATTTATGCGTAAATACATTATACTTATCCAAATACATTGTGTACAAACTAGGAAAATGTTTAGAAATGCCCATTGGTACATCTCAGTAGCATGGGTTTAGGGAAAGCTCCGTTTAACCTATTTGATGGACACTTTTGCATATTTTCTATCAAAACTTGAAATGATTTGATCGTTACGAGTATGCTGGGAGAACTGTATCATGCGAGATAGTTAAGTCAGTTGGTAGAGAAATCAGAAACTGGTTCACGGTCATAAAATGATATTGTATTCCTCTTGTGATACATGTAAATGTTGGGAACATTGCTTTTATATTATACATCTGTTTTGTCTTAAGTGGTTTAAACGAAAATATCGTAGATTCCTGAGTGGAATTTTATGGAGGAACCAAATCGTGTATGCTTCATAATTATCTGTTTGTACTCGTTCCCTTGTCCGAAATGGCCTTGTTATCTAAGAAATATAAAAAAATATACAGTAAAACAAAAAATATACAGTAAAACCTCAAGTAGCGACCATCAAAATATTACAACCGACTACCTTGTTGTAACAACCTCTTGTTTTCGGACCGGTTTCCAATGAACTCCTTAATTACAAGACCACCTCATTATGACCGATTAATCGGGTCCCGAAGATGGTCTCATTATCGAGGTTTTACTGTTTTTGTCGCTAAAATTGTACTCGTATTCTGTAAACGTCCTCATCGTTGTGAGCCGGGTTGTATAGATATCAGCTGTTATTTAGAAAAAAGCAGCCACAGAAAAAATGTAGAAACCGTCTTCTAGGATTGTGCACTATACCATTTCTGTCCCTTTTCTCCGCACGTAACTGCTGCCATATTACCCACAAAATAATCAGCGATGGAGCACAACCAAATGTGTGTTTAGTGTCATGTATAAATGATAATTTTGTCGGTGTATTTTTCTGAATAAAATGATAAAGCAAAACTGACGAAAAATTTACTTTCAGTATTTGTCTTAAGCATGACTTACGATTTAGATATTTACTACACGTCCGAAAACTTAAACAAGTGTTGTAATAACTAAACCATTAAAATCCTTGTAATACCTAATTATAAGAATCAAATTAAAAAAAGCTTTTAGATTTCGAAAAACGTATCATGTGGATGACGTTCTTTTTTCTCTTTTATACATAGTGTGAACCACTTAATTAGGATATAATACACCTCCCAGACATCATACACAGAATGCTGCAAGTGCTTTTATAATCTCAGGTCGTTAATAGCTTTCATCTCGGATAGATTGCATGGATGCACTAGTTATCTTTGCCGGAGTCTGTTGTCATCAAAATATTTTCTGGATGCATTGATTGTGTCATTATGCTGTTTAAATTAACCATATTTCACTCGGAGAAGCGCAGTGTCGTCTTTGGACTATAAAACATCATTAAGACGAAATTTGTGCTAATCAAGGCACAAAATTGGCTTGAAATTTATTGTAATTAGGTATTGATGATGGAATGTTGCATAATTTACTGGGTAATTTCAATATTATATGAGAAATATCTCAATAGAATTGTCATGTTTGTTTTGTGTTCGGCATGCCAGAACAATCTCCGTTCATGATGTATTTGTATTACCAAATGATGAAAACGTGCGTTCTTTTTTTGTTAAGATTTCCGACTTCAGAACTTCATAAGATAGAAGTTCAATGGTCTTTCGCGACAAGGCATCTGGTATTTGCATCACGGGTGGTTTTTCTAAAGCTATTAAAGGAAATAGATTACAGATTTATCAGTTTTGTTTTGAAGTCTGGAAACTCTTTTCATTTCATAGTAATTAGGATAAAAACATGAGCTCAGTATGTACTTAGGGTTGAAATATTGTGTTCATTTTTTACAACAATTTCATCATTTGTCTTCAGATATTAGAAAAATGTCAGCAACGTCCGGAAATATGCTACATTCTTAATTAAATTGTAATACATTGTATATGCTAACTTACGTAAAATGGACAACAAAATTATTGTTTGAGAATGACATCAAATTCAAAAGTGTCTATACAAGTTTTCATTAATACGATTTTCCACTGTCAGGTCAAAGGTTAAAATGATAAATTCAAATGTATTCTTTGTATTCCGTGTTAGCCATTGTATCATTCGTGTCACTCTATTCTATACTTTCTATTTTAACTCAACTTAAAACTATAAATCTTTTGCAAGTTAGTTGGTATATTTAATGACTATATCTTAAAAGCCACGTCGTCCATATTCATCTGATTGGCTTTATCTTATGGTACTGTTTAAAACTGACTTAATTTTGACTAGTCGTATTGAAAAGTTACAAAGAATAAAACGTAAAATAATTTATCAGAGGCAACTTAAATTGACAATCGTGTTGACAATCAAGCAATTCGCATGTATATAGTGTCAAAATCAGGAAATCGTTGTTGCTAACTTTTAGTGAGGTTATTGCATACTGAATAGATCATTTATTGGCTGAAGTTCAAATCAGAAAGCGAAAGACTTCTACATCTTTCATTCGTGCATATTCATTCTTACAATAAAACCCACTAAAATTAGGGGCGATAAAAATAGACCCGGATCTACTTTAAGACATATTTTCGCCTTTAAAGTAAAGTGAAGTACTTTCAAAAACAATAATGAGTCGCTTTTTCTCTGCTTGTTTATATTTTGCAAATACAATGTACATCCATTGCTTGGTACAAATTTACGGCAGACAGTACAAATGTGGTTAGGTCATAAAATTGTTTGAACATTTCTTGAATGAATATTCGAATGGCGTCTTTGTCTGACTGGTATACAAAGCTTTAATGTGATATAAAATAAAACAAGAACGCAACCACTTATTTCACGCCAAGGAACTGGGCGTCTTTTCTAAATTACCCGCTATTTTAAGATATCGTTGTCGTCTACATGGCAAGTTATGCCAAACTTAGGTTTGAAAGTAGTAATTGACTTAGTCTGAATTCATATTTTGATTATAATACTACATAATTGATCGGCTGGGAAGCGTCGACCTTGCGTTTTTAATTCATTTGTTTCTTGTTATTGATTTCAGCGCCGATGGAGGTTCGACGGGGTTCATGAAGGGAACATATGTCTTAGTTAACTACAACGGATCGGTTTTGTGGCCCGTCCCTGTGAAATTGAAGAGTTCCTGTAAAGTCGACATTACTTATTTTCCGTTCGATGACCAAATGTGTTTCCTAAGGTACAATATCACATTCAGTAAACACTCGATATAAAGACCACCTTGTTATCGACCCATTGTGAATCAAAACCTCACCTAGTGACCAGTTCAGTATTAAGAGCACCTCATGAAAACGACCATTTATTTTCCGCCCGGTCTTCAATGCGTTCTCTTTATTTCAAATCGATAATGAGCCCGCTTCAGTATAAAGACAGTTTTCAATCGTGAAGATGATCTTAATTCTGAGGTTTTACTCAATCTGGTTGGACACTCAGTATTGACCCATAAGTCACCCAATATAATCGTACCCCTTGAGCATTTTCTTCTTACCGCAAGGCCTTCTTCCGTGTTCCGGGCCCTTAGTATGTCATTAAAGACATTTCTTAAAGCCATAACATTCAAGGTTTTTAAAATGTTTCTCCATAGGTCTAAGTCTAAACAAACAAAACTATTTATCTAAGCACTCATATCACGTCGTAATCCTGAATACACGGATATGGGGAAGCCGATCCATTTATAGATCATGTTAAGCAATGGCTTATACCTTCTCTACCAAGTCAAACTAATGATCACTTATTTAGCATTCAGCAGCGTTTCCTACATTATAGGAGTGCTTTTGTTGCCGATTTATAAAAGGAATTTCTTATTCATATGCGTTAATGCGGAAAACAGCCTGAATGAATGTTCTGCACCACGCATTTTGGATAATAGCTATTTTTATAACGACTGATTGAGGATTGGTTTTCCACCTATATTTGTACAGTACATAATGTGACTTACTTCAAACTAAAATATTTTGTCTCTAATGTTATCTTAATGTAATGGTAATACTATAATACTATACTAAAGGCAAAACAAAAACCGTAAATCATTCTTTCGTGGTTTTAACGTCGCACCAAAAGCCTGAGTCATTTTTCCAGCTTTAAAGGTGGAGGAAGACCCCAGGCTTACATCCGGGTAGTGCTACCGACCTTCCGTAAGCTAGCTGGAAGGTTTCCTCACATGTGAATTTTGTCTGGTCCCTGATGGAATTCGAACTATCAGCACTGAGGTGCTAGTAATGATTTGTAAAAGACCATAACTACTCAGCCAATAGATTTTTTTTATTTTCGTAATGTTACTTCTTCTCCCAACAGATTTGGCTCATGGATATACAGCGGGTTATGGATGGACTATGATACAATGTACGGTGACAGGTCCATTGAATTATCCTCCTATGTTAACAACAGCGAATGGGACTTACTATCCGTGGTCCTCAAGAAACAGAGCAGGACACACACGTGTTGTACTGACTCCTACCCTGATCTCACATATACTCTCCACGTTAGACGAAAAACATTCTATTACATATTCAACATCATCGTACCGTGCATTATGTTGTCAATCTTGACATTGCTCACATTCTGGTTGCCACCAACTTCCGGTGAAAAGATTACGCTAGGTCTGTCTGTCTTCCTGGCTTTTTCAATGTTTATGTTACTAATTGCGGAGGAAGTTCCGGCCACGTCTGAAGCTGTTCCACTTATAGGTAAGTACTTTAATAGATCCCATTGTCTGTGACAAAAGCTTTAAATGTTTCAACGCTTTTACGTAATGGATTATAGAATCAAGTCTAGTTTTAACTCATTTATCAAAGTCCGTATATTTCATTCTGAATTCTGATGTTTGATTTGTGGAAATGTCAAGTGGTGCATTACAAAATTGACTACTTGTAGAGGATGTGGTTTCAGACGAATATTCCTTTTCAAGAAAGCATAATGCCTGGGTATTTGTGCATTTAGTAATTTCGCGTATGTCTCCATTTTCCATCGGCTGAATATTTCATAAACAGTGAAAACAACATTTGCTCTGATGTATAATTTACTGCTTTAAAATGCTGTACTTAAAGTTATCTTGACTTTCCTGAATTTTTTTTTATTCTGAAGCCTAATGTTCACAAAAAATAATATGATGTTTAATAGGTACTTTCAATGATTAATTCCTTAGTACCACGTTTAAGTTGAGAAAAAAATGAGAAACTTGCGTCTTTGTAAATTTTCTTCTCCCAAAGGGTGTTGCTTTGGAGAGGTTGCACGGTAGTTGTACCTTGTTGGTAAATATGCCATTATGCCAATAGAAGTATTGACCTAAAGTATGCATCACAGAAATTTGAATCAAATGTCGTAGATATAGGGTGGATTTTGGGCTGGTTATATTTTGGGGAAGGTGGGATGATTTTTTTCTAGGAATCCTTTTCTTATCTATATTCATAGAAAATTTACTTACTATACCAATTATACACTGAAAAAAAAACTTGATATGTCCTTATCAGTTGTAAGTAGTAGAAATGAGAAACCTGCGTTTTTTATATTTGTATTTGTAATTCATCAAACACCAATTCAGTTACAAGCATCTCGTATTGTCTGTCTCACACACTACACATGTCTCCAGCCGCTTATATCTACAAAAGAATGCCATACTGGATTTGACTCCACATTCCTTTTCCCAATGTCTAAAGATCGCCTCTGACATTTATAAATCTATGCTTTTGACAAAGTACATCGTCCCGTTCAGTATGTCTGCTTTGAAGGATTGTTATAATTGGTTAGTGGAATGATAAATAAGTAATTGGATAAACATGAAGACGAGTGCTAATTTGTTACTTGACGAATAGAATAGATATAGCTACAACATTTAATTGGGTAAATCTTGAATCAGAAAGTACTTCCATCAATTAGCATTGATAATTATAAGAACATACATGTACATTTATGTCATTTTTCAAATGGAGAATATATACAATTTTGTAATACTAGAAAGGCAATAGATGAATAATGAAACTGTACGAATGGTAAATATGTAACAGTGTAAAACGTCTGAATCAATTAAAGCGTTTACGTGTAATTTGTACATGATGATGATGATAATATTGATAACGCTATTGCTTCCTAAATTTTATTCCAGGAATCTATCTGTGTGTCGTCATGACTCTGACGTCTTTGTCTGTCATTATGGCTGTAATGGTGATCAACCTATATAATCGTGGTTCAAAAACTAGACGAGCACCGATCTGGGTCCGAGTTCTGGTACTTAAATGGATATCGTTTGTTCTGCGCATGCGCCATGACCTGGAACGAATAGTTGAATCTATAAACTTGGTAAGCGACATATATGTATTGATCAGAATATGCTAGATAATTTCTCGTCCAGTTGTATGACCCATTAACGCTGTAACAAAACTGGTCGATGAAGAAAAGATTTCTTCTATTACATCGACATTCAGCGCGTGCTTCCTTCTATTAAGGAAACACTTTATGTAATAATTACGCTTCTTTGGCATATACTATATGTCTTTTGTATCACTGGATTAGTGGATATGAAACTTGGTAACAGATTCGTTGCTTCTAAGGCGTCATTGTCATTATCCACTCATTTCACTCGTATATCCACATGCCTGGCTTGTTTTGGCATACTCCCAATGCAGAAAATCATGATGAAAGTTTATTGTCTCAATTTACTTGTAAATACAACAAACATGATCGATCTGAAGTTATTTATCTTCAAGCCCAACTTTGTCTCTCATTTTAGAAATTATTCCGACTAAAATTAATCTGAAACTCGTAATTCGAGGAAATTAAACTTTAAACTTGAGTCTTTAAGCTCCTGACCGACAGAAATCATTAGTGCATGGTAGATTTTGGAAGGTGACTTATCTGTGAAATGTTTTTTTCAACAATTTTCTTATTTCAAAGTACATAAACGAATTAAAGAATTTTTGTGAAATGAATGATTGGTCCCTAACCTCATTGATTTTGAATGGAATTTTGTCAAGTATAATTTTACTGTTGGCCGCGGCCGTGGTCCAGTGATTAGTGCACTGGACTTGTAACCCGGAGATCCGGGTTGGAACCCCGGCAGCGGCAGGTCATACCCTTCTAAGAAAATTTGACAAAAATGTCGATTTTCCTCCGTATATGGAGAAGTTGCCGGCTCCTTGTGGAAGGGTAAGTTAGTACTGGTGAGTATACAGTCCAGGAAATCTGGTTAGGTGAACCGGTCGCCGTATATAACTGAAAAATTGTTAACAAACGGCGTTAAACCCCAGTAACAATAAGTCACATAAGAACAAAATACAAACATACTTTTACCAGATTGGCTTTTTGTTCTTTTATTTTGTTGAAATATTAATGACCATTTACTACACTATATGAAAGAAATGAGATGGTCAAGACCAAGAGAAAAACATGAAATTTAATTTAAATAAACATGCAATTATGATAAAAAAAACTATATTTTATAATCAATCAAAGAAAAGAAGGACATTAGTGTACTAAAGGTTAAGAAAAATCACCTCGATGCCTATGTATTATTTATCGTCCAAGCATAACACAACAGTATAACAACTTGTGTTCCTTATATATATATTTCCAGGAAAATGATGCTGAAATAGATACCAGACGAAATCCTTCATTCAGAAACAGACGACAGACTTCCATGCGAAAAACACGCGAGACGGCTCTTTCTTCTATTCATGAGTACACTTTATCCAGACAAAACACCATACGTCGTCGCCATAGTAACAATGAATCAGGTGATGACGCTAAAGATGTTACAGAAGAAGCGCCATTGAAAGCAGGAGCGGAAGCAGCCGAGGAATCCGAAGTCATATGGATACGACGCGATGACGTATATCCAGAAACTTCTCAGCCTAAAACTTTTGACATTGAAGAAAACCAAAATCATAAACATGCAGACACAGTTCAGAGTTCGCGAAAAGATACAAAACGTAAAGAGAGAATTGGACAAAGACAACGTGATTTCAGGTCAAGACCAAGACAGAACTTTAAGAAACCAGAAAAGGAGAAACAGTGCATACATTCAAACAATATCACTCCCAAGGAGGGAGATAAAAAGAGTGAAATATATTACCGGAAGCTGATTGTCGCGGAGTGGCAGCGTGTAGCTGCGGTGATTGACAGGGTGTTGTTCTGGTTATATTTCATTGGGACCATTGCGTCCTATTTGGTCATACTGATTGTCATTCCACGAGAAAACTATGCGCTCTGGGACGCTAAAATACAACAAGCACCTTATATACGTTCCGATAATAGCAGATACACCATGTAGCACGAATACATAGCTGTTTTTGGACTGGTACCTGTTCTCGGATTTAATGCACCCAACATCTCTGCCCGTCGTACTTGTCCAAGCTGTACCAGTTTGAATAATACAATTAATAACATCAAGCTCAAATTGGCATACTTCGATTCTTACCGTTAGACAAATTCTTGTCACAGACGAAAATGACCGAACTTAAGCGTTTGTTCCTATGCAGTTGTCTCCTATTTACAAAAAGCTTGAAGGGGAGAGCAGCAATGTTTCTTTTATTACAGACTGGTTCTACATTGATTCGAACGCTACGCTGCGTTCAGAAATGTTGGTGCTTTGCGTAAATCTTAAAATATGTTACCAGTCTAAGTGCTCGTTTCTCTTTTAAGCATCATGGTGGTAGATATTTAGTTAATAATCATTATAAAATGACGTATGATATGACGTCATCGTCTTGTTGACCACCCATGTTACAATGAATTAAGTTCGATGGAATTCACTTAAAATTAGTTATTTGACAAATCATTTATCGTAAATTTCGAACTATTGCTGCAATGACAATAACCTGTATTGTTTTAATCGGTATACAAAACAAGAGTTTTTAATTTACGATATCACTACGATACTAGCCTCGTTTTGGTAATTTCTTAAATTAAGCCACACTGTAACAAAGCGATAAGGATCCGCTTAAGGCTTGTGTTATCACAAAGATGCATTATTTTCAGCACTAAACGCATACTCGAATATTAATCTCCATAAAGTTCTTGCATTGAAATTTGATAAAGGTAAACATTTCGCTCTAAGGTCAACTGCAGATATTGGCACAATTCTATGGAAACAGAATAAAACGTCAGACAGAACGCTGAAATAAATAATACGCATGCTTCAAGATGTTTCACGCACCTAATTTAGATTACCAATTATACGTAGATGGAATAACATGATAGCAAACACACACTAAAGTTTCGTTATATATCACTGAAATTGTTATGGTAAATTGAATCTGCTCTATGTTTGTTCCAGACGAGCGTTTTATTACAATGTTAGATAGAAATGTTGAGGCAAATTTTGCTGGTATATCTCCGATGTATTTCATTGCATTTAGAATATTGAGAATATCACACTATTAGAGTTTTCATTGTTTTGGAGAATAAAGCTCGGTATAACGTAATATCGATATGTGATCATTTTAGCGGCCGGTCTGTGGTTATGAAACTTGCGTTACACCTCCAATCTTCAGTGTTTTCAATTTGAACTATGACTGGAATGAGTCATACAGCATCGGAATAATTCATAATTATTTGAATGTTAATTCGAATGGCGCACAAGATTCAGTTTTAATCAATTTATGTTGACTAAATAGTCTGTTCTGTGGTATTAACACCACGGACTCAGTTACTTTAAAATGAATTTCATGTTAACAATTATTTACGACAGGAAAAAAAATTGTATGATGATGTATTGTGGTTTTATTGTCTTTCATACTACACATACACCGTTAATTAAAACATTTTCTTCCTAGGAGATAAAATTGTATTTTATCATTATATTATTCATGTTGTGTGGAAGGTCAAACAAAAGTCGTATTCATGTATGTTGTCCTTCGTAAATAATGTACGTTTTTTCTTTGGTTTAACATCGCACCTACAGCTGGACAGCTACCTCACATGTGAAATTTGTCTTGTCTCGGGAGGGATTCAAACTCACGGCGGTGAAGAAATATACAAACAATACAGTAAAACTTCGTTATTACGAGCATCGATATCACGAGCACCCTAATTATCTCGAGGAGTTTTAAAGCCCCGTCAAGTTTTGTTCTTAGTTGCGTACTCGCAAGATTTTCAACTAACAAACATACCCCTTTATCACAAGCACCACGTTTATGTCTAGCATTTTGTCTGTCCCGATGACTCTTCGAGATAACGAGGTTTTGTTGTATTTTTTTCGTGTTCCAGATTTAACTTAATACTTGTGAGTCTATTGTGATCAACGAGCGCATTAATTGGCCTTTTAAGTAAACTCCGATAGATTAGACCGCATGAAGCTTATTAAAATTTCCATTTGTTTTACGGCTGAAGACACCCAACCACAATTATATTTACCCTCCGTAGTTTATTTTTTAAATACATGAATTACGTGATTTTAAACATTGTACTGATAAAAATGAAGCCGATTTTTGAAAGTAAATACACATATATAAATACACATACATTTGTATATAAATACACATATACAAAACACATATATAAACACACACATATAAATACACATGTATAAATACACATATACAAAAACACATATATAAATACACATATATAAATGATGTGTAGATACATTGTTACTTTAAAATTTACATGACGGAGTTTAGAAATTCATGAAGATAATTGTGAATGTTGATGACAGACAGCAAAGTGAAAAAAGGAATGAAATTGCGTAAATAAAATAAATTTAAATACATGTACATGTTTGTATACTACTACTGTTATACAGTTGTATAAAATACATGTGTAAAACCATATATATAAATTGTATGATATAAAACTACATTGCCAATCTTGGGATCCTACTATACTTAGGCGTAAATAAAAAAAGGTTTGTTTCCGGTTACATGCCCCCCAAAAATATGGGTCGGTCGGTTGGGATTTTTTCTTTCACGTTTTTTATATATATCAGCAACACTGTTGTGAAAATTACATTATAGCATTATGATTTGGATGCCAAAAACTCAAAAACTTTTGAGTCGGCAGGTAAAAGATGGGTCGGTCGGGTAACCAGAAACAAACCTATTTTGTTTGGCCTTATAAATTTAAATATATGATTGTAACATCATCAGCATCAAAAAGACAATTAGATTCTTACTGTCCGATATTTCTATGCTAAAAATACTGTACAACCTGTGAATGACCAAGTAAAAGAAAAGAAGTGATCTTCGTTCAAAGCTGGTCATTTGGCCTATTTAAATCTTTATTGTCTCATCTTATTAATAAATTAAAATAAGTAAATGAGGTAGCTCTGTTCACGAGGTTATCTTAATATCCATGTGGCATGTCAGTTAAATTTCGGTGTACATAATACGAGGGTTGTTCAGGAAGTTTGTGGAAATTTGTTGCTTAATTAATGCTTCATGGTGATCAATCGAAACGTTTTATAAACATCATAAAATTTAATTCTTTCTTTATTGAATTATAATATCAAACAAAAAATATAATGTTTGAAATTTTTAGCGTAGTCTAATATAGTCACGACATATAAAACAGCTTTGGGTGCGAAACAAGTAACGTCAAATTCCACGAACTTTCCGAACAACCCTCGTAGTTGTATATAACTTACATGAGACATTAAGCATAAACAAAATCATTTAAACGCCGTCCTTTAAAAATCTAAGCTTGATTAACAATGTGCAGACTCAAGTACAACAAAACGTGAATAAAGGTCTCCGAGGGAGATCGAAATATTTATGCCTTAATTCGGATGTTTAATTTGTCTATCGTGTTAATAGATAGATTACCTGACCTTAATGCATAATGTGAATACTGTACTATTAAAATTTAATAAACAATATTATCAAATAAAAATGACATTAATTTTGTTCCCTCAATGACATTGTCTTTTCCATCTGTACGAATGAGTCTTCATACAAGTATTTATCCTAGCTCAGTACAAGAGTTATAAGAAATATTTTTTTAACAATTCAAGGGAGGTAACTCGAGTGGAAATACCATCATTATGATTCGCAGTAGTTTCCCTTTGCTGATCAATTTCCCACGAAAAATGGTACAGCTGGGTGGAAATTAGTATTTCAATTGTCTTCAACAATTGTTCTACTTGAACCATACTTAATTGAACGCTAAATTACAGAAAACCCGAGAATAGTAATCACCCTGTTTCTCACTCATCTGTAGTTTTATTTTCCATATTTTCAAATTTCTGGGACCAGATATAGAACAGAACAGAATTTATTTAGTTATGTGTAAACAAGGCATCTTGTGGCAAACATAATGATAACATTCACATAAAAAGCATAATTATTTGATCTGAGGAAACGTCACGACAAAATATTTGTATTCGTTACATAAGTTTAAATAGGACTATTACCTAAAATAGTTTCGTATTACCTCTCCTAGCAATCGTGCATGTCGGCTACTTCCGGGGTTATAAAATAGTAAACTCAGCTTGCTTAGATTCATGTAAATTCAAGGTTGGATTCTTTCCAACTACAGTAAAACCTCGATAATGATACCACTTTCGGAGACCAAAAAAATCGGTCGAGTTAATCAGGTGGTCTCATTATGGGGTTGAATTGTAGGGGAGTTATTGACAACTTGTCCGAAAATAAGTGGTCGTTATAACAAGATGGTCGTAATATTGAATAGGTCATTATTTCAGGTTAAACTGTACTGTGGGTCTTCGGGTTGCCTATGTGAGTCTAGGGTCAAATGTTAAAAAACATTAGGTCAGACAGACGCAGGAACTCTTAGTTTTTTTCAATATTCTAAGATTAAATAGGAAGAGATTATATTACTTGTAAGGCAGTATTCTGTGAACTTGTCAAATAATTGATTTTTACTAACGAAATAAGTTTAAAAACAAAAATAAGTTTTGAGCTTGGAGACCGATCACGATTTTTATAACCGCGGACACAAGGTGATATTTCGTAGAATAATTATAGTTAAAGCTAGGATTTAATTAAAAAGTTCGTCACAGAACTCAATTTAAACCAGAAGAAGAGAATTACCGCTAAAAATAAATTCCAAACAAGTACACATCAAATCTAAGCTTTAATTGTTATTTTAGATTAGTACAAAATGTGATTTTTTGAAAATGATATCGCGTAATTATTTCGCAATACAAGGCTGTCCCAACCAGTGTGTCATTGTTAATTGTTTTGAAATACAGGGAAATCACCTAATATGAATTCAATTAATATTAAATTGAAATTGCTAAAATGATATGTGAATAAATAAATAGAATTATAAATTACTAAACTTTAGCCGCGACCGTGGTTCAGTGGTTAGTGAATTGGACTTGTAACCCGGCGATCCGGGTTTAAATCCCAGTCGCGGTAGGTCATACCTTTCTATGAAAATTTGACAAAAATGTCGATTTTCCTCCATTTGTAGAGAAGTTGTCGACTCCTTGTGGAAGGGTAGTTAGTACTGGTTAGTATACTGTCCAGGAAAACTGATTAATTGAACTGACCGCCTTATATAACTGAAGAATTGTTGAAAAACGGCGTTAAACTCCGTGAAAACATTAAATTGAAAATACTACTTCTAACTGATAAATATGTTATACTTAGGACTAAATGACATGTCCAAATTACACACTGGATTATTCTTCTCGTATTCCTGATAAGGATATACTGTAATATTTTATTATTATTTTAAACATACTTTTAATACTATAAATAAAATACTTAGATTTAATGACCCGTTGAAAAATGAATATAAGATTAAAAAGGAATTTAAAAAACCCACGTCTTTTCTTCCAACCCGGAAGACATTAAACCCGATGGTGTAATAACACAGTATACTGTAAATATTTGCAATTTATTAAAATCGTGAGAGGTTCAAATACAAATAGCACATGTAGTTTATAATTGATCGGTACGACCCGTTCCATGTCTTGTCTTTTATGAAGAACTGACAGCCTATTGAATTTTCCTTATCAACCAGTATCTATCTAGAATGCTTTTTCATATTTAAACAAATGCAATACACACTGTATGCTAAAATATCAGTGTTACTGATATTTTGAAAGCAATGTCAGTTAAACTATACAATATACAAGCGTAATATTTTTTAACCGGTGATACATTATTTTTCGGTTGACAAAACTAAACAAGAAAACACAGGGCTTAGTTTTTGTGTTTTTTGAATAAAATTTAAATTTAAAGTTTGTTTTGCACGAATGACAATTTTCTGATGTAAAACAGTAAAACCTCAAATAGGGACAACAAAGTTGTGTGTGTATGCTAGAATCAGGTTGTCCGTCCGTCTGTCTGTCCGTACAAACGACAGATACATTGGGGTGTTAGAGTAAGCGACAAAGTGACACGATGAGGTTCTTTCCGTACAAATTGCTATTGTGGGTTTATTTTTACTTGAGAGGTTAGAACATCTCTCTTGTGGGGTTAAAAACATCAAAGGAAAATCAGTGGGAATAACCCCATACTGTAGCTCTCGTAAGTACGTCCATCCGTCCGTCCGTCGGTCTGTAGACAAAATCTGGTGTGTGCTTCTTCTTTTATACGGCTTGTTTCTTCAAATAATCATTTTGAAAACCTTGGTGAATAACCGTCAGGAAGTTGAAATCGGTTTATATTTCTGGCTAAGTGGACGGGCTTTTGTTATATATAAAAGCTCAGAAAAAATAGGCTTCCCTGATTTATGAGATAAGCTACATCTTGCTTTATTTCTTTCATATGCAACCATTATATTTTAATGATATCTTTATAAGCATCAAACATGACCTATGTACTGCACTGCGCATGACGGAAGTTACCCATTAACCCAAATACAAATTTACATAATTGAAGAAGTCAGCGCAAAAATTTACCCTTTACCATCTTTGTCAAAGACAAAAGATAGAAGTATCTTGTAACCTATCTTAAAATTATACAATGACTAAAGTATAATGTGTTTGTATTGATACAACAAAAAATTACATGGCTGCGTAAACTGGTAAACAGTAGAACTTCACTTCATTCACGTCTTAATATTATGATCACTATATACGGACCGGCTTCTTATAACTCTAAAATTCTGTTTGATTTTGAGACCACCCCATTATTACGACCAATTTTTCGGATTCAGAAGGTTGTCTCATTATTGAGGTTTTACTGTACTTAATTTCGGGCTGGTTTTCGAAGTATCTTCTATAAAATTTGATGTTAAGAAAACTTCTATGTCCTTACCATTTTCCGTTAGTCCCAAACATGGTCGGTTAATAGAAGTCTTCCGTACATATACACGTGCCTTAGTACGTACGCACTTAATATTAATGGCAATTACTTCACGCCCCACAAAGCGCATTGTTGGTTTGACCACGATAAATCTATGTTATATCATTGTCACTATAATTATAGTGTTAATGCTTAGATAGAAATCAAGAAACGTCATGAAGAGGAAGTATTCCTAACTAAACATCTATACACAAATACAGACCGTGGAATGTTTTGTTTAAAAACATGAAACCTTTTTGCGGGGACATTTGTTCTTATAATTGTAGAACATTGTTATAAACGGAACAATAATTATGATCGTCAAAAGTAGACACTCTTTGAAGCTCTTAATTATTTGTAGTAATCACGCTTTTTTTAACTTCTAGAGGTTTCAACCAGAATTTTAGTGTTTGTATTTGATATGTAACCCGAATGAAATCATATTTTTTCCAAAAGAAGATTTGAAGGCGCGAGAAGGAAGGGAGTCAGAATCTTGACACACAAGTGAGGGATGCGAGTTCTGTTTGTAGTACACGAATACCTGCGGCAATTTCTTCATAATTCATGAATTAGTCTTGTATTCACAATAACAAGCAGAACACTCGGGCACAAATCATAGTTAATTTTATGAACAATGACCGAAGCTAATTGGGTAAAAAACCCAACTTGCAACGAATTTGACGCTTCTGAGCAGACTGACATAATCAAATATCATTTTCACAAAAAAAGACAAAAGTTCATTCTGAGAAGGTTTTCAATTCTTTTTGAAACCCTTTTTGTATTTTATGAAGACGAGAAAAGGATTCCTATAAAAACACACGTACAAAAAATCTCATTATATTTTACAAATACAGTCTTACCTTTAAAAAGTAGTCACCATAAGCTTTAAAAAAGAAATGCGGCCTTTGAGTTCAGTTTTATTCAGAACTTCGTGTATATACTATAAATTATAAATTATCAGTAAGTTCGACCCAAGGAATGGCCACTGTCTACAAGATGGCGTTTATTTAGCAGTGATCTGTGACTACAGTTTGACTGCAGTAAATAAGATTGTATACTGTTCTAAGAGATGCACCTATCGTATCAAATATCATATACAGTAAAACCTCACACTACAACCATCTCAGTATTACGATCACCTTGTTATAACGACCACTTATTTTCGATTGACTTTCAATAACTCCCCTATAATTCAACTTGATAATAGATCACCTCGTTATTACGACCGATTTTTCGGGCCCCGAAGGAGGTCTTTCATTACTGAGGTTTTACTGTATATACAAGGTTTTAGAATGACGTATTTATGTAAAGAATGGAAAATGTACAAAAATCCACTAGAGCGCATGCTGAGATGTTACTGGTATCTTATGTTGTGATACAACCCGTCTCTGGGTTAAAATTGTACAAAAATGTGGGAATAACAGAACCCTGTTATAATTATAATTCCAACCATTAATCATTAATTAATGGCTAATTACATGAAAAAAATGTATATTAAAGTTGCACATTATGTATCAGAACTGAAATAATTAATAGGTACATTTGCGCCAGATATCAGAAATGAAAAGATGAAATTGTTAAATCGATTAAACGTAGGACTTTGATTATGTTCCAAATACGACAATGTTGTACATTATGAAACGCTCCACTAATTCCTTATTGTTCATGGAATTTGTATTAAATGCGCCGCCACTCCAGTTTAATAAAAATACACCCGTTTAACAACCGACCAATCAAATTTTACTTCCTCCTCCAGCCGTCAGTAGGTTCCAAAAAGTCAATTTACGTCGCATTCGGATTTACTCGCGCTGACTGAATGCGTTAATTACATTCAGTAAAATTTCGTTTAAATCTTTTAAGTTATTTGTGGCCAAGATGAAGGAACACAATTTGAAGTCTTAACGTTTATAAACCAGAGAAAAAGGTGAGTCCACATAAATGTTATATTTGTTTTTGAAGTTTATGCGAGTGGACATATCCTTTACTATTTAGATCGGTTTAAAAGCTTCACATGTAATTTGCTTACAATACATTTAAATTAATTACTAAATAAACATACCCTTTGTAAAAACTTCTTAGTACAATAGTTTTTTATCATTCATTAACCTAAGTATTCAATACATGCATTATGAAAAGAGACTAAATATTCTTTACAAAATATTTATAATTACTAAAAAATCGTACACTAACTTAGTTGTCTATTGAAAACCTTGGATTCGCAACATGATACCGCTCTCCTACATAGTTGCATAAATACCGGTCTTTACAATGAATTGAAATATAAAACCATTCGACATGACAATAGTGTGAAGATACGGCCGATAGCTCACGAAAAACTTTTTTCAAAATAATACATATTTTATTACGACTTAAGGCACGTTTTCACAGCACTGTATAATCTTTGATTTGTAAATAATTCTATTTGTTTTATATTTACCACGTGTTTAAAAGTAAATTTATTTTGTACGACCATTTGTGGTTTAATGTGAGAACAATACAGTTACACCTTGTCATTAAAGCCACCTTCTCAACAAACAGAAACAAGCGTAATATGGAGTTGGTATCTTCAGATATTGTTAACATACGGGTCTGAAAGTTAATGGTCGTTATGATGAGTTGATCTTAATTCTGAGACTGATGTAGGGTGTTACTGTATTTTAATAGAATTTTTCATTTTTTTTTCATTTAACTCAAGGTATCTACGTATAAATGCACCATTCGAATGGTCTAGTACTTGTTGTTAAAGAGGTAAGACACTTTAAAAGGCCTTGTCTAAATTGATTGATTGTGTATTCGTACGTGTATTTTAACTTTTAAACAAACCATGATTGCTAAACGAGAGGTATATAACACATATTATTGAATTCTTCCGACACATGGTGCATACACACTATTGAATCAATTTCAATAGAAACAGTCGATTAATACAGAATTGAAAAGAATGGAATCATTCAAGAAAGAAGTAAGAACTGAATCAGAAGTGTTTATTTTTCTTAATGGTTAATAAGTAAAAACTAACAAATTACTTAAATGGTGAGATTTGAATGACTCAATGTTGGACTTATTTTCTCAAAATTGGAAAATCTCTCATAATTGCCGTATTTAACAACCAATCTCTCGTCCGCGAAACTTCACAGAAAAATCTCAAATTGAGTGATTTCGGAAATTCAGGGCGTGGTTCGAAGCATTAAAGATGAAAACATGAACATTTTGAGTGCATAGTATGACCGTAATATTGGCGTAGAGCCAACATAATTATTAGATTTTCTAAACCCTGTGCCCCCTAAGCATATTTTGGACTCTTCCAAATTCAAAACAATATACAAAATATTAATTTATTCAAGGAAACTGGGTTATTTCTCTTTGACAGAAAATTTTGTGGCAGACGAAGCCATTACTCATTACCAGCAATGGCTTCTTGTGCCAAAAAGTTTTCTAAAGTCGTCTGCTTCATATGCTTGGAAATGCGGTATTATGAGACAAAGGGTCAAATTAACGAAAGGCACTGATTGGAATAAACGCCTTCAAAAACACGAGACACAGAGATAACGTAATGTATGAAAAATAATCAAACATCTTAATACATGTAAGTATGTACGCAAACTGACCAAAACTGCATAAATAAGCATAGACTGTTTGACTAATTTCTTAAGGACAGTAAATGTCAACAAACCTTGTATAAATGTACAGCGATCATACACAATATGGCTGACCGAGGTATACCTAAGGCGGACGAATTCACCACATTAAAAGAATATAAGGTTTCGTATTGTTATCTTTTTTGCATTACACAATCCTTAAAATGTTTAGCGAATACTGAGTAACCAATATTTCATTGGAAACAACAGGAAAAACAGGATTAAAATCAAATTAAGCGAGGACTTTAAATGTAGTACTGATTCTTGTAACTTTTTTTGTTCATTTTTTGTACAACAAACTGTACGTAACTCGACGTATTGATGACGATGTACTTTGTGCTGGTCAAAATAAACTATCTGTCCTGTTCTGTTCCGTAAAAAGATGATAACGCTCGTTGACTTAAAAGTTGTTAATGTTTACGTCATTATACGAGAGGTGTTTGGGAAGTTCGTGGATTTTTGTTATAAAAACGGAGTTGACGATATCTAACATAAAACTAATAATATCAGAATATAATTTAGTGTTTGCTGATCTGTGTGTATAAATATATTATAAGTCAGTGAAGCCGATATAAAATACAATAAATCAAACATTGTACTATACATACATTCGAAGCAAGGCTGACTCTTAATCATTACAATTACTACTTGTCATACAGACGGACTTACAGATGAACATACGGACAAACGGACATACAGATTGACAGAAACGAACAGATAGACGGACTGATAGGCAGACAGAAGGACGGAGAATCGGAGTTATTTGCTTTGATCTTTTTTTGATGTTTTAACCCTGTAATTGACATTTCTTAACCCCAGACTGCAAAAATTAATCTCACGATGGCGGTTTGTATGGAATGAAAACATAATGTTATTATGTACACTAACCCTACCCCCCTAATGTGGCTCTCATAAGTACGGACAGACGAACACACGCACAGGCAGATGAACAGATAGACAGACAGACGAACAGACGGACGAAAGATATACTATTCGAAATAAATGTATGGTGTAACTTGTTAAAGATACAGACTTCAAAACGTACGCAATTTAGTTACCTGAAATGCGAACGTTAATTTTTTTTTCAGAGCCCTTTTTTCAAAAGCATGTTAACATTGAACATAGAAATTCTTTATAAATTTAATATTTTCTCAAATGTATTATAAACAATTTTTGAATTTTATAGTACCAAGATGAAATGTGAGTACTTATGTAATAATAATGTTGTAAAAAAAACGAAATAACAAAAAATAGCCAAATATAACTACAAAGTTTTCTAATATCAAATATCCGTTTATTTTGGCGTACATAGAAGAAAGGCTTGTCACTTTGAGTTGTTGCCGGATACTGTACAATACTACTTTAAAGAATCGATCTTTCTTAAGGATTTTAACATTTGTTTGTGTTGTATAATGATATAAGACATTTCATTGCTTGTACAGACTGAAGCAACAAACTTAATTTCAAACGTGGTGTAAAATAAAAATAGGTGAAGTTCTATCTTAGTACAAGTGGTAACGGAGGTTATGCGAAATATTACCGTTTAAGTAACGCAGATCACGTGAAATACAATCCTCCAAGTAACAAAGGTTTGTTCACTCAATTAAATATCTTTATTTTATAACAATTAACGTACATTTAACGGTAAAAAACAGTGGTTACATGTATAGAATTATGTCATTTATATTAACGCCAAATTCATTCGTGAGATTTATTCTTTTTGTACGCGTACATTTTATTTGTATACAGATTCAACAATATGGTATTAATAACTGAATATACGGACAATCTATGAAGGGTGATTATCTGTAATTTGTGAAAGAATTCAATGTTGGATTTAATACGACTAATTATATATATCAAGTTTCCATCAAAACTAAAAATTCACATGATTATATGCAAGATTTGCCAATGTTTTGTATTTGTTATATACATGTAATGTTAAAATTATGTGTATAATAAATTCAAGTTACGTAAGTAATGTTCTAGAAAAGTATATGCAATGTTCACAATGATTATACTGGTAGTTCATGCTATGATCAGATTGTGCACCTATCATTATAAATTGAAAATTACGTTGTGTATCAGCTGTGAATAATGTTAGGCATACATTGTGTATTATGTTAGGCATAAATTGAGTATGTTATGTGATATAAATTGTGCATGTTATGTGATATAAATTGTGTATGTTATGTGATATAAATTAAGTATGTTATGTGGTATAAATTGTGTATGTTATGTGATATAAATTAAGTATGTTATGTGGTATAAATTGTGTATTATGTGAGGTACATATTGTGTACTATGTGAGGTATTAAGTGTGTATATAATAATGTCATGTATAAATTGTGTATAATGTTATGTATAAATTGTGTATTACGTTATGTATAAATTGTGTGTATTGGTTATGTATAAATTGTGTATTATGATATATATAATTATGCATATTAGTTATATATTTAAGTGTGTATTTTGTTATTGGTTGTGTATAGGTTAATATCCTACATAATTTCAACACATTATTTCTATTATATTATTCATATCATGTAATATATTGTATGTAGGTGATGATTTGATCCGATCAGAGTAGGAGACAGACAATCCAGATATCAGAATGGAGATGACATTAAACTTGGACAATGACATGTCCCGGATGGATGATCTGTCCGTGGATAACATTCAAAGATGCTTGAAATCCAGATATGATCGAGACTTAATTTATGTAAGTTGATTTATTTTTGTAAATAATTTGTGCAAGTTCTGTTGATCTATGCAAGTTAGATTGATTTATGCAAATTTACTTAATTTATGCAAGTTAAGTTGATTTATGCAAATTTAGTTGATTTATGCAAATTTAGTTGATTTATGCAAATTAAGTTGATGTGTGCAAATTTAGTTGATTTATGCAAATTAAGTTGATGTGTGCAAATTTAGTTGATTTATCCAAATTTAATTGATTTAGGCAAATTTAGTTGATTTATTCAAGTTAAGTTGATTTATGCAAATTTAGTTGATTTATGCAAATTAAGTTGATGTGTGCAAGTTTAGTTAATATGTGCAAATTTAGTTGATTAATGCAAGTTTGGTTGATGCCTGCAAGTTTTTGGGATGTATGAAAGTTTACTTTATTTGTGAAAGTTTAATAAATTTATACAAGTTTGGACGGTTTATGTAATTTTAGTTTTTTTATATAAGTTGTAATTATAACTACAGACTTCTCGGAACTGGTTGAATACTTGCCTAACATTTGGTCAGTCTGCGTTTGAATCTCGCCCAAAACCTGTTGGGCCTTTTTTGTTAAAAATTGTCCTACATGTCAGACGGTCCGACAACTTTTGGGAATATGTGTGTATTGATCAGTTTATTTCGTATATTCAAGTTTATGTTCTTTATCCTGTTTTATATAAACAAGTTTCACATTTCAATAGTTTGCCGTCGTTTTAATGATGCCACTTTCAACGTTTGGTTGAAAGCTTCAATTATATTACAAAGGACTAGCGGCTTTCGTGGTAGAGTGGTTATGGTCTCTGACTGTGAGTTCGAATCCCACCAGAGACCAAATTTCACAGGAAGCTGCCCAACTAGTTTACGGAAGGTCGTTGGTTCTACCCAGGTGTAAGCCTGGGGTCTTCATCCACTGTTAAAGCTGGAAAGTCTCCAACTGATCCTGACCTCGACGTTAAACCTCAGAAAAAATAAACAAAAATAGTTTCGTATTTTATCTTAAAGTTGTGAGATAGATTGCTCTTTCACGATGATTCATGTTACAAGGAAAAATGAGTACGAATAGAAATATCTTAAGTCTTTGAATTTATACAATTTCTTAGAAACTACCGTCGACAGTGTTAAGTTTTAAGGCTAATATTATCGAATCGTTTTACAGAAAGAATTTCTTGAATTAGCATAATGGGACAAACAATTAAATCTAAGTACATGATTTTGTATTTTGAACATGTGGTAGGTTTGCAAATTGGTCACTAAAGTTGATATATTGAACACTTTTTTGAAAAAAGTCATTCAGGAAAAAAACCTATGCTCTATGCACAGAAAAAGCAAACAGTCATTTCCCACACACCATATTTGTCTTCAGAGGCTTGACGTATGTCTATTGTTATTATTATTGTTGGTTTATGCAACACGTAATATGAATAGGGCCATATCCGTAAAAACACACTTGATTTCAGCGAAAATATACCCATCAAGAATAATAAAAAGAATCCAAAAATGCATTATTATAGCTGTGTCTTTTTAAAAATAGCTATTTACGTACCTCGCTAGCCTCTTTGTTATAATTTAATACCGGATCTGTATTAAACAAACCTGTCAACTCATCGTAAAAGCATTTTAAATGATATGTAATTGTGATTTGATAATACATTTATCGGCTGATCATCTAAAAAGGACTCCTTGCCAGATAAACAAATTGAAATTATGAATATGGAAACTCACAGACAGTACTTTAAGGGTTTATTTTCGTTCATGAATGTAATTGTTGATGATATTTGTTATAGCACCGTGAAAATCTAACATAATTAAAACACGGTTTATCCAGCTGTAGACTTTTGTTTCAACATGTCAGAAGGCGATCAATTGACATTGTACATGTATATAAACATACTTTTTATCTGCACTTCATCTTAATTTTATTTTATTATATAATAGTTTGTGATTAAAATAATACAATAAATATAATTAAAAAAGCCTCTAGATTCCGAAAATAAATAATAAATCTAGACTCTCATACATTTAAATGCAAAAAAATCTTCACATGGGTATAAATAAAAGACAAAAAAATCTGATCGAATTTTTACTCTACAATGTACAGTTAAACCTCAATTTACGACCAACTCAACTTATCGACAACCTCATTTTAATGACCACTAAATTCAGGACGGGTTTTTTTAAAACATTTCTTCTATATTTGAACTTCATAATCAGACCACCTCATTATTAAGACCGCTCTTTACAGTTCCAAATGATGGTCTTTATTTTGAAATTTTAACCTATTTTAAACATACAATGTATTTAGAATATATCAAGTGCATGGCTCTATCTATGGACGATAACTGCCAACCATTGATATCTAAATTTTGTTTATTTGACGAGTGCATTAAAGATATAACACAAATAAAGTGCTAGTATGTTGAGCAGTTGTTTACATATAAACTTACACTTATGAAACAGAAATCCACATGCTGTACAAATCTCAGATTTCATTACTTATGTGTTCCTCCCCTTTTTAACAATACCTTCTCACAACGTGGAAACTTCTGGACTCCTAAAGACAGGTTTAATTTCTTTAGATAGTATGTATTTTATTATGCAAAAAGGCACCGCGGTGGTAGGGTGTTGTGAATATGATACAGATGATATTATGATCAAGATGAAACCGTAAACATGTCTAACTATCGAATACTCTCCGTAAAATGTAATTTGGTAAAAAACCTTACTGTTTGCATTATGGAAAAATCAGTCTTCTAAATTCAGACTCTAATTGGCCACTGCGGCAGTTTTATGAGTTCAAACCCAACAGAAGTCAAGATCACCTCATAAGGCGCATGCGCAAGAAACAGTTGGTCGTCAAGGAAGTTCAGAATGTTTAGATCTCGCTATAATTAGTATGAAGAGAATATTATCGGCGGAAACTGAGTCATCGTTTTGACAATGACAAAGACATTTTTTCCAAGCTGAAATTTGGAGTCTGTGAGCGCTTAACGGGTCTCTCTGTTCGTAGACAAAATAGTTCCACAACGAATTAACTGGTATGAGTCATAAATCTGTTGTAAGTGCGTAAGATGCGTTCAGTAATGAAATTAAAGGATAAAAAGTGGTGCTCGTAAAAGATAAAATATAAGATGTTTTATTATGCAGATTTCAGAGTAACGTACCATTTTCCTCATCAGAATGGTACAAAATGCTGAAAAATGTTATTTATCTTATTTGTCCTAAACGTTTTGCTCTCAAAGGTAATGGAAATGACAAACAAGCAGCTCCCTTGAATGTCATTTTGGTTGCTAAGGTAACCACTTTTTCAACTTTCACTTTTTGATATCAGTATATTATATATTCCAAGGACAAACTTGAAATTTCATCTTAGACGTGTAAATCACTTTACCCATTCAAAAATGTAAATAAATTTATTGATTTGTGTAAATATTGCATTAAATTAATTCAAACAAGTGCTTGGTACGAGAGATAGCAACAATTATTTCTCAAAATGTTTTTAAAAAGTTCAAAAAGTTTTAACGATCAATGCGACAGACCCAATACCTCGGTGGGAGGGGACTAACCAAAGTGCCATTCAGGCTGCAAAGCTTTACATTTCAGAGTTATGGAGTATTGTTTTGGACATAAGTTACATCTGAAGAAAGGCAGATAGCTAAACATGTTTTTTTGCATGTGTTTCAATTCACATATAGGGAAATAACTTGACACGTCAAAAAGATAGAGTTATTAATTAATGCTTAGCCATTTTCCGCATTGAATTACAGTAAAACTTTTTATTACGAGTCCCGATAGCACAAGCACCCGACCTATCTCGAGGAGTTCTAAAGTCCCATAATTTTTGTTCTTAGTTCTGTATAATTTTCAATCAACAAACAAATATCTCATTATTACGAGCACCGCGTACGAGCATTTAGTCTGTTCAGATGACTCCTCGAGGTTTTACTGTAGTTTATTTCCTGCTAATACGCCTGAGAGGTGATCCTGGCAATTTTGTTGCTTAAAAAAAAGAAAGGGAAATAACCAGTCAAAATATAGGAGTCATGGTAGTGGTTCTTTAGTCTTTCATTTCTTATCATTCTACACAATTAACATAATTTCAATTTTAAGTAAACACTTTGAAGGGTTATGCTGAGAAGAAATACGAAAGGACGCACGGACGGACGAAAACAATAACCATATCCCCTCTGAATTATCAATAGGTTCGGGGTGGTAATGCAGTCATTCATGTATTGAATATAAGAAGCGTTAAGAAGTGGTAAGATACAACACATATGGATGATTTATGCGCTCAAATGTTTAAGTTTTCACATACATCTTTCAATTGAATGTTTTTATATCAGTGCTTAAAATTAATACATTCGGTAGTAGTCCCTGGCCTCACACTGCTATGAGTTCGAATCCCACCCAGGAGCAGAAAATTTCACTTGTAAGGAAGCTGTCCAGCTGGCTTACGGAAGGTCAGTGGTTCTACCCAGGTGCACGCCCGGAGTTTTCCTCCAACGTTAAAGCTAGAAAAGTCGCTAAATGAACTTGGCTGTTAGTGCAACGTTAAATTGCATGTAGTTTGCTAATATACAATAATATTATATAGTTGTATTAGTTTATTAGTAATTTTTAAGCAGTCCACTGTTATCAATTAACTAAAATGTATTCATTAAGACAGTTCTTTTCTTTCGTTTTCTTTCTTGGTAGGAAACTGAATTCTAAATACTTGTAACAGATGCATATCTGATTGAATGTACGTCACATAAAACATACTGTACCATTAAAATGCATTCACTTTACTCATTGACGTGCATAAGGGATATTGTGTGTACTTTTCTCTATTGAGTGAAGACGTATACAATAAAATTAAATACAGTGTACGCGCTTACTATGCAAATTATGTAACTTGATATATCTTGAGTCTATTAGTTTTATGGTGTATACATGATATGCAAATATCACCATGGAGAATGTTTGAAGAATCTGTGCATGCTACAACTGAATGACATTCAGCTAGTTCAAGCTCTAATTGTTTTTCTTAGTATTTTTGTTACTTCCTAGTCAAGATGAAGGATGTATATACTTGTACTTAAATTAATAAAGTTTAAAATAGCGTCCAACGACAAGTAAACGTATGTTTCATTAATTTTGAACCTAAATATCGTTAAATATTAAAGTGAAAAACACAACTCAAACTTTCGCCCCAAAAACTACAAGGAGATAAAATTGTCAAATAAAGTTCTATTTTGTACATGTATTTAATTATATGTGTTAACATAAGATAAATATGTTTACAATCTCATGAAAGAGAACTGAAAATTTTTCATTACAAACGAACGCTTACATCATATGGCAACTACTATGAAAAATTATGAGATTTTAAAAAGTTACATTCCGCCATTGAACTTAATCATGGACGCGGGAAATTTTGTTAAGTTTAATAATGCGTAGTAATTGTTAGGGATGGGCTGTAAACAGGATAAAACCAAAATGTGAACGTGACGTGCAGTGGTTAAAGTAGTTTTAACACGAAAAGAGACGAGCCAGTTCAATTTTAGATTATTTTGGAACATTAAAGCAGGTAAAAGGGTAGTTATGAAGTACAGAATTCGACAAACCAGACGGTGGAGCGATTTTATGAGAAAACAAAAGAAAAAAAAATTAAAAAAAACTACCATACACTGCCTCCTTTAAAACTTGAGCTGTAAACTTGCGATGCCCCCTTTAAAACTTAAGCTTTATACTTGTTATGCCTCCTTTAAAACTTGAGCTGTAAACTTGTGATGCCCCCTTTAAAACTTGAGCTTTATACTTGTTATGCCTCCTTTAAAACTTGAGCTGTAAACTTGTGATGCCCCCTTTAAAACTTAAGCTTTATACTTGTTATGCCTCCTTTAAAACTTGAGCTGTAAACTTGTGATGCCTCCTTTAAAACTTACGCTTTATACTTGTTATGCCTCCTTTAAAACTTGAGTTTAAAACTTGTTAAGTCTCCTTTAAAACTTGAGCTTTATACTTGTTATGTCTCCTTTAAAACTTGAGCTTAAAACTGTGCTCTGGGCGATTTGATAAGAGTTAAATAAGACTGGTGTACAACAGACGCACCGGTTACAGTGCTATCAATTTCCATTTAGTATCTAATTAAATGTGTTGTCTAAATAACATATATTGAAAAAAAAACTATAAGTGATATTTTTAATGAAAAGAAGAAGTACACAAAGGCATCAAATTTCTGTATTCAATTCATTTGTCACATTTTGACACTACGTAAACATTGATAAAATCACATTTTCGTCTAAATATCTACTAAACAAGGCGATCATTCTACAGTTTAGTGGTGATGAATACAATTAGATTGTTGAACAACATGAACTAAAAAGAAGCTTAGAGGGTCTGGGTTATGTTATAAGCACTTCCCATTGATACAGGGGTATTTTTATGTTTTAATTTATTTTCAAGACAAACCCGACTTTAACTTACGACGTAAATTTTCTTGGTCAAAGTCGGAGTTTCATTGTTATTTTGTTTACATCTAATTTCCATTAGATGGCACAGCATCATTTTGGTTATCATAGTTCTAAACACATAGTGTTGCTATAGAATTTAACTTTATGTACGTGTTAAAAAATGATTTTTTTCTTATAGACAGTTTTAATTATCAGTAAATAACTATTAGAAAATTACTGTGCATTCATAGGAATTTGTATTGTTAAATCAGTATAGACAATCAGTTGCAACATTATTCTTGTAATCGGAATTAGCAACAAAATTTTCCGCAGTAGATTCATAACTGCAGCAAAAACAGCAACACAACCACCACCACCACCAACAACAACAACAATATTATGCCACAACAGCATTTGTATCATTTTCATCTGCAGCAACATTAACAATAATGATTTTACTTAGTAACAGTCACGTTATCATGAACAGCTTAACATTATTTTTATCCACTTGAACATTGTTAAGTGCAAGTATATTATGGGCGGCGATATTACGATCAAAAGTATTTTAACATCAGTTGCATCAACATCATTATTCGCATATTCATGATTTGCATCATTTCATAATCTATAATCTTTAATGTGTTTATATATTGTCATTATTTTTTATTACCCTGCATAGACTCATAATTATCTAACAGTGCATCAGTGCGTATTTTATAAATAGGTAATAATTGACAAAAGGCGATATGCAAAGACGAGTCGCGGGAAGTTACTTAATATGGTTACGGGATATTTACCCAGTTATTACCTAGTACAGTCGAACCCGTAAATAATGGTCATTGTTAGGAGAACAGCCAGTCTTAATTCAGATGTATAATTGATATGATTTGAGTTACATAGCTGTCATTGTCACATTGTGGCCTTTATTCAAAGATGGCCATATTTCATTGGTTCGTTTTAATCTACCATATGACTAATTGTGTGCCAAAGAGTGACCATAATTCAGAGATGGCCAATATTTAAGATGACCGTTATTCAGAGCGCACCATTATTTAAGATGGCCGTTATTCACAGATGCTCATAATTTGGATGTTTAATTGATCGAATATATCGATAAATGCGTGTTAAAGACAGACTATTGTCACGTGATGATATTATACGTGTAGATTTAAGGTTTTGACTATATTCGTCCGTAACACAAAGAATGCATAGTAGATGAAATACAGTCAAGCCTGTGAACAAAGGCCACCCTTAGGAAAGACAAAAGGTGTTTTTATTGACAGATTGCCTTTATTCGAATGTCAGTTTGTTCAGGGTGGTATTTATTCGGAGGTGGCCTCAAACACAGGTTTGACTGTACACGAGTCTGATGTATAGATAGTTTCTTTGGGCTCAAACACAGGTTTGACTGTACACGAGTTTGATGTATAGATAGTTTCTTTGGGCTCAAACACAGGTTTGACTGTACACGAGTTTGATGTATAGATAGTTTTAGTAAATAACTGAGTATAATAAGTTACCACACGTTGTTCTGTATAAATAGAAATATGACTGAGATGACAATTTATATGTTAATATACAATAAAGATGTGATATCAACATAGTTTACCCTCGTAACGTGAAGTAATGAGCACTTATAAGAAAGAAACTTGAGCCGTGAAAATATTTCCTTATCATCCGGTGTTTATAAATAAATTTAACATTACGTCAAAAGAAAGAATTTCAAAACTAGCTGTCAAAATTGCGCGTTACTTATAACTATTTTGTGCATTAAATTACTAGTACTAGTATATGGTATGAATGAAACAGGAAAAAGATCCTCTCAAAATTAGTACAGTCACTAAATTGCTTGAAATACATGCTGATTAATTGGGTATGGTGTCTTGGTGATATTGATAATTTATACTTTATGTATAACAACATAATGAGCTACATTTGTTAGAAAATTTGGTAAGAAGAATACAATATAATAACAATTATGATGATGAGAATAATTTGAATGATGATAATTTTCATGTTAGTGAGAATACTGATAATGGTGACTAATGTAGTAATCAGTATGACACTCACAGTCAAACCTGTGTTTGCAGCAATCTCCGAACATAGGCCACACTCTGAATAAAGGCCATTTTTTTTTAAAAAAAAAAAACGTCATGGATTATTTAGGACAAACTAACCTCAGAATAAAAGTCATCTGTCAATAAAGGTCACCTTTGTCATTTCCAAGAGTGGCCTTTATTCACAGGCTTGACAGTATTGGCAATGAAAATGATAAAAATCATGAATATGATAATAATGAGAATGACAGAAATATATGAAATAAGTGGTGATACTGTAGTAATAAATATTATGATACGAGTGAGTCACGTTTTGAGGTGTTTTATTGTATATATGTTTTTTTTTTCAGACAAATATCAGTGATATTTTGATAGCCGTCAATCCTTGCAAACCGCTTCCAATCTACGACGCTGCGGTAAGTAATCTACTTCATTCAGTGTTTTTTTTTCTTAAAATTATTCAATTTAACTTTTAGACTTGTCGGTTCTTTAAATTTGGGATTGAACTTAGATTTCTGATTACGGACTCTGATTTGTTCATTATGTTCTTTCAGAAGTCGGCCCATTATTGGTTAATTTACCTGTATGCTCAAAACGAATCAATAATGGATACAAATTTTGACATGAATAGTTTTCAGAATTTTAAATGCAACATTTCAATGGGTCAATCTGTTTATAAAACTAACCGATCAAGCGCTGGAATTTTGATTTAGAACACTTTATACATCATTGTATTGGTTAATTCACTAATCAAATGGGGACTAACCAATCAAGTGCCTGAATCTTGAGATGTAACAAACTTTAAAAACATATTTTCATTTCATGGTCAGTTTATTATTGTGATAAGAATCTGGGACCAATATGTATATGTATATATATATACGAAATATCATCGTGAATCGACAAGATCAATCATTATGAAAATTTATTTCTGAAAGCAAGCAAGAACTTGTACCATCGAATTATATATATATATATATTGGTCCCTGTCAGAACAACCAATTCGATGGTACAAGTTCTTGCTTGCTTTCAGAAATAAATTTTCATAATGATTGATCTTGTCGATTCAGGATGATATTTCGTTAGAACGAAATATATTATCACTGCGACATATATTATGTGCACCTTGTAATCAGTTATGCTTGATGACTGAGTTGCCAGAATATATAAACCACAAATAGTGATATGTGCTATAAATATATGACAAGGCACATTAAATTGCATTTTGCAACATGCGCATTTTGCGATCGAGAAATAATATCCTGTAATATCCTGAACGGGCAATGATCTGAAAATACCAATAATATTTACGATTACATGTTCGGGCCATGTGTGCTATGATTATTTTTCTTATCTATATTTGTAAACAATGCTGGGAACTTTACTGATCCGATACACTGTTTATAACATACAAGCTTGACATAAACTAGAATATATGGTCGGATGGATGAATTCATTTGTATTGTAATCAGATTATCTATGATTTCAACCGAAAAGTTTCATGTGTATAATGGCTTCAGTTTCCAATTGACCTTTTACTTTTGACAATAATGAATGAATAGAAATTTCATTTCGCTACATCTAATTTTTGATGAAACAGAACGCTTTCGCTAATGTTATTATTTCTTCAAAACATTTGGTTCAAATAATTACGATTTTCTAAGTCACGTGCGCGACTAATCAAGGACTCCAGGAGAGTGTTTTTATTTTTACTTTAATATCAATAAGAGGCCAATAAGTGCGGAAGCAACCGGTTTTATTCACGACTTGTCGGCATTTATTCCCTACCAGTCTGTTCAAATTTTAGTTTTAGATTTAAATTTTTGTTTGGTGTATTACCTGTATTTAAACGTATGAGGATCAATTACAGAAAATGACAGCGGTTTCATTTTCTTTCTAAAATGGCTTTGCAGACGAAATTGACTACAAAATATATTATCATGATAAGCAGGAATTTTTTTCTGTTATTTTCTTCAACAGAATTCCTGAAATGCGTCTTAAAATAACTGGAAAAAATCATTCACACTTGTAAGAACATTTTGTAGACAAAATATTTTTATTTTTAAACGTATGAACATCTTACTTTTAGACTCATGATGAATACAGACCAGACAATTTCAGCACTGACCAAAGGCCTCACATATTCCAGGTGGCTACGGCTGCTTACAAACGTATGTGGGAAACAGACACAAATCAGGTGAGTCTATCAGTATGAATATGTCTTGGCACAGTTTTCGTTAATAATCAGATTGAAAACACTGATTAAAATGTTGTTGAATTGCTCATTTAACCCCTAATGTCCTTTCCACTTTGTGGTCCTGCACCTTTGGTTCGGTATAATGGTATGATGTTTTAAATTTGAATTGGATATTTAGCTTTAATTTAGAATCTATAATTGCAATTGAGGTTTTTCAGTGCATTATTGTGTCCATTGTTTTGGAAATGGAATGCTCAAATAGCCGGTTGATTTTTCTGGCTTCCGGCTGATTTCTACACCCCTGCAATGTATTGAATATTCCAGGTTATCATCGTGTCAGGTGAAAGTGGAGCTGGCAAAACAGAGAGTACTAAATACATGGTCAAACATATGGTACAAATGTGTCACAAAGGACACCCCGAACTTCATGACAAAATTGTTGAAGTAAGTGATGTCAATAATTGATAATAGATTATTATGAATTACTGATAACTGGTGTTGAAATTGTACTGTACAATTTCCTAAGTCTACTGAAATTTTATCTTGCTGTCTCGTGACATTAATTCGCTTAAACATTTAAACTCAGTCATTCATCAGAGGAACTTTTTTACCTTGAAACCATGTGGGTTTTTGTAAGTAAAAAGTTTACCAAAGAATTCTGAGCTGTCTATTCACTGTCAAAAAATAGATAATATCAATTTGACGACTTATCTCGTGCATACATGCCACATGCCATGATCATTTTGAACAACTCAGTGCGAATTTGAATGCTTTGAGATAATAACAAAGTTTCCAGTGAAAAAAAAAATAAATATGCCCTGCTGTTGTTCAACTTTCAGCTTTTTTTGCAATGAAATGTTTTGCGTATTGAGATGATATGGAGGAAAATATCTTTCAAATGAGGACTTTTATGTTATATAAATCATTTTCTTCTTTGTTTTAATAGTGCTATCCATATGTTTGTTTAAATCTATTAAAATATTCCATTAGTACCTTGAAATGATGATGTCAAAAGTCTACAGTTTATCAAACGAAGTGTTATTACAATAAATATTAAATACGATACATTAAGTGTTCTTCTCAATTTTAGATTAATCCTTTATTAGAGGCATTTGGTAATGCCAAGACCACGATGAATGAGAATTCAAGTAGATATGCAAAGTATCTCGAACTTAGCTTCAAAGAAAATGAAGAGCTTGCTGGAGGTATTGTCTTCGCAACATTTTGCTTTAAATTATTTTGAACCGGCTTTTGGGAAGAAGTTTGAGAAAAATATTGATAGATCATGGGTATATACTACAGGGTATATACTGGTACAATGTGGTACAATTCTGTAGTGGTACATGTATGGTATCACCTGCTTGGTTTATTTCCTTGATTTTGAATACGGAAAAATCCCGTTGTTTTGACTGAAATTGGGGAATTTTTTACACCAATGTAGACAAGAGTTTTGTATGCTTCTTTATCACAATAAGTCACAAATATGTAATAAAGGAAAAGAAATCAGTTATTTAACTGTGAGAAAATTTAATTCATTAAGTGCTGATTAAATATTTATCTGAAAGGTTGTGTTTGATTTACATTACAAAAGGCCTGTTAAAGATTTAACTGAACAATTAAATTTTTTAATTTCTTTGTCGAAAAGTAGTCTTTTGTTTCAGAATTTTTTGTTTGAAGTTTGGAAAAATGTTCGCTAATTTAGATTGGTAAAGGGTGTGTTTACTGATATGTACCATGTAAGGCCATTGTCCAGTTTTACTTGCCCACTCATAAGTTTTCACGGCATCCAAATCTTAGCGCTATATTGTAATTTTCACAACAGTGTTGGCAATGTATGTAAAAAAAAACATAAAAGAAAAAAATCCCTATCTACCGGCCCATATTTTTTTGAGCCTGTAACTGGAAATAAACCATTTTTTGCTTAGGCCTAAGTTGGAGCAACTGTGTAATGGCTCTCATTATTAAGGCTATCTTCATTGAAAAAATGTTAATTATGCACATTTATAATTGTCTCAAACAAGATAAAATGATACCCTAGTTCGACTTAAATAGTTTTATTGGCATTGATTATAATTAAAGTATACTTCTGTAAGAGATCTTTAGTTTTTAATCTGTTAATCTTTCACAGGGAGACATTTAAAATCAGCACTTCCTGATTGATTCACCTTAACACTATTTGATTGAAAACAGAATAAATGTTGGGGAATCTTTTGTTAAAAAGATCCATGTACAAAAGATTAGTATGCATTATGGTATTCAACACTTTTGGTATGCATGTAATTTAACACTATAGATTAAATATTATCACCTTTGTGTATTCTTTTATATTAAGTGCCAACAAACAATTTGGCTGTTGATCTTTAAAACTATTTGTTGGTTGCATGCATGCATTTGCGTATGTCATGAAATTTGAATATGCGCCAAGAGGTTAGCGGTGTGAAAAACTGTTCATTCTTATGCATGTCATGATGAATGCTTATTATAGTCCATGTTTAAGCATGTGCCTGGTCCTGCTAAATATTGTTTTAAAACTAACTAACTGAAAAATTGGACCTGAATTCTTGAAATACAAGTGTACTTAGAGTTTTCATTACTATGCTTGTTTGAGCTTTAGTACACAGTTTATCAAAGACAAATTCAATGGGTCATAATGGCATTTAAACCAAGGTTAACATATAAATCTTTATCTTTTTTTCTATTTTAAATAATCTTTAACCCCACCTAGAAGGTTTGCTGGAGTGGTCTTATGTTAGTGCATTTGATTAATTGTAAATTTTTTAGATTTATATCCATCGGTGAATTCAATCCTTTCAATACGTTGAGACCTTTATCTGTGTAAAAGTTCAAATGAATCTAAGAACAATTCTTATGTAATATTAGTTTATGATATTCGCTCCATTCATGAATAAAGTCATAAATATAATCAAAATTTCGGTGAAATTCAGTATTACTGCAAAAAATGTATCTTGCCTCATTTTAGATGTCTTTGCAGTTGTTATGGTGATATGATGTTAAAAATTTAATGTTCAGCGAATACACCACAATAAGTAATTTCTGATGCATTAAACTAGGAAGATGTTATATAAAGATTTCTTTTGATATATGATTTATTCGCTATCTTACAAAATGTATAGCATCTGACAGCTGATAATAAATATTCAGGTTCCTCAAAAGTGGAGGCAAAAAATACTGAATGACAGTATTATATTTCCTGAAGAGAAGTCTATGGATGTGTGTCTTGACCCATCCTTATAGTGTAGAATGTTAAATTTTGAGCTGCAGGCATTCGCTTGTATGATTTATTTATGGATATCATGTGATATAAAAATGAATCTGTGCTGTACATTTTCTATGCTGTTTGTCATGCAGTGCCTTCCACAATTTTATTAAATAATAAAATTGTTTTTTTACTGTTTACTTCAAGGCACGAAACATAAAATTTGCATGTAAAATATATTCATGGGTGTAACTTGACAAAACACAGGCAACGGATTGAGTCTAAACTCATACAAGTTTTCAGTATCATCTACCAACCAGAAAGTCCAGCAACACAATTTAAGGAACATATGAAGCTTAGTAAAGTTCATGATAATTTAACACTATTTTAGATCCTCTCTTGAAATCATTTCTGGATTTAGGTTGCAATTTCTTAAATTAACATATACAAACATTTAATAATTTCAGTGATTGCATTGAAATGGATTCAATCTTGTACATGCATAAATTTAGTAACTGTCCTTTTTTACTTGAGCGAATTAATTATTAAAATTCATGTGTTTATTGTTTTCAGCCGTTGTTAGAGACTATATGCTGGAGAAGGCTAGAATTGTACATCAGAATGAGGATGAAGGCATTTTCCACTTCTTTTATGCTCTTTTTGCTGGTTGCCCTAAGGATATGATGAATGACTTGTTTCTGGTCGAGCCACCACAAAACTACAGGTAAATTTTTCACCTCTGAATCAAGATCATCCAGTGAATAAAGGCCATTTTTTGAAATACTGTCACTGGTTATTTATGACAAACCTGTCAATTAAGGCCACGTTTTGTCTTTCCTAAAGGTAGGAACAACTTATCAAACAGTTAAACCTCACTCAACAGCCACTTAGGAATAGAAACTCCCATTTGAACAGCAGCCTATCAATAGTAATCATTTATTGGTACAAAAGGAACCTCTGTATATAGGCCAGCTGTGTTTAAAGGCCATATTTCGTCCATTCTTTTGTAGGGCTATATTTATACATTTTACTGTCCTTAAAGTGATTTTTTTTTGCTGTTTTGGGGAAGGGTTCGGGTCTGGTCCAATTCGGAAAAATGCGCAGTGTGATGCCAAAATTGGGAATTTTTAAGCGGGGAATATGTAAAAAATGTTTTTATTTTCAATTGGGAAGGGTCTGTTTACCAGACCTGAACAAAGAAGGAAAATAATTGCTACCTTGCTTTTTTTCATTGTAGAATCATGCAGAGTGATCCTTACAGTTTGTCATTAACTGACAAGTACAAACAAATGTATGATGAGAGCATGCTTATACTGCAGAAACTGGATGTTGTAAGTTTGAAACTAAATAATAAAAATAGGATTAATCTTTTGCCTCATAAAACCTGATTTCCCTGCATCTGAAGCAGACGACTTTTGAAAACATTGTGGTTAAAAAAGTCATTGCATGTAATGAGTAAGGGCTTCTTTGGCTATAATGCTGTCAGAGAGAAATAACCCAATTTTCTTAAATAAATTGATGTTTTGTGTATTAACTTTGAATTTGGAAGAGTCAAAAATATGCTTATGAGGCAAAGGGTTAAGATAATAAAATGTCTACTGGTAGACATAATGGTCAGAAAAAGAGAGAAAAAGGCAGAAAGATGAAAAGAATTTTAGTCCCTGAGTTTGTTGTACCATAATTTCATATTGAAGTTTGTTCCTTGTTTTTAGTGAGTTAAACAGCAAAAAGAGCCGAATAAATCATGGTGTTTTGAAAAATTATTTGACAGAAAATAGGAAAAAATGTTACCGATTAGAAACTGGTTTATAAGAGAAATGACAAGTAACATTTCTGTAACATTTTAGCATTAAAAGATGAATTATTTTGTTTTTAAGGACAGGGAGATTCTACATGCCATGTTAGCAGCAGTTATACTGATAACAGAAATAGACTTCTATGAGAATCAACGAGGTGCAGCAGAAATAACGGAGGATTCCATAGCTCCCTACCAACATAGTATTGTCATATTATTTTACCCTGAATACAGAATGAATTTTTTGAACACAGAATGAAATGTATCCCCTTAAAAATATATTGTCACATTATTTTTTACATTGATAATAGATTGTGTCCTTTGACCCAGAAAAGTAGTGTATTTTCTTGGAACCCAAAAAATTAAATAATTATATTCTTTGTACCCCAAATATAGAGGGTTTTATAAGACCCAGAAAATATGATGTCATTAATAAGCCATATATCATAATTAATTTTTGGACCCAGAAAATAGAATGTAGTGTTTGACCTGATAGCATTACTGGAAATAAATTACCAGTACCTTTTGGACTATTTATTATTTTGATATGGGTCAAGTGTAACATATCTGTTGTAGTAACGAGTTTCATAAAAATTAAATATTTACATCTGTACATTTCAGCTGCCATGCTTCTGAATTTGGATGAAGTGGAGTTTGGTGAAGCTCTTATTGCCGCCACTAAAAAAGTCAAAGGTATTAAAAATATGAATTTTATTAGAGATCAAGTAGAAGACACTGATAACAAAACCATTAGACATCATAACTCATAAAATGAAATGACAAAACTATTTTTTTCGCTGGTGTTTAATGTGGCACCAACATCTTGGGTCGTTTGGCAACTTTTTTCCCCTATTTTATGAACATAAACATTAAATTCAATGATTCTTTGGACATCCCTGACATACTCTGTGGCTGATGTCTAAATGAAAAACAAGCTACCATGCATTTACTTTTTTCATTTTCTTTATGTATGGTCCAGATAACACCATAGCGACATGGAAGACCGTTAGTCAAGCTAAGGATGGCCGGGATGCTCTAGCTAAAATGTTGTATGAGAGGATGTTTGGTTGGCTTGTAAGATCAATTAATTCCGATTTACATCCAAATAGACAAGGGTTAGTAGTATATTTTTAGAATTGTTTTCAACTTAACTGTTATATTTATTACTTGATTTGTACTATTGAATTTTATCTGAAATTTATTAATATGATTTTTCTCCTGAATTTTTCCACTGTATTTTATGATCGAATTTACTAATATTTTTTGGCTAAAATTAACCTTTTCAACTTTCCACTGAATGATAGTATGTCTCTTGGTAGGACCAATGTATATGCTTGTATAGGCATTTTGGATATTGCTGGATTTGAGAAACTCAGGCACAACAGCTTTGAACAGATGTGTATCAATTTGGTGAATGAAAAACTACAGAACTTTATGAATGTTAAAATATTCAAACTGGAAATGGACATTTACCAGCAAGAAGGAATTCAACTTGAGGGAATTGAGTTTAGAAATAACGAGCCCTTGCTTGATATGTTTGAGAAGGTACGAAATTGTTTAAAAATTGCTATCTTAGCTAAGATATTTAGTATTAAGGTATTTGTATTCGTCCTTCTTGAAATTTGTATTATTGTTTAGTAGCACTAAAACTGTTTTTGCTCTAAGATTGATATGCAAATTTAGGACCGCAGTAACATTCTTGTAATCTTCTGATATTTAAATTGTTCTCTGATCAAAAGTTGATAATGCACAACTTAAAGACCACAAAAAATGTTAGTTTTAGCATTTGTACGATAATACATGGCAATGAAATTAAATGATAGCCCTGTACCCTTAAAATCACTGCAATTTGTTAATAAATAAGTGTTTTCTTCCATTGTTACAGCCCAAGATAGGAGTCTGGGCAATTCTTGACGAGAATTCAAAACTGCAGCATGGGTCTGACGAAGGATTTGTTGATCATTTGAAGAGACAATATGGAGATAGTCCTCTATTCACTGAGACACGGGGAAATAGACCAGAATTCTTCATCACCCATTTTGCAGCAAATGTAAGCCACAAATATATATCAGGCTTCCTGAAAGTTGCCAGACTGTTGGACTTGTAAGGCAGGTCCAATAACTTTTCGGCGAGTACTGGACCAGATGTCTGGCATGATTTACAACATTTATCACTTATCTATAATATATTCAGACTGACAAATTTTCATTTGGTCAGACGGAAATTCTAATTTTGCCTGACCAAATGTCAGACAAGTATTCAAACACTTTTGAGAAGCCTGATATATATATACCCTAATCATTGCACCTAGGATGTTACATTTCAACAAATGTCTTTAAATATAATGTTGTTTGTTTGAACAATTTTTGGATGCAGTGGTTATATGATTTAAAAAGATGTTTGAAAGCATTGATTAATTAGTCAGTTTTTTTATTTTTCTTAAAAGGATATGGGGCCTGTAATCAGGGGAGGGGCATTTATTTGAGAATGTTCAGTGAATGATAAAAAGTCAGAAAAAAATTGTTTGAGGTTATTGACTCAGAGCTTGGCAAACCTTTTAATGTTCTAAATGTTATGTTTTGTTCATTAAAATAGGAAATTGTTATACTGGATGTAGACAAAACTAGCATTGCAAAGTGGCATGGTTTTGTTATGTTTTTATAATACCATAGTTGAAGGTATTGGTTTGCTACCATGGTAACTGAATTATTGGGTTTTTGATATATCAAGCTATTATCAGTTATCCATTGATATTTATAAGAATATGTTAGAAAATTTGAATAAATTGGAATGTATTTTCCAGTTGAACTTCTTCACATCTTTATTGTCTTAATCTTAGTTTGAGAAAATTCATTAGTTACAATTATCATTATGACAAATACGTTTTGCAGGTGTTGTACAGTGCTGATGGGTTTGTAGAAAAGAATCGGGATCGATTAAATGAAGAACTCATGGCTGTGATGAGGAAAAGTTCTGATGATTTCATAAATGATCTATTCACCATTAAAAGGGGACCGACGGGGACAATTTCTATGTAAGTGACTGATAGTATGAATACATTGAACAATGGTGAATGAAGTCTCTCTTTTATACATCTGTCCAATTTTAGGATGAAAAAAAATATTTTATGGGTTATGAATGATGTCTGTCTTACTCAAAATTGGTTCATGTTAAGGGTTGTGAATGGTTTGTGTATCTATATTTATACTGATATATTTATAAACTTCTAATTCTAGGATGGATATTGCTACTGGTGTTTTTTACTAAATTATTGAAGTTGTTGTTAATCATTTGTTTATTATTTATGTCATCATATGCTGTGACTACCAACTGTTCTTCCTAAAGTAATTCCAATTTCTTTGTTTAATCTTTCAGACTGCTTTAGCAATTTTTTGTATAATAATAAATGGGAGAATAAAACTGATGTAAAAGAAGGATTTAGTTTTATCAGTCATTATTCTTGTTCAGTTGATTCTTTGCTGATAAACCTTATCTTGGCTTTTCTAGATAAATATGCCATTTCTGGATAACCATACCATTGCATTCAATACCCCATTTATTGTTTGTTATTAACAATTTTAAGTGATATAAATCCTATAATTTCATTTATAAGTACGTAAGTATCTGTTTGAGATAATCAGAAAAGAACACTTGGTATATCTGTTACATAGCTCATTAAAATTTACGCTGATAAATGTGATGTTGCATGTTTAGGGAAACCAATTTTCAAATAAGGAAGTCACGTCGTGGAGTACCAGTCATGCTTGAGGGCAAACAGAAACTCAGGCCAACTCCTCAGGGGGCTGAATTAGCTGCACAACTTGGAAAGAGCTTGAATTTGAAGTTTCGTAATGTCTTCAAGCCATCATCTCAGCCAATTGCACAAGCAAGCCAACAAACTCTGGTCTCTTGCTTCAATGTAAGTTTCAACATTTTTTTAAGGGCGTCCAAACTAGGGGTATGCCCCCATGCGCTGAAGTTTCAATTTTTTTTATGCATTTTTGGATTCATGACAGTCTAGCTTGATTTAAGATTTAAAGTGCTAGTGATCAATTCTTGTCATACAATTTTTACTAGAATGTTTTGCTTTGAAATAGAAATTCGAATAGAATGTATGCGCTTTAATCAATGTTCATCATTCTAAATGATTAGATGTAAATTTCAGGCATCTTTACGACAGTTACTTGAAAAGCTTGGAGATGGAAACCCATTCTTTGTAAGGTAAGATAATCAATCAATTGATCGATCGATCAATCAATCAATTAATTAATCAATCAATTGGCTGCCGTGTCAGTCAGACAGATCAATTCCTTACCAAAAGGTTCTATTATTTCAATAAATATGTGTTTTAGACCAGCAAGGGTAAACTCAGTGCCCTAGGTGTAGGCAGTTGTTAATGTTAGTTGGTTGTACTAATGATATACACATATATCTTACAGATGTATCAAAGCCAACACTTCCTTACTACCAAACAAGTTTGATGAAACAGTTGTCATAGATCAGTTAACATATAATGGTTTGGCAGAAATCGCAAAAATCAGAAAAATGGGATTTGATGTAAGAAAAGAAAAAAAAGAATTTTTCAAGCGGTAAGAGAAATTTGGCAAATTTATTACAATTTGAATGAACTGACTTTTGTTTAATATTATATAAATGCAGGAAATTGACTTGTATTTGTTGAATATACGAAGAATCGGTTAATACATGCCATTTCCCTGTAAAGAGACATTTAGTAAATATTTCATGCTGATAATGAAAATTAAGTCTTACAAATACTAGCGTTCATGGCTAGACATATATCTGTAATTCCTAGACTGATAAAGCTACAGTCTCAGCAGAGACTCCTGGGTAATATATAAGTTACATGCATTTGATATTTCATTTTTGAAGGTATGGATTCTTATTTGTGGCAGATCCACGGGGTATGGAGCCCACCCAGAAAATACTCAAACAAACACCACCACATTACCATAAAGCCTTCCGCTGTGGTAAAAACAAGGTAATTCATTCTTAAAGTTTTATTATCCTATCACCTCATAAGCATTGGACTCAAAATTCAAAGCTAAAATACAAAACATCAATTTATTTGAGAAAATTGGGTTATTTCTCTCTGTCAGAATAGAAAACATTGTGGCAAAGGAAACCATTACTCATTACAAACAATGGCTTCTTTTGCCACAATGTTTTCAAAATTTGTCTGCTTCAGATGTGGGGAAATGCGGTATTATGAGGCAAAGGGTTAAATATATAATTTGGTTTAATGAAATGTTGATGTTGTCCTAATCAGAAATTCTACTCAAAAATATATATACCCAGTAACCTTCATTTATTTAATGTGTACAGGACACACCAGCTTCAATTAACATCAACCTTTAAGTAAAGATTCCTGTGACAAAGGTCATTGAGTACTTTTTTGTTCGCTTTTTTTAAAATATAACTGTGATAATTGAATTCCTCTTAACTCTTACATTAAACAAGAAACACTGGGGTTCAATGTTACACCAACAGCCAGGGCCATTTTGTCACTTTTCCAGCTTTAACAGTGGGAGAAGACCTCAGGCATGCACTTGGGTGGAACCACTAATGTTCTGTTTATGCTACCTGGACAGCTTCCGCACATATGAATTTTTTCTCGTCTTGGGTTGAATTTGAACTCACAGCATTGAGGGGCTAACGATTACATTGAGAACATATATGTACATAAGTAGTAGTAATATTATGATAGATCTATAAACAGGTCAAGGGTACATAAGGTCATTTTTCTACTTTCCCATAGATAGCATTTGTACAAAGGCCTTTATTCTACAGTTTGTTTGATCTTTTTGTCTAATTGCGTATACTGTAGTATAGTGAGTTTTAGGTGGCTTATATCGTAAGATGGGTCTTTGCTAAGGGTTGTGTGTTCGTTTGATATTTGATAGTAGATTCTTATGATTATTCAATAATTTGTCAAAATTTCAGATTTTCATGACTGGGGAACTTCATTCTTGGTTCGAAAAATTGCTGATTTGTAGAAGGAAAGCAGCCGCTCGGAAAATCACAGGCGTTGTAGATAAAGTGGGTCAGATCAAGCGTCAAGAGAAAATTGAAGCCGAGCGAAGAAGGCTGGAAGAGCTCAGAAGAAAAGCAGAGGAAACTGCTCGTATTAGAGCAAGCATAAGCCATAGTACTAGAAGTAATGATGGTGGTCTGAGAGCGTCAGGTGGTTTTGGAGTAAGGATATACTGATAAGCTAATTAAAATATCTATTGCTAATAAAGCCTAATTGTTTTTATTATAACAATAAATTTGAAACTTTAATCATAATTAACGATTAGGTGTAATACATCACATCTCATTTTATTGTTTCAGATAATATCTCTTATACCATTTCATGAAATTACATTGAAGAATAATTAATAGAAGTGAAAGAAAGACTTCCCTGGCATTTTCACAGTCAAACCTGTGAATGGAAATCACCAAGGGGAGAGAATTATGGTTATTAACCCTTTGCTTCATAAGCTTTTCCAAATTTTGAACTTATGTACAAAACATCAATTTATTTAAGAAAATTGGGTTATTTCTCTTTGACAGAGTGGAAAATATTGTGGCAAAAGAAGCCATTACTCATTACAAGCAATGGATTCTTTTGCCACAATGTTTTCAAAAATTGTCTGCTTCAGATGCAGTGAAATGTGGTATTATGAGGCAAAGGGTTAAGCGGGGTTGTCTGATAATTTGTGATTTATTTAGTCCACTTATTGTTTAAATGTGTGCCGAACAGTGTTCAAATTCACAAGTGGCTGTTGTAAACAGGTCACCATTAATATAAGTGTGACTGCATTTCTTAAGTCCATGCTTTGTATTCTCTCTTCTCAGATTTTTTTATTCTAATAATAAATCAGTCAGTGCTTGTTATGGAACAATCTGAACCAGTATATTAAGTAATGTTATGATTTTCTAGTTTATGTTAATATTTCTGTATTTAGGAAGGTTGGGATTCCCCTCAGCCTAGTACTTCAACAGGCAGCACTACGTCTACACCAGGATCTAGCACTAGTTCCAATGAAGACTTTACTCAGAGAAAAACAGTAAGCTGTCACATTTTGTAAAAATCTTGAAAAAGTTATACCTTATTTTGAGATTATAAAACTCGAGAATTCTTTTAAATAGGCTCGCAAAGAAAGAGAAAATATGTGGAAATTGTATACTGTTGACCTTTATTCTGAGGTTCTCTTGTCCATTTTATCAATTAACATATTCTGTAGAGTGGCCACTGTTTACAGGTGACTTTTAATACCTGTGTTACGCACCTGGGCCTGAGGTTATAAAACTTGTTATCAGTTTCTGAGCTCAAATCTCATATCTTGTCTATAATGTTCAAAGTTAATTATGATCAGACAATGATGATGTTATTGATACATTATTCTGACAGCGTAATTGATCTGAGTATGTATTTAAACATTAGTCATCTCTTCCTTTACATCCATAAAACTTTGAGAATGGAATTGACATTTGAGCTTGGAGACTGTTCTCAAGTTTTATTATCTCGGGGCCTGTGCTTTACTGAAAAATAAATAATAAGCTAGTATATCTGTGTGAATAATGTTCAGCTTTCTTTAAATTTAAACCTTAAATTGTAACACTGAATAACAAGTATGTAAAAAATTACTCATGTTTGGCCTCAATTTTTTTTCTAACTGTTTGTTGGAAAATTTCCAGTCTTATTTAGTGCTGACAGGATGTGAAAAATGTTCCAGTAAAAATAAAAGGAACAAAGTGTTTTTGATTCTGCGGTCATATATCCTGTTTGAATGTATGCCTGATTCACAAACCTACATGACTGTGTAAGACTGAAGAAAATCTACCAGAAATAAACTAATGTATACATGCTGCTTAGTTAAACATCCCAATAAGTAGTTGATAATTGTTGATAATTCATCCGTAGTTTAAATTCCAGATTGTTTATTCTGAACAAAAGTGCAAAATTCAATCAATGATAAGTAAAATATAAAATGTATAAACAGCACATTCACAGAGCGTAACCAATATTGCATTCCTGAAAAATTTGAAATATATAATGTGGCTTTAAAGACATCAATACACATGTACATGCTTTGATTTTTTCAGCTCGGTGATACTGTACCTCGTGGCAATATAGATGAACAACCACCATCTCCAGTGTCACACATTGACGGTGATCGAATCCCTATTGACGAAAATAATCATGACTCAAAGAATGAAAAAGAACGTAAAAAGATGGAAACAGCGTAAGTTTCAATTCACATAAAACGTGATGAAAATGATCTGTTAGCTAAGATTAATGATTTAAACATTATGACTTTATTTTAACCACTGCATAAAATCATTTTCTAACCTAAATCTGATCTGGAATCATTAAAGATAGTCCTTACTGGCTGGTTTGGCAACATCTTATATGATTATATTACATGGTAGTCATGATACTGAGTTGGTAGCTGTCTAAGGTTTTATGGTATTAATATATTTATTATTTTATTTTTGCATTGTTACTTAATTTGTTTTTTTAGATTCTACCCCTCAAAATTTGGATACCTGTTTAATTTGCGAGGAAAAATACTACAGTAAAACTTCAAATAGCAACTACCTCAATATTATGACCACGTTGTTATAACAACCACTTAATTTTGAACCAACTTTCAATAACTCCTCTGTAATTCAACTTAATGAAGTGGCAGCCTCATTATAATGGCTTGCTTTTTCGGGTCCTGAAGGTGGTCTCATTATTGAGGTTTTGCATCATTCATTATGTTGTGTGAGAATAAAGAAAAAGGGTATTTATATATTTTATTTTCATAAAAAATAGTTCATCTTGGTTAGCAGTGATGAATTATTATTGCAAAATATGTAAATTGGTTTCAGATTTTGGGATGTCTGTCAGATTATAGCCCGTGAACGAAAAATCCGGGATGTTGATGAGGACCGGGGTCTACAAGTGATCAAAGTTGTCACATATGTACTTTTTTTCTGCATCCTGTTCTTTTGCGCTGTCGCTCAGAAAATCAGCTTGGTTCTTTTGGTTAAAATTCCATTCAATCGTACAGGAACTAGAACAGAGATGGAACGAGATGTGAGTTACGCATGATATACATTTATACCGTACATCCCCTAATGAATGCCCTGGTGGGAATTACATTTTTTAGGGTCAAGTTGTAAATTTAACCATTTCTTTATCTATGTAATTTAAAGATTTCACTCATCTTGAATACTACAATGATGTTTTCGAGTGGTGAGTGCCAAAAATGTTCTAAGTTGCAATTCAGACTCATCTGATTTTATTGGGGCATAGCTATTTCACTAAAGTTTATTATGAAAATTGTTCACAATCATGTACCACATGCTTTTTTTTTTTTTAAGAGCATGACAGCAGTCTTTTTTTGCAAATGCTGTATGCATTGCATTTTATTATGCTTTTAAAATGTGCATTCCAATCAACATATGGATGCTATTTCATAGTTGATGTATTGTTTATTTTTCTCTTTGACTAAAACTTTGTCTCTCTGTTATTGTTTATAGGATGATGCGCTTGTGTCTGCTGCAAGGCACGTATTGATCACCATTGCAATACTTATACCTTACTGCTTAATATTCCTTACCAGTATTTTTAAATGGATGTTTGGTGGTTTCCATATGCCAAATCTTTCAACCGTAATCTGGGTAAGTACAGTAAAACCTCATTCAGTATCAACTATTAATATTAGAACTACTTCATTGCAATGATCGCTTTTTTTCAGACCAGTTTCAACATGTTTTCTGTATATCAACTTGAAAATGAGACCATCTCAAAATTTGACCATTACTTTTTGTTCCAAAATTGGGTCTTAATATCAAGGTTTTACTGTATTGTGTCTTTCTAATCAGTGAAATCAATTGCCCTTTATTTGGAGATTATTTTTATCTGTTATATCAAAAAATGTGTGCTGGTCTTTGTTCATATAAAACCATTTACTTAGGTTTTGTATTATGCGTAACAAAATTTTTGTTCGAAATAATTTTTTCTCATGGCATTATGATATACTTCATAGCAAGATGCCATGTATATACTTATATATATCATATTACACATGTTGTTTCACACCTGGGACCAAATTTCACGAGTGAAGAAGCTGTCCAATTTGCTAATGGAAGGTTGATGGTTCTATCCAGGTGTAAGTCTGAGGTCTTACTACACTGTTAAAGCTTGAATGTTGCCGAATGACCCTGGCTGTGGGTGCAACATTAAACTCCAGTGTTTCTTGCTTGATGTAAGAGTTGACAGGAGTTCAGTTATCACAGTTATATTTTACACACATTTAAGCCACACAAAGATTAAAATGTCATGAACTCTGATGGGTGTTTTGGACCCCATACCATTTGATCATGGGGGCCAGTTCCCTTGAATACCTCTTCTCAATATTTTTATCTAGTTATCAAGGTAGCATTTTGTAAGCATCCATTTTTAACATGAATTGTTCTATATTTCAGTGTGTGATAGCTGAGGTATTACACTCCATTGGGTTGTGTATGTTATGTTTTCTAGTGCTACCAGAGCTAGACATGATTCGTATGATATTTCTGCTGAATGGTACCGCCATTATCCCAGCTCTTATATTCCCAGTGTGTGCATCAGATGTAAAACATTCGGGAGATAAAAAGCCCAGCAGGGGACATAAGTCTCTTGTGCATGGAATCAACATTCTAGTTCTACTCCTTCAGTTTGGCTACATTCCCATTGTACTTTTGACTGATTACTTTTTTGAAGAAAGCAACATGGACGAAGAAACTGCTTTTGTTGCAATTTTTGCTTTATCCATGATTTTTGTATCATTTTCATGGTGGGAAAATTTTGTTGATGACCGTTTTTGTGGGAAGACTTATTCAAACAGCTTCTGGAAAAGAGCAGTTCTGAAGACCAAGTTTGACTTGCAAGAGTCCAGACCTGTGGTGTCTTCCATGACAAGTTTTATTAAAATAGGAGTGACCATACTTATAGCATACATAACAAAGGAAAATCTTCCTATTAACCGTGACCCAGTCCAAAAATATATGGCCCACATTACATTGGATGAAGCTTTTGAAAAACTTGGAAATATGGACTTGAAGGAGAACACATCTGTGCTTGTCCTTACCCTTTGTACGTTTGTTGGACATTATGTAGGTTACACATCCTGCAAACTAAAACTGCAGCTTTGTTCCTTCAACATACCTTTGCTGTTGTCTACACCAGTTGCTGTTGTTATCCTTTTGGCTGAATGTTATGGAGGGGGCGTACTGGGCGTGTTCACAGATGAATATCGAGATTGCCTAGATGAAGATGACGTACCTAAAGTAGTTTTACATTTGGTTTATGGGATACTTGTGTGGATCTCATTATACTGGCTTTGTAGACATATCTTCTATCCAAATGTAGAAAGATTGGCCAAAACGGAAAGGTAAGAAGTGTTTTCATTATTGTTGCATACATCTATCAATTAACTTCCATTTATATGAAAATGAAAAGCTATTCTGCCTCCTTTTTGAATGCAGATTTTTTTACTGTCACATGTGATGTCTGCTTATCCTTCTTTTTCATATAAGACTGGAAAAAATAATTGTTTCCAAGTTATCCAATCAACCCTTATTTTTAGTAGCCAATCCTTATGTTTCTAACACAAAATCAAAAAGAAAAAGAAATCATGGTATTACGAAAATATTGAGGAACAAGTTGTATGTCAAAAGTGTGAAAAAAAACTAGAATAGGAAAGTTTTGTGTCCTATATGTCCTATATTTTTTATATTTTAAGGAACATGGTTAATTCTTTTCTGGCTTTATCAACTTTTTCTATTTCTTCTTCATGCAAATATTGTCATGTGCACAAGTTTTGAGTTGTTTAAAACACTCCACTGAAGTAGTTGATGTTTTGAAGTGATGTTCAAACCAGAAATATTCACATTAACCTTGGCCCCAGAAGTTCAATGTTTAAATTGTTCAAGCTCACATTTATGCATTTTTTCTGACAATTTAATCAATTTCTAAAACAATAGCCACTAGTTATCATGAGTTTTTGTTTAAAAAAACAATATCTACTACTAGTACTAGTTATTATGTGTTTTTGTTTAAAAAAACAATATCCACTAGTTATCATGTGTTTTTGTTTAAAAAAACATTATCCACTAGTTATCATGTGTTTTTGTTTAAAAACAATATCCACTTGTTATCATGTGTTTTTGTTTAAAAACAATATCCACTAGTTATCATGTGTTTTTGTTTAAAAACAATATCCACTAGTTATCATGTGTTTTTGTTTAAAAACTATATCCACTAGTTATCATGTGTTTTTTTTATAAAACAATATCCACTAGTTATCATGTGTTTTTGTTTGCAGATTATTCATTAATCCATACTATTGTGGAATTCTATTCGAACAACATATGATCATGAACAGGCGCCGACATACAAGAAAAATTTACAAGGAACTGAGGGATAATGCTGTTATATACAGGTATTGCTACTATCAAAAAGTTATTACAACTACAACTACAAATAGTAGTAGTTGTAGTTGTAAAAAGTTATTACACCAACTGGAATTCTCAGAAAAAATCTGATCCAGTATTGCTGTATTTGGATCCAGATAATTAGGAACATCTTTATGTAATGGTTGCTAATTTTGTACCTGGGATTAAACAGTTATAACACTACTGCTTGTACATATTAGGCAAGGCTTATCAGAATAATGGTAACAACATGTTTAGTGGAGAGTTGGAGATACTTGACAACATCAAACTTTATTATTACTGAACTTTGTTCTTTATCAATAGATTATTTCATCATAATTTATCAATGAAAATTAATGAGTTTGACTATATGCTGGTAGCTTTTTAGATTTTACATTTGTTTTTAATATTTCTGTTGCAAAATACAATCAAACCTGTGAACAAAGGCTACCCTTGGGAAAGACAAAATGCCTTTATTGACTGGTGTCTTTATTTGGAGGTCAGTTTGTTCTAAATAATTAACGATGTTTTTTCAAAGAATGGCCTTTATTCACAGGGTGGTCTTTATGCGGAGGTTGCTGTTAACACAGGTTTGACTGTGTGCTTAAATCTGCCTATTATGTGAAAATCTGTAGACCTAAGACAGTTCTAAATGATTTCATTGCATAAATCTAAATTTCATTGCTCGTTATTTAGACCTCAATTCTTTTCAGGCTCTCTGAATACAACTCGAAGGTGACAGTAGAAGGTGAAGAGGAAGATGACAAATCTGATGATGGTAGTAAGAAGGAAGATGTGAATGATGATAATTACAGAAATCCCAAGTTCCGACAGATTCCTATGATCTATGCTTGCGCTACAATGTGGCATGAAACAAAATATGAGATGCTTCAGTTGATGAAATCAATATATCGGTACTGAAAGAAATTGCAAAGATTAGATAATAATACATTGATATTGAATAAAAGTTCAAAAATTTATATATATCTATATATTAACACTTTGCCTCGTAAGCATATTTTGGACTCTTCCAATTCAAAGCGAATAAACAAAACATCAATTTTATTTAAGAAAACTGGTTTATTTCTCTTCTATGGAGTGGAAAACATTGTGGCAAAAGAAACAATTACTTATTACAAGCAATGGCTTCTTTTGACACAATGTTTTCAAAAGTTGCCTGCTTCAGATACTGGGAAATGCGGTATTATGAGGCAAAGGATTATTAATATCTTAAAAAATTTCTACAATTATTATTCTTTAAATTGATATTCAATAAAAATTCAATAATTAATATACTATTTCAATTAAAAAAAAATTATGTTATTGAATATAAGTATAGTTATATTCAATAAAATTTGAATAATTAGCATATCGACACTTAATAAAGATCAAATCAGTAATGATCACCGTATTGTTATTGAAATAAATTCAGATAATCAATTCGTTGTGTCAGAATGAAGTTTTTCATTAATCATCATGTTTATTTCCTTCATTCACTTTCCTGATCTCTGTTTTAAAAAAAGTCAACTAATACTTCTTGTGGTATGCGTTCAGTGTTTTTATTTATTATTTATATATCGTTTTAGTATGGATCGCGATCAATACATACGGAAGACAGCTGAGCAGCTTTTTGGCAAAGAGGATAAAGATTTCTATGACTTTGAAGGTAAATGTGTGAAAATTGCGTTGAGAATGAATTGATTAATATGCTCGCATATTTTATGTGTTGATAAGATTAGGGCATGAGTTCAGTTGTATGGGAATTTTAACATGAATGCATTTACAGTAAAACCTTGATAATGAGACCTCCTTCAGGACCAAAAAATATTGTTTGTAATAATGTGGTGGTTTCATTATCAAGTTGAATAATTAGGGGAGTTATTAGAAGCCGGGTGGAAAGTAAGTGGTTGTTATAATCAGATGGTTGCTATGTGAGGTTTTACTGTAGTATGTTTTTGTTTTGGAAATGGAAAAAATAGATTATGACTCTCAAGATAAATGAAGGATAAAAAGGTCTGGCCTTGGTATCTTGATGTCTAATGAAAATTTGATGGAGTGAACGACATCTTAATCACTTCACTATGAATTCTTTTATAATTTGACTCAATAATTTGACTTTAGCTTTTGACCTAGCCTTTAATATATGCTTACACTGTGCATTGAAAATGAAATAAGGGTTATGTAAGTTACAATAAATGGAATAATTAAGCCAGAGTACACCTACTACAAGAGAAAGGTTACAATCCATGACAGATTTCATTTTGTAGCAGTACTGTATAAAGTATTTATGTAAATAGATTGTTTGTGATAGTACCAGCCCAATTAGCTCAGTTGGTAGTCTAACTTGCTAGCAGGAGGTCGTGGGTTGGAGTCTTGCATCGGGTGCTTTGCTTTCCCTCTTGCTGTTATTATTTACTGCAAATTCTTTGAGATAAGCTTTTCTTTGTTTACATTGTGACATTTAATCCAATGCAGCTGTTAAATCTAGTTTGCCTGCAGTTTGTACGCTTTTAGTGCTACTTGACAGATGAAACATTTTTACATTCAGCTCACATTCTCTTCGATGATGCAATGACTCTGAATGATGAAGAAGAAATGGTACCCAATGATTTTGTGAAGATGCTAGTAAACATTATGAATGAAGCGGCAAGGTTTGTGAAATTTTATAAATTGCCAAATGATAGTTTGCGGATCTACTGTTTATTCCTCAATAAACACACCACTTCTTATCATAGTCCCACTTTATTTTGAGAAAATCATGAGGAATTTCTTTATGTTCAATGAAATTGTTAACTAGATTATTTCATGTGAAAAACATCATTTAATGAGTTGTTTTGTTAACAGCCATGTCCTTATCAGTAGTAGTCAAAATAATGACAATACCAGCCATAGGGAAAGTAATTGTGATTAAAGCATAATTTGAGGTTACTGCCAGGGGAGGTAACTCTTAAAAAAGGATATTGTTAAACATTCATAGTCTTTATTTGATAATTGTTGATCATCAAATAGTTGGAGTAATGTAAGGTAAGACATACATAATTATATTTGACAGATATTCTGTAATGTGTTAGTTATAACAATTTCCAAGTTGTGTTTTTCGTTGTAATTATCAGCATAAGATATTTTCTACAGCTGTGTGTATGGGAAATTGATGACGCTGAAAGATCCATACAAAGTACCTACACCATATGGTGGGCAATTGATCTTCACCTTGCCTGGGGAGAACTTCATGTTTGTACATATGAAAGACAAGGCCAAGATTCGTCACAGAAAGAGATGGTCACAGGTTTGTATGCAGTAAATTACAGTATACAGTATACAGGCAAACCTGTGTTTGCAATCACCTTGGAATGAAGACCACCCTGTGAATGCTGTCCATTCTTTGAAAAAATGTCACTGATTATTTAGAACAAACTGACCTTCAAATAAAGGCCATCAGTCAATAAAGGTCACATTTTGTTTTTACCAAGGTAGGCTTTTGTTCACAGGTTTGATTGTTGAATATTTGACTACAATGCTTCGTGGGTGGGGTCAGGGACTATATAGAGCCCCTGGTTGGGTGCACAACTCATTACCCAAGTATTTCTATTTGGTTTATTGCTACTGTTTTATCTTGAAACTCTTTATAATAACTTATGTTTTAGATGGGTTTTCAAATGGAAACCCAAAATTTTGCGCGTTAATTTTTTCCTCTAAAAATTAGGGACAATTCTCTATACAGCAAACTCACTTTACATGTTTTGTTAAAATTAATTGATAAGTCCTGATGCTTCTTCTTGTGTGTAAAAATTCAACTGGTTAAAAAGAAGTTATTGCACAATTAAATATTTTGAAATGAAAATCTGTTTTTAGTGTTCATATATAATAAACATAGTTTGCAACTTTAAGACCTTTGTTAACTACAATGAAGTTTGTAGCCTGACTAATCAGATTTAATTGACATGTCTGTATGCTAATCATAACTTACAACACTCCCCAATGCATATGTTCAAACAACTCAAGTATGGACCATGTTTAAATAGGTGCAATTAGTGCACACACTAAATGGTAAACCGGGAACAATTTTTGCTAGATTGTTTTCATAAATATGTTGAATTTATGTCTTAGCATATTTGTATAAAACTTTACTGTCTACTTTTTCTAATGGAAAAATAATGGCATCAAGGAGCCATGTGGCATTAGATATTTTTTTTAATGTAGGTGATAATATCCCCATTGATTGCTGTTTTCAGGTGATGTACATGTACTATCTGTTAGGATTCCGTATTGTTCGAATGTGTCAGGAAACTGTGACCACTGCTTTGAATGAGGGCAAGATTAATGCGCTGTCCAACTGGGATGGGGACGATAGTGGACGAGTCTTCAAGAGCCATATATTCCGAGCATTTGATGATACAATGATTCAAAAGGTGTGAAGTAGATTTCAGTAAACCACTGACATATTAATTGAGATTTATCAAATTTTCAAAACCATACGGGAATTTCCCTGATGCAGGCTTCTTGCGTCCCTGACGCGATATTCAGTCAAGGGATTTGCATTGAGAGTGACCATTGCATCCTCTGGGTCCACCTGACTCGGAATTTGCCCTAAGCATTTTCTGTGTGGGACCCCCAAAAATCTCAAGAGTCCCCTAAAATGTTGGAGATGGGAGTCCCGGGGATCCTTGGGTGAAATATCTTAGGGAAAACCCTGACCATATTTTATTATTAATAAGTGACTTTGAACTAAATTTGATATAAATTAAAATTAAGAAATTGCTGTATTCCTTGGTGGCTTATGTTCGAAGGAGCAAATTTTTTCAGGGTAATGATTTTCTCATCAATATTTACATTTATACAGCTCAAATCAAAATTCTTACATGTCAATAAAATTGTGTAATTGAGTGACCCTTGTTCACTTGGCGACCTTTGACCCTTAGTCACACAGTGACCTTTTTCACTGATGTTAGTACACTAATGAAATTATTGATTGACTTAACTTCCTTCAGATCTTCAAACTGTATTTGTACTATAATTAGTGACTCTCTGATTACTTAATATATTATCTGTAAATGTGGTTAAATTGAAATAAAAAGTCGAATAATGGCTATTAAGATAGTGTTTCTTGAAGTCTGATCTTTGTTTTATCAGTGTATTCAGATATTGTTACATGATTTCCATATCAGTCATAAAGAATATCCATTGATTAAGTTTTTATACCCCCAGCTCAATAAAATTGTGGGGGGGTTATACTGGCTTCAGGTTGTCTGTCCGTCTGTCTGTTTGTCTGTAGACAAAATCTTGTGTGCGCTTCTTCTCCACAATGGCTGGTTGGATTTTTATAAAACTTTTCCAACACATTAGGCATTAGGTCTACTTCCGCATATAGTAAAAAATTATTCAGATTTATTCTATAGCATAAAAAGAAAATATTCCGATTTATTTTCACGGAGTTATGCCCCTTTTGTATTTGTCCATAGACAAAATCTTGTGCGCACTTCATCTCCAAAATGGCTTTTGGATGTTTATAAAACTTTACCAACCAGCACATTAGGCATTAGATCTCCTTGCGCATATTGTAAACAATTATTCAGATTTATTCTCACTGAGTGATGTGCCTTTTTTATTTGTCTGTAGACAATATCTTGTGTGTGTCTCTTCTCCTAAACGGCTTGTTCTAAGTTATTAATCTTTTTAAAAAAAGGACTCTAGGGGGGGATATTTAATCACCTTCAGTGATATTTCTAGTTTCATTATTCCTTTTTCTTATTTAAGGCTAGTAACACGTTCCTCTTAGCTTTGGATGGTGATGTAGATTTCTCACCCGGTGCTGTTCGCTTGTTGCTGGACAGGATGAGAAAGAGTGAGAAAGTTGGTGCAGCCTGTGGTAGAATCCATCCCATTGGAACAGGTAATACAAAAACGTGTGAGACATTATAGAATTAAGAAACTGGCACTTAGGAATTAGATACTAATCATTCCAAAATGAATGCCTCTCCTTAAATAATTGCCAGAAATGCATTATCAGTCTATCAAATTTTACACAGTGATCTAAAAATCAATGAAACAACAACTTTTTGCCCAAATCAAATTGTAAGAAAACTCTGAATCGATACTGTAGCCAGTATAATGATGAAACAACAGCAAGACAATATCATACAAGTTCTAATAGATATACCTAGACTGTACATCTCAGTGACCTTTTAGCCATTTTTTACCCCCCCCTCTTTCCAGATGTTTAAGCTCTGAAATTTCAGTATTATTGCAAAAGAATAAAGAACCTGCTTCCATTATTCATGTAAATACTGTGTGTTAATATGGCCATTTGTGCAGTGTTTTGCGCAATCATGCATGTCAAGTTTGCTTAGGCTAGAAAAAAATAGTTGTGTTTCCAATTACTTGACCAAAAAAGGTGGGCTAAGTCGCTAACAAAACCTTTTTCTTATCCTATTTTTCATACTAATGAGGGGCAATTCATCCCCAAATACTTTTCATAATACCGGGATTGGTTGCAAAGTAGTTGGATTTTGATGTTAGAAATTTTAGGTCTGTGCTAAAAAATTGGGCTTATTAGGTAATCAGAAACAGTATTTTTTCCTGGCCTGGCCTTACTTGACCTTTTTTCTTCAAACTCTCATAGATGATAGCTATTGATGTCTAGTTGTGCATACAGGGAAGGGAAGATAATTTACATTGCTGTTTTTAGTGAGTTATTGGCCCTTTTTATATTTTTACAGCAAATTCGCAGACAATTACACTTTCAAATTTCAATTATAAGGTGTTTATCTTAAACTTTCACAAGGTCACAAAGTGTCTCAGTTGTGCAAGAGGGAGCATAACTTATCATCATAGTATGTTATGGTGGTACTCATGTGAACACAGCCTTCGGGCGTATTTTGCCCAGCTCTGAGGAGCTCTTATTTATCTAGAAATCCTTTTCTTATCTATTTTTAAATGAATTTGTTATTTTTTTTCATAATCTGTAGTCAAAACCAACAATTCTTAATTATTTTCTAGGTCCAGTTGTATGGTTCCAGAAGTTCGAGTATGCCATTGCTCATTGGCTGCAGAAAGCTACTGAACATGTTCTGGGCTGTGTATTGTGCAGTCCTGGTTGTTTCTCAATGTTTAGGGGCTCTGCTCTCATGGATGACAATGTAATGAAGAAGTACACTATACTTCCCACTGAGGCTGCTCACCATCTCATGTACGATCAAGGTTCGTGAAAATGATCATTTTACTCACTTGAATCTGCTGAATATACAATAAAGCTTACAGCTTATACAGTAAAGAAACAGGGCCTCTGTGGTTGAGTGGTTATGGTCCCTGACTTGTAATTACTAGCCCCTTTCAACTGTAAGTTTAAATCCCGTGTATTACCTAATTCTACTTGTGAGGAAGCCAGCTTACTGAAAGACAGTTGTTCTACCTGGGTGTAATTTTTAACTGACAAGCATTGTGTTGTCTTGGAAGTCGTAATGTAATTGTGTATGTATATACATGTATTTTATACTGTCAAACGTGGAAACTAATGCTGATTCATTAGAAGAAACAAATGTGATTTTTATGTTCTAATGTTTAGTGGCATACTTTGGTCTACTATATCAATATATGTATGATAAGTGAGTCTGTTGTTCACATTGTAGGCTTTATTTACTGGTGGCCATCAAGTCAGGGTTTTGTTGTATTGCCATAACTAGTACTTACAATTTCATTTGAAGACATCATACCAGTAAATGTAGAAATGCTGTAATATCAAATCAAATATATGTAAATAAATGATTCACTTATTTATGTCTGCAGTCCATTTAAGCTGTTTTATGCACATTAATTTTGTGATATCTTCAGAAATTTAAAAAGTCCAGTTTTATTAGTAAGTACAACATAAATTGTCACACAGTCCATAAAATGGACGTGGTACTGTTGTTCAAAGGTTTATTTGGTCAATTTAAGCAATAAATGTGTTTCGAATTGTGATCATAGCTCATTGGTGAATTCTTTTCTCTCAGGTATTACTGTACTTCAGCTATTGCACCTGGTAAATATCTGATTAAATACTGTTGTATTTCAGGTGAAGATAGATGGCTTTGTACTCTACTGCTGCAACAAGGCTACAGGGTAGACTATGCTGCGGGTTCCGATGCCTTTACCTACGCTCCGGAAGGTTTTGCAGAGTTCTTCAACCAGCGTAGGCGCTGGATGCCTTCTACAGTGTTTAACATTATTGACTTGTTGGCTGACTACAAAAACACAGTCTACGTGAACACTAACATCAGTATGCTGTACATTCTCTACCAAGGAGCACTTCTCATGTCAACCATTGTAGGACCAGCAACAGTGCTTATGATGATTGCCACGGCCAATACAGTTGTATTCAAGGTGTCAATAGTTTGGGGATATGTCTTGTCCTTGGCTCCAGCTATGTTCTATTTTGTCATGTGCTTTTATGTGAAATCAAAAGTACAGATTCAAATAGCCGAGATATTGACTGGTTTTTATGCTTTTGTGATGATGATTGTACTTGTGGGAACCATTATTACTGCAGTGCAAAGCAGTCCACTACATCCAAGTGTTGTCTTCTTGGCATTCCTGGTCTTAGCTTTTGCATTTTCTGCAATTTTGCACCCTCAGGAATGGTCATGCATTATATTTGGAGCTCTGTACTTCCTCCTTATTCCAACAGGTTTTTTGTTGCTGAATATTTACTCTTTGTGTAATCTGCATGTTGTTTCCTGGGGAACAAGAGAAGTGCCGAAGAAGAAGACAAAAGCAGAGTTGGAGGAAGCCAAAAGATTGGAAGCAGAGAAGAAGAAAAAGAAGGAGGAAAGAGGATTTTTTGGAAGATTTTTTCCTCAATTACAATCCAAGGATTTAAAAGACATGTTCTCAAAGCTCATTGAAACCCAAGGACAAAGTCAAAAGAATAATATGGATTCAAGTGAGACAACCAAGTTGTTGAAAGAAATGAATGAACATTTGAAAGAACTTGTTGAGAAGAAGAACACACCTCCAACACAAGTTCCTGCCCCTGAAGTTCAACAACTAGAAACAGTTGTTGAGATAGAAACAGAACCAGTGGAAGTCAAAAGAAAAGGGATATTGAAAACTGCACACTCTGAGCATAAACGTGGGTCAGTTGGCATCGCCGATAATGTGAAAATTATCGACGAAGACCGTGATGAGATAATATATGACAGAGTGAAGAGAGCACGAGATGATTTGGTAAACCCAGCATGGGCAGAATGTAAAGAACTTGGCAAGGGGAAAATTATACCACTTGCTAGTGAGGAATTGAAATTTTGGCAAGGATTCCTGAAAAAGTAAGCTACACTTGATTTTTTTCATATTTCCACTATTTTCCAGAACAGAAATTGTTTTGCTGTTTTTTATGCCACATTTAAGGTCGTATTCAATGTTATTCACTTTGTGAATTTTCATGTCTCAGCAATAACTATCTAATTTGTAAATGTTTTTTGAAATTACTTGGTACTGATGTTCACCATCACTAGATGATGTGTCGCACACAAGACCCGGACCCATAGTGCCAAGGTCAAGGTCGTATTTAAAGTCATTCAATATGTAAGAATTTTTGTGTCTTAGCTGTAACTTTCCAATTTTTGAATGAATTTTAAAAATTACTTTGTACTGATGTTCACCATTAGAAGATGATGTGTCAAGCATAAAACTCTGACCCATAGCACCAGTGTCAAGGTCATATCTAAGATCATTCGATATTAATGTGAATTTCTTGTCTCAGCTATAACTTTCCGATTTCTGATTTCTCGTTGCTGATGCTGAATTCAGCCTGGAATACAGTACCAATGAACATAATCCATGAGGCCAGTTTAATGGAAGTTTTTGATATTTATTCTCCTGCAGGTATCTTGAACCTTTGGAATTGACTGATGAAAAGAAGAAAAATGATGCTAAGGCGTTGATTGAACTTCGAAATAACATTGCCCTTGGTATGGCTATGATAAACCTACTGTGGATTGCTATCAATTTTATGTTCCAATTTGAAAGTCCAACAAGTATCGATCTTCCTACGTCTGTAAGTATTTTATGTCATATCAAAATTATAGCGTTTCATAATGCTGAAATAAAATTGCAGTATTCCCTGATAATTATGTTGACATTTTAACAAAAACTTGTTGTAAATCTGGAGACTAGCCTCTGAAGTAATGTATTCATGCAGTCAGTCTGTAGAGTTCATTGATGTGTAATTTTTGTGAAGGCATAAGTTTTACAACTTTCATTATAATCAAACTGTTTTTAGAGCTCCGCTGGAAGTCAATCAGATACTCCGGAATATCTTGAAGAGAACCAGGAAAATGCTGAAGAAAAATCTGAGACTGCTGACAATATACTGAAAGTGGATATTCTTGGACTGATGTTCATCTTCTTTTACCTGGCCATTCTGTTGCTACAGTTTGTTGGCATGCTTATACATCGCTGGGGAACGTTACTCCATTTGGTATCTGTAACTAAGCTTAAAAACCCATTTACTAAACTGGTATGTATTTTAGAATTTCTAGCAATCTTGCAGTTAATGTACCTGTGACCCTAAACTTTGTGCAAATTATTAGATCTGCATTGTATTGTTAAGAGGTTTGTACACATTGATATGTCTATTTTTGATGTTTACCACAAATATCTTGGAAATCAATAATTTTTGTCAGTAAAAAGCCAGTGTGTGATGCATAGCTAGGAAATCTAGGTCTTCCCCAGGCTCATGTACAAGATCACATACAAATATACCTAACAAATAATTAGATAAACCTCTTATAGCAATATGACTTGCTGACTCTAGGATTAAGGTTGATTCCACGTGAAGTATTGACAATTTTTAGTATTTCATCTTTACCTAAACTTTCAAGCTATCTACAGTATAACCTTACTTAGCATCCACCTCACATTATGTTGATGTTTTATTTTAGCACTGGTTCTCATATTTTCTTTGTCTTTCTTCTGTTTATCACTACCACAAAAATTTAGTGTGATTTGTTTGGTTTCAGAAGTCTCATTATTATGGTTTTACTGTATTTATGTTTATGGTGTATTTTTAAACTTGTAAATTAGCTTATTAGGTATTCATTAGCAATTATAATCTGTTACAGTTGAGTGGCACAAGAAAACGCCGAAGAAATGCCAGAGTAATTGTTTGTGTAGTTCTCTCATAGTTGCCACTCTTTACTTTAAACCTGTAGTTATTGTGGTTGCTTCCTCATGAACAATACCTTGCTGAATGTAAAATATGTATGCTAATTCTCCATGCCACATGAATCTTTGTGATGTTTCAGTTATTGCCTACATAAATGTTTGTTAGAATGAAAATAATATGCAGTTCACAATGAATGTAGGCTACAGTGTCTGTCTCATCGACTTATGAGTTGAAATCGGAATTCTGATCAAATGACGTGTCAAACCACTGATCAAATGTAATGAATTTTTCTGCCTCTTTAAGTACAGTCGAACCTGTGAACAAATGTAGCAAAATTATGCCCCTAAAACACAGTTGACCTTTACTCAGGAGTTTATTTAGTCTTTAAATAAAAAAGTATATGATGAGTAGGGTATTTGTTGACATATTGGCCTGTATTTAAAGGTGGCATTCAACTTTGGTTTGACTGTACTTCCCCCTCTCTTCATGTGTTAGAGTTTGTTCGTAGCGCTAGGGGTTCATTAAGTCAGGTCTTGCTTGTTGCTTTTTCTATACTCTCTTCTCTGCTCAGTGCCAAAAAAGAAGAATTGCTAGTGTTTGCTATATATACATTGAAAGCTTTGATTTATGAACTTGCCCTCAAAAATATCATGAAAATCCCACCACCATTATTCCCAGATAAATGCCCTGACCATACTATTACAGAACGTGTATGCTATGTGCTTATGTGACATTTACCATTCACCCCAGTTCTATGATTTTACAGCATGTTATTCAATGTAACAATTTGTCTTTGGTAGCAAAAATGCAGAGCTTACATATTATCTTTTATTTTGAAGATAATTAATGTTCTCTGACTAGCAATCACTAGACTCTCACAGTTTTGAGTTTAAATCCCACTTTGTACCAAATTTCACATTAAAATTTTAAGGAAGCTGTCCAGCTAGCTTACAGAAGGTCAGTCGTTCTACCCAGGTGTATGCCTGGGGTCATCCTCCCCCATTGAAACTGGAAAAATTGCCAAATGAGTCTGGCTGTTGGTGCAATGTTTAACCCCAACGAAAAGAAAGGAGATAATGGTTGTTTCAAAGGCTTAATGGCAAACATTTTTTGTTAATGTATTTGATATAGACTGGAAATATTTGTAAGTGAAGTCTGTGCTTAAGGTGTTTGTTCTTATTATTATTACTACTAGTATAGTTCTGGATTAAATCCATCCAATATACTCGTTAATATACACTCATTGTGTTGCCTTTGGTTTTTTCTAAGGGAGACAATTATGTCCTTAGTAATGTTGAATTTTGTTACCTTCGTTTTTCTTTGCTTGTAACTGGCGTGGGCACATTCAGATTTTTTCCATTAGACATCAGTTTTCATGTCATTTCTTGGAACATGGTTGATATGTTTTCGTTTTGCGATTACTCATTATGCTACTATTCCAAGATCACTCAATTCTCAATGTATATATTATAAAATTAATGGTGACACTACCTGTCAAGAATATTCTTTGTTATTAGTGTAATAGGGCTGTATATATATGTGTGTATAGTAGTTTGTATGCCTATCAGCCGGATTAGCTCAGTTGGTAGAGCAGCTGACTTGCAAGCCGAAGGTCGAGGGTTTGAGCCCAGCATTGGGTGATTTATTTTCTGCCTCCTATTACATTGGATAGAATACTCATTGTTTACTGTTTCATGTTTGTTTTGGATGTAATTTGGGGAACTTTTAAGCCTTTAAGGCTAGTGTTAAATTTCAAAAGGTCAGTAGGCCAGAAATTCTGGCTTCAGTGTTATGATTTTAATAGATTTTATCTCAACATTCCTAGCTTTTCCTAGTTTTCTTTTAGTTTTCTGTAAAAATAATTTTCTTACTTTTTTCAAAAAATGTACTTCTTGAAAACATGAGAAGTAATAATGTGAATGTGCATTGGGTGTACAAGATATGGGCAGAATACAATACTGATGATTTTTGTACATGCACTTTTATTGTTTATTTTCATATAATTAAATGCTAAAAATACAAGGTATCATTAAATTAACAAATATTCCATTTTTATCTGTGAGCCACTATCAATATTTCTTTATTTAAAAACCTGTAATCAAAGGCTGCCTGATTAGAATACCTAATATGGGCCCTTAAGGATAGTCAGTCTTATATCAGAGATATATTTAATTTGGTCCATTATGTGTGTAGTTATAGTGATAACCTGACATGAATTATATATACATAGGCATGTTCAAAGTATACTATATTTATGTAAATGCTTCACTGTATCCACTTCTTTACTATATCCAAGTTTACTATAACTGTGTTTTACTGTATCTAGTCATTTACTATATCCAAGTTTACTATAACTGTGTTTTACTGTATCTAGTCATTTACTATATCCAAGTTTACTATAACTGTGTTCTACTGTATCTAGTCATTTACTATATCCAAGTTCACTATAAATGTGTTTTACTGTATCAAGTCATTTACTATATCCAAGTTCACTATAACTGTGTTTTACTCTATCTGGTCATTTACTATATCCAAGTTCACTATAACTGTGTTTTACTCTATCTGGTCATTTACTATATCCAAGTTCACTATAACTGTGTTTTACTGTATCTGGTCATTTACTATATCCAAGTTTACTATAAATGTGTTTCACTGTATCTGGTCATTTACTATATCCAAGTTCACTATAACTGTGTTTTACTCTATCTGGTTATTTACTATATCCAAGTTTACTATAAATGTGTTTCACTGTATCTGGTCATTTACTATATCCAAGTTCACTATAACTGTGCTTTACTGTATCTGGTTATTTACTATATCCAAGTTCACTACAACTGTGTTTCACTGTATCTGATATACAATGATACCTTACTTAGAGACCACTGCAATATCAAGACCGCCTTATCATAGTGAAATTTTCTTTCAGATCAGACATCAAAATTTCCTCTTTATTTAAACTTCAAATGATAACACGTTGATATTGTGACTGTTTCTTTTGTCTGTAATTTGATTTTGGTAAGTTTTTCTGTAGTGGTCATTATATAACTGTGAATAGATTTTAACTTTGTATAAATCTGTATTATATTTTTTCTCATTTGGTAGCTTATGAATGCTGATGTGATAAAATACAATGTATTGAAATGATAACTTGCAATTTTTTAAAAAATACATACCATAATTCCGAATCAGTTTTGAAATAAATGGTTAAAATGGGCAACACATATCAGTTTCAGAATGTTTGCAGCTGTTTGGCAAAAAATGATTTAAAAAATACACGGCATTTAGGCTAAGCTCATTTGATCAATAAATGGTCAAAACTGAGCTTGCAAGCACTTGTGTTCCTAAGCCACCCTTTGAACTAACTATTATTAATATAATAGATTATATAACCACTGAATAAGATTAATAGCACATAGAGGCTATTTTTTATCTTTCCCCTTTTGTCCAGAAGTTTGATTGTATCGTGGAATTTATTTTTAGTCTACTGCCAATGGAGATGTTGAAAGTCCAAAGAAAAAAGATGAAATTGAAGTCAGGGAAGGTAGAAAGATTGTAGAAACCTTGATGAAAGAACCTGATCCTGATTATTCTGACACTAGTGAGGACGAAAGGGAAGATGAGCAAGTACAGCATGAATTGGAATTCTTGCAAAAGACTGGAGTAAGGTAACAAGAAAAGTTTGTTTTCATCTGCTTTGCTTTTTAGCTCATCAGAACTGAAAATGTAAAAATGGTTGGGTATTAATAAGAAAAGATAAGTCCATTGAAGAAATTTTTGGTTTTGAAATAAGAATTGTGCAACCAATAGATTGGCCATTGAAAGCAGTGCTGTAGCGTCTAAATCTACTATATTTATCATATATATATTGAATGGCTATGAAATTCAGTTACTCAAAATAAAGTATTTAGAAAATTTAATTTTGAAACCATTCATGGCAAAAATCTTTTGTGACTTTAGTGTCTGGATTTCACACTTTAACTGCATAAAATCCTTGCTTATTTGATTTATTTTAATGCCCAAATTATATACTTATTTAGATACCGTCTTCAAGTTAATGGAAATAACATTGGAGCCACATCTAGAACGCTTGACATGTCTAGGCGTGATGGTCGTCTTGGTTCCACGAACACTCCACTGGCAAAAAGTGCAAGATTGCTGCGTGACACTTTACAAGCACAAGGTAGAAGAAATGTCAAGGCTCCTGATGGGGAACATCTGCGGGAGCAAATGGCTAGATATAACAAATATAGTGACAGACCATTACCTCCTGTGAGACAACGCAAAGGAAGGCTGAACTTTGGACCCGGAAGATCTGAACTGTTGGAGAGATTGAATGAAATACCTGCCATATCAGCGGAATTGAATTCAAAGTAATATAGTCTTTTTATTTAAAGTCATATTATATTGAATTGCGTTTTATTGTATCATATTGTGTAGTGTTGCGTTCTATTCTATTCTGTTGTGTTGCATTGTATCATGTTGTATTTTTTTTTTTTGTACTGTATTGTACCGAATTGTACCATATCATATCGCATTGTGGACTAAATAATTATACACAGTTGTTCAATGCAGGAAACTTTTTGTAAAATGCAATCTAACTACTGTAAAACTTACTGGCAGATATAAGTAATAATTAGTGTTAATTATACACTATTTCATATGTATGAATTCATTCACCAAGATGAACAAGTTAACTCACAAAGAGGAAACAAATCAGACTAGTAAATCACTTTTACAAAGACATACAATTCACCTCATAAAAAAACATAAAATCACACACAAAGAAACATTTATCTCATAAAGACAAACATATTCACTCACGGTGACAGACAAATCCTTCATAAAGACAAACATGTCATTCATAAAGACAAACAGGTCATTCATAATGACAAACAGGTCATTGATAAAGACAAACATGTCATTCATAAAGACAAACAGGTCATTCATAAAGACGAACATGTCATTCATAAAGACAAACATGTCATTCATAAAGACAAACAGGTCATTCATAAAGACGAACATGTCATTCATAAAGACAAACAGGTCATTCATAAAGACAAACAGGTCATTCATAAAGACAAACAGGTCATTCATAAAGACAAACAGGTCATTCATAAAGACAAACAGGTCATTCATAAAGACAAACAGGTCATTTATAAAGACAAAGAGATCATTCATAAAGACAAACAGGTTATTCCATAAAGACAAAGAGATCATTCATAAAGACAAAGAGATCATTCATAAAGACAAACAGGTCATTCATAAAGACAAACATGTCATTCATAAAGACAAAGAGATCATTCATAAAGACAAACAGGTCATTCATAAAGACAAACATGTCATTCATAAAGACAAACAGGTCATTCATAAAGACAAACATGTCATTCATAAAGACAAACATGTTATTCATAAAGACAAAGAGATCATTCATAAAGACAAACATGTCATTCATAAAGACAAACAGGTCATTCATAAAGATAAGCAGATCATTCTAATAGGCAAACAAAACAATTTACTAAGAAAGACAAAATCATTCACATAGACAAACAAAATCATTCACTAAGTCATTTTGACTAACACACTTTTTTACAATTTTTTATATATTTCAGTGACAGAGATCGTCCTCGCATTCCAGAAACTGACATAGATGATGAAATATATGATAGAATTGGAAACAGAGGTAAATGTTTTCTTATTTGGAGAATTCTTTATCAATGAATAAAATCAATTACAGGTAAATCAAGCAAGAAAAAATAATCTTGTGTATGATTACCTGACTATTCATGGTCTCCTTCAACAAAGGTCACCTTGTGAACATGCCACTTGTAAGCAAGTCATCATTGAGAAAAACTAATTACTATGAAATCGCATGTGCACGAAGCCCAGTTTTTAATGACATATTTACTTTTACAGTTTACATTTACTACCAACTGCATTTTTCTTGGTCAACCAGAAACACTACTACTTTTTTCTAGCCTTACAATTTTTGCTGTCAAACTGATGTTGAATCCCTTTAATCTACATGTATATATTGCTAAATATATGTAACCCTCGTGTGTTTTGTTTATAGGAACTCTAAGCAAGGATTTGGGTAAAAAATTCAAATTGCTTCAAAAGGTCAGTAAATCAATGCCTAACGGAAATGCTGATCAACGACATGTAAACTTCGATGAAAGGCCTAATTCTATGGTATGTTATATTTCTTGCAAATTTTGGTCATATGGTTCGATATTGGCAGGTTTTTATTACATAGATAGAAGATAACTCTCCATTCATCAATATTTTAGTGTTATTTCTTTATTGCACTGCAAGCTTTTTAGTTTTTACACGTTTGATTATCTTCATTTGAGTTTGGTAATCTGTTAATCATAACTTTTCAGGATTTGTAGTCATAACCAATTGTGAAGTTTCAACACTCAAATTTCATACCTCGATCTTTTGAGTTATGGTGAAAAAAATAAGGTATAAAATGGAGATGCTAAGTTTCCTGTCAAGGTCCATTTTTGTTCAGCCTACTTGCAGTGAGATCCAGAGTAACGTTTTGTTTGGTGTATGTGTTATTGTCAATCTGTTTGAATTATGCCTGTCCGGATCATTACTTTGTCATTAGATGCGGAATGAGGAATTTTGAAATAATTAATTTTGTACAAATATTCATCATCAGGAGATGGCATATCAAATGTGAGATCTGTATGTGTAGCTCCAAGGTGAAGGTCACACTTTAAGGTCAAATGTCAAAAATTGGTCTAAAATAGTTTGTCCGGACCATTATAATATAACCTCTTCATCCCTTGACTATAAATATAGCAGGCTAAGCATGTTATCCATAGGCTTCTAGTTTGAAATGTGATGTGAGTCGTCTAGTGTCAGAGGGCAAGTATGTAACTTGTTGCTCAGAATCTGTAATTTAGGTAGAATCCTGGGTACTCATTCAAATTGTATAGATAATTTATCATTATTTGTATACAGTATTCTGCACTCCTAGTTGCAAGCAGATTTAAGTGCATGTATTAGCAGGCTGTGATTAAAGTGAAATTTCAGAGCAATCATCAAGGCTGAGATTTTGGTGTTGAAATTTCAGAATTAGTTGAATTATGCTTCACATTTAATGAAATTTGTATGTAAATTATAACTATACAGACAGCCATAGCAGAGGTCTGATGTTTGATCGCTGCATAATGTTTTATTGCCTCATATGAATTTAAGTCAATGATGACCATCTTGTTACACAATTTTTGAAGCTCTTGAATAGTGGCAAACATCAGCAATCGAATAAAACTGATTGTGCGCCTCATGATACAAGTTATTGCAGATGAAATATGGCATCACAAAATGAAAGCCATGTCCCAGTATTTGAAATTTTCAGTAATTTACCTTAGATGAATCTTCATTTAAAAGATGTTTAAGAGCTCTACTTTTCACGTATTAATTTTACTGAAGAAAATTTTAGACTTTTAAAGCTAACTTAGAGATTAAAGTTGCCTGAGAAGGCTATTCTAGAATTTGTATATTAACTTAATGCTAACGAATAACAAGATACCAAAGGTTATAGTGGCATAAGATTTCTATTGATCATTATATTAATTTGCTAACTAAGGTGTGAAAAGTCAACAAGGGTGTGATATGAAGTAGTTAGGTGCAAGTATGCCAAGTTTTGTAATTGTTTTAAAAACTTATCACATGCTTGTTAACAAAGCTTTTGGTACTGGATCAAAAAGCTCAGGAGCATTTCATTTATCTAATTCTATCTGAGTAAAATTAAAAACAATATTAGTGTTAAGATTATGTCTTGTCTCAGTCAAAGTTATTACATTTGAGGTTATATATCACTTCAGTGGTAATATATTGGTACCTAGTTGAATGTTACATATTAGTATGTATGTCAAGATGACATTGGTACAAAAGTGTACCATACATAGCATTTTTGTGCAAAAGGTCTCTGTAATAATTTCTTTGATAACATTACAACTGAAGCCATTCGTCAGAATAATTCATGAAGAGAAGTTGGCAGTTAATTGCAGAGAACAGGATTAATACTGGTACAGAATTTAGGAAAACTGATTAACTTAAAATGTCCTCTAGCATATAGCTCAAATTTTGTTGAAAACAAGGGTAACCCCTACCCAGAAAAGATTTTTTACTTCACTAAAGGTAGCTAGACACAGAATAATCACTAAAAATTGGATTTTGTAAAGTTTTTTTTTTATCGTATTCTTCTGTTGGGATGTTTCTGTCATGAATTATATTATGCACATTTTACAGACATTTTATAGAGGACACGGGCGTGAATTTGCACACTTTTGAAAGGGTAATGCCCAAGCACCCATATAAAACATATAACCCTACATTATACCTCAGAATAGTAGTATAGTATATAACATATGGATCATAATTTAGTGTAGAAGAAAGACCTGTATAGTATAGGTCTTTGCTTAGAACAATCTTCATCCCTAGTTGTCTTCTTTGTCTTATAAAAACTAAACTATATCCAGAGTTGTCCCTTTTGTTTCAATCTCAGAATTCATCTCTGTCTGTGTCTCGGTCAAGCTTGGTAATGACATATAAAATAGATGCATTTCAATATCCTTTGTTTGAATTTGATTGAAAATCTTTATTTTGATAGTAAAAGATGTAGTGATGTCTAAATAATGTTAAGTGAGAGGTATTTGTGATGGCAGGAATGGGTATAGTAATGGGTAAACTCTGGGTATAGTCAAATTACAATAATTTATCCAAATTGGAGATTATTAAACTGAGTGTTAGATAAGTCCAAGATGGAAGCATTTTGATTGGTCCATTTTAAAGCTTAGTTTACTCATGAACATCCAATCAGTTACATGGGTTTTGAGGTAAAGATATTGACAAATATCTTAACAGTCTGTTTCACCAATTTTGGTAAAAACTAGTGTAGTGTTTTAGATACTAATACAATTTAAGTAGTAAATTTTTCTATCAATATAAACTGATTTCTTCCTTGTGCTAAAGAAAAATAAAATGCTCAAAAGATGTTCATTTATGGAAGGAATGCTGTTATGTTTTGATTTATACAGACATAACTTAATGCATAAAAATACAGATGAGGTTGGTCAGCAATAGAAGTTAATGAAAAATCTATATTTTTATGTTCATTTTACTATAAAAACCCTGTGCTCATTATTTGTGGCAAGTCATCATACTCAGTTTCTTAATTTCTTATCCTGATCTTTCAAAATTGTTTCCGTGGCTACCCTAGTATTGGTGAAGGTTCTCTTTGTAATCCTATACTAAAAAACTGCTGGTAATTCTGTTCAAAGTTTCTCATTCTTTTTTGTAATTTTGTTATTCTAAAACGGTCTAAATAATGATGCTAGTGTCTATATCCATCTATTAGTTCTTAGACTTGTGTTAATAGTGTTGATAACAGTCACCATGGTTCCTGCTGTACAATAAAATACAATACGATTCAATACAAATGATTTATTAGCAATTCCTGACGACTGGTCCAAAATACATTATGAGCATAATACATTGCGGTAATAGTATCTGACTTAGTGTCTACAATTACAACATAGAAATAAGTAAAACATGGTATTAATCATTGTGAAAATAAAATTTACAACGCCAAATAATTAAAATAAGATTAATGTTTGTCACCTAATTTTGCTCTGATAGCAATTGTCTCAATTCCATTTATGGCATGTACATTCAAACCTGTTCAAAGCCACCTCCGAATATAGGCCACCCGGTGAATAAAGGCCATATTTTGAAAAACATCATTGATGATTTAGAACAAATAAATTTCACCTGTCAATTAAAGCCACATTTTGTCTTTCCCATGGATGGCTTTTGTTCACAGGTTTGACTGTAGCTTTGTTTTATTCGGCCTTACCTAAACCCAGGCTGGTGTTGAGTCATTTAACATTTGTAAGAGCTTTATAACTTCTCTTGTATTTGACATTAAACCTGTTTTGTTTTTTATCCATACGATCTGATATTTTGCTTGCCTGTTACAATCCGCCATTTACCTGTCTGTACAGATATAAGTTACAATCTCATATTATTAAGGGTGCTGTGATTGTGAAACTTACTTAAAACATTAAGATATTCTGATAAATGTTTTTAATAAGTTCCTAAAGCTCCATGATATGTGTCATACTGTCTTTGGTAAGTTTCATCATTACAATGCCCTCAATACTATGGCATGGTAACTAATATCACTCATCATAACATGAACTCCGATCATAAATCTATTCGTCTTAAAGAATTCTTTTCATGCTTATATTACATAATATATACACAAGGACACACACTGAACTATACACATAAAGCTTTTAGAGCTAAAAGCTATATTGCCCTCGCATTTTAGTGAGAAATTGTGTGTACAGCATGAAAGTGCCATATTTTGAACTCTTTTATTATGATCATTCATGAATACTGAACATAATAAAACATTCCAAATTGAATAGTATTTCTTTTAATTTGAAATGAAGACATTAAATTTTATTCTAAAATTCCCAAGTCAATATCTAGGACCACTATAATATGAATTACTGTGGAATAAACATTATCAGTATATAACATGAAATGCTGTGATACAATTATATAAGATAATATAACATTCCTGGTCTACCTGACAGCTAAGCATTATTGAATATATTTACTAAGAATAAGATGTTCAAAAATAAAAAAATAAATCAATGTGATAGCCCCAGCTTTGTGTATGAATTTCACTCATCTCACAATGTCATGTGATGTCGTGACAGAGGCACGTGTGATGTAGCTAACAAGTTTGATTTGCAGCTGTTTAAACACAACAGAGCATGTCGATATATAATTCACACATCCACATGTTTTAACAATCCAGATAGTTTTGTGTTAACATTGTCAGGGCGCATCAATAACAGGCAATGTTAGTTGTTAATAAACTGTATGTGTCGGATTACATTACTCTTGTTGTTTGTATCATTCTGTGAATGTCTGCAAAAAATGTTGTTGTGAAATGGTGGTACACATGTACTATCAATGACATGATTTTTACAGTTGACGGTATCATCGATGTTAATAGGCAGTAGTAACAAATACATGTTTAAACATTCACTGGGCTATTTGCATGAATATTTATTTTGACAAAGTATTCAACATTGTTTTATGTATACCTTAATTTTAAATTTGTAGAATTTATGTCTTTTTTGTCTTCTGATGTTGGCAATTAGTTTCAATTCTCATTTTATCTTGATGTTATGTCTTTTTCAGAACCTTTGGTGAAGGAAAGATGACAGCTGAAGCCTCAGGAGAAATTAAGATTGATGTTTGTTAATAACAGTTTTCAGAATAATTTAAGTTAAATTAGAGTTACAGCCCTTGAAAATGACTTCCTTACTAATATAAGGTCATTTTCATATTTGAATGATAAACTTCCATTGAAAATTTGAATGATAAACTTCCATTGAAAATTTGAATGAAAAACTTTAATTGAAAATTTGAATGACTACCTGTAGATAATACACTGATATTCATTTTTTTTCACTAGAGTGACATCCCTCTTACAGAGAAATTATCTTCAATTGTGCAGTGATTTTCTAATTTGAATGTACATGTGTGAGAGTGACTTCCCTTTAATTCTGTGGGGTCTTTGTGGCTTGTTAGTGACAAAATCTGTGATAAATTGTATTTTATGCTTCATTCCATACATGTTTCTATTTCCATATATATTATAAGTGTAATTCATTATCATTAAAGTATTAAAACCCATAAACAAACAAACAATCAATATATATCTTCATGTACATAATTATATCATTATTATCACAACTGCTTTTTTGCCATGGATATTCATTATGGATGGATAATGGTGGATAAAACTTGTAACAATAATTCGAGCATACATGTGTATGTGATAAAGAGAAATGTCTTCATCAGTATTTTGTGTTGATTAGTTGTAATTTCGATGCTTCTTCTAATCTAATGTGATTTCTACCATCAGTTGTCATCCTTCAGATGTCTCTTATAATTTCCCCTGTAATTTGTGTGTAAATTTTTCCTTTTATCTAGTTTTTGTGTTTCATGAAATTGTTTTCTTCTTCATATATTTTATCACCATGTCTTCTTTTCAATGTATAACACTGACCTTATTAGACAACAAACTGTTTTGGTTTGTAAACTAATAGTAAATCGCTGAGATGAATTTCTAAATGTGTACCATATATGTGTATATGTATTTTTATAGCACAGGGAAAAAAAAATTATCGAACCAATTTAGTTGATTACAAAGTGGACTTAATATATTCAATTCAACTGTGACTTCAAATACTCATTTTTTTTTAAAGATCATTTGTAAGTTTTGTAAAACATAGATTTTATTCACTGCTTTGGGTTCTTTCAAGAATCAAGTTTTAAATGATAGACTATACCATTATTATACTTCCTGCCCAAAATAGTTTAGTTACAATATAATCACCTTATTTATCTGTCTGTCAGCTTAGCACTTAAATGTCATGGAGGCTGTTAGTAATCATATTTATGTCTTTTGTTCTTCTTGTTGAAATTTTAAACAAATTTCTTTCAAAATGAAGTTTACTCGGAAAGGCCGATTCTTGAGTGGTGTTGGTGTTGGGGAGGGGGGTTATTAGAATATAGGAATTTACTTTCTATAGTCTGACCATGACCTGCAAATAGTCAAAGTTCAGCTAACTCCATTCTGTAGGGAGAATGGCATTTTGGAATGTTTCGGTGGTTTCTGAGATATATAAATACCAGTTATTTGTCCATTTTAATTGATATTAAGGTTATGCTTAGAAAAGTACTTGACCAATGTATTACTTACCCCTGTTTTAAAGAGTGGGACAATCCTTGACTTTTCCTCGCGCCTCACTGCCTGATTTCTATCTATACTCCCCAAATGTTACTACAGTGTTAACTACATGTACATTCTCCTACCTTTTCTATATTTCCTATATTATGGTTATGGGTTTAAACCTCAATTAGAAGTTGTGTAGTTCTACAATTGAACTTATACCCTTAAAAAATGAGCTAATTATGTCAGAAGTGTTGGAATGACCATTATCTTTTTACAGTGTTTTTTGATTTTGTCTTTTGAGTTAAAAAAAAATCAAAACAAACAAAAATATCATGATTTATCTGGTTGGACTCATTTTAGCCTTTTAATAAAAATGAAATCTTTTATTTATTTATTTTATCTTTAATATTTATTTTGGTTACAGCAAACTTATCGTTAGCTCTGATTAAATAGTTAGATTGTGCATCATGTTTATGTATATTTTGCTGTTTTTACCTTTAGACAAATGTGTGTATATATTATATGAATCTAATATATGATTGTTAATACATTTTTTACTGTATTGTTTTCTATATACATTTGTATAGGTTTTGCTTGGCATCCATATTTGGCTGGGTCAAAAAGAGAATTATATGCAATTTAATATTTTTTTTAATTGGAGTGAACTTTGTTGGACTTCGCAATCACAGCCAGGGTTATTTGGTGACTTTTGCAGCTTTAACTAATAAGGAAGACCCCAAGCTTACCCCTGGGTACATTTGCCAACCTTCTAGCTGGACATTTTGTCCCTGGTGGGATTCAAATTCGTAGCAGTGAGAGGCTAGTGATTACTGGTCAAAGAGCATAATCACTTGACCATGTTGGTTTCAAATAAGCGATTTTAATGGTTTTGGACTGTGTGATGCTTGTTTAAACTTTATATGGGCCATAATGTATTACTTTGTTACTGTAAAATAATAATATGTATTTCCTTTAACTAGCATTATTAGTGCTGCAATGTTTTTGTATGTATTAATAAAATTGTGTGAAGTAGATTGAGAATAAAGCAGTGAATATGATTCTTATCTTTATGTATGTATCACTAAACGGCAGCAATTCGTTTTCCACGTTTTCAGGGTTGTGATCTCTCTCCCCCTCTCTCTCCCCATCTCACTGATTCCTCTAAGTATTAGAGGTAACTGATTTCGTGTTAAGACGGGGGGAGTGAGACTAAACCAAAGATTTGGAACTGTTACCTTTTTCCATCAGGTGTAGGGGTGACTCCCTGAAGTTCTAGATTAATTTTTTATAATATTTTGTAGCAAATATTTTGATTCTATATATATACTCTATCCATTTCGACATACACAGCAGGCCAGGATTTTTATCATCAATACACTAGCCACATTTTAAAGCTGTAGATGATGGGCACTACTGTTTACTGGTGTCGTTCACTTTAAAAATATTGAATATCATTTTTAGTGAATACCTTACTTTTTCTATTTAAGGCATTTTTGTTAAAAGTCCTCAAGTGGCCTTTTGAGTTTTTTTGTAGCTGATCTGGCCAATTTTTGGACCATCACAATGACTTGTAGCCCATCTGACATATTTGACTTATTTGTGTCCTAAGACCTATTTGATCTATTTGTGACCCATCTGACCTATTTGTGTCCTATCTGACCTATTTCTTGCCCATGGCCTATTTGATCTATTTTTGACCCACCTGACCTATTTGTGGCATATTTGAGTGACAAACCTACTCCACTAACTCTAAATTCGCCTATGCATCCGTTGCAACGAGCAAATCGAATAATACAGCAGTTCAAGTTAGTTTGATGTCTGAGTGATTTAACGTTCCAATTTACAATTTTTTCATGATCAAGTTGAATTAGCAATTAGCCATTCCCTGAAGCGCTCGTAGTTCATTGTGAGACAGATACCTGGTGGTTAAAAACGTCTTATCTGATACAATTTTATTTACCTGTAATGCATCGCGATTCCTTGACAAGCTGATTGACTTTCGTATCATTGGTGTAAGCTTCCAAGACATAAAGTATGGATAAAAATAAATGAATAAACATTCCTTTAATAAAGAATCTTAATGCGGTTTATTATCACAACAGAAAATATATTTTATGAGATAGTTACGTCTAAATCATTTTAACCTTCTGCCCCATAAGCATGTTTTGGACTCTTCCAATTTAAAAGAAAATATACACATGATCAATCTATTTCATAAATCTGGGACATTTCTCCAGCACGGAGTGGAAAACATTGTGATAAAAGAAGCTATCGTCCGTTACAAACCATAGCTTCCTTTTCTATGATGTTTTCAAGAGTCATCTACTGTAGATGTGGGGAAATGCGGCATTATGAGGTAAAATAGTTCAATCCGCCATTTACCTTCAAGCTGGTATCTGGTGGCTGTTAAAGAGCAACTTTCTATTTAATGACATTAGATTTTGTCCGTTGGCATAATTATTTTCATTCATCGTGTCTCAAATTGTCATTTAAAACATTCAAAGGTAGCGTTTCCATTCTTGTAATTTGATAAGTCGTGCTCGGTAATTGTCTAACAATAAGACGTTTTCACGTCTCGTAGAACTGATTTAAATTTGAAACTTTCTACGGTAGGCAATTTCTTATAACCAGCCACATTAGTTCGTGACAAGTACTGAGGAATAGATTGAGGAAAAATCTCTGATCACGGAATATGGGTAGCCTTACTAACTACAATGACCATTTTCATTCATGAATTTTACTCAAGCTCGAAGCAGCAGTTTTGAAATGGATATCACATGACAAACAACGACGTCATCAATTACGTCATTTATGACTATAACCGATCACTGCATGTTCAGTTGTGAATTTTTATTCCGTAAAAAAACTTTTCGTCGAACATATCCTCCAAAAGTGTAGGCTTGGTAGATCAACATAACATTTCTTGAAATATTGTTTTTTGTTTCTAAGATTTAGTTCATATGAACGAAAAAGCACGAAAAAGGACATAGATCGAGAAAAAGTTCAAGGGTCAGCAGACAAAATAGTCAGTCGTGTTAGGGGGAAACCAGGATCTTTTTATTTTTCTCCTGAAAATGCGAAATGACATCAAAATACACCTGAGCTCCCATTCTTTAGCAAGAAAGGGAGAAGAAGAAACAACACGAAATGTAAAGAAACGAATTAAGTTCTCAAACTTATGATGTCTTGAAACATATAAGCATTTCTTTCAAGGCGTCTCTGACTACGGCGTACCGAAACAGCATCACTGTTGTTTTAAGAGAGCAGCTGACATAGGTCAACGTCAAGAAGAGGGAACGAATATTGTTCAATCTTGTTGATTCCACGAACTCGCCCGTAAGACACGCTATCGTGTACACAAATGGCATTGAAATATTGAAAAGCAGTAAAGTACTCATATCCCGTAATGCTTTTCTGATATGAGCGGAACGTAGACCGATGTTTGGTTTTGTTGGTACAGGTTTGGCCACACCGTTCTTCTGTTTAGTGGTACTTTGTTTTGCGTCAGGTGCTGGTATATCATCACACTTGTCCAAGAAAACACTATCGTTTCTTGTAGTCGTCTGTTCCATTTTTAATATTGTTGTTTCTGTCAGCTTATTGAAGTGGGCCGATGAATCAATTGTAGGGTGTATCTTAGACTTTAATTTCTTTGCCAGTCGCCATTTTGTCCCAAGAAAAAGGAGGCCGTTTACAAGAAACGGTATTGTTATCAGCAAGGACGTTATTGTTTGTACTGAATCTGAATTCTCGTACATTCGCATCGTACAAAAACCCAAGTTGAAATTCGGCTTTTTCTGGAGGGAAGAAAAATACAATCCCGTGGAAATACTCGACAATCCAAACAGTAATAAATTGAATATAAGAATCCTATTCCGTTCCTGTTTTGTATACCCGAGAGGTGTACTGCGCTCAATAGAAAGCAAAGTTTTGCAACGTTGTGTAAATACGTATGTAGACTGCAGTGAAGCTTGCACCAATTGTGAAACAAACGCAGCAAGCAGGATCTGGCATATCGCGATGTTTGATCCCCGAACCTCAACAACTATTGCCAGAACGCTCAAGACGGCGACCACAAATCCCATTATACACATATTCAATGTCATGAAAAACAAATTCGTTGCATAAAACGGCCACTTTGCATTTCTATTTCTGTAAAAACACATGACAGTCACTCCACTAAGTACAAAATTCCAAGTCGACACCAAAGTCATAAAAGATAAATATAATATTCCCGCTAACTTTAAACTCGTCATCTTGGCTTGTACAACTTCTGTTGACATCGGCTTTAACGACGGGCGGAGAATCGATATGACATCTCCAATGGATGTACGCTGTATTAATATAGTCTTTGAAAAGCAGGTTGTTTTTTCTTCATTTTTATTTGTCCAATCACATACAGCTTAAGTACTGAGTAGACATAAATTACAATACACGTGTTACTCGATGAACGATATAAATGCGTCCAAACCTAACCGAAACGATGAGCTTATCAAACGTTCCACAAATATCACAAGTCTCTTAACATTTAGCATGGACTGGCTACAGAGCGGCCATGCACCTGGTCTCATTATCAAGTTGAATTGTAGGGGAGTTATTGAAAGCCGGTCCGAAAATAAGTGGTCGTTATAACGAGGTGGTCGTAATATTGAGATGGTCGCAATGTAAGGTTTAACAGTAATGAAATATTGTCTCTAGGCACAGTTGGTCATAATTTTGAGTTTTTTTGTCTGTCGTATCATTTGTTATATTTTATTGCTGTGTTTGTTTGCAAGCGGTCGTTATATGACTGTTAACTCAAGGCTTTATTTGTATTATAAGATACTGAATGTGCCCTTTCACTTCATCAAATCATTACAGTCAAACCTGTGTTTGCGACCATCTCCGAATAAAGACCACCCTGTGAATAAAACTATTCTTTGAAACACCGTCACTGATTATCTAGAATAAACTGACCTCCGAATAAAGGCCATCTGTGAATAAAGGTCACATTTTGCCTTTCCCAAGGCAGGCCTTTGTTCAAAGGTTTAATGCAATGTACTATAGATGGGAAATTAGTGTTTGAAACGGAAGTGCAGGTTAACCATTTGCAATGAGTGAATAAAAAGGGTTTGTTGCCACAATTAGTCAATGAAATATTTGTATTTTAAGATAAGCTCGTAAAATCTGGCTAAAACGAAAAAACAACATGACGTTTATTACCGTACTTCGCCATTCAAATACTTATTTTAAACGACGTTGCTGATTTCTTAATAATTACAATAATTTCCATTGTTAATAAATTACTTGAATTATTAACATGCTCAATATGGCACCAATCATAGAAAAGACCAACAAAATGAAGATCCCCTATTTGCCTACCTAAGAATCAGTGGTAAAATGGTATTATAAAAAAACACAACGTACGTCACATTCTACGCACGTCATTGCTACCTGCAAACTTAATCACCGGTCATACCGCGTGTAAATTAAAAGTAATAATTATGCGCTGAAGATAACTAAAGATGTAGACAAAGTTCGTTAAGGAAAAAAAATAATAGGAACAAATGTCGTGTGGTGAATGACACGTGTAGGTAAGAAGGTAAATAGTTTATTTATGAAAAGGCAAAGCTGCCTAACTTTATACATAGATATAATTTCTACAAAGCAACATTCTTTGGGATAAGCAAAATTATGGTGTTGAGAGGTTGTTGCTCTAGAGAGGTGAAATTAAAAGTTAAATCGTAAAGTGGGAAATAATCATGCTGTTGTTCAAGGGAGGTAGTTCCTCAAGATAGGGCCGCTCTGGAGAGGTTGCATTGTAAAGTAAAAACATTACTGAATTTATCAACATGTATATTATCCAAATACCGTATATTTCCTTATAAACGCCCCTGTCCTAATGGACAAGAGAAAATAAAAGTGACTTACCATGGCAGGCTATTTTAATCCGAGGTGAATAGTAGAAATCAGCAGAAATCACTTTTAAATCCAAGGAATGACATAAACTCATTTTAAATCCAGTACACCCGACAGTTCTCTATCAACATCAAAGGACTTGAGCCGCTAGACGTGACGTCACTTCAACCTAGATCGTAGCGACTTCAAAGAGATGAGAGTCGGCGGTCATTGCCGTATATATCCCACTTTTAAGACCAGTGTAAAGAGTGTAATTGTTGTATAAAAACGCTGAAAGAATCTGATGTTTGGACAATTTTCAAAAGGTTAATCAGTGGTTTAAATTTATTAATTCATACTTGCAACCTGTTTCATTTTTTTTTTGTTCTCAATTAAACGCCCCTCTTTCAAAAATGTAACGCCCCGGGGACGTTTATTAGGGAATATATAGTAGGTTTGAAAACAAAATTCGCTAGATAATTCATTTGATAAAATGATTTATTTCTTCCGACATAATGTTTAGGTAATTATCTGTAATTCTTCGTTTGAAAATGACATAAAAGTATACATACCAGTCACTCCCTGACTTATCCAAACCTCCGCAAATCCAAATGTTTCCAAAATATATTTTATAGATTTCGTCCACGATTTGCTGTCTTGGAGTAATGTTTCGTTATGTTTTTGTAAAAGCAACACATTTTATGTTGTGTCCGAGAATGAACTTTATGTTTGTTTATTTGTTTTATGTGACTTATTGTCACTGGGGTTTAACGCCGTTTTTCAACAATATTTCAATTATATACGGCGAACGGTTCACCCAAACAATTTTCCTTGACTGTATACTAAACAGTACTAACCTACTCTTCTGTAAGGAACCGGTAACACCTCCACATATGGAGGAAAATCGACATTTTTGTCAAATTGTCATAGAATGGAATGACTTGCTGCGACTGGTATCTAAACCCATATCTCCGCACTTACCACTAGACCACGGTCGCGATTGAACTTTAAGAACACAATTGCAAAATAATATTCTTGAAAAATCAAGCTCAGCAGGAGTTTGCCCAAAATAACAATTTTGATTTGATATAAAAGAAATTTCATTAGAACCGCTTCGTTCATCTAGTTTTAAAATATAACTCTAAACGTTCAAGAATTAAGGTAAATAAGACAGGTGACATTACCTCCCCTTGCTTTAAACCAATAGAACAATCGATGAGTTCCGATTACATCCCCCCATTAGTTCTTTAACTCTGGAGTCTACGTCTTTAGTAATGCTTAAACATTTACCAGTTATGTCTAATTTATGTAATTTAGACCACAAACCATTTCTATAAAATTATGCTTTAGCTTTACAAAAATCGACGAATGCGCCGACCAGACATTCATTTTCACAACATATTTGATTAAATAAAACATTTAAAACGATTACAGCGTCTACGGTAAAATCTCCTCTTGAAAAACCAAATTGAGCATCATTAATGACATTATTTCAGATCAAGTGGTTAATACTTTTATTCAATATGACAATAGAAACTTGGAAAAACAAAACAGAGAACTAAGGTAATGTCCTTATAGTTATGGACTTTATGAGATACAACAAAACGTAAAATTTTATCAGCCGTTTTGCATACATAACAAAATACATATTAGCACTTAACATAAGAAATAACTGAAACTGAGTTTTTTTAGGATCGCATAAAGACCTATATGGTTTCGTTTTTGAAACCGTTTCATCACAGTCAAGAAATAGGATAACAAAAAGAATATGTTTACAATGCATATTGAACAAGCAGCATCATATTCGTGACAGCGCATTAAGGAAACAAAAAGGAAGCTTAATAACTTAAAATGTAAATATGTGCAAAAGGCAAAGAAATAATGAATGGCCAACAGTCAAAGCGACACAAGCAAAGAAATAAAAAATATTTTGAAAAGTAGATAAAAATAAATTGTGAAAAACGCCTGTATTTTTAGATGTGATTGGTAAAACGCTAATCGGGCGTTTATTTGTTTTGTCCAAGGTGCTTTTCTTTCATATAAAGGCTTGGTCTAAGCAATTTTCAGGTTATCTGAAAAAGTAGATGTTGAAAATAATTTATTGATAAAAATGTAAAATGTTTAGAAACTGTGTATTGAGCTAAGTTGACAAAATTAGATGAAATACAGTTTGCACCTATGCTTTTTATGTTGAGAGTGTCGTAACATCCATAAGAGAGACAATACTGCATTGTTTAATTATATCTTTAATACACTTAATAAACATGTAGACCCAAACGCAACTATAACAAAACTGAATACACAATATCTTAGAGTATTAGAGAGGCTATTGTCTACACCCCATAGGTGTGGTTTAAATGTCTATCATATAAGATATACCAACTCTCCCCTTTTTAATTTGAATGCCAATACATAAAATATCATTTACTGCAATATTCTTTAGCAAGTCTAAAGATACGTTCTAAGGTCACAGTTAAATTGAAAACAACATATTCTAGCGTCGCAGCTTAATTGAAACCACATCTCTCTGATGGTTTCCTATCCCTTAATGGGTATCGTCTTTCTGACAGTTTCCCATTTTTCTGTTCATTACCTGTGATAATAGTAGGTGTTTGACCTGAACTCACTTGAGTTTTCTCTGTGCTAATTGGCTCACTGTCTGATTTATTATTTTCCTGAGAAACATTTGTATCGTAATTTGGACTATTTTGTGGTAATGATTTTTCATCAAGCTGCTTTTCTTGCGGATAATTAATTGATCTCGATTTAATCATTTCAGTTTTTCGTAACTGGTTCGCGTGTCTACGACACGACGTTTGATATCCTACATCAACCTTGTACATAAGAGGACCCTCACATGAGTGTATAATACCACCAACCCATTTATCTCTGCCCCTGTAATCTCTTACTTAACATTTTCACCTAATTCGAAACCACGATATTTTCTCTCATCAGGCCATTTACTGTAAGCATCTATCATGATTAGGAACATTCTGCCTAAAAATGGACCTGCGAAATCTACATGAACACGTTCCCATGGAGTGTTCGGATACTCCCATGGATGTAGGTTAATAGCAGAAGTCCTCTTTTGCTGTTTCTCGCATCCGCCCACCATATCGTAATCGAATCCCGATGGGCACAATACATACCAGGTAATACGTTGCTCATTCGTTACTGGCAAGTCTTTCTTTGGACTAAATATTAACACAAGACTTTGGCAATCAGGTATTAATGTGAACTTCCTACCATATAAATATGTAAAGAACTTTTTCACAGACCAATATACAGCCAAAGCTTTCGTTTTGTTTTAGTCAACGTTCGGCCGGCGTACGCGAACTTTTTCAGAACTGTTTTGCATTACATGTGAAACAATGCCGCTTATTCCGACTTCACAAGCCAATCTTACGGGCAATTCATGGTTATAATACTCTTTTGTCAATAAACGTTTTGACTCACGACATGCGTGTTCATGCACGTCATTCCATTCGAATTTTCGACCTTTCTCGAGAAATTCTGTCAGCGGTTTAATAACAGTGGATACGTCTTTTAAGTACTTATTGTAATACACGCGTAAGCCAATCTATGCACGGAGATAACTCACGTCAGTAGGACTAGGTGTGTCCAATATAGTTCCTACTTTTGTTTTTGACTTCGACAGTCCCAGACTATCAATTTCATGCCCACGATAATTAATCCGATTTTGAATAAATCACACTTGTCAACAGTTACTTTAACTCCATAATCACGTTATCTAGATAAAACTTGCCTAATGTTTCTAAATGTTGTTCGTCAGTCGTACCCGTCACCACCATGTCGTCTATGTACCTGTATAGCCCTTTATGTGTGTTAATTGTTAGTAGCTGTTTACTGTCATCATCACATTCCAATTGAAGATAGGCTTTTCGTAGATCAATTTTGGGGAATTGCTGTCCATTAGCAAGGTTCACTGTAATATCTTGTATATTTGGCATTGGATTATTTGCCACTTGTAATTCCTGGTTTAGGCTAACTTTGAAATCCCTACATTAGGACACTACCGTCTGATTTAAGAACTGGAACTATCGGCGTTGCCCATTCACTAGATTTGATTTTGGAAATAATTCCGTGATTTTCCAGATTGTCTAATTCTTTCTCAATTTTCGGATTTAGAGATAAAGGCACCGGTCTTGCCTTTTTGAACACTGGCTTTGCATTGTCCTTTAGAGTCAATTTGGCATTAATCCCGTTGACTTTCCCAATGCCATCACTAAATACATCTGGGTATTTTTTGTAAGAACCGATTGTACTCAATTTGCTGTAATCTTTGAATGTCCCTGTCTGACAGATTTAACTTGGAATACATTATTCCAGTCCTATTTAATGCTGTACAGCCAGTCCCTACCAAATAACGCAGGACCATCATTCTTAATGATGCACAGTTTCAATACATTCTTGTGCCCATTGTAAGAGACTGTGGGGCGGTAGATTCCAACTTGTTCTATAGTTTCCCCTGAATACGTGTTATGAATAGATTCAGTATCATTTAATTTCACTTTCTTTCCAAACAAATCCCGAAACTGTTTGTGTGACATCAAACTTACTGATGACCACCAGTATCAAGTTCCATTTGAACGGCTTTGCCATTAATTTCTGGCGAAATCATGAGTTTGTTTCCCTGTCGACCCTTAATCGAATTTATAATAAAAATTTCACTGACAGAGTCCTCAACAAATTTCACGCCTTTCTTAGACATACTTTTGCACATATTTTTAATATGGTCTGTTTTCTTACAATTGTAGCATTGGTTTGTCTTGAAGAAACAGATGTCTGCACTGTGATTCGTTTTACCACAATGTTTATAACTTTCTGTCTGCTTTGATTTGGCACGTTTCTTTAACGGAACTTTCGTTTTAACCGTTTTGTGAACATTTTCTACCTTTCTTAATTCTGTGGCATCCTTTGATGCTGTTTCCATGGCCACTGCCTCTTCGACAGCTTCCTGGAATGTCAATCCACTCTTAGACAGCAATTTCTTCTGTATATTTTTGTCCCTTAGACCACAAACAAACCTGTCCGGTAAAGTATCACTCAAAGCTTCGCCGAATTCGCAATGCTCAGAGAGCTTCCGTATTTCTGCAACAAAGTCATTTACACCCTCTGAAATGGTCTGGTGCCTTTTATGAAAACGTTTTTGGCGCAATATGGTCCTTTAGCAGTTTGCACAGTTCATCATACGTGTTGTATATTAATGTAGACTAGTAACTCACTCTATGATAAGCCTCTCTCATACCTGTTTATTCTTCGTTTGTATTTAGCTCTGCTAGCGAATAAACGTGTGTACTTGTGATCAGAGTTGCTTTCTTTCTATATATTTATATAGAAACATAACAGTATGTTTTGTATGCAGGCTTCCCTGGAGCTGTCAAATTTCTCAACAGTCCATAAATTTTACACTCTATAAGAGTAAGAAGTGCAGACACTTTCTTTTCATCTTTAATGTCATTAACATTAAAATGCTGTACAAGTCTCTCTTCATAGGAAATCCAGGATTCAACACTCTCATCAAATTGTCCCAATTTCCCGATATGTCCAGCCATTTTAAATGTTACATCCAGTGCTTAACTTACAATTTACCTTTTCTTGAAAATGGGTTAGATCCTTGAAATGTAAATTTAAATGCATGATATTGTTATAACTTCCATAAGAAGACAACACTACATGTTTATTAATTGTATTAAAGATGTAATTAAACAATGCAGTGTTGTCTCTCTTATGGAAGATATAACAGAGAGTTCTGATATAATCTAGTATCTTTATATTTATTGAATTAAATTACTGGTTTAAAATCTGGATAACAACACATACAGGTTTTTTGTTGTCAATAACTGCCTGTATAATAGGGTGATCCTCATCAGAATGAATAACACTATAGTTTTGCAACATTTATAAAAAATCAACAAAAGAACGCACAAAAATGAAAAAAAATCAAAACACTTTGCAAAGATATCGGAGATGAAATACATTTTAGCTAAATTAAAATTTTCGGTCAATTTGCGTCTTTCATTTTTTTAGAACAACATTTTAAGTGCTGAATCATTAATTTAAAAAATTAAATTCTTGTTTTTGTTTTTATTTTATTATTTATGTCATGTGCATTATGATTATACAATATGATTATCACACATTGTAATTCGAACAGCACAACTTTTTTGTCTAATTACGCACTGTGTAATACTAGTTACCTTCAAGAGGTTTGTTTCCGTATGAATAAACATTGACACTAAATATTTATACCGATATCAACCATTCATCTTCTATTAAATCGAAGATATCTTTTCACTTGCAAGTCTATCTGTAATTCTATATAATATTTTAAAAGTTGTTCAATATCGTGATAATAAAAGGATGTATAATGACATTTTCATAATAACTATAAAATAGAATTTATCGATGTGGTATAAAACCAATGTCTTACTACATTTCTGTCAGTCGTATAAACGGAGTCATTGGCTACAAAGATGAAGACGTTGGTATTAGCAGCGGTGTTGTTCCTGTCTTTAATGATAATAGTGTCAGTTTGGAATTTTGTGCTAAGTGGGTTGACAGCAATTTGTTTTTACCAAAACAGACATGCCAAATGGCCTTATTATGCGACAAACTTGTTTTTCATGACATTGAACATGTGTATAATGGGATTTTTATTCACCATATTTAGCATTTTAGCAATCGTGGTAGAAGTTATTGGATCCAACACCAGAGTTTGTCAGATTTTGCTCGCAGCATTAGTGTCGCAACTGGTCCATTCATCACTGCAATCAACGTTTATATTCATTCAACGATGTAAGACTCTACGAACTATTGATCGCAAAGCCCAACTTGGATACACGAAGAAAGAAAGAAGCAATATTCTCATTTTCAACGTGATTATATTTGCTGTGTCTGGGCTAACAATGGGATTATATTTTTCCAATCTCCAGACAAAGCCGAACTTTGAAATGGCTTTTTGTACAATGCGAATGTACGTTAACTCAGATTCGGTACAAACAATATCGTCATTGCTTATTACGATTCCTCATATAGTGAACGGTTTCATATTTGTTTGGATAAAATGGCATCTGGCAAAGAAGTCAAATTCTTCGATTAATCCCATCGGACACATATCTGTACACACCAATCCGGTACCGGGACCATCGTCCATACGGTTTACCACAATATCAAATAACAGAAACATTGAAATCAAATGCATCGGTTCGATCACTGAAACACTGACAACTCAATCAAAGTTAGATCACTACAAAGCGTACTTAAATGAATCAAATAGGACTGACGTTGACGCACCAGCACCCAAAATTGATAATCGGTCTGTTCTAATCACCAAAGCATTAAGGGACATGCTTGTTCTATCGCTTGTTGATATTTCAATGCCTATTCTTTACACAGGATCATGTATAACTGGAATATTTATCGAATCAACAAGATTAGAATACATCAACTCTCTTTTCATCAGTTTGGTTTTCGTAAACTGTTCCCTTAAAACAACGCTGATGCTTTTTAGATATAATATAGTCAGAAAAGCATTGAAAGACATGCTGAAATGTTTATGAAGTTCAATAATGATGGAGTAAAGCTTAAAATAATGGGTCAAGTGTAACAAACGATTGGTCATTGTAATAAATGGAAGGTCACGGGTAACTTATAAATTGTCATTTCTTTCAAAGGAAAGTTCGCGTCGTACAGAGAAGTGTGGAAAGAAGTTGCTTTCGGGACACCTCGGCTGATGTATTTAGTAGCTTGATATGCGTCTATGCCTTACATTTTGTGATGCGGCTGCCAATTTACTGCTAAGGAAATATTACCGCTTAACAACTAAGTTCTTAAAATGGCATCTGTTGAATACTGTCTACAGTATTAATTGTAGAATTTTCCTTCGAACAATGTAATATTTTGTTTTCATTAGTACATAGTTTACTTCACACAATAGTTTGTAAAGAAAAAAAACAAACTTGACAGGCGTTCTCTACATGGAGGCCGCCATATTGGTTAGTTTTACACCCGGGGAAAATCGACTTACCAGATACAGTTGAGATTAGACAAAGTAGGTCAAAGTGCTTCGGGTGATGGGACTTGTTGTTTGTTGTAATTGCTGATAATTTTATGATTTAACTTTATGATTTTATTGTTTCCTGTTTATCACTCTGTTGTGACATCAAATTACGTATAAGATTGATTTTGTGCTTATTTGATTTTTCTTTTTTATCAACATTTATGAATATTATTTCTGTTGTATACAGTGAAGAGTTCACTTAACCAAGTCATCTGGGATACCTTAATTACAAAGCCGGGTTCTTCATTTCGTCTCTGGCACAAACTGTCACTTGTACCGATCGTCAGGCCATCTTTCAAACTGTCTTGGTGTGCAGCCCAACTTATTAAAAAATTCCAAGACCTTAAGATGTTTGAGTGATTTTGACATTTTTTTTCTTTCGTTATTTCAGCTTTTCGTTTTCAGTACAAACATATGAATGTTTCTACAAAAAATATATAATTGCCTTCCTAAATTCTCATTGTTAAAAGTGTAATTCTTCTTTAGTTGACCCTATTAACTACACTTTATAAAGCAAAGTATCGAATATTTTTTGTTAATATTCTCATTAACATCGAGACTTCGATATGGTTTTAGTGTTAAAAGTGATCCATTAAATGTGTTATTTGTTACAAAAAGCAAAATTTATTTAATATGTGTGTAAGAGGATATGGTTAATGTCTGTCTTAACATTGATTTAACGTTTGAATATTATTTGAACTAGTAAAATAGACTAAAACGTGTACAGTGCAACCTCTCCGGAGCAGACCTCTCTTTAGCTACAACCTCCCTTCAACAACAGTATGTTTTTTTCCGACTGTACGATTTAAATTAATTTAACCTCTCTGGAGCAACCAACTTTCAACAACAACATAATTATGCTTCTCCCTAAGTGTGTTGCTTTGGAGAGGTAGCGCTGTATAAAGACATGATTAACTGTGCGGAAAAAACTTTACTTAGCAACCACATCAATAAAAATGATGACCACTGTTAGCAAACCGGTTTTTACATTTATTCTATATTTCAACTTGATAATGATATATCTTCAGTACAATTACCATTTTTCTAAGGTACCCTGTGTGGAAGTAATGTAGTGGTCTTTCTTTAGATGTATTTTTTGTCAGCATTATGACATTAGTAATGTTTTTGCGTTAATACCTTGTTGTTGCTTCTGTTATTTTTATGCAATGTAGTTTTGTGGCCTTTACTTTTCGTATGAAATCACTATATAAATATTAAAGGTGTATTGAAAAAAAATGTTGTTCGTGGCTTGAAAAAAATGCATTCGGGTATTTGCAACAAAAGTGCTTGTTACTCTGAATAACGAAGTTTGTCAATGCCGAGAAATGTGACGTAAATGTATTATACTCAAGCATTATTGTTTTTATGTCAGCTTTCAGATTGACTACCTGCCGTATTCCTGTTTGAATTGAGTTTGAGTCTGTTTTGGTCTGCTCTGAGACCAATGAAGCCGTCTTTGTCTGAAGGAATTAAAATGATGTGACGCACTGATACTGATTTCATAGTAGCTTATTTCTTAACAATTGACACCATATTCTGTATTGGGTAGGTCATCAACCAAGGTCGTAAAATAATGCCAACAAATAATTATAACGTGATATCAGCGTAACGATATTTAATAAACTCGGTTTTCTGAAGCCATTTGATGTGTTAGAGACCAACAACAAAAGTTTAATATCTTCGTAAGAAATAACAGTAAAAAACGATTTATTACGATAAGTAAGAATAGAAAAATATTAATTTCTGAAGATATTGCTAGACAACCTATAATTTCCTTTACTACATTAGAGTGATTATGTGTTTTTGCATCCTTTTAACCGTGAGTTTTTTATTGAAATGTATCTTTTTTTCTTTTATTCTCTGAAAAATTGGATACTTGAATAGGCTTCAATGCAAATTTAAAGGACCAGTCATTCGAAGGACTGTCACTGTTTTTTTTGTTTTAAAAAATCACACAGTAAATAATTTTCTATCATAAAAACCTATAAAAGTAATAAACGTTCTCCACATCTATCCACTCCATTTCGAAAAAAAAAACACTTTTGGATAGTATGCGTAAAAAAATTAATAAAACAGTTCTATGCATTGATTATGATCAGGCCTTTGCTTAATGGATATAAGCCAACAACTTGTTGTACTTAAGAAAGCCAATATTAGATACAATCATCATAAAAGAAGGATTGTACATCAAACAAGAGTGATTAAGAAACCGTTGAAATGTCTAATTATTAAGGAAAACATATCTGATATATAGTTTGTGTCAACCTAACCGAGTTTCAGTCAATTATAATCCTACAATATCTAGATCAGATATTTTAAATGATTTCATAAAATAAACTGAAACTGTGAAAATGTATAACTTTAAGAATTATGACATTTTGTACCATATCAGCATGAAAATGTTTAATGAGGTATGGAAAATAGACAATATCTTCATTATTTAAACACATTTAACTAGACAAAATGAGGACACAAGAATTCAGGAAGTTGTTCAGGTATACTGTAAGCCGGTTATAAAATAGTGTATTAAGAAATTTTATGTTAACGCTAGAAAAAAAACAGTCGAACGTAAATTAATTATCACTTTTGAAAAAATGACAACCACGTGAACAATGATCACTCCTCAGCACATAATGATTGATATAAAACAGCCTTATTCAACCTTTGAATAAAAAGACACTTTTTTAAAATAATATTGAAATGCATTAAACGAAACCTTACTACTCGTAAGAAATATCGGGCAGTGAATGTTAGTTTTGGAAGGATCATTGTTGTGGACGTGATGAGACAGCCAATGGTGTGTGTGTGTGTGTGTGCGTGCGTGCGTGCGTGCGAGGGTGCGTGCGTGCGTGCATGCGTGCGTGTGTGTGTGTGTCTTTTTCTGGCAAGCCGGAATGCTGAAATGAGATCAACGAACAAGTCATAACACAATCAACTAAAGTTCAGTAAAGCCCCTGAAAACCGGACTCTCTGAAAACCGGAGTTTTTGCCCAGTTCGGACAGGGTCCGGTTTCAGGGGTTTTACTGTATATAAGAATAACGTTTCCAAATACATGTACGTGCTTTCAGATTTTTTTATTGAAACGAGATACAACTTTGTACATACACAAATACATACATGCTTATACAACAAGTGTGTAGTGAATCTCGTGGATATTAATATATAAATAGATTATATTGTTTTTGATTATAAAAATACTTAAGTTTTACATTAAGACGAAAATTAAAGATCAAATAATATGTTGTTCGGTAAAGAAAGGACCTTTTGAAAGAAGACAAATGTGGCTTTATATAACCATGGAGTGTTAATATAGATGAATATGTATTAATATGGATTTGGAGATTAAATGACAGGGAGATGTCCACGACTGCTGCACCCTCAGCACGAAACTGAGAACAATAATTTGTTGGGATACGGTAACTGTGAGTTTGGCGCTGCGTGTGATGCTACAATAAGTATTTATGTATGCCAAGGTCATGATTTATGTGTGCCAATGTTATGATTTATGAGTGCCAAGGTTATGTGAAATGCCGATGTATTACTTTGATTATTTGGAGACAAAGTATACATTGACTGCGCTAGCAAATCGATTGGGTCCCATGCTGACACCAAAGACATGCGACATATCTTCAGTGTCGCTCATGACAGAATTAAATGACCTTATTGTTTTTCATTATTGCGCTTCATTACTTTTCTTAAAAAAAGACTGCAGTCAGTGTTGAAATCATTAGTGTACGTAATAATTAATAACAAGTGTCAACATTATAAAAAAGACTTGTTGCACTTCATATCTGTACGTATTACTAGTGTCAACAATTAAAGGATTTGTTGCACTTCGTAACTGTACGAATTACTGGTGTCAACAATATTGAAATATTTGTTGCACTTCTGAACTGTACGAGTTACTGGTATCAGCAGTATTAAAGGATTGTTGCACTCTATGACTGTACGAGTTACTTGTGTCAACAATGTTGAAGGACTTGTTCAACTCTATGGCTGTACGAGTTACTGGTGTCAACAATGATAAAGGATTTGTTGCACTTCATAACTGTACGTGTTTCCAGTGCCAACATTATTATCAATCTCTATCCAGAGTGGTCGTTCATCTCCGTCAACGTCTCAGCTTTTTACAAGATTCTTGTAAAACAAGAAATAAAGCCACGAAGTGAAGCAATTTCTTTCGCACAATACATTCCAGACAAAAGATGTCATAATTTACCAGAAATCAGAGAAATTATTTAATATATCAAGCGCACTATTTCCCGACGTAGAGTGTTTATTTTCGGTAATTAGGTCACAAAGTAAAATGGCTTAAATGGAAACGAAACGCAAAAGTCGAAGGTAATTGTGTAATTTTATGACAGCAAATGCATAATTAGAGAAAGCAAAAGCGTGGTTTGTTTGTCATATGGAAACCAAAGATGACTCGGACACATGTTTTTGAACTACTTTACAGACGTTGACAGGGATGTATGTGATGGATAACGAACGACAACTCTTGGTACAGATTGCATTATCATAGGACTTGTTGCACTCCATAACTTTACGTGTTACTAGTGTCAACAGTATTAAAGGACTTGTTAGACTCCATAACATTATGTGTTGCTAGTATCAACAATATTAAAGGATTTGTTGCACTCCATGACTGTACGCGTTACTGGTGTCAACAATATTAAATGATTTGTTGCACTATGACTGTACGCGTTACTGGTGTCAACAATATTAAAGGATTTATTGCACTCCATGACTGTACGAGTTACTAGTGTCAACAATATTAAATGATTTATTGCACTCTATGACTGTACGCGTTACTAGTGTCAACAATATTAAAGGATTTATTGCACTCCATGACTGTACGTGTTACTAGTGTCAACAATATTAAAGGATTTATTGCACTCCATGACTGTACGCGTTACTAGTATCAACAATATTAAAGGATTTGTTGCACTCCATGACTGTACGTGTTACTAGTGTCAACAATATTAAATGATTTATTGCACTCTATGACTGTACGTGTTACTGGTGTCAACAATGTTAATGGATTTATTGCACCCCATAACAATACGTGTTACTAGTGTCAACAATATTAAATGATTTATTGCACTCTATGACTGTACGTGTTACTGGTGTCAACAATGTTAAAGGATTTGTTGCACTCCATGACTGTACGCGTTACTAGTATCAACAATATTAAATGATTTGTTGCACTTTGACTGTACATGTTACTGGTGTCAACAATGTTAAAGGATTTGTTGCACTCCATAACTTAACTTGTTACTAGTGTCAACAGTATTAAAGGACTTGTTGCACTTTATTCATTTCCGTGCGTATAACCATTGTCAACCTTATATATGGACTTGTTGAACCTCATAACTGCACGCGTAATCACTGTCAACATGTAAGCATGTTGAAGGACCTAATCGCACTTGAAACCAGTGTCATCATAAGGAATGACATGTGTATTTATTATTGTCCTTACTACTAATGTTTATGTAGTTAAATATTAGGCACCTGAATTATTTGCTTGTCTAACCTATACGTTCTATACCTCCCTTGCATTAAAATTAGGACGTACGTCCTTCAAGGAATTAATCACTTTACTATATCCGATTCGATACTATATCCGAGTTCACTGTAACTTAGTTCAAGAATGTTTTATACTAACGCACTGTTGTTCATGACGAGCTTTCGAATGGAATTAGATACTTGTAAAGCATCCATTACTTGCCACCATGTAATTGCACTGTCTTTGTATCTAAAAGATTCAATGGCACATAGTTATTTTATGCCTAAGGGATTAATATATATTCATTGGTCCTATAATACACGTATGTTTTATACCCAGAATTTCCTGTGGCCACACTTGGGTGTCGTTTGAGGGAGTTCAAATAGTGAAGCACACCTTTGATGCCGCAACTGTCATTTTGTTGAAATCGTTTATCACAAACATACTGACGGGGTCGTGGCTGGACGTTTTCACAACTAATACATGATATATATATATATGAGAAATGAAAGCCATTTTGATCAATTTGAGGTCATGATAAAACTGTCAGCTAAGGGGAATATAATGCAGGAAACTTTTCTTCGATATTAACATTCTGGGTAGTGTGATATCATCTGTAGAGGCGGTACAATTAATCATTGGTGACACGTTGCAACACCACAAATTTAATATATCTGTGCGCTTAAACCACGCGCATTCATGATAATATAGTTTCATTAATTCAATTAGTTGTAAAACTGCAACTACAGCGCATGTGACGCAAAATGAAGTTACAGATGTGATCTTATAACAAACGGCGTAAAATAATTTTCTTATGAAAGATTTCTTATGTTTTTTCCAGGAAATGAAGAATATACGCACAAATTGAGAAACTGTTGGTTTGATCATCCGACCGGGACGTTTGTAGATTCAGCTCATCGGATCAATTCGCGTATACTACTTGTCAAAGTTCTGTCTGTAGTTGATAATTGCAAAGACATTCTGAATCTAAAATCAAAATATCTATATTTTATTATAATGATTATAATCATAATAATTATGTAATGAAAGTAAAACCGACGATATAGTATTAATTAAGTAACACACGGAATAAAACGCCTTCAATAGAAATACAAATGTATTGCAAATTGCACTTATAAACTAGATTTGTCCAAAACATAAGAAAAGACTTATGAGAATACGGAGTGCGCTTATGAATTAGAGTCGAACATACTAGACATAACATTAGATATTGTCATATCATCAGATCATTCATATACAAAATATAATTACACACCTCATGTGGAGAAATACAAACATTTACCAAACAAATTAGATTCAATAACTGCATGAACTACCATCATAATAAATAACAAAAATTAATGGAGAAAAATGTTCAAAGATGATCAAGCATAAACAAAGAATGCAGAAAGTATTATTATTTATTATTATTATTATACCACATTTATGTACCACTTTTTTCATACAGTATGTACGCTCAAAAGTGGTTTACAAGGACATATTAATTGTTACAAAATAATTCTACATATTAAACAAATTAAAACATACAATAAAGCATTCAATTAGAAAGCACATTGAAACAAATACCTGGAAAGATTAAAGCATAATGGTCAATGACAATATTTATACATTGCTCGAATGTTAAAATATTAAACAGGTTAGAAGTAAAACGGATTCCTAAGAAAACGCGATAAGCAAAAGATAACACACTACGACACAAACCGCATAAAACATAAATCAATCATCACGGCTCCTACAGACATACCCGTGCAAGCACAAACATCCCGTGCATGTACACACAAGTGCGCGCAAGAACAAGCAAGCATCACGCAAGAACACGCAAACATCAAGCGCGCAACCGTTAGCACACGTACACAACTATATTGCACATCAAAACGATCAAAAACAAAACCCGCTTTCAGGGTTTACTTTAACCTTCAAACAACTCTTCACGTAACACGGCCCCACGAAATAATCATGTCCAGTTAAATGAAACACTCATAAAAAACAGCCCCATCCAAAACAATTCTCAACACAATATTTGGCGGTTACCGCCTTGAAATGTTTTCTAAGCTATCAGTGCGAGGGATGTTAATTCATTCAACGGGGTAGAAGTGCCAATCAGTTTGTAATAAAACTAATACTAGTACTTACTTGCAAATTATATTAACACTGTCCTTTTGACACAGAAGTCTTCAAAACAAACTTTTTTTCTAATCCATCTTCCATTTTCATCCCCTACTGTCCGGCTGTCCACGTCTATTTAGAAATAGTACTGTTTTTATATGAGAACTTTCTTCTGTTTCAGTGGAACGATATTACGAAACAGAAAGTAAAAACTGTTTGTTTGCACTACAAATTCATGCCATTAAAACAGAAGTTTTTAAAGCCAAGCCACTTTTGTTGTTGTTGTTTTTTTATTATTAATAAGGTCAATTATCTTTGAACTTAACATTTAATAACATCGTTTAAATAATATTTTTTTAGTTCATAAATATATTTTTGTAGGATTTATATAAAGGAATAATTGACGCAATGAAAACAGTTTGTTGTTCTATAATTATCATTACGCAGAAATAGAACTCGGCCATACATACATTTTGTATATAACTTTCGTTTGTTCACAGAACATAAATGACTTAAGTACTTGCTCCGTTTGGCGGCATATGGACGTATGCGAGGGGAAAATGCTGGTTTGTCGTATATCAGCATGTATTTAAGTCTTTTTTATACTATTATATGTACATAATATTGTTTATCATTTAAATAAACTGAGGACGTATTTACTAAATGTATAATGTATTCTTTCATCATGGACCAAAGTCCAATTTATTGCGCAAAATTATGTTAATATAAGATTAAGTGTATATGGTTCATTATGGCTTATACTATTATTAAAAGCGTTGCTTATTTTGTTCATGAATTTGTTTAACATGAAAACCGCATTAATACAAACTCATTTTTGTCTGTGTGTTTTTGTGACATTGTCACTAGGGTTTAACGCCGTTTTTTTCAACAAATTTTCAGTTATATACGGCGACCGGTTCACCTAACTAGTTTTCCCGGACTGTATACTAACCAGTACGAACTTATCCTGCTACAAGGAGCTGACAACTTCTCCACCTATGGAGGAAATATTTGTCAAATTTTCATAGACCAACCGCGACCGGGATTCGAAACCGGATCTCCCGAATAAAAGTCCAGCGAACTAACCACTGGACCACGGTCGCGTCATCAGTTTTATCAGTAGCAACAAAAAGTAATGGAACCTTTTTCGAAAGTTTGCAGATCTATAGATCCCTAATTAGTGACTAATTTTACACTAAGGCATCACTATATTCATTTTGCAAAATACAACATAAGAAACTCAAGCTCTGGATATCGCTCCATTCAAGGGGGTACCCTTGGGGTTTGGACAAGATTGAAATGTATTTAGATATAATGATTTAATTTAACGTCTTGATATTACCAAATCCTTATTTTTCATCTAGAATTATGCTTATACACTTTAACAACAAAAGCAGTAACATAAGTTGCATTTCCATGAATTTATCTACCGTAACATTTGACATTTAATGCTCCGGGGATTGCGTTCATGTTCCTTGTCATACGCCAGTTATATAATTACTCTACAGTGGAAATATATAACCGAACTGGAGACCAAAGGCTAGCAAAATGTGAGGAGAAATACGGACTGGCGGTTCTTTGATCTGTCATTAAAACATATGCATTTCTCTTACGCACAGAATAGTTAGTCATAAATACAGGGTGTTTCGTAATATATGTTGCTATTACAAATCGCTTTATCTTTTTCATTTCCCATAATAAAGAAAAATATGTGCAACAATTTATTAATGACGTCATTTCCCGAAGACATAATAAGATGACGTGGTCAAGCAACAATGTAAAGAATGTAACGAAGTTACATTTGACCAAAGTAAATGACCTATAAAAGTCATCAGAATTATGAGAGGTGCCCTGATTAAGGGAGTTAAGCATGAAACAGGACCAAAGAAATGTAGGGAGGTTTGAACACACATGGTCACAGGTGGACAGGAGACATAGAGACTCCGGACGTTCGAGGACAGTGCGAAATATGAAACTTTTGAACAAGTCAAGACTGTAAGTGGGAAACCCCACAAAAGTCAGTTCGTCAAAAGCCATCCGACTTGAGTCTTCTTGAATCTTTGAGGTGACACCTTACAGACAGAATATTCAAACCTATAGATGGGCTTAAATTGCCATCAAGAGAGAAAATCGTTCCACCAGTAGAGAAACGTGCGCTTCTGTGATGGAAATTCCCAACTGAGACTTGACGAAATTTCCGGAAAATGACGTCATTTTGAGCACATTCTATAAAACCTGTGATTCAACGATTACTGTGCTTATTATCCTTTATGAAATACACACTGGTATATTACATCAAACAAAACTGAAGTCTGTCTGTAATAAAAATGTGAATTTTAGTTTATTGTCAGATAAGCTTCATTGACCAATACTAGCCCCTGAAATGCTTACAGATATTATGAAACACCCTGTACATACATATACGCTTTATATGCAAATTATTCTAATCGATTCTGAGAAATTTGTACAATTTATTACAGACCTCCTTTGAGCAATTTCGTCCTAAATAACAGTTTTCTTATTCTGCAATAATTGCAAGTTTCGTAATTATGCATTCATTAATTAGTCAAACCAACAAGCGTGCTTTAATTAGCTGACATTATCACAGACGGAGCAAATTCAACCGAATACATTTCATGTTGCATATGCATTGACGTAAGACTGTTCACTTTGTTCGTTTTTGTTAGGGTAATACTTCTTGGAGAAGAAAGTCAACCGGCGGCAGAATGTCTTTTATGGTGTCTGTTTCGATATTTTTGTTAATTCTGGAAAGAACAGCATTAGTCTCAGGCGAGTACTTTGAATCTATTTGCATTTCTTTTCTTTGAAATCACTAAAAATAGTTAATTCATTACATGTGCATTGTTATGTAATATGGATTTACTACAAGTTTCTTTGATCAAAGTATTATATTTCATGATGCATATGGTGGTAATAAATTGAACTGCTTTGTACTATATCGGTTAATGTACGACATTTTTTTCTTTTAAAGGACTACTTTGTTTTTTTTTATTCGTAACAAATTATTGCTACAAAATGTTGTTGTTTTTTATAATTATTCTACAATGTTATTTGACAGAGGTATATTATTCTACAATGTTATTTGACAGAGGTATATGTTTATCATGCAAATGGTGGCAATAAAATTAATCGTTCATGTGTTATACATGTATAAGGGGCTATCCGTGGCCTAGTGGTTACGGTCTCTGGCTAGTAATTACTAGTCGCTCTCCGCTGTATGCTCGAATCACACCCAGAACAAAATTTCACACGCTGTCCAGCTCGCTGCTGTCTTCGTGGTATAATTATTATGTTTTTACGTTATATATTTTTATGTGCATGTATGTATGTGAAAAATGTGTTTGAGGCCACCTGTGAATAAAGACCACCATGAGAATAAAGGCCATTTTTGAAAAACCGTCACTGATTATTTAGAACAAACTGACCTTAGAATAAAGCCACCCGTCAATAAAGGCCACATTTTGTCTTTCGTTAGGGTGCTATGCGTTCGCAGGTTTGACTGTATGAGTGTTTTAATCATGCCAATTATTTTCTATCTAAAACACCAAATTCCTTATATATAATTCCTTATAATGATTTCACGAACACGTCCTTTCAATCGTTCATTCGTTTACTTAAAATTCAATTTAATTATGTAGGTACCAACATTGCCTATGGCCAAAACGCTACCCAAAGAAAATCAGTTATCTACAACAGATTTGAGTGGGCAGCCAGTTTAGCTGTTGATGGCTGCTATGACAACACTTCACCGGAAATGACGAAATGTTGCAGCTGTACTGAAGAAGTAGAACCTGGTGATAATTTCTGGCGTGTGGATTTTGATGTCGTGTATGCTATAATGAGAATTGTGGTACATGGTCGCGCAGGTATGACACCTTTTTATGAAAAATAACGAGGATCGAATACATTCTGTCACGGCGACAGTGCCGAACAATTACAAATCCAGTCTTTACCGATTGAGATGTGGCAACGAAAAAAAAAAACATCGCTGAATAATTTCAATGGGAATACTTCTATAGCTTACATATTACAAAAATAACGTTGTTGTCAGTTTTATGACACCGGGTTATGATATACGAGTACATCTAATATTCGTTGAATTGGAACACCGCTCTTTGACCCCGTTGAAGTTGAAAAATACATCAAAATGCCCTCGGACTGAATCAGATTCACCTTATAGTCTAGAGAGAATGAAAACTGTTTTGTCGGGCATATCAATTTTCATTACTGGTCATTTTTTAATTGAGCTTTGCCAGTAAAACTGACCAGTGTTCTTGGCTTTACTTCAAATATTGACCTTTAACCCTTCATTCCCGGAAGCAACTTCTTACACTTAACAAAACAAAGCTAAGATTTTTTCATTCATCCAATGCTATGTTTTTCAAAACATTTTCAAATGATTATTAGTAAACTCCCCAAATTAACTCGAGACTGTTTGCAGAGGTCGTGCGTCCAAATCCAGGTTTCTATGAAACAACTGGTCTAAGGATTTATCTAAATGTAATGTCACGTGTCCTAATTAACTTATCCAAACGCAAAGAACGGAAATTGACAACTGCTAATTGAGTGTGGTGAAACAATATAACGATAGTGGGTCAGACAGGAGCACCAGTTAAGGAACATTTCTCCGTAAACAATTGAAATGACGTTTATCAACAGCGTAAACTCGATTACAAACGATGAAAATAATTTCCTCAGAATAGACTTATTTCAAATATAAACATAACCATTTCTTATTTACTTCGCAGACAGAAAAAAAAAACACAAATGGAAACAAAAGATTAGCCATGTGTAACAAAGACGAATATAACGCTATATTATACTTCTTATTTCTTTAATATACATTCTCTCATGGTCTTGATTGTAGATTTATAGTCTTTATTCACAATGCGGGAACTCCTTTCATGGGTAATTATATGCCAATTGAATAACAAAGAGAATTAAGTTTAATGATTGTATTTTTCACAAGATTGTTCAATTTAGTCTTCAGATATACGTCACCCAGTTTTATTAACACAATAAAATACATTGTAATGAGTATACGAATTTAATGTACATCATAATGTAAAAAAAGAAAATGAGAAGATGTGAAGCTATATTTTCTATTCGTAAGATAACCACTTTTTTCACTGAGGGTTAATGGCGCTCCCACAGTTGTGGGCATTGGCGTGCACATGGGTAGAACTATCGATCTTCCGTGAGCTTGCTGCACAACATCCTCATATGTGAAATTTATCTGGTCTAGGGTGAGATTCGAACTCGAAAGTGATCTTGGTAAGTGCTCGTTATTGTGTTTTTTCTGATATCATTCTGGAGCGGAGTTCATATAAGAAAAATCAAATGGACGAGACACTATATCTTTGGTGCAGTCTCAACACGACAACAAAAATGGGCTGTAGACATTATATACGTCTCACATAGGTGCTGTGTACATCATTCACGACCAACATAGGTGTTGTGTACATCATTCACGTCTCACATAGGTGCTGTGTACATCATTCACGTCTCACATAGGTGTTGTGTACATCATTCACGTCTCACATAGGTGCTGTGTACATCATTCACGTCTCACATAGGTGTTGTGTACATCACTCCTGTCCCACAAAGGTGTTGTGTACATCATTCACGTCTCACATAGGTGTTGTGTACATCATTCACAACCCACATTCAAGGCGACGTTCTCTTTAGTAGCTCGTTCAGACAAAGTATGGGGATGTCGACGTTTATTTCATGTATTCATTGGCATTATTTTCAGACCATGGTATGCATCTAAATGATTTTTTAGTATACATCAACTCAACAGATTCCGAACCGATCTATAGTGCGGCTGGTGTTGAGTTTACTACAGGGGTGTATGAAATTGTACTGGAACCAGAAGTTTCAGCCTCAGCGATCATCATAAAGAGACCAACCGGTCCCGATAACTTTTACATAACACTGTGTGAGGTCGAAGTTTTTTTAGGTGAGTAATGGAGCTCAAAAAGTCCGTATTTACAACACTTGCTGTTAAATACTTCATTTATTCATAGGAGCACAATTGGTATTACCATAAATAAGTGATTGAATAAAATAATCTATGTCTATGTGGCATTTATCCACAGGATTCGTAAACTATGCACATAATTATGCAGATACATTAAGCTTCAACTCCTTCAAAATTTAGAAAAAAAAAAACGCATGCGGTTTTAATTTTCGATATTCGTCCGGACTCCATTCTGGGAGTACTTAGTTTGATTGATTTACTGGATTTTCAAATGACGCCAAAATGACATCCTGCGCATAAGACAGGAACGTGTACAAATGTATTTCAGCATGTGAAGATGGTCTTTATGGAAAGAATTGTGATGCAAAGTGCGGACATTGTTGGAACGGAGAACCATGCTATAAGATAACTGGTGTCTGTCCATATGGTTGTAGCGCAGGGTACCAGGGTTCAAATTGCATGGAACGTTAGTGTTATTAACTTAAGAATTTTGGTTTGATGTATATCTTACGGGATCAGCATAAATATGCAGCCTCATTGCGACCAAAGCCCGGAATCTCATGCGCCTACGGCGATCGCATGACTGACTTGGCTTATAGGAAATACTATTTTATGATTTATTTTTTAATATTCACTCCCGCTTTATAAAACACATGGGAAGTAGGCTGTTTCTCATTCCGTCAGTTGAAAAAGTCATACTGAGAGGTACCATGGAACGTCCATCTCCTGGTTATGAATTGTTTATATAAACATGGTTGTGAATCACGTGACTCCGATATGAAAGCATGGCGGAAAGAATCACACTGAAATATATTTAAAAGTGACTGTGTCTGTTTTGTATCAGTGCTGAATAAGTGACGCGTCATCAGTACTACACAAATAAAAAATGCGAAATTGATTTCTATTCCACAGTGTGTGTCATACTATGTTCTTAATTGCAGCATTGTTCTTTTGGCTTAATTAAATAATGGTTGAGGAATGATAAAGTGAAGCACTAAACAGTGCGCTTGTTTTCTTATATTAATGCTTGGTACACTAATGTGAGTGGGTATATTGTATTGGTATTTTAGAAATTTTTCATGAACTTGTCTATCGTTCTAGAATGTGAACTTGGATCTCACGGTGCAAACTGTCTTTCCGAATGCGGCAACTGCGCTAACAGCTCAGTTTGCGATATTTATGATGGCGCATGTCCCGCAGGGTGTGAGTCCGGCTGGAAGGGAAACGCTTGCAAAACACGTAAACGACTTTAATACAAATAACTATTGCCAAAATATCAAAATATTTTTAAACATGTCAAAATGAAAGACATTCTGAATTAAACAGTTCGATTTGGATTGAATAACAAAATCGTAATGTCTTTATGCGAAACCAAACTCTGTAGCTCCGTGATATTGTAATACATCACTTATGGTGACAATATGCCCATCTTACCAATAGTTTTCAAAGCAAAAAGACTGTTTGAAGCAGTATCAAACTACTCGATGTTGAAACCTGTCTATTGAATTGAAGTTTTGAAATGAACGTCCCCACCAAACTGCTCTGAGCTAAAACATATTAAATGATTGCAAATTGAGAAAAGACGACTAGAATTGAAAATGAAAGCCTCATCAAAGCCTCTCCATGTTGACAGCTGTTTTACAAATGAGAAATTCGGATATGATTTTGTATTACAGCGTGTGATGTGGGTACATACGGTGCTGATTGCTCCATGTTATGTCCAAACTGTGCCTCAAATACAACTTGTGACAGATTTAATGGGATATGTCCGTCAGGTTGTGTCGCTGGGTGGCAAGGCCTACCATGTGATACACGTAAGAAGGTTTCTTACAATTCAGAATTTCGTATCGAAGACACGAATAATTAGTTTGTTTTAAACCTAGAAATCTCACCGCCAGTTTTTTATACCACAGACTTCAAACTCATACAGCAAGAGCTACGCTAATGTGAATTATGTAATTTTACGTAAACTTCTAAGTTAGCAAAATTTAATTGCTTCCTTTTTCTGTAACTTCTGATTGTACTTAATATAAACAAAAATACAATGTAGTACCATTTAATGACACACTGCGTATACATATATATATATATAATTGTGTTTTAGCATGTGATGATGGTTTCTATGGAGACGGATGCGCTAGTACTTGCGGGAATTGTCACAAAGACGAACCATGTAGCAAAGACTCCGGCAGATGTCCAAGCGTATGTAAGGAAGGTTGGCAGGGTCTGAACTGTGACCAGGGTGAGCGGTTGATCTTACCCTCTTACAAAAAAAAAAACGCACGTACAAACAATAAAAAGCTAAACTAAATGACATAGTCGACATTTAAACAACTGGTTCATCTTTGTGGACAGCATCGTTTAAAACTTTTGACTTTTGAAAAGGAACTTTACGAACAAATCAGAGGAATATGTAAAAGCCTCATTTCATTATTCAATTTATTTGACGTGGAACACAAGACAAATAGGAATGAATGTTTGTCTTGCCCAAGTCACAGACTTTGTTCCAACTAGTAGCCTGTGTTTTCCCGACAAAGAAAATAGAATTGCCTATGACAAAACCTATGTACTTTGATAATTTAGTTGAAAATCATCCATTATGATATTTTATGAACTTTAACTTGTTTGAGCGTTTTACGCTCAGATCAATACGCAGAAACTCTCTGATAATACATCGGTTGGTCACACATAGTCATAAGTATTGATAAATTATTATTTTGACAGCATGTCCTGATGGTACTTATGGAGTAGGTTGTTCTGAAGATTGTGGTCATTGTCTGAATGATGTGCCGTGTGACAAACTGACAGGTTTATGTCCAGATGGCCAGTGTGAACCAGGCTTTACTGATGCTAACTGTAAACAACGTACGTTTTCTTGCAAACTCTTGTAACAAGCCCGAAAGCCACCAATAAATACAACCACCTTGTATTAATATAGACCCTTAAAATAACGAGAGTTTACATGAGGTCAGAACTCAGCGAAGATGACAACTATACACAAGTTTTGGACACCAATGAATGCCAATACAATTATGTCAGACATTATTTGTTCATGTAAAACAGGAATGAAATGATAGTAAAATTAGCCTCAAGTAAGGATGGAACTCACGGTCCCTGGTCTACAAACCCTGCGAACAAAGCAATGAGCTATGTTGGAATAGATGGTGGAAATATTTGACTTCGGCCCGATACTTTTCATTCTGCGCTTTTCTATCTGAAACATAAGACAAATTCATAACTATGCATAATTTATATCATATTATATAACTTAAGTGGGCATTTTACATTCTAATCAATACGCAGAAAAATAGTGCTGATATTACATCGGTTTGTCACACATAATCATAATTATGTTAAACAGTCATTCATTTATTATTTTGACAGCATGTCCTGATGGTACATATGGAGTAGGTTGTTCTGAAGATTGTGGTCATTGTCTGAATGACGTACCGTGTGACAAACTGACAGGTTTATGTCCAGATGGTCAGTGTGAACCAGGCTTTACTGAAGCCAACTGTCAACAAAGCAAGTTTTCTCAGCAGTCATATGACCCATGTACTACGTCACAAAATAATACGTCATAGTATGACGTATCATCACGTCCTTTAGTATCGAGAGTGTACATGACGTCAGAGCTCAATGAATATGACAACTGTATACAAAACATTTGGATGTCAATTCAGTGTTGTCGGATAATATTTTTCATGTAAAACACAAAGCCTACCAACTTGAACGCCATTTTTAATGTCCAAAGTGTGAAGCATGAATCAGATCGCTTGATATATATATAGGTACAATACTGAGCTAGACGTTAAGTATAAAAACTCATTTCATATTATATTCATAGTTGTAAAATTTCAAGCAAAAGCGATTGAAATTTGCCCCATCAGAGGACCGAACTCACAACCCCTGGGTTACAAGACCAGTATTTTAATCACTGAGCTATAGATGTTTCACGCTTGAATATATGTAAGTTGCGTTCTTCTTTTCTATCTGAAACCTTAAACACATTCATAACACATTCATTTTTATCACATGTACTAATTAAATGAATACTTTCAGAATGCGCTGATGGAACTTATGGTGAAAACTGTACCTCACTGTGTGGTACATGCCTAGATGGCGCCCCATGTCACCACGCCAATGGAACATGTGCGTTCGGCTGTGACCCAGGTTACACAACTAATTTGTGTAATTCAGGTATAAATACGTAGCATGTTTATATAAAGTTCAGCCAATATGACTGATATTTGACACTACTTTTAGAATTTATATATATATATAATATATAATTAGTGTATGTAGCTTTTAACGCATACCTGTAGTAGAACCATTACCTATCACAGAACTTCAATAAAAAAACTTCATAAAAAATACATTATCATTTCATAATTTTACTCCACGTTAAAACCCGATTGAAATAAAATTGCCGATTTACACAATCAAATTTCAAAAAATCACCATTCTTTTTGAATGTTTTGATTATGTCACTCTTACCGTCTGGATCTAAATCCTATCGTTACGAGAAAATATTTTTCGCCCGTAGATTCAAGGCACGCAAGAAGAAAAGATTTTTTTATAAGCAAAACTTCCTTTCGCGAAAAATATTGTAGAATTAATTAGTGCATGGTTTTACATACTGAATCATAATAATTCTCTTGAGCTCTACCATTTTAGCCTTTCAAGACCAAAAAATACTATGTCTTAGAAAGTCATAATTACAAAATTGATTATTTTCGGAAATACAGCACAAACAATGGTCTGGGGCTTTTACATTTTTAGGTTATTGCTTCTTCTTCTTCTTCTTCACACTGTACATTTTCCCTTCCCTTGGGCTCTATTCTCTTCAAATTGCACATCTTATTTTCATTTCTTTAGTATTTTCTTAAACATTGCCTTTAGTTTCTCAAGATATGTCAAGCCTTTAGTTTTGCATCTTGTCTGGTGGCCATTTTTCTCTCGCTGTCTTGGTGTCATGCATGTATATGTATGTTTGTGTACTCATTTCTATCTCTCTCTCTCTCTACATCTCTTTACTTTGAGAGCGTCTTTTTTTCGTGGTTAATTCATCTTATCGAATTTGACAGTCTGCTTTTAGGCATAGTCAGGTTCATTATTATTCTATCATACGCCAATTAAAATAGCCAACCATATACGTATTTATATAAATGCCGCATAAACTATGATTTAAATATGCTTCATAAATACAAGTATTACATACCAGAAGTAACCTATAGGATATAGATAAGAAAAGGTTTCCTAGGGAAAAACACGTACAAAACATGTCAGCATCCCCAAAATACTAGCCACCCCAAATCCCCAAACCGAAAACCAATCCAAAGCAAAAGATATTCAAAAACACGCACCTTGCACTGCATAAAAATGAGGGCATGCTGTTCAAAATGTTTTTCACACGTGCATTTCAGAATGTGAGGCTGGTACGTTCGGGTATAACTGTATATATGAGTGCGGGTATTGTGAGAACAGAACAGCTTGTGACATATTTACTGGAGTTTGTCCGGGTGATTGCGAACCTGGTTGGTTTTCTGACACCTGTGATAAAGGTATGTATGACATAACAAATATAGCTACTAATGGACATCAATTTTCCTTAATTCCACAGAGAAACCAATTTTATGGCCGTTGGAAAAGCCGTTAAACAATCAGAGAAGACTGGTTAAGCTTTATCTCTTTTGTTTTTAAAAGTCCGCATATATGTCCTTCCGATTATGTTGCATTCCACGCAGCGATAACAAATAAATAATAAATAAATGATCAGTAAACAAACAACTTGGTAATAATTAGACATGGAAATGTCCGTAAGTTCTAAATTCCGTCCTTGTATAGATTTACTCGAATTCATCCGACTGGTGTGTCGCTGGATGGCCAGGCGCACTTTGTTACACACGTAACAAAGTATCTTACTATTCAGGATTTCGCATCAAAGGCGTAACTTAGCCGAGATATCTTGCTTTAGCATAGCCTCAGTTCTTATGACCCACAGCGCAATCTTTTATAGTAAAAACAAGCATTTGTAAAATTATGAATTCTAGGTGTAATGGTAAAATTTAATGTCGCATTACATAATATTATACTAGTATACAGGGTTGTAATTGTGTTTTAGCATGCGATGATGGTTATTATGGGGTCGGGTGCACTAGTGTTTGTGGGTATTGTTACGATGGCGAACCGTGCGATAAAATCTCCGGCAGATGTCCTAGCCTGTGTCAAGAAGGTTGGCAAGGACTGAACTGCGACAAGGGTGAGCTGGTGGAACTTAACCACATGTACAGAAGTATAAAATGAATGAAGCATATAAATCTATAAAAATATACGACTATATATCATATAAGTTGTCATTTAACTCACTGGCTCATCTGTCAGGAACAGCATCATTTAAAATGTAAACCCTCTTGTCTGAGATGACCTTTGAAAAAATGTCTATGAGCAAATCTGAAAAAATATGTATGGTTGTCATTTCTTGATTTTTTTTCGACGTGGAATACAACACATGCAACGAACAGTCGTTTGTAAACTTAATATGACCGGGGAACCGCTTCATCAGCATGATTGTTTCGGGACCTTTTGTCAAAAATTGTTAAAGCTAAGTGTCTGAAATTTGTATCATTAGCATGGTTTTCAAGTTTACAAAATGATATATTAACACTTACTTGTTTCTTTCTTTTAAATCGTTCATCAACAGTATCGCAGTAATATAATCTGCTGTCCAGATACAGTGTGCGCAGCATACCCTCATGTATTATACTTGTTCTTTCATAACATAAGCAATTAGTGACTTTCTAACATGGAAATCTGAGATCGAAGGCAAATGAGGATGGATGTAATATTTTTGCCTTGTCCAAGTCACAATCCTTGATCTACTAATTGCTCTGCAATCTCCCCCCCCCCCGCTAAGCAAACAAAATTAGCTAGGGCCAGACCGGCATATCTTGAACATGATATTTTATGTTGGTTTTGAAAGAGGAGAGACAAGAGTTATGTCATTGTTCAGCTTTCATATTTGACCTGCGTGGGAGTTTTACACTGAAATCAATGCGTAGAAAAAAAAGTTTTGATATTGCATCGGTTGGTCATACATAATCATAATTATGTTAAACAGTCATTCATTTATTATTTTGACAGCATGTCCTGATGGTACATATGGAGTAGGTTGTTCTGAAGATTGTGGTCATTGTCTGAATGATGTACCGTGTGACAAACTGACAGGTTTATGTCCAGATAGCCAGTGTGAACCAGGTTTTACAGAAGCCAACTGTCAACAAAGCAAGTTTTCTTGCACACTCTTGTAACAAGCCCGAAAGCCGTCAATAAACATAACCGCTTTGTATGTATTAATATAGACCCTTAAAATAACGAGAGTGTACAGGACGTCAGAGCTCAACGAAGATGACAACTATACACAAGTTTTAGATACCAGTGAATACCACTACACAGAGGATCTTGAATGAGTGCTCATTCCTTACCGTTTTTATGAAACGAGTTGACTAAATAATATGACACGAGGCTCTGCCTCGTGTCATATTTTTTTTATTAACGAGTTTAATAAAAATTGGTAAAGGATGAGCACGAGTGTAAGATTCTATTTATCACATAACCGTAAAAACGACCACAGAAAATGGAACAGACCACAGGATGACGTCAGTACATGACGTCTAGTGTAGACTGTTCACTACTGTGCACAAAAAAAGTAATGCATGTTTCTATTAATCATTTGGCGATAAAATGCAAGATAAAAGACATAAAATCGTTATTTTATTTACACAAACATCATTTTATTCATTAATAAAATCATTACGAATCGAAATTCGACCATGTTTACAAATATCGTAGTAGCGTAGTAATACAAAATATGCAAATATAGTGATTTGGCTAATTTGAATATTTATTGCACGGTTTGGCAGTGCCGAACGATATTTCCGGCACGGGTTTACGGCACTCCTGGACCGCAGGTTATGTGATAAAATTATGTCAGACATTATTTTTTCATGAAAACGGGAATAAAATGATACTAAAATTAGCCTCATGTAAGGATCGATCTCACGATCCCTGGTTTACAAACCCTGAACTCTAAACAATGAGCTATGGTGGATTAACTTAATTTTGGCTTTGGTCCAATACTCTGCGTTCTCCGTTTTTTTTTTCTATCTGAAACCTTAAACACATTCATAACATTCATTTTTATCACATGTTCTAATTAAATGAATACTTTCAGAATGCGCTGATGGAACTTATGGTGAAAACTGTACCTCACGGTGTGGTACATGCCTAGATGGCGCTCCATGTCACCATGTCAATGGAACATGTTTGCTCGGCTGTAACCAGGGTTACACAAATCATTTGTGTAATTCAGGTATAAACATGTAGCATGTTTATACAAATTTCAGCCAATATGATTGATATTCGACACTACATTTAAATTTTTTATATACAATATAATATATACTTAGTGTATATAGCATCTTAGTGCATACCTTCAGCAGCATTACCACTCATTATAGAGCTTCAAACGTAAAAATATAACATTATTATTTCATAATTTTATACTTTGTCCAAGTAGTATACATGTACTCAACATTATAATTCCATGTATTTTGCATGTTTTGGCATGAAATATCTTTATTTGTTTGTACATGTATTGAATTTAGATGCATAAGTGAAAACCAATTATTCTCTTGTTTAATTGTATCCATGTATATACCTTTAACTATATACATATACATGTATGTATTAAAACACAAATGACTATTATTGATAAGAATTAGTTTCATACAAGAAACATGTTCGAACAATTACACGTAAATGTGACTCTTGTTAAAATTCAAGAAGCAAGTAACGCGGCGAATATCTGCGATATTATAACCTAACTAATACATTAGATGTTCTATGTTACTTATCTAATTTTTACGTACGTATCATCAAGGCCAATGACGACACGGAGAACTTTTTTCAAATACGGAGGAGTAGAATCTAAATGCAAACTGACCACTAGTTCCTGTCGATTTATTACAAAAAGTGCGTAAATATACAGTGAAAAATAGTTCCAGTCGTTTTAATGTAAATATGCACATATACAACAGAATAGCAGACGTGTTTCAAATGGTTAGTACTTCTTAACTGAAACTAAAAAATGAACACACACACACACACAAAATAAACAAATTGACGTCTGTTAGACGTATTTCGTTAAAGCGTTTATTCCCCCCACTTTCGCTGTTATATGTTTTCTTCGCAATATAAAACGTAATCTAAAATATAGATCATCTCGTCATTTTAATTAATAAAATGACATTTTCACCGTATACGTAGTTGTTATTATTTTCAGAAATAGAACCAAGATCATTATCAGCGTGTAGACGTTTGTTTAGCTACATTCGAGTGGCGGAGCAAAACCAAGTTGTAGACTTTGTGTTTGTTATTCAAAACACGCATCATGCACTACGTAAAAATTAAGAACACGCGGTTCAAAAACTTGTTATTTCGTTTTTCACATATGCATTTCAGAATGTGAGGCTGGTATGTTTGGGTATAACTGTATATATGATTGTGGTTATTGTGAGAACAGAGCAGCTTGTGACATATTTACTGGAGTTTGTCCGGGTGATTGCGAACCTGGTTGGTATTATGTCACCTGTGATAAAGGTATGTATGCCAGAATTAATAAAGCTACTGAATAAAAGCTAAGTTTACCAACTCTGCAATTTAATTACGTAATTAAAAAGCCTTTCATTGGTCACAGAAGACTCATTTAGCTTTTTTTCATGGCCAGCATACATATGTCCTTCCAAGTATTGCGTGTACCACACAGAAACAAAAAGTAAATGTAAAAGTGAATACATAGCATTACCATTATTTGACCTAGAAATGTCAGAATGTTTTGAATACTGTTCACAGAATGTGAAAAGGGAATGTACGGCAAAAACTGTCGGGAAGAATGCGGCAATTGTCGTAATGAAGATATATGTGATAAAGTCACAGGGAACTGTGCCGCTGGATGTGCCCCGGGATACCAGGGAACAACATGTAAACAGGGTAGGTACAAATAATACAGTAGCTGATATTACCATCTTATCGTTTCAGTAATGTCCCTACTAGATGCTGTATTTTATCGTATTTGTATTTTACGGAGTGTGTAAGTGGATCATATGACATAGGTTGTGACAAAACGTGTTGAAAATGTACGAACAGCAATATTTGTGATAAAGTAACTGGACTTTGCAATGGCGTATGCGATCTGAGTTATCTAGATACGTTTTGTTAACTCGGTAAAAGTTTGTTAGCAATACTAATATCAACATGTATGTGTCTCGTGATTGAGAACACATTAGTTGTATAATGAAATGTTTTAGTTCATTTATGTTCGTATGAAGAAATAGGTGAATGATCTTGATATCTGGGTTATCATCAGTGAATATCATGTTGAAATATTTGAGACTTAAAATTCGTTTTTCAGTAGATAAGTAGTCAAATTATCAGATTGATGATTAGTTGGGTCTTCACTATATAATCTCTTCGCCCGAAAATTGTTTGAAAGATTGGATCAAATTACTCATTTACAACATAGAGTACGCAAATAATAATGCCAAAGGACTCTGATTATTATAATGAACAATATATACGCTCACGACAATTTGCCTTTATCTTAAACCTCGTTGTTTTGACGAAGACAATACTGATCCTTATCTTAGTTAAAAATATCTTAATGATGAAGAACCTCGCCATGAAGACATTTTATATGTGATCAATCGTATTTCATACTTAACTGCCACAGACGGATTCAGGTTTATATAATTGGACACTGAATCTATTGACATTCGGAACTTCATAATGGTACATTCAAGCCATAATCAACAAGGTCGCTTTGATGATTTATTCTTCTAATTTATTCAAATTCTAAAAGTACAAAAGTACGGTTTGTTTTCTAGAATGCGACGTCGGTACCTACGGTATTGAGTGCGGACATATATGTGGTCAATGTCTTTATGGAGGAATATGTGATAAAGTTACAGGGGCTTGTGATGACGGGTGTTACCCGGGATATCAGGGAGTTTTGTGTCAAGAAGGTAAGACTGCCAGAAAGATACATAAATGCTAGCTCCATTCATTACCCAGAGCACACCTTTACTGTACTCGATAATAGCCAAAAAGAAAGTTCAGCATTATAAGCGCAGGGCAATTATTCGAAATTATTTTTTAGTTTGAACCAGAGTGATGCATGATTACACGGACATAATAACAAACGGTATAACATTGCATTGCCAATTATATTCATATCTCCGATTTATATATCATGAGGGGAATTTTACGAAATATTGGACAACATATTAGTGCTGGTAGATAGTCAGGTATCACTGGTCATATTAATTGAACACTGCAACAAATAAAATCAACTAAACAAATTGACAACATTCTAATTGAGTTTGATAAAGAATTTGTAAGAGGAGTTTCTATGGTCGAGTGATTATGACCTCTGACTAGTAATCACTAGCCTCTCACCGCTGTGAGTTCGAAATCCACTCAGGACCAGACAAAATGCACGTGGGAGGGAACTGTCCATTTAGCCTACGGAATATCGGTGGTCCTATCCAAGTCTACGACTGGGGTTTTCCTCCAAGGTTAAAACTGGAAAAGTCGCACAATGACTCAGGTTGTTGGTGCGACCCTTTTGAATATACAAATTCTATTATTCAGGTTATAAACATACATCTTTCTTAATGTTTTACAATGTAGAATGTGAAAATGGGTTCTATGGTAAGGAATGTTTACAAACTTGTGGAAAATGTATGTTTGGCGATATATGCGATAAAGTTACGGGAATATGCATGAGTGGCTGTGATCCGGGTTATCAAGACGCACAGTGTCAACGAGGTAAATAGTTCTTTGGTGTATTCATTCATTTGAACCAAAAACATTCCATCTCAAGCAAGAAGTATCAAATTGTATTATAATGATTTCAGCTTTTTAGTGAATTGGAGAAACTAGATACGAATACAACTCATGTATATTTGATGATACGAATATGATAATACAGACGCATCGTTCGGCAATAAGTTGCAATGTAATCACAGTGTACGTGTTGTTCAAAAGAAATATATAACGGCAGTTTTCTGTTAAATCGCCATGGGTACAATACGCGGGTGACCAGAAGAACAATTTGGTTGCAGATATCAACTTATATTACATTACATTGTCCCCGCCTGAAATTCTTAAAACATGTCTGAATTTATTTGGTTGTGGACTTTGAACGATCAGAGAAGGATTATGTACTGAAAATTAACTTACATAAGTTGACTTTGATACTCTAAACTAATTGACATTCACCCATTGTGAAAATTTGGAGAAACTGTTACAAAAATGGGCATTTCTGCAGAATGTGACAATGGAACATACGGCCAGAATTGCAGACTGACGTGTGGTAAATGTCTAAATGGAGGGTTGTGTAACAAAGTTACAGGAGCGTGTGACATGGGTTGTGAGCCAGGGTTCCAGGGTACATTATGTCAAGAAGGTATGTCAGTCCGACCACAGCGGAATATTTATAATCAATAGTGTGCACTCTTCCTAAGAAATTAAAATGTAATATGAGGTAAATTTGTAATTGATTATCAATTTGTTAAATATGGTTTATGATCTTCTTCAATTCGCCCATTTGAATAACGTGTTCATTTCCTAAATACTTGACATGTATCATTGAACAAATATATTACCATATCTTTTCCCTTTTCCAGTTGTTTACTTTTAGAAATCACCTCATTTCAGAGTGTAAAAACGGAACATTTGGACAAAATTGTCATGAGCCGTGCGGTAAATGCCTACATCGGGAAATATGTGACAAAGTTACTGGAGTCTGTCAGGCAGGGTGTGATCCAGGATTCATAGGGGCTTTGTGTCGAGAAGGTAATCGTATTAACCCTGTATTAATTCATAGTGTTGAAAACAACGATCATGAAATATCTTTTAAGTGAACTAATTGAATATAAGAACTAACGCATCATGTCGAAAATGGTTATAAATAGGGTTTAATAGCTATATATATGAAAATAAAAATACCTACTGAAACTCTTCAGCAGTTCGGTCTATATCTTACACATGTTTTAAGCAAGATGTCAAGATGTGTATTTTTTGTTATATCCCCGGACGACCTTCACCTAAAATGTTGACATTCGTGCCAGATTAAAAACGACACAAGCATTCACTGTTGTGTAATATATATACATGCATTTACGATATCTACTTGATTTGCGCTTAGAAGAATCTGCAATTGTTATCTAAGAATCATGGTGAGAAGGTCTTCATGTATGAGATCGTCTTTTCATATCCTATCGGCTTCAATGTTTAGGATAATGGTTGTGTAGTGTAACCTGGTGTCAGATATATTTTGTCCTTCTCTTGTTTCAGAATGTTCCCCTGGAACATATGGAGAGGGCTGTTCTAGCCGTTGTGGTAAATGTAAGAATGGTGTACCTTGTGACATTGTTACTGGCGTATGTCCTAACAAATGTGAAGCCGGAATAAAAGGCGTCATGTGCGACCAAGGTACGGATTGGCTTTCTATTGGCACACAAATTTCATTTCTTTCTCCCGATGCCATGAACATTCGCATTCTATGCATTACCGGCGATAATTGGTGGCATTTCCTATCATAACATTCGTTAAATATAATTGTTTAGTTTAAAAACTGTTCTAATTGTTACCCACAAGGAGAAAAAATTAAATAAAAGGAAAATGACTGGACGCTGTAACTGGGGTTACCATTGAATGGGTCAATCACAGTGCATTTTTTATTAAAGTTTGTCAAATTCCGATATGATGCGGAGGTTGATATTATAGATGTAGTTATTTTTGCCTGTACTGCAAATGTAAGTGGAGCTCTAAGATTTTTCTAACAATGTTCTTTTTAAAATAAATGCACGAATAAATGTGATCCTTGCAAGTCAAGAGATTACGACTTTAATGCGTTGCTGAAGTATTCAGCGGTATTGCAAGTTATCAGTTATAATACAAAAATAATTTATTTCAGAATGTTCCCCTGGAACATATGGAGAGGATTGTTCTGGCAGTTGTGGTAAATGTAAGGGTAGTGTGCCCTGTCACATTGTTACCGGTGTGTGTCCTGACAAATGTGAACCCGGACAAACAGGTGCTAGGTGTGACCAAGGTATGGATTGACTTTCTATTGGCACACACATTTCATCTCTTTCTCCTGATGAGGGTGAATATTCGTATTCTTTGCATTACCGGCGATCATTGGTGATATTTCTTTATCACAACATTCGTTAAATATAATTGTTTCCTTCACGAAATGTTCTAATTGTTATCCACATCTGAGAAGACAAAACAAAAGGAAAATGACTGGATGCTTTTACTGGGTTTGCCATTGTAAAGGTCAATCAAATGTATTTCCTAGTATTTGTCGCTACTGATTCAGGGATAATATGGTGGTTAACACTATATAGATAATTATTTTAGCCGGTATTGCGGATGGAAGTGGAGTACCGAGATTTTCCGAGCAATGTCTTTCCTAAAATTGTCACGGATAAATGTAATTCTTGTAATCCAAGAGATCATAGCTTTAATGTGTTGGTGAATAACTTGGTGGCATTTCAGGGTATCAATTATGATATACAAATGATTCATTCCAGAATGTTCCCCTGGAACATATGGACAGGGCTGTTCTAGCAGTTGTGGTAAATGTAAGAATGGTGTACCATGTGATATTGTTACTGGCGTGTGTCCTGACAAATGTGAGCCCGGATTTACAGGTGCCAAATGCGACCAAGGTATGGTTTAACAAACAAATTTCATATTTCTGCTAATGCCTTGAATATTCACACTACACGTAACAATTGATTGCATTACTTCATCACAACATCGGAGAAAAATAAACAAAATAAACATTACATGACACTTTTACTAGGTTTACCATTGAATAGTTCAACCACAGTTTACTAGTTTTTCGTAATGTTCGTCGCTTCTTATTCCGAGATAAAGAGGTGGTTAACATTGCATAGATAGTTATTTCAGTCGGTATTAAGCGTGTCAGTGGAATACTGAGATTTTGCTAGCAATTTCTTTCATAAAATTGTCACGGATAAATGTTATACGTGCAATTCAGGAGAACTTTGCTTTAATGCCTTGGTAAATTACTGAGTGGTATTTCAAGTCATCAGTTATTATACAAAAATGACTCATTCCAGAATGTTCCCCTGGAACATATGGACACGGCTGTTCAAGCAGTTGTGGTAAATGTAAGAATGGTGTACCATGTGATATTGTTACTGGCGTGTGTCCTGATGAATGTGAGCCCGGATTTACAGGCGCCATATGCGACCAAGGTATGTATTGGCTTTCTATTGGCCCACACATCTCATTTCTTTCTTCTTATACTGTAAATATTCCATTTGTATGTATTACCTGTGACATTTAATTGCATTACTTCATGACATTCGTGAAGTATAATTGTTTCAATAATAAAACTGTTCTAATTGATCCCAACATCAGAGAAAAATAAACATAAAGAAAATTGTTGTAACTGGGTTGACCATTGAACGTGTAAATCATAATGTATTTCTTAATGTTTGTCGCTACTTATTCCAAGATTAAGAAAATGTGAAAATAGTATACATAGTTGTTTAGCTGGTATTTCAAATGCAAGTGGAGCACTAATGTTTTGCTAGCACTTCCTTCCATAAAATTGTTACGAATAAATGTAACACATGAAATTTCTAGAGATCTTGACTTCAATGCGTTAGTGGACTGCTCGGTAGCATTTCAGGATATCAATTATGATATACAAATGACTCATTCCAGAATGTTCCCCTGGAACATATGGACAGGGCTGTTCTAGCAGTTGTGGTAAATGTAAGAATGGTGTACCATGTGATATTGTTACTGGCGTGTGTCCTGATAAATGTGAGCCCGGACTAACAGGTGCCAAATGCGACCAAGGTATGGATTAGCAAACATTTCATATTTCTGCTAATGCCTTGAATATTCACATTACACGCAACAATTGATTGCATTACTTTATCACAACATCGGAGAAAAATAAACAAAATAAACATTACATGACACTTTTACTGGGTTTACCATTGAATAGTTTAACCACAGTTTACTAGTATTTCATAATGTTTGTCGCTTCTTATTCCGAGAAATAGAGGTGGTTAACATTGTATTGGTAGTTATTTCAGCCGGTACTAAGAGTGTCAGTGGAATATTGAGATTTTGATAGCAATTTCTTTCATAAAATTGTCACGTATAAATGTTATACGTGTAATTCAAGAGAACATAGCTTTAATGCCTTGGTAAATTACTGAGTGGTATTTCAAGTCATCAGTTATTATACAAAAATGACTCATTTCAGAATGTTCCCCTGGAACATATGGACACGGCTGTTCTAGCAGTTGTGGTAAATGTAAGAATGGTGTACCATGTGACATTGTTACTGGCGTGTGTCCTGATAAATGCGAGCCCGGATTTACAGGTGCCATATGCGACCAAGGTATGTATTGGCTTTTTTATTAGCCCACACATCTCATTTCTTTCTTCTTATACTGTAGATATTCCATTTGTATGTATTACCAGCGACATTTGATTCCGTTTCTTCATGACATTCGTAAAGTATAATTTTTTCAATAATAAAACTGTTCTAATTGATACCAACATCAGAAGGAACAAACATAAAGAAAATTGTTGTAACTGGGTTTGCCAAATGCAAGTGGAGCACTAAGGTTTTGCTAGAACTATCTTTCATAAAATTGTTGCGAATTAATTAACACATGTAATTTCTAGAGATCATGACTTCAATGTGTTAGTTAACTGCTTGGTGGCATTTCAGGGTATCAGTTATGATATACAAATGACTCATTCCAGAATGCTCCCCTGGAACATATGGTGAGGGCTGTTCTAGCAGTTGTGGTAAATGTAAGAATGGTGTACCTTGTGACATTGTTACTGGCGTGTGTCCTGATAAATGTGAGCCCGGATTTACAGGTGCCAAATGCGACCAAGGTATGTATTGACTTTCTGCTGCCACTATTGGCATACAGATCTCATTTCTTTAATTTTACCTTCTGATATCGTAGATTGTCTTACTCAAAGCGTTAATTTGTCATTACATTTGTGAAATGTGCTTGTTTCATTACAAAAATGTTCTTAACTTCGAAAAAAAAAGGAACAATACAGTGAAGCTATTACTGGATATTGAATTTATTTGATGGAATATATATGTTATAAACGTAAAGTAAAAAGTTGAATTATTTTAGCATGATTCTATTCCGATTATAATCATTTCAGAATGTGTATCTGGTAGTTATGGAGACAACTGCAGTCAAAGCTGTGGAAACTGTGCGCTTGGAGCTGCATGTGACTTAGGTACAGGACATTGTCCAGAAGAATGTGAGCCTGGTTGGATTGGGCATAGATGTGACATAGGTAAAGAATTGGATGATTTTGTAGTTAATTCTGTTATTGCATTGTCACATGTTTAAAAACAGATTTCGCTTTTATGAATGCACTGCTCGTTCTTATCGTATGTAGGTGAAATCTGGATTGACAACATTGGACGTTTTTGGCCGTTGTTAAAACGTTTTCTTTATATTTGTATTTTTACAGAATGCGATGAAGGAAGCTTCGGTTTCAATTGCTCTAGTTTTTGTGGTCAATGTGAATCAGGTACACCGTGTGATACAGTAACTGGACACTGCCCTGGAATATGTGAACCCGGATGGACCGGTGCAAGCTGTGATCAGGGTACGCTATCTATGATACGATAAATTTGAACTATGAAAAATCTTTGCAGCTTTAGTAATAAATGACACAATCGTTCACAAGCTCTCTTATCAATGTTTATTGGTACCCTTCTCACCATGAAGATTTCTAAAGCAATTGATTTTGTTTGTACATGTTTGCATTGTTACCTGCATTGCTTTGTGATTTGTGCTATTTTGTGTTGTGCTGAACTGAGCTGCATGTGGTCTTTATAGGTTTTGTTCTGTGATTTTGTATAGCATATATTTGGCTTAGCCAGACGTGTGTTGCTGTAATTTCTGTATGGTGTTATGTGTATTGTCCCAAGCTGTTAATGTATTGCTGTATGTTGTATGTGATATTCTGTGCTTTGTGTGTTTTGTTTTGCGCTGCATGTGTTATGCCAAGCTGTTTATGTGTTGCTATATGTTTTATCTGCTTTTTCTGCGCTCTGTGTGCTGCAGCTGAACTGTATGAATGTGCTGCTCTGTGTTGTATGTGTTTTGCTAAGCTGGGTTTTTTCACCGACCTGGTTACTGTTTGTTTTTTTGTACGTGTGAATATGTTGCTTTGTGTGGAGTATGTGTATTTGTCTTCTTAAATTTTTCCTATTGTACTAGCTGCTTCAAAGTTCAAAGCTTGACCACACGGATTTATTTCCATCTATTTATAGAATGTGCATTTGGATCGTTCGGACTCAACTGTTCTCAATATTGTGGATATTGTGAATATGGATTTCCATGTGATGGTGTGACAGGTGCATGTCCGGGTGTTTGTGAACCAGGCTGGATCGGTGTCAGGTGTGACTCTGGTATGGTCATATTGCAATTCTGAACTGTAACTTGGTTAAAATTTATGGAAACGAAAAAGATTCAGTGATCAAATATTTTGAGTCCAACCTGAATTAACGACCATCTGAACAGCAGCCACTCTTTAACCTAATAAGCATAACTAAACTAAGTGTCACCTGTATTTAAAGGCCTTACTTTTATCACATTTGTTCGAAAGTTTGACTTTTTATATACAAACAGTCTAACCTGTGTTTGCTGCCACATCCGAATAAAGGTCATCCTGTGAATAAAGGACATTCTTCATAAAACGGTTACTGACCATTTAGAGCAACGGACCTAACCTCCAAATAAAGACTACCTGTCAATTAAGGCCACATTTTGTCTTTCCAAAGGGTGGCCTTTGTTCTGTGTGTTTGACTCTGCGGGCAAGCGTGCTACTGTGAGCAGTCCATCAATTGACAAAATGATAACGTTATATCGAATAAACATATTCTAATGTCAATTTACGTTAAAATTTATTAATGTTACTTTGTCGAAACCTACACGGATACATTACAACACGGTTATTATAAATTCTTGGAGGCACAAATAATTACTTTATTGTACAGTGAAATCTCTCCAAAGCAACCCTCTTTGGGAGAAGCAAAATTATGTTGTTGCTGGGAGGTTGTTGCTCTAGAGAGGTTAAATTAATAGTTATATCGTACAGCAGGAAAAACTCATTCTGTTCTTGAAGGGAGGTTGTTGCTCAAGAGAGGGCTGCTCTGGAGAGGTTGCACTGTATCCATATTTCAATGTATCTATTACAAAGAAATAAAGAGTAAAATATTTTATTTTACTGGATTCTACACTATTCAAGTTCAATGTAATCGTGTTTAACTGTATTCGTAATTTATTTCAGAGTGTGAATATTATACGTACGGGTTCAACTGTTCACAGACATGTGGTTATTGCAAGGGAGGCGTACCATGTGACTTAGTATATGGAGATTGTCCTGATATGTGTGATCCCGGCTGGACTGGTACACACTGTGATTTAGGTGTGTATGGTTTTATAATGGCTACAGTTATTTTTTGACAACAGATGTTTTTAATACAGTGGAACCTGGTTATAATGATCTTGTTCTCGATAGATTCCTTCAATTCTTCTCTGTAAATAGAGTAATAAAGTTCACTGTAACCGTGTTTACTGTAATGTCAAGATTTTTTGTTCTCGTTACACGCCGATTGTTTTGGTTTACGTAACCTGCCTAAACACGAACTCAACAACAAAATTAAGCTGTTTCAAATGAGCAATTAAACCGCTATACGAGTCCGAATGCGTTGGAATGAAATGAATACTAATATAAACGACGGCGTTTTCATTTTAAACTTGGCGCTAGTGTGAAAATTCATCTAATCTTATCACGTCTATAATGTAGATGAAAGTTCTACATAAGTGCCGTTGTTAATGCGGTGACCACTGTTCACTGGGTGACCGTTAAGTACAGCTGATTGTTAACTCTGGCTTGACAGCATTTGTGTATACACCAAAATAACAGCTGGTGTATTAACATACATCGTACTTCTTATTTCACTTTGTTTGATGTACGTTTTCAGCCTGTTCTCCGGGAACTCACGGTACGAACTGTTCGTTAAGTTGTGGTTATTGTCGTTCAGGAGCATATTGTGATCCAATTACTGGTAATTGCCCGGATCAGTGTGAGTCAGGCTGGTATGGACTGAAATGTGATGTTGGTAAGATAAAAGGAATTGAAATTCTTAAAGTATTTTTCATATTAATTTCTTTGAATATCAAAATTTTTAGTAATAAATTTGGGTCTCATTTTGTTTTCAATTAGAAATACATGTACAATGTACTTGTAGCCCATCCATTTAGCTTTTTACGGATAACATTTGGTGTACAGACCTCGGGTTCGTTTCGTGAGTTCAAAACTTGGGCGTGGCACTGAGTCTTGTTCTGTGTCCATATCGCGTACGTGCGTCAAAGCTGCTCATCGAAAAGCAAGAATACGTGTTTTATCTATTGAAATAAGCACTGTTTACGATCAGAAATGGAGTTTTGATTAGAAAATCGACCTGGTACTGTTTTACATTGTATACCTATAGAGGACATCGAAAATTACGTGTCAAAATTAGTGTAGATCTGATGACATTTTGGGCCGTGTTTCGTTTCTATTGTGGATTTTCGTCAAATAAAAGGTTTTGATACATAGATAAAAAAACTCGTGTTGTCAACCACATGAAGAAAATAGTTATCTGGCCGTTTTTATTGCAGTTCAGCATGAATGTTTCTCATGCATGTTGAATTAACGTTGTATACCTTCCCTTTTTATTAGGAATAGGTAGACTATGGAGCTAAAATTTGGTTTTATGTCAAGTACTTGTGTGTAAAAGTAGATTTATGTCAAACTTTTATTGAACAATGTATGCCTTCTTGTTTTTCGTATTCAAGGTATAGCGAATGTAATGCCGGAAACCAGTGGAGCTTGTATGGAGGGTAAAGTTGTTTAAGTTTCGAAAAGCATCATTACAAGCGAAATTTTCTTTTTTTGTCCCTTTACTCTACTATTATGATTAACTTTGCATGTTATAATATTAAGTATGTGATTTGTACTTGTATTTACACCTCCAGAACTTATCTTGACTGCCGCTTTATCATAATTACATTTAGCCTGCATGTAAATACATAGTACTTTATTTATATCTGTATTGAGGGGTCATGAATGCGTTTAATATCATGTGCAAGTTGTGAGTTTTTCCTCTGTTTGGACATTCTTTTGAAATGCTTCGATAAAATGTAATCTGAGGTTTGTTTAAAGTACATTCTGAGCGCTATATATAATTCCGGCGATATTGTTTTTACTTTTTTTTTCGCAGGTCGATGAAAGCCAACATTATGAATTTTTCATTATTGTATGACTTATGAAATCATTATATTAAGTCGTTTTATTAGCATCATTCATCTACGAGTTTGATAGTGAATCCTTTTCTATGTAAATGCAATCGGAACTATTTTAGTCAGATTCCTATGATAGCTTCAGTTGATAATTACAAGTATTGAGTACACACAAACCAAACAATACAGATAACCTTGTGTGACTAACCGTTAGCCTGCGAACAATGGGCAGTCTTATAGAAAAAATAATTGAATTTTGAATGAATGTCACCACGAGAAGAACAACCTCTCTTGGACATCTCGTGTTTTATGTAATACTAAACAAAACAGACGTCTAAATAAAACACCAACTGTGCATAAAGACAATACCTTTTCTATTCAGTTGATGGCCTCCGTGTTCTAGTCATATCGTAACCAAACGTAATTTACTGATCATTTTAACAGCAGTCTCATTCATTTATAATTATTATATATATTTACATATCCGATATATTTCAACTTGGCAACGAGACCATTTTAATATATATACCGATTTGTTCAGTCCAAAAAGATGGTCATAATATCGAGATTTTGCTGTAGATTATGTAAGTTTTAATTTAGAGTCAGCGGGCATCTTACAATAGTACTTAGACAATGTTTATCGCACTACTGTGTGTTTATGTGTTGTTGATTAGTTTTGATATGTTTCTATTATAGGTGGACTGATTTCTACTACGTACGGGAGATTTCTTGTAGATGTGTCCATTGTCATTACGTTTCTACATATACTGTAGATGTGTTGGCCATATTTATACTTATAAATTTGATTTATTTAATAGCTTAGTGAGTCTTTACAACCGCGTGATATATTTGTTATACAGCCATAATTTAAGTAAAGTAGCCGGATGGCCTATTATCGCACGATATAGAACGGAACTTTATTTTCAACTTAAGAATGGCAAGTTCGTTGTTATATTTATTCGCATTTTAAAAAGCATGAGCACAAGTTCAACAAATGAAGATATGATAATCGTACATTTTCATTAAAATACAAATGTTTAAAAAATGTTAATTATTACACAACAAATGCTGGACAAGTAGCATGCTGTATAGGTTAGTATGCGAATGTTGAAGGTTCTCAAAGAGAACCTAGTAAATATATACAGCATTCTATTAACTTTTAAGTTCTATGAATAAAGTCACTGTGTACATGGGTCACCATGTAAACAAAGGTCACCATGTAAACAAAGGTCACCATATAAACAAAGGTCACCATGTATACAAAGGTCACCATGTAAACAAACGTCACCATGTAAGTAAGTCACAATGTAAACAAAGGTCACCATGTTACAAGGGTCACCTTGTAAACAAAGGTCGCCATGTAAACAAAGGTCACCATATGTATGAAGGTCACCATGTGTACAAAGGTCACCGTGCAAGCAAAGGTCACTCGTAAACAAAAATTACCGTGTGAACATATGTCACCAGTAGTTATGTATATACATGTCACCATTTGCACCAAAGGTCACCACGCATACTTCATATAACAGATCAAATAAGCCTCTGAATAATTGACTACTGTTCATAAAGGCATTTTTTCTCACTCTGTTAGATTTGTTGATTGACTTTGTTGTTCATTCTTTATGTCATTTTAAGTTTGTTGCAATTTTACTTCAACATAGCATTTTTTTCTGATAATTTTCATGTGTATCAATATAACACTTGGCTAAGATACATTTTCTTAGCACTGCTATTGTTCGATTGATATACATTTGGAATTAGCAAATTTATAGATATGATGTAGTAATTTATAATACAAGTTTTCTTGGCGATTATATTTATTTTCATTTTGATGAATTATACAAAATTATTATATATAATACCTTATTATACACAGTTAAATATTTGTATGGTAACCTTAGCATTATGTGACTCTACTTTATAATCGTTATTTTATTTTGAGACGACATACCATTGTCTACATCTACAGTGTATCCTTCCTGTTCTTACAGCAAAGAACACAAGTACAATTAGACCGGTAACAAATTTATTTTTGCCGTCATTTTGTTTTATGTTGATTTGAGTCTACTTGTCCGAGTACGAATTATTTATACGCAGTTAACCTCAAATTAGCGACCTTTTTAAAATTAAAACCACCCAATTTTAACGATTTGCCGTTCAGTTTTCGATTGTCCATATTTATTTATTTCTACTACGTATTGAGACCTCCTAGTTAATATTTTTGCCCCTCAGGTCAATAATGATGTTTTTGTATATTAATGTCATTGCATGCATAACAAATTTCTCTTATAATGTTTTATTTGGTTTGTTTATCGTATATTTTATGAATTTTACCAAATAGTTACATATTGTTTGATTGTTAATTTATACTGTATATTAGTTCGTATGAGATTAAAAATATATATTGACAAAATATTTCAGCGCTCCTGTCTTTTTTATTAAAACTGTGCATTGACAAAATAGTCGACAGAACAAACGAACGGATTGGCGAACGAACTTTTTGTGTTTACCTTTGTATACAGATATGTTATGTGATTAACTTTGCAAAGCAACAATGATAGTGTATAAAAATCTATATTTCGGGTTAAATTATTGTCCAGACAGTATATTCGTACTGTGATTTAGAGACAAATAACTTTGGTGGTATGGATGAACCTGAATTTAGCAAAATAACGCCAAATGCAGCAAAAGTTAGACCTAGACAGCAAATGTAATGAAAATTAGGCTAAATGTAGCGAAATGTGGTCAAATGTTCCAAAATGAGGTCAAATGTTCCACAATGAGGTCAAATGTAGTAATAAACAACTCATTTGATTAAATCAAGTGTTAGAACAATCCTGACTATACTTATAGAATTAAACAACTTAAATAGCGAAATTAGGGTTCGTTTTTTGTCAGTAAAACCAGTTCTGAACCATATTCATGAATATGAGATGCCTTTAACAGACAAATAAATGGGGTCAAAATATTTCTTTCTAAATAAAGTATTTGGTAGTTGCGACAAACACCCCAGATTGTTGATTCACGGAAGGATTGCTACTTAAAAAACCTCTTCACGTGGAAAATACATAACTCTCCTGCTTGTAATAATTGTCAATGTATTGAAACTATTGAAATGAACTCATAACTAAATCAAAACGCATATACTACAACCTTTTGTCGCTAGGCAACTATTATTAATCAGACAATGAAACTCCTCCGTTTTTAATTCATTCACGATCTAAAAATACACTATTATGTTAAAATACGGGTTTGATTTTTTTATATGATAGTCAATACATCGTGTTTCTTTAGTTTCGTTTTGGCATTAATTTTGCAGAAATTAGATCAATACAATGGTGTACAAGAAATGATCATGTTTTCATAAGTGTTCACAAATCACAGAACTTAAAACTTTTGACTCAGTAGCATGCAATATGTGCGCTTATATTTGTATGTAAACGATATTATATTCAAAGTATTTGTATTTGCTCTCGTAAAAGCTATTTTGATCAGTCATTTTATCATAATATTTTATAGATATCGTCGTTGGACGAGCTCAAATATATAATTTTGTATTCGTATGTTAAATTATTCAAACTGAAATAAAACACTGACTGTATACTTATTATGACCGAACATTGTATAACTAACTGACTCACTTCCTGCTAAATTTATTTTATATATTTTGTTACTACAAAGAACTGCTTCCATGTATACGCCATTTATATGCTACGATGTAGATTTGAAAAAAAATAGACGAAACTGCGAGGTTACATAAACTAAACAACCTACAGTGTCAAAGAGGGTGTTTGAAAGATTTTCATCATGGGGTGTGTGTATAATAATACAATGTCAGCCGCTGTTGTTTATTTCTTAATTACTGGTCATATTTTCACAGAAAACAATTATGGCTGTGAAGAATCGACGGCATTGAAATCGTGTAATTAGTTCAAAACATCAGATAACAACTCCTGTCATAATTCCTGCGGAGTCATCGTAATTATATCTGAATCTATTTATATTATACTTCACAAACTGCTGCTCCCCGAAGTTAATTACATAGACATGTGTTATTTTTTTCACTGGAGTTTAACGTAGCACCAACATTCAGGGTCATTTGGCGACTTTCCAGCTTTAACATTGGAGGAAGACTACAAGTGTCTGGGTAGAACCATTGACCTTTCTAAAAGCGGCTGGACAGCTTCTTCACACGAGAAATTTGGTCCCGGATGGGATTCGAACTCACAACGGTGAGAGGCTAGTGAGTTCAAAACTTTCAACAGCGAGTAGGCGGTTAGGCGTACTTGAACCGAAAGTAAGAACTGGAATGAAGAATGAACAAAAATGTTATTGTCAAAGTCGCTAAAAATTGGGCTGGGGATTTTTTTACTCATGAGTCAGACGTTATGCAAACTGACATGGGTATTTTCAGGATGGTCTAATTGCCCAGGATATATCACTTATCATACTGCACTGAAGTGCTAGTAAACAATATTGAACTAAATAACATTTTCACAGTATTTCTCTATTTAACCACACTAACTTGTCAACATAAGTCCTCTCATTCCATAAATGTCAACCACCCGCACGGTATGTGTGAATCAGTGTTTGATCTAAAAAATAATACAGGTGTTATAATTTCATTAATTCAAATGATGCGCTTCTAAACCTGGAAAATGAACAGCAGTCTCACAATATACACAGCTGTGATCTACATAATTAGCTTACTACACAAACTATAAACAAGAGGGTCATGATGACCCTGCACCGCTCACCACAATAAATCCAAGTTAACTGGTAACTAAAAAGGTAATAAAGGTACACGTCTGGTCAGATAAACGGAACAATAAACTTGGTAAACCATCAAAGGATGCAAGGATTGAATATTGGTGATGGCCTGAGGAGGCTACAGACCAAATTAGGTGTTCATCCGTCCACTGGTTCATGAAAAGAAGTTCCTACTATTTTTAGTTCTAGTGGCCCCTTATAGAAGCAGACCAGATTCATTTTAATAAATTTGATAGAGGACAATCTAAGAATGCTAAAGACCAAATTTGATGATGATCCGTCCACTGATTCATGAGAAAAAGTAACTTTAAGTTATTTCTTAAAAGTGTATTAAATCAAGGGAAATTACTGACTTTATCAACTAGGAACAAAGAGATTCATCATATTTATCTTACCGAGTATCTTATGATTTATATCTTACTTAAAATGCCTCCTGATATATCATATAGCATTATTTCACAAGTATTTGAAACAGAGAATATACCAAAGGAACACTTAAAATAGAGGTATGATTAAAAAAGCATTCTTCCCTCTAAACACAACCAGTTGGATTTGATATATACGGTAAAACTTCTTTATTACAAGCATCGATATCACAAGCACCCGACTTATCTCGAGCAGTTTTAAGTTCTGTCAATAGTTGTGTATAATTTTCTACCAACAAAGAAATACCTTGTTATTACAAGCACCATGTTTATCTCGAGCTTTTAGTCTGCCCTGATGACTCCCCGAGATGACGAAGTTTTACTGTATATACATACAGCATGTACATGTACTTTATAACACTTCGATACTATGTCTCACATCAATACTTAGGCTTATTTCAGTTGTTTGTCTAACTTAAATATTTTGTCACACTTGTATGCCTAATCATACTTCAAAGTTCTGACATATACCGGAATTGTCTTGCTTCTATTTGTTGTCTCATTTTGATAGTTACTTCGTCTCTCTTCAATATCTTATTTATTGATACTTAATCTTACTCCAATACTTCATTCCTTTATACTTTGATATCTCAACTTACTTCAGAATGTTTGCTTCAGAACCATTATTCATAGAACTATTTTACTTCAATACTATTTTATTACTGCATCTTGTAATCTAATACTATGTCTTATTTCAATCACATGTCATATTTCAATGTTGTATCTTATTCTCATACTGTGTCTTATTTCATTACTGCCATATTTCAATGTCTTATTTTATTACTGCGCCTTATTTCAATATTGTGTTTTATTTCAATATCATACCTTATTTTAAGACTGTGTCTTACTTCAATAGTATGTCTTGTTTTAACACTGTGCTTTATTTCAATCCTTCATCTAACTTTAATATGGCGTCTTATTTCAATATCATGTCTTGTTTTAACACTATGTTTTATTTCAATCCTTCATCTAACTTTAATATGGCGTCTTATTTCAATATCATGTCTTATTTTAACATTATGTTTTATTTCAATCCTTCATCTAACTTTAATATGGCGTCTTATTTCAATAGTGTATCTTTTCTTAACACTTACTCTTGAGTCTAATCTTATACTCCGTCTTATTTCAGCAATGTATCTTATTTTAAAACTGTGTCTTATTTCAGAAATGTGTCTTATTCTAATACTGCATATATTGTAACACTGTGTCTTATTTCAGTGAAGTGTCTTATTCCAATACTGCGTATATTGTAACACTGTGACTTATTTTAGTAATGTGTCTTATTTGACTAGCATCAAATTTAAATACTACAAATCAAACACTATTAGTCAGTATTGTAAACTTTATTTACAACTGTCTCATACATGAAAATAAATACAGAATTTCTTCATCTACATCACCAACCATCTATGAACCCATTTTTACACATACAACAAAATGCACATACATCAAATTTGTCACCACATTCATAAATGAAATAAAACCATTTTAATCAATAGTTGAAATTAATTTCAATATTTTCTATAAAATACATATTTTTGAGTTTGCAAAAGAATCTCAAGACCTATAAGAGAACAATTATAGAAAAAAATGATATTAATCTCAATTAATACAAATACTGTTTAAATATTACGTAACTTGAGATTGTTCTCAAATCTTAATTTAACTTTCATATTCTAACATTTATACTTAAGATGACATACAGCATTCAAAGCAAACAGATACGTACCTAATAACCATAGTTTTAATATCTAGAAAGTTCATTAAATGTACTGGAATATACAGTATAACCCCTGAAAACTGGACCCATTCCGGTCTTATAAGAGTCTGGTTTTCTGAGAATTCTGGTTTTCAGAGAACTATTGATTATAGACAAGAAAAAAAGGGATTTGACAAGTCGTCCGATTTTTAGAGAATTCAGGTTTTCAGGGAGTCTGGTTTTCAGAGGTTTTACTGTATTAAGTTTCTTGTGAAATGAGATGGGTGTAAATTGGAATTTTCAGCTATGAGTTTGATCTCATGAATCTCACACACTCCAATTATAAGGATAAATGTCAAAGAAGTGATGTCCACAAATACACATTAAACGCACAACATTCATTTATAAAAAGAATATAATTTTCAATACTTCAATGCATGAAGAAAAATGGAAACTATCTTTTAACAGAAGTGTATGAACAAATTTTTAACGATTCTGAACATACACAGCCAGAAGCTGAGACTTATAACACAACTGTGAGATAAAATACTTTAACTTTTCTTACAAACATTTTATAGAAAATCATAAACTGATGGAATTCAGGTTAGTCATGGATATTGTCAAAACAATTCAATAAAATGTCCGGCATTTTAAACCTCATATTTTGAAGACACACTTTGTTGTCATATGACATCCACTAAAAATCAGCTGGAGCAACTTTGTACATAAATAAATTATTCAGCACTTCTAAAACTGTATTATGTATAAGTATAATGTCTAGCCATAACATTAATGAAAAATTATTCAAAATGCACACGGAATGACTAATAATACCTAAATGTGTCCTAAGACAATAAGTAGGACCCGAAACTATACATCACAATACTTGTAACAAAACAGAACAACACAGCTTTCAGTACTTAAAAAGCAAGAATGAAACTTTCATCCCAATAGAAACACAAATGGCTTATCAGCGTGTGAACGAGGAGTGCCAAAAAATCACTTATGTTTCTACCGTGAGCAAAAATAATTATTGAATGTATTAAATACCCAACACTGGATTTTATCCTAATTCTACACATAACTGAGCACTAAGAAATTCATATGTATAATTACCCACAATGCACTTACAAATAGGAAATGATATCAGTGTATCATTAGATTAAATTTGGCCAGGACAAAATAGAATGTATCTCTCACTAATATTTAAGTTGTGTGGCTAGAAGTGATTCTTTCAATACGCATAAAAAGAAACTAGACTTTGTCTCATTTATTAACAAAAGCGGACGTGTCAAAATGGAAAAAGATCATTATTTTTCATGCTACATTTTGTCATATATGAAAAATAATTGCATGAAAAATAACGATCTATTTCCTAATTATACACAATAGTAACGTGGAATGGCCAATAACCAAAACATGCTGTACCATGTAAGATTTTTGTCTTCTTTGTTTTTATGAGAAAATTTTAGACAGTGTTAGAATTTAAATTATAACAATTCATCACTTGTCCTAACCTTATGTGTCCTGGGCTTCAGACAAGTGGATTATTTCATACACTATGATGATACATTTCATTATGGGATAATTTGAATCGATCAAGACAAACTTGAACAAAAAAAATGGAACATTTCTGAACAGTAATATATCACACTTTCACTACGAATGACCGCTAGGCCAATCTCTGAAAAACTGGGCCCCAGATAACTGGGCCCCCAGGGCCCACACAGTATATATCACCATTGTTCATGACTCCTAATTTTTAATCCACGACTTGAAGGCATTCTGGCCATCTTATGGAATTTGGTCCAAATTTGTAAAATATATAATTTATTAATCTTGTTGTCTAAAGTAGGGCTATCGTTATAAATCATCGGGGCTGTGAGTATTTCTTTCCTCTTTAGGTTTCTCAGTCGGATTACTGTCCGATGTTTCATCGTCTGTTGGTGGTTTGTTGGAATCATCTTCTGAAAGTGATGAAACAAAAAATATACAAATATACATACATGTACACAGTAATGTGACTTAAGCATGGCTGAAAGTTGAAAATTAAAAAAAAAATGGAAATCTAAACCTTGATTCTGCAGAAAACAATAACAAGAGGGCCAAGATGGTCCTTTTGTGCTCATAACATCTATGGTTTTCCTGTTACTTGACCCTATGAGCTCAGGTGAGCTAAAAACCAGTAGGGGCCAGACCTAGGAAAAAACGGAGGTAACTGAAAATTCTGGAAAATTTTTAACCATGTTTAAGAGATCTAAAATGTTTAATCGCAATGATGAATTGAGGTTGATATTAGTGTTTCCTGCAGAGTGTAAGTGAGGCATAGCATTTTCTGTGCTGATATATATACCCTCAATACAGAGGAAGCAATACAATACAAATATTGACCATCTATCTCAAACTAATGATTTCCAGATTCAAGTTGAACCATTTACTTCATGGTAACACTGGAACCTTATTTTATTATGCTGTATCAATTATTCACCATAAAATCAGAGGTTAAAAAATTAAGAAAAAAATTGAAAAGATGAAACTTATTTCTTTTTTCAGTCTTACATGTATGTTAAGACAGGGACGATCTGACAAAATTTGGTGGTAAACAAATTATCAACATAATATTGGAATATCAACATATTCTTTGATAATCAGCATATTCTCAGACAATCAGCTTCTTCTCAGAAAGCAGCATTTTCTCAAATACTCAGCGCATTCATAATCATCCTATTAATTTACAGTCAAACCTGTGTTTGTGGGTCAACTCCAAATAAAGACCACCTTGTGAATAAAGGCCATTCTTAGAAAAACTGTCACTGATAATTAAAAACAAAATGACATCCGAATAAAGACCACCTGTCAATAAAGGCAACATTTTGTTTTTCCAAAGGGTGGCGTTTATTCACAGGTTTGACTGTATACATTTCAATTGTTCAGAGAATATTTTAGCAATTACCTAATGTTAACGTTTCTTCTTTCTCTTCTTGCGCTGTCTCTTCTTGTGTCATCTCATCAGTGGGTGGGGATGGAATTTCTGTCTCTGGCGATTCTGTGATTAAAAAGAAAACACTAGTAAACTGTACACATTCATTTTATACTTGAGAGTTAGCTATAGCTAAATGCAGTATTTTCCAGCTATAGCCTACACTGACAAAACGTCCATGATAAAATAAGTCCGAATGTATACTTAAGAGCTTTAAAAATGCAAATTTGATATCATATGAGAATTCAGAGCGGCTTAATATGATTATATTAAAGATGCATGAATGAAAGTTGAAAGTTTTCAAAAAAAATAAACAGAACTCGTAACCTCAGTGCCGCAAAACAATAAACACCAGTAGAGTAAGGACCTGGGAAAAACTTGAGGTTCCAGAAAATTCCGGAAAACTTTTAACCATGAAGATGTGTAACTTAATTACCATTTTATCCAATAAATTCTTTAAAAAATTGATCACATTCGGTTGAGTGTTCTCATTTTATACCATTTTAAACAGGGAAGTTAGAATATCAAAAAGGTGTTTTCAAGTCAGGCACAAAAATGTGCGACATACTTAAAAACTTGCGTTTTTAAGCAGTTAGGTATATATATGCAGGCATTATGAGAATTCTCTAAAAACCAGATTTTTAGTCAAATCCAGACAGGAGCTACTAAACAGGGGATTTACTGTTAACATTTAACAATTGAAAGTTAGCTACAGTCTAAAAAGTCAAGTATGCTCCCATATAATATGCTAAATCTACCCATAAATTACTGAAAGTTCAATACACAATAACTCAATAACTTTTAGTAAACAATATACATTGGTAGTATGATTTCAAATCCCTTGTCACTTCATACATATTTTCAAATATGACACTATTTCCGAATAATGGACTTACCAGTAACAGTTTCAGCATCTGCTTCTTCAGCAGTTTCTTTTTTATCCTTATCTTCTATCACAGTATCATTTGTAGATTTTTCAGTTTTATTTTTAGACACTTTTGGTTTGGATTTTGGTTTAAAAGTTTTAGCTTTATTTATCAAATATTTCACTTCTCTGTCTAGTGACTGCATTTTTGTAGCAATATCATCTAATAATAATTTTGGTTTTTCATAATCTGGCATTTCACTTTGTTCCTTGATCATATTATCTTTCCATTCCTGAAATAAATGCAGAAATTCAGGGATAAAGTGTCATAAGAATTGAGAGACTGAAGTTTCAGTTGAGACTATAGGCCAACTGGTCCTGTGATGGAAAAATTGCAAAACACAGGGTTTGACAATCCACGAGTAGGAATTGACTAATGGTGAGTTGAAATTATAAAACTAAGTAAAATTCTTAGGAGGTTGTCCTGCTGGACGAGTAGCTTGAAAAATATATCGCGCCCAAAAACAGTTCATTAAAAACATCAAAATTTAACACCAATTAACTTAAATGGAAACAAAATCATCACAAAATACAATGATAAAATTAAATTACATAAAACACCCAAATCTAACCCTAAATTAACTAAAATGAAAAAATATTGTTATATAATAAGACCTAGTTTAAGTGATATATAGAATACTGGTACTATAGAATTTGAGCTAACATGTGTGTTCAGTTCTGAGTGAAAGTTCTAACCTTAGTAATGGAATCAACATATTTCACAGAAAATCTTACACACGTCATTAAGTATCTTCTTGCAGTTTATATTTGCACCAAGTTTTATCAAATCTGACAGAAACTGTAGGAGTGGCCTTGGCAAACAGGCAACTGATATGTTCTCAGTGGAATAACTGTCTCCGCACTAACCCACTAGAAAAAACCTGGGGCTAGTAAATTTCAATTGAAGCAAGTGAACTTTCTCAAAAAATGTGTATTCGGGCTAGTGGTAAATTGTTCATTTTCAATAGCTCTCTAAATGTTTGGCTGGCTTCATTCAAAGTATTTCAAGAGCAAACTTATATAAGCTTATTTTAGCTTATACACAAAATGTGACTCAAATTCTCTTACCTCAGTTTCATTAATAAGTTTTTCCAATGTCTCAACTTCCACATCGGTAAATATCTTGTCTTCTATTTCAATAGATGAGAGATTTTTGATACTGGCTAAGAAGTACGAGGAATGATTCAACATGGAGTTGAGGGCAGCAAGAGCCTCAGGACGCTCTTTCAACTCACGCACACGACCTTCCAGTGCCTTCATCGCTTTCTTAAGACTTTTCAGCTTGTCAATGAATGGCTGGAAATTGAGAGATAAAAAGGACTTGAAGCCAAAAGGTATAAATATTAATCTCTGACCGAACTGACTTATCTCCGATCCATGGCAACAGACAAATAAAAAATACCACAAAGAATTGAAGTTTAAATATAAAATTTTGTCTACATGGTAAAAAAAGTCTCATCAAAATTGTTCTCTGAAGCAACTGTTAAAAATCAGTTCACTGAAATGTAAATATATGCTTCTATTTGTATTTACGAACAAGCTATTTTTTTTCACTGGAGTTTAAGGTTGCAACAACAGTGGAGGAAGACCCCAGGCTTACAACTAGGTAGAACCACTAACTTTCTGTAAGCTTCCTCACATGAGAAATTTAGTTCAGCCTAAGATTCAAACTCACAGTGGTGAGGGGCTAGTTATTACAAGTCAGAGACCTCTACTAACAAACTGTACAATAAACATTCCATTAAAAACAAAATTATATAAAAATTTCTATTTAAGAAAAAATCAAATAGGAATGTCCTGATCAGAGCTTGAAAGAAAATTGCATTTTCTCAGATAAATTACCTGTTTGGGCGTGTCTTCTTCTTGTTCATACAGCCAATCAGAAGCCTCGGATAGTTTAGCCATAAGACCCTCCCTTTCTTCCTCTGTAGAACATTTCTCATACAACTCTTGGCTAAGTTTGTCCATTGTCTCATAAATAAATGCTTCTAATTCATTCTTAGCTTTCTCAAGTAATTTCTTTTCCTTGTCTTTGGCAGTAAGGTCTGCTAACCTGTAACACAAGCAGACAACATGACAGGACTAGAGAGAATTTGTTCATTTGTATCCAAAATCATTTCATTTTGGTACACTTTGCTACAGTTGATAATTTTTAGGATTTAGGCAAAAACTTTACTAAGACTGTACATCTGAACACTTGTAAATACAATGGTTTCTATATTTAAGATCCATCTAATTAAAAAATCACATTCATATCAGAAATGGAAAACATAATCATAATAATCCGTCAAATTGTCAAACAGAAACACAAGTCTCAACAGGTCTTCAGTTTTTGACACTACACAGATTTTTCAACTGGCAAATTTTTGCAAGTTGATACCTCTGCCACTTGCAAAATGAAAATCCAACTTGCAATTTTTATTGGCACCTTTTTATTGAAAACAATGCCAGAATGAAACACTTTTTATCAACAATTTATTGACAATTTGTGAAAAGGCTGCTATAAATAGATTTTTTTCTTACCATATTAAATTTTGTAACTCACTCACTAATTGTATTTTATATTCGTATTTCGTGAGTATGCAAGCTAAGTGTTGAACCCTGGTCTTGTTCTTACTGCATAAGAGGACCAGATGGGTTTATCAGCTGGCTTGAATCTAAACCCCAACAACATTTCTCTAAACCACACCGATATATAACTTCAACTAACACTTACTTTTTCTTTGAAGCTTTTAAACTTTCTTTACTTAGTGGTTTGATGTCAGTAACAGATAACTCGACTGTGATGTTTTCTTTCACTACAATAATCTTTGGTTTCTTATCACCTTCATCTTCCTGTTAGCGTTAAAAGAAAACAATTACAATAATATTGGTACCGTTATATCATTTGATCATCTCACCAAGCACTGAGTTATATTTTTCAAAAGGGATGTTTCTTTTTGCTTTGTGTTTTTATGTGACTAATTGTCAATGGGGTTTAACACCGTTTTTTTGAACAATTTTTCAGGTATATACTGCGACCCATTTACCTAACCAGCTTTCCTGGACTGAATACTAACCAGTACTAACCTACCCTTCCTCAAGCAGCCGGCAACTTCTCCACATATGGAGGAAAATCGACATTTTTGTCAAATTTTTATAGAAGGGTATAAACTTCCATGACCAGGATTTGAACCCGAATCTACGGGTTTCAAAAGGGATGTAAATCAATGATATTAAAGATTACCCTCAAGGCCTATCCACCATTAAAATAGAAATACTAACATCCTACAGTGCAGGCAACAAGAGCTCTGCAGAGCAGCGCCAATGTTTGTCAGTTTAACATCTTTCTATATAATAAGCAATTTTGACCAAAATTCTATGTTAAAAAGGGGCATAACTCCATAGCTTTCAGAATAATGCCCCTTGTCTAGCAACTTTGCCTTGTCATGATAATCAAGTCTCCAAGTCATGTTAATATCCTTACAAGTATTTGAGTAATGAGCTACATAAAGTTTTTGCATAACAACGATGATGATGCAGCGACTTTTTCTTTGAAACAGATGAACTAAAAAATTAGGTCAAGTCAGTAATCTGTCAGTCTGGACACAAGGATCCAATTCTTTATCTACACTATAGGGTAATAGTATTTCTGTTTGAATAATGAAAATTGATTGACAAATGTTTTTAAAAACTTCTATATTGGGTCAGAGTGATGACTGAAGCATTCTCAGACAATTCCTGAACGTGTGTTAGCAGAATAAAGTCTTATTTAAGTTCAATTTTGTTTAGTTTAAGAATAAATCTTTGAATTGATTTCAACATTTTTCACCTTCTTCTCTTCAGTTTTGTCAGTTTTTTTCTCTTCAGTCTTATCTGCAGACTTTTTGTCTCCATTCTCTGTTTTTTCCTTCTTGTCTGTTTGTTCTTCTTTCTTTTCTTCCTTCTGTTCTTCCTTTGGTTGTTCACTTTTTTCTTCTTCATTTCCTGTCTCTTGTTCTTCTGGCTGTAAAATCATTACGAGAATCCTTGCTATAAACTTATTCTCAAGAAATGTACATACATTTGAGTCTGTTAATAAAAGATGTGAAAAATAAATAGATTTTAAAACTTTTAAACATATTTTCAACTGAGTTACAGTTACATATTGAAGGAACTTCACCTTTTGGTACACTAAAAGAAAACTCATTTAAAGTCATCAATAATTTGTCTAGATAATGAGACCACATCTAAGTTAAGAGTGACTTTTTGTCCCAAAGGTGATCTCAATATCAAGGTTCTACAGTACTTCATAAAATTTCTTAAGCAACTTAGTTTATCCTTAAAATATTAAGAACTACTGACATAACTTCCTAAGAGAACATATATTCTCAGTTCACACATTGTAATATCTTTTTTCATTAACAAACTGTAAGATTATAATATTACTTTTAAAAGCATAAATGGATCAATTCTAAGCACTGATTATGAAACAATCTTAAAACTAACATTTCTGAAAATATAAATTTTGTATACCCAAGACTTCAATGTTAATAATTGTAACAAACTGAGATAAAAATATTTTCTTCATAACAATTTAGGGCTAATTTCACCAAAACAGAAATCCAGTACATGCAGAAAACGATAAAATATCAACCAAACAGCAATAAGCATGCAGAACAAAAATAACTAATAAGGGGCATTTTCTGTCCTCAATGTGGACTGTGCAAGATTTCTATTATCCTATATCAAAAGATAATAGCCGACCTTTGAACTCTCCTTGTCAGTTTTTGATTGGCTAGAGTCAGTCTTGTCTGGTTCCCCAGTTTTATCAGCACTACCTTTGTCATCACTTGACTGGTTCTCTGTAGTTTTATCAGCCTTTAAAAGGACCAATGAATCAAAATAAGGGAAAAAGAAGAAAAAGTAACTAAACAAATACAGAAAACATAAATGCTACAGCTAACTAATGCGTTAATGGACAGTTGGTAGAATTTATTGAAATGGAACCAGTTAAGGTTTCAAATTTATTTTGTTGACTTTATACAAAAGAAATTTGACAATTTTTTCAATCCTCATTTTTGAATGAATTTTACAGACCAATTAACTAAGCTAAAAGCCAAAACATACATTAAAAAATATTGCTAATCGATACAATTTAGGGCCTGTGAATTATTTCTTGTTTTCTATTGTACAGATGTAAAATGGAAGCCTTGCTTTTATCAATAAACTCTGTTTCATCCTGTCATTTCGAAAGACCAAACGTCATTCACGAAAAAACTTCGAACAAGTTTTGAAACTATCACAGTGTAACCATAATCAGATTGTTGTCGATAAAATTCATGGTAACATTTCAATAAAAGACAAAACACAAAAAAGGGGACGCAAAGCTACAGAGTGAAAATACATTAAATTTATTATTTCTGCAATAAATTCAATAATACATTCAAAAAGATTGGATGTGCTTGCTCCACATACAGCCACTTTTATATTTTTCAATAATTTGGGATAAATAAAATAATATTTTTTTAAACAAGTTTTGGGGATTTTATATGTTTCCATCAATATTTTAGTAAATATTTTTAGTAATATACCAGCGAGCAATTTTACTCAAGAAGCCTAAAATGACAAAATGGCAATTTTACTAAAATGACAAAATAACATGAGACACTCATAGTCAATCTCTATTCATGTATAACGTAAATCTTCAAATTTAGGATTACAATCATAGCTTTGTTACCTAGCAAACAAAAGTTGAAACAAAAAGTAGAGAAAATAATACACATAATATATTTCTAACCAAAATTCATGCAAAAACATAGCCTTTTATCTCTCTGACACAGAAATATATGAATAAAACAAATCAGACTATCAAATATTTGGTAAAAGAACGTAAAACTATCAGTTTCAATCAGTTAGTCTCAAAAGTTGAAATCCAGGTTACATAAAAACAGCTTTTTCTTCACTAGGGTTTAATGTCGCATCAACAACCAAGGTCATTTGGAGACTTTCCAGCTTTAATGGAGGAGGAAGATCCCAGGTTTACACCAAGGTAGAACCACAAACCTTCTAACTGATCTAAGCTAACTGGACAGTTACCTCACATGTGAATTTTTGGCTCAAGTAGGATTCAAACTCAAGCAGTGAGGGGCTAGTGATTACAAATCAGAGACCATAACCACTCTATGACTCTGGCCCGTAAAAAATAGATCAAGGTCACAAAAAAATCTTCAATTAAATACTTCCCAATTCATTTAATTACCATGTCAGAGAAACAGTCATGCTTTCAGAAAGATAACATTTGGCATAATTAGAGTAATCAACAAATTTAAGCAAATAGATGCTTTGCCCAATGCTTCACCAAATGTTTTCATTCACAGAACACACAATAAGATAACAATACCAAAATGACAGAAAAACCCAGAACTCTGCAAGCATTTATACCCTACCTCTGGTGTATCAGTCTTTTCACCTTCCTTGCCTTCTTCTGTACCATCACTTGAGCCAAACAATCCACTTAATGTTCCACCAAGTTCTATTAATAGATGAATGACATTGGTATGTGTTATAATTACAGAACAAAAACTAAACATTCAGAAGAACAAAGATTGGTCTCCATACTGAGGTGGACTCGTTATCAAGCCGAGAAGAAATATTAAAAAAGTCCACAGTGGTTTTCTAAAGAGGTGGTCTTAATACTGAGGTGGAATATTGGGAACAAAGACTGGTCTCCATACTGAGGTGGACTCGTTACCAAGTTGAGAATATTGAAAACCAATTTCAGACATTTTTACCTAACCAAATGATTTATATGTGGTAAACTGATTTTACAAGACTAAATAATTCTTTTCAGCTCAGCAGTTACAGTACTATGATTTACATGTGTCAAGATGACTACAATATTTCACAATTTATACTCACTGGACCACGTTGATTCCTCTTCAACTACTTTATCTTCCTTCTCAAACACAGTTTCAACCTTACAAATAAAAAACAAAGTATTCAAATAATGCGCCTGATTAGAAGTTTTAAACAGTCTTTTTTGTTATATTAACCATAATTTTTCAGATGTTTTATATAATATTTACCTTTTCTTTGGGTGTGAATTTAGTCAAGTCTGTTATTTCCAAATTTGACAATTTTGCAATATTTGGCAATATTCCAAATATATAGGACTTTTGTAACGTTACCAAATAAATAAGAAAGTGTCCAGCACAGATAAATACCAAATCAAGATTAAAGGCACAAGGGAGACAATTCCAATGATCTAATAATTACCAAATCAAGGGAGAGAATTCCACTTTCGTCCATTTTAAAGTGAGCTTTAATTCCCTTGGCTTCTTGTGCATCGGTGTGTTTCTCATACGCTTCAGCGACACCTTTCAATCCAATCTCCTGTACCTGAGCTTGTAGTTTCAAGAATATTCTGAAATTCAATAAAATTTATCTCTAGTTAACAAAAATCCACAGAATTATTCTAACAGGGCTTTTTTCACATGTAAGGAAGGGGCCTTTTTCTTAAATTTTAGGAAAAAAACAAAAGAGGAAGAAAAAACTTGATATAATCTGAATTTCATGGGAAAATTGCATGATTTTAAAAAATTTACTGAGGGAAAGATGCCCATAAAATGGCCATATTGTCTAAACATCACCTTGGAATTAATCATATTAGTTCTATCTTAATGTAATTCAAACGTTAAAATAAACTTACTCAGCATCCTCCTTAGCCATGAAGTCAAGGTCACCATAGCTGACATTGAAATTGAAGTCCTTGAAATGTTTATTGAAGGTCATGACCTTCTTTTGTGGATATGGATTCATTCTGCCAAACAGTGTACGTTTGATAACCTTTGGTGGGTCGGTGCTATCTTCTGCTTTTTGTTTCTCAAATTCAACCTGCAGAGAGACGTTTCTAAATAAGACATTATCGGGCTTGACAAATTGTTTTCAGGCTACTCCTCAGGCAGGATGACCAGTTAAGAATTTTAACTAGTTCTACAGCAATTTTAACACATTCTGAGTCAATTTCTGTGCATAATTATAAGCTGACAAGATTTGTCGAGCCCTATGTTAAACAAAATTGTCAGTTCATCTAACAGGTGATTGTCAGTTACCAACTCATACTGACCATGTTTTCTATCATCTTGTAACAACAATATCTTTGCGAAAAATTCAGGTGTTGTGCTACTTTCTACAGTACTTCAGCTACACAACAGTAAAGCAATTAATATATCCACTGATTTGTGATTCTGTACCAGCATTAACCTTGTTCAGTGCAAGTAAATACCAACATCGCAGCACGATGTTATAGCTAAACAGACACAACTGGATTGGTCAGATTGACAAACAATGCATGGAAATTTCTGTACTTAACTAAGCAAGCTAACCAGACAAGTAAAAAAGAGACATTAAAAAAAACATAACACCAAAGTTAAGCGTGACTGATCATTGGGAAGGGTTTGTTTACCAGATCCAAACAAAGAAGGGAAAAAATCGCTGTGCAAACACAGTCAGTAAACCTGCATTACCAACAATTATGACCCAACATCTTCTCTCAAATTAAGATAAAAGACAGTTGCCTTCCTTAGGCACATCTTTACTACCAGATAAGTACTAGTTTGTCCTATCAACCATACTATCCAGGTGACTTGTTAAGAAATCCACGAGAATAACTGTAAGCATTATAACATGACATACCACGATAGGGTAGACATTGGCTTCCTTCACTCCAAATGTAAGGACTTTGAATCCTTTGCCAAGGTAAGCAGCCTGATAGACAGCACCCAAAGCAGCTGCTTCATCTGTGTTGATACTCTTACCAAGATCCAATCTGTAAAAAAAGTATACAAAACACATGACTTTGTTTTTACTTATGGGTACAGTTCAACGGAAATCTTAACCTTGGTGCCACGGACACAGTAAAAACCAGTAAGGTCTGGACCAGAGAAAAAACGGAAGTTCCAGAAAATTACGGAAAACTTAACCATACATGATTTTTTTTGTTCTGTGTTTAATGCTGTATTTCAGTTAAGTATGGCAGACGCTTTATTTTACTCCAAGATTACAAACCAATACTGACAAGTTCCAACTGACTCAATAAGAAACTGGATTTGGATCAGAGGTAAGACAAATGACTTTGATTACATCATCTCATGTCAAGTTGTAACAAGGAAAATATGCCTGGCCTAAGAATCGAACCCTTAACCATTACATCAACAATCCTCAGTTCAACTTGATTGTTCCAACCAGGTTTACCATGAAAACAAGAAACTGCTATTGGTCATCTACAGGGAGTATGCCAGAAAGTGTTTACAAGGGAAAACAAGCCATTTTAAATGATAACTTTCAATAACCTACAGTATACCTAAATTTTGAACTAATCTTAATGCTGCAATGAAAGTATTAATAATTTAATGCTACATTCTACACATTTTGTAAGCATATCTTACCCTCCAAGAAATTCTTTCAGTTTGGACTGTACAATAGGTATTCTAGTTCCACCTCCCATCAATATTACGTCTGATATTTCTCCCTGTAAAAATAATAAATAAAACGTGATAGTATATTTTACCATATCAATATTTGTTCCAATCAAACCAACCATCAAAATTACGAATTATGGGACTTGAGAAAGCACAAAGTGTCAAGGTATACAATTCAAACATAGAAATATAACTTTGAATGCTAATAAATTTCGATTTAAAGAATATGTCCTTATTCATTGTAACATTTCTTATGGCCAGACCGAATGAAATTTAGGTTTGTGAGTTTGAGCCCCAGCAAGAGACGAGTGTTCTCTGAGACAAGATGGTTAAAGACAAGACGGTTAAAGACATGAGGTAGCCAGATTTTTTTTATAAAAACCTTACATTGCAGCCGCCTCAATATTACGACCACCTTGTTATAACAACCACTTATTTTCTGACTGGCTTTCAATAACTTCTCTATAATGCAACTTAATAATGAGACCAGCTTATTGTTAAGGCCAAATTCTTGGGTCCCAAAGGTGATCTTATTATTGAGGTTTTACTGTACTATTATTAGTGTTAATTCTTACCAGAGTTATTTCAGAAGCTTTCAATGCATCTTCAATAGGTTTAGTGACGCGCTGGAACATATCAGCACACATTTTTTCTAATTCATCTCTGGATACTTTCATCTTAAAGTCTTCATCATCGAGCAGGCCTTCAATCTGTAACAAAAACAAGAACTTGTAATTTTTTTATACAGTTTTTCAACTGCATCACAAACTATTGATTTTTTATTATTTTCTCTTTTTTCACTGGTATTTAAAGCCGTTTTCAACATTTTTTTTCCATTATAAACGACGGCCAGTTCACGTAACCATTTTTCCCGGTATTATTTTTTCATTGGGGTCTAATATCGTACAAACATCCAACGTCATTGGGCAACTTTTTCAGCATATTCAAATAGAGGAAGACCACAAGCATACATCACAAACCACAAACCTTCCCTAAGATAGATGGAAGGCTTCCTCACATGTGAAATAGTCTGGTTTGAGGTTGAACTTGAAATCACAAACTGTTAGAAGGAGGCAGTGCTTGTTTTATGAACCAACTCAGTCAACTATTTCAGAAAAGTTTAAAATAAATGACCACAAGTAAATGCTGGTTTTCATAAGAATAACAGCCACTCCTTAGAACACACAAGTACAGATCAAATAATCCTCTGAATAAAGATCACATTTTCTCTATTTAATGGCTATGTCCCCAAAATTCTGACCATATTACCAACTGAAATTATCATCTTAAAATGGCATGTCTCAATAATAATACCACTCAAGGTAAATTTACAAGTTGTAGTCATACATATTAATGGCTAAGCTGTCTGGTAATATGATACACATGATTTGCTCTGATCAATACCTTACCACATTATACAAAAACTATTATTACAGATAGTCTTTATTGACAGCTGGCGATCTAATTAATAGAATACATGTATGCATAATTATGGTTGATAAGCATATGATAAATTCTTGTTCTAATTAAGAGCTTCGGTTGATAGTTTATAATAATTCATTTTAGCTTGATTATGAAACAAGCAATTTTGCTTATATTAATCACTCTCGAGTCCACTTCCTGGACACTACACCAGTACTACGTCCGAAAAATGGGACTGTGAAGTTCATGAATGAAACCTGTCGAAGCCAGAATTTGAAATCAGGACCTTCGGATCACGGAATGGGCGTTCTACCTCTAGACCACTATGCCTCCAAGGACCAGCTTCAAACTCAGTGTATGAAATATATCCTAGGTACTAGAAATGAGCATTTCTTGTGTAACAATGACAACTTACAGCGGCAGTATGATCAGCATTAGCACTTAGAACTTTCTTCACTCGTTTAGCTTCCTTCAACAGCTTGGCCATGGCACGATGGTTTGAGTACAGGTCTGACTTTGTCTTCTTATGTTCGTTGAAATATTTAGCTAAATGATCTCGTAATCTCATTGAGATTTCTAAACCACCAAGTTCTGTATCAAAACTAAAATATACAATGATGATAAATCATACAAGAGTGGGTACAGCAAATTATATCAGCAACTGATAGATTAAAATATATAGCTCAAATTAAAATTTTCCTAAGGCAGAAATAAAGACATAACATCAACTATGGAAAAAGAATCATGTTCATAATTTGTTACTTGTTGTAAATGCCCAATTTAAGTCTAGACTTAATACACATAGTAAAACAACCTCTCTAGTTTATTACAAGAACAACAAAGTTCAGAAGGGGTCGTAAATAATATCGTATGTCACAGAACTCTTACCCAACTCCCTTGATAACAAGTTGGGGGTTTTCAACCATCCTGGTTCCCTCCTTCATCTTAACAACCTGGTACCCTAAAATTACAATCAAATAGAAAATCTAAAAACTTAATACCAATATAAAATCTAAGAATAGATTTGCGGCATTTTCTAGTTTTGTTTTACTGGGGTTTAATGTCATGCAAAAAGCCAGGCTCTTTTGGAAATTTTTCCAGCTTCATTGGTAGCGTAAACCTGGGTAGAACAACCAACCTTCTGTTAGCTAGCTGGTCAACTACCTCACATATGAATTTTGGTATCAGGTGGGATTTGAACTCACAAGAGGTGAGGGACTTGTGATTACTAGTCAGAGACCATAACCATATGGCCACAGAGGCCCCAAAGATTTTCAAGGGGTAAGTATAGTTAATAGTAAGCACAAAGTTCTAATTTTATATTATTTCATATGGAAGTAATTCTATCTATTTTTTCATCAGTAGACACAGCAATTTATACTTTGATCTCTTTGGACGGTCTCTATGGTTACTAAGCAGCATGCCCATCTATAAGTACGCAAGTAATTGTTTTACATTTTGACAAAAGACTTCTGTCCTAAGCGGTTATCTACTCCTGAATCACACCAGGAGTAACATTCCAATCAGATGTGTTGGGAGAATAGGAAAGAAATGAACAATATTTTTCTATAAGTTCTCCAGGTTTTCAACAGGCGAGTACCACAAAAACACTAGCCCTCATTCTAATCAGTAGTGGACAACAATGGCTTTGGATATAATGTCCTCATCCAGCAGAGAACATGCACCACTCCCAGTGCTCCGACTTACTGTTGTAAGGTCTGTTGAATAGAGAAAAACTCACCAACAATAGTCGCTGTGGTACTGGTGGCTCCCATATCATAAAACATAAGATATGTCATACTAGTGTTAAACTGTTTTCTTCTGAACACACCGTAGTTCAATGCAACTGAAATAGAACAAATATGGATTGAATTCAAGAATTATGACAATTGTAACACCAGAGTGTTTTCCATTTTTGCTGATTAAGTCTTCAGCTTTTGGCAACAAAATTCACAGTGAGCATCTTTTCACCTTAAAATCAATTTGATTCTTTAAATCATACAACAAATGCCTGCCTGGAACTTTGAAAGAAATATTTATAATATGAATAATAGATATATAGCATTTATCTAAGCTCAGATTTAACTTTGATATTATGCTATTAGTCAACATTGAGACAATTAATATACCAGCAAACTTATTAATAATGTAACTCTTTTATGCAGTTACAAATACGTTACCAATTACAAAGAAATAAAAATCAACAAAATTGTAAAAATATGAAATTTGGATTGACTATAAGGAATGTTTCTTGAATTAAGATGGTGATTAATAAATGCATCCATACAAAGAGAAAATGCAGAGGCCTCGGTGGTAGAGTGGTCTTGGTCTCGGACCAGGAACCAAATTTCACATGTGAGGAAGCTGTCCAGCTAGCTTACAGAAGGCCGGTGGTTCTACCCTAGTGTACACCAGGGATTTCCCTCCACCTTTGAAGCTGAAAAAGCTGCAAAATGACCCTGGATGTTGGTGCGACATTAAACCCCAGTGATAAAAAAAGAAAAAGTAGCCTTACCAGCAGCATTGTCTCCCATCAGTTGTAACACATTCATGCCACTTAATTCAGCAGCCAGGTGGACTGCACGTCTCTCAGCTTGGTTAAAGTATGAGGGTACCGTAATCACAGCATCTTTGATTGGTTGATCTGCGAAAGTTTCGGCATATTGTCGAGCCCTCTCCAAGATCATGGCCAGTAACTCTTCCGGTGTGTACTGAGTTTCCCTAATGAAGATGGTTTTAACAATCAATTATTAATTTATTGATAGATGTGAATTACAAAAAATAAAAAGCCATCAGGGTTTTCACTGGACGTCAAAAGTTAAGGGTCAAAACTGATCCTCGGCTGATGATAATTTGAAGAGTAAGCAAAATTTCCTCCTAATTTTATTGTAAATTTAACTTTTTGGTACAAGTTCTGAACAGTTTTATTTAACTGATATCAAGAGTCAAAATGCCGTTTAAGGGTCAAATGAAAGCCCTGGCCATGAAGATCAAATTATCTTAATAGCAAATATCAACAAAAGATACCAAAAATGTTAAGTTCACAATTTGACTTTAATTATTTATATATAATTAACTAAGTTTATGGCATGAAAACATACATATGAAAGATATACTATTATAAACATAAAATAGTATATACAGTAAGACCTTGACATCGGGCCATCTTTCGGTTGCCTCATCATATAGTTATAATATAAATAAAATAAGCAGTTGTTTTAATGAGATGAACTTAATATTGAAGTAATCTGTATACGTAGATTTAGAGTATATGTGAACATACAAATTGAACTTATTTTTCAAGGGTTATCAAGGAAAAAAATGTAAACAAAAACACTAATCTGATTATGACTGTTTTGGACAAACCAAAATCAAATAAGGCCAATCCAAAATGTCAAGAAAACATTAGTTAATAATGTAACAGTCTGTTGCAATTTGCTACAAAATTGAGATTAAATAAGCTAAAACTTGAAATAGCACACTAGTGCTGGAGACTATGTGTGAATAGGACCATCTGACAGCCAGGTAAGTTTATTAATATATTAGTATATACAAGCATATACAGTTTATTTTAACCTCAGGATAATGACCGCTTGGATAACGACCAATTTTTATCATCTCCTAAAGGTGGCCATTATGGACAGGTTGGACTAATTGCTTACTCATCTATCTGGAACACGACGGTTCCCCGTTCTTCATCTTTAACGAGGTTGTAATAAGGGAACCTTGTCTTGAACCTAGCAACAGCTGGATCATCGTACATCTTGCCAACAATCTGCGTGAGGTACCAGTAAGCTTGACTAGGAAATTTGGTGGCCTGGAAAAGTGAGAATGACATAAAAAATTAATCTTGTCAAGAATTACAAACTTCAGTGACTAAATTTAATTTGTGGTTACTTCTTGATTAAAGTTAATTCATGGTAAGATTAATGGGGTAGATGGCCTGTTCAAGGCTATGCAAAATTCCATCTAATGATAATTCTGTTTTATAAGATATTTCTTAAATATAGTCAAATCTGTAAACAAAGGCCACCCATGGGAAAGACAAAATGTAGTCTTTATTGAAGGTGGCCTTTATTTGGATGTCAGTTTGTTCTTAATAATCAGTGAAGGTTTTCAAAACATAGCCTTTATTTACAGGGTGGTCTATATTCAGAGGTGGTTTGACTGTATACAATTATACAGCACAGTTACAGTGAACAGGGATATAATGAAGAATCATGTACAGAGAGGAATATTTTTCCATATACATATTCTTCTTATTTCTTTGCTGAGGACATAGTGAAAATTTATAGAATGAAGTGATAATTCAGGTTACCGTAAATTCACAATAACCATATCCTACAAATCTGTTTCAATCTGCAACAGAATTAATGTCTAAAACTAGTGTATTTTAAACACATCTCTTTAAATAACATTAAATATTTTCATTGACATAATCACAAAATTCTATCAATATAAAATGAGACATCAATTAATCGTCTTACACAATTTTCTGATGGATTTCCAAATAAACGTTCACCATTCCTTAAACATACAATGGAGGCTGTCTTTCTGCTTGAATCACTGAAAAAAAAACCAATGAAAAAGTGAATTTAAAAGAATGAAAGATACTGGTATTCATCAATTACAAAATGAGACAATCAGCATTAACCAGTATGAATAATTCCTACCATAATTTATTTAAAGCATATGTCCAAACATCTTTACCAGTCCAACTTTTTTACAACAGAGCACTAGTAAAATTGCCTCAAAGCACCCACACACAAATAACAATATCTCAATCTATCTTACATGTGAAAATAAAAAAAAATTGATTATGATAGATAAGGGTCAATACGAAATGCGCTTCCAAAGATCAGGCAAGATAATATTAAGTGATATAAGGCAACCAGTTTTATAAGTCAATTTTTTTTTAATTAAAATTACCATCATTAAGTCGAAAACATAAAAAAATTATCATTAAAACCATATTTAACAGATATACAAGTAATATCACATGATAAATAAGACTTACTCATTAGTTATAATTTCCATAGGAACACCAGGCTGAAATATAGGACAATGCAAGAGTCGTTAAATATAAATTAAAAGGTGTAAAGCTATAAATTTGAAACAAAAGTAAAGGTACAAAAAGTAATATTTTGTTACAATCTAATGTTTTGTTGTTTTTTTTCAATGAAATTTACGTCACACCAATAGCCAGGGTCATTCGGCGACTTTTCCAGCTTTAACAGTTGAGTAAGATCCCTAGGCATACACCTGGGTAGAACCACCAACTTTCTGTAAACCAGGGGTTCAGCTTCTGCACATGTAAAAATTTGACGGCCCTGCATGGGACTTGAACTCACAGCAGTGAGGGGCTGGTGATTATAAGCCAGAGACCATAACCACTTGATCATGGAGACCCCAGCTGTTCATTTAATCTTTAGCTCAGATGTTGTTTTGACTAATAAATAACCATGTGATGGACTGTGATGTTATTTCAATTATATTTTACAGACAAGTGATGTAAGGTCAAACATGATTTAGCAACCAAATGTGAAAAAAGGCCACTCCTGATGTAATAGACTTAATTTATCTCCAAATAAATGCCAACTGCATATGATTCATCTCTTCATCCAGTGATTGTTATTTGTAGGTTTGAATGTATAAATAATGTTTTCTTTATACAAATTGGATACCTTCACAATAGCAATCTTCATATATTCACTTCCCAAATCAACCGCCATCACTGCTACATGGGCATCTAAAATAATTAAAAATGAAACTGGAATTAAATTCATGTAAAACTGAAGATCAACAACATTTAACTACTATGTACATTTTTGAACAAGAAATTAACAATTTAGCTATCTATTTAATAAAATATCGAGAATCAACTTGATAAAATTCACATGAAATGTATCATTAAGACAGCCAGTTTATTTCAAATCAAATGATTAATTAAATGAAAATAAATGGACAAAACTGACAAAATATTATTGAAATGTCATTCATTTGAAATAAAATCTATGCAATTGTAGGTAACGATCTTTTGGTTTAGTTTTGTATCATCAAGTTAAATAAAATACTTGTTAGGCTAGAAATATCAGTCATCTTTAGGGTTGCCTGCCCAAACAAATTTGGATTGGTAGGTCAAAAATTGTTCTATTTTTTTATGAAAGCCTTTTGTGAGAACACGACGTATGAGTCATCCCTTAATATTATTACTGAAGATTTAGATGCTAAAAAATTCAGGATCAGTGCCAAAAGATAGGTACAGTCAGGTAGCTGTGAACAAGATTAGTTTTTTTCTGGCCTTTGTAAGCAAATGAAATGATTATAGTTTTGTATCTAGCATGAAATAGATGGGGTAGGCCGCCCTTCCTTTTTAACAATCCCACGCTGCCCTAATCACTGTCACCTAAGTCTGAATATGCAAATGCAGTTTCTACTAATAAATCTGTGCAGAAATTCAGTTAATTCTCCACATTTTTAGATTACTTAACCTGCATTAAAAGTTTTAATAACACCATTTACCTAGCTGCATGTACATTATTTATTATAAGAAACAAAGTAAGACTTTATAGATTTTATCAAAGCGCACACTGCCCACAACAGCCTTTAGTGCCCTGCCCAGTATCATGTGTCTTGCCCTTTTTTCAGCCAAGATACAACACTGGATTATAAAGTATCAGATACCAAAAACAGTTTATAATACCTCTTTATAAGTCTTATTACCACATTACATCAATATCAAATATCAAAATAACAGTATAACTTACCTGAGACATGTAGGAGACATGTTAAAACGGTTGCTATGGCAACCAGACATATTCTCAACATTATTGATGATAACGCCTGAAAATTAAGTTTAAGAGAATTTATTTCAAAAGAATCTTCACCCACTCATGGAATAAGACGGAACAGAATCAATCTTGAATACAAAGTAAGACAATCACAGACTGAGAACATAGTATTAATCTGAGATCAGGAAAATTATCTTCAAATGCCAGAGATGGCATCTAATTTGTATTAAATTAAACGAGTCCTCAGAGTGTAATCTGAAAAGGTCAGGACTCCATTGCTGATACTGAATTAATCATCTGTGCTCTAGTTTTCTGATAATATAAATCCATAATGCAATAAATGCATTACCAAAAAGTAAAAGAGCAGTGTTTTTAACATTTTGCAGATATATACGATATACAGTCTAACCTGTTAACAAAGGCCACCCTTGGGTAAGACAAAATTCGGCCTTTACTGACAGACGGCCTTTATTTGGGAGTCACTTTGTTCTATATAATCAATGATGCTTTTCAAAGAATGGCTTTTGCAGAGTTACCTTTATTCAGAGGGGGCCACAAACAAAGGTTTATACTGCCTTGTTATAGCAGTTTGCACATTGCTCTTTCATGTAGTTGTAACAGTGTTGTATATATAATGTATGTGTTTATAGTAGTTTGTATGCCTGTCTGCCCGATTAGCTCAATTGGTAGAGCAGCTGACTTGCAAGCAGAAGGTCTCGGGTTCGAGCCCCGCATCGGGACCTTTATTTTCTGCCTCCTATTACACAGTGATAAGAAATTGGGAAGACAGGAAATCAATTTAATGCTGAAAGAAGAAGTGTCTTGGTAAGCCCTGAGAGTTGTGAGTTTAAGTCACACTAGTGCCTGCATCTACTAATAGGGGCAAGTTGTGAGGCCTTTGAAAGTAGAAAAAAAACATGACAATGTATGCATCTTTTCTATAGCTTAGTAACCCATGTGTTGAAAAGTGTTATGTCACAGTTTAAGGAGTACATCAATTTTTAGCCATTATCAGATCTGAGGATGCTAATTTCATTGAATCAGTTTGACAAGTTCACTTCTTAAATGCAATCAGTTGGCATAACCAGTTCCATGTAACCAACCAATGTGATCTTCCTCCTAAAGAAAAAGATTAACCAAGTGAAGTATTAACTGGTCAGGGACAGATGAACTATGATGACTTAATCTTCAGTCAATTTATGCTTCCATCAGTCACTGTTACTTTTAATCATAATGGACAGGGGTGTAGAAATGAGCCAGAAGCCAGAAAAATCAACAAGCTATTTGAGCATTCCTGTCGGTTACTTTTTCTGAAACAACAGACACAATACTGCATTGAACCCCCAGATCCCTCTTGAACTATTTTAGTAGCTTTCCGACTACATAAAAACATTTCTACTACCGTGAATTAAGTTTGTAAGAATCTCAGAAACAATGAAAGGAATGGTTTCTCGGATAATCCAGAAGCATAGTATAGTAAATTGGGAGCCAGAAAAATTCATGGTCCTAACCAAGGATTGAACCCAGGACCCGTAGCACCATGTCGCTAAAGAGTTAACTCAACAAGGTAGCATTAACTCAACAGCAAGGCTGTTGAAAATGGCCCATATTCCTACAATCACTACACTAGTAAAAACGGAAAGGTAACAGCTTCATATGGTTGTTAAGTTTACTGACAGTAAAGATATTGGTAGAACAATAGGAGAATTGTATCTGTCTAGAGGGCATTGTCTATTGAATGTGGTCAATTAAAAAGTTATATAGTAGAGTATGTCATAAATATAAAAGAACTTCTATAAAGTTAGCAACTAACAATGTAATGTATTCGAATATAGTAAAACAAAGTCAATTATTTAAAAAAAATAAACAATATAAAAAGCCTTTTAAATTCCTATATTAAAATGGCTTTAAAAACGCTAGTACTTCATCGAACAATTATTCACTTTCTCTGATACCACATGGAGACAGAAATAATACAACCACCCATGACAATAAAATCACCGAAGTTATCTAACACACTGGTCAAATATTGTAGAAGTGAAAATAAAAATTGTCCCAACACGTGTATCGATTTTAAAAGAATACACGTATTTCTCTGTCAAAACAAATTATTTCGAATAATTGAATTAAACAATACATACCCTTATGTGTAACAAACAAACTAAATATTGAGTACTTTCACTGAACTTCGAATTCTTCTCTAGAACAATAATACCGGCACGTATATGTGTCGCAAAATGATTGGAGTTTTCCAATAACTTCCGGGTATGCGCGCGCAAACTATAACACGTAAACTTCCGATACAGGGGCGGTCACGTACAGTATGAGACTTGAGGGGTTATATGTATTCACGAAGACTGAAGAATATATCTATATTATGTATTAAATGTAATATTACAAGTGCTGGTAACTTTACATGGCGTGGGGTATATGTATAATAGTGTGTATCCTCATTCAGAAACTCAATGGACCGTGACGGATGCAATTTCCAGGGGCCCACTCTTCTATATAATATATGAAATATGAGGAAAATTGATTAAATATTTTTCATAGAAAAACGCCAATTTCAACGCAACTATTTCTGTTGAAATTGTATTTCAATTCTGATATGACACATGATAAAGACAAGTGTATGAATGAACAATTCAACACTTGCAAATCAATGGTGAACTGTTTGTGGGTTTAAATTGTTCGGTAGGCCAGTGCGCCCGGATTTAACCACTAAAACTCAGGACCCAGTGTCATGAACATTAACCAGGATTATAAGATTAAGTTTCGCAATTTGAATATTAAAGTATTGGACTTAAAATACATAGTGTATTGAACTTTGTTGAGGTCAATTGAAAACGCGCAAATGAGGTAAATTCGTGTTGAAATGAAACAGTGACAAATATAGATGTATGGACTATGAAATTGTTGATAAAATTCTTAGCTAAGCGACTAAAGATCGGCTGTGAAGCCGAAACTGGCTGACTCTGGGGAGGTAAATTTGGCATACTTATTGATAATGTGAATCATGGTTCCGTCCCTTGAATATGCCTATACGTAGTGAATATGTTTAAACCTCACGAAGCCATAATTTATTTAAACTGCTGTTCCCGTTGGCTCAGAAAATGCTTTTCATTTATTCATTTCTATTCAGCTTATTCTATCCAGCTGGAGTGTCTAGGCACAGCCTTGAATAAATCTTTGATGCAAAATATTCCTCGGTTACAAGAAGTCAAGTGCATGTTGCACCGAATATGTAGCGCTTTGATTTCAGAGTCGCGGCACTAAGTCGATTTCGAGGACACTTTGATCTTTCAATGCATACTTACCCCAGACCGACAGTACCTTGCTCGAAGTCTTACATTAGAAGCTTATAAAGGGACCTCCGTGGTTGAGTGGTTATGCAGAAATGAATAAAAGGCTTGTTTGATCCGGTGGTTATGGTCTCTGACTTGTAATCACTAGCCCCTCACCACTGTGAGTTCGAATTCCACTTGAATTCCAAATTTCTACATTTGAGGAAACTGTGCCTGTGTAGAAACTAAATATAACGCAAAAATTCAAATACGGATAAAAATGTCTGACGCATGATGTTAGTTCTTGATCTTTAGACCTTTTTGGTAATACTGTACAGAGTCTGCTCACACTTGCGCGCAGAACACTCAAAATGATGAAAAGGGTGGGTACCTACATTGGGATGATATAAAAGAGGTGCGCTCGCCGCCCAGGGAGAGTCGGCAGTCGGTAGTCGAGAGTCGGCAGTCGACGATAGCCCTTTCCAGTGAGTTCTATCAAAACTATGTCGCCTGTTTTTCGGCGTTAAACCTTAATAATATTTTCGCCTGGACTTACAATCAGTGATAGATATAATTCGTCTAATTTAAATTTAAAATCAGTGTTTTATTTAGTTGGTAACCTTGTTTTATGTTTTATTTATTGGACGATTAAACATCTGTAATATGGACAAGTGGAGTTGTTTTGTATAATCACATACGTCGTTCCCCCTGAACTTGAACGTGTTTAATCTGTGGACAATAAACTAGGCATACGAACGATCGGTAAAATCCCAACACCTCAATCGGGAAAACCGAACCACGTAAAAACTGACCAGCTAGCTTACTAAAGGTCGATGATTCTACCAGGTGTAATTAAGTCTGGGGTCTTCCACCACTGTTAAAGCTGGAAAGTCATCAAATGACCCTGGTTGTTGGCGCGACGTTAAACCCCCGTGAAAAAATGAAGCTTTTAAATGTGACAATATGGAGACTGTGATTATGTAAATCATACAAATTGATTCGTGATTTCAGCTGTCCATACACACAACAAGCACTTCATTACAATGAATAGACGTATTTGACTGTGAGCGCACTAAAGAAGAAACAGTCCTACAAAATACGAAAAAAATCCTGCATTATTTACTTAAGATATTTACATCTGAAATAAAAACATGTTAACTGGTCTGGAAGTATAATCTAACTATGAATATATTGAGAATCAAGATTAATTATCATAAATATTTCAAAATATGATTTATATGCTCTTTTTTAACGTTCATTCGTTTTAACAAACGTATGCAAATGACAAATGGACAAAACTTTCGTTGTACAGTAGACCATCATAAACTTTAAAGAACCCTGTTTTACTGCACTTAACAAAGCCAGTCTAGGTGAGTTCAAACCAATAAATTTCCACTGTACTATCAAACAGTACTTCTAGTATTTTAGTATTTAGTAATTCTTTGTTTATATATTTTGTTTATTTATGTATATATTATTATGTACATATATGCGCATGTCATATTATACATAAAATTACAGCTATAAAAAGGAAGCATTGCTTTATTGTACGGTTATTATTTCTTGGCGTGAGAAACAATAACGACCCTCTCAGCTATAAAGCATCGTAATTATCACAACTCTAACATTTTCATTCAAAAAGTTATAATGACCATTTATCAAACCGTTAGCGATGTTGTGGAAAACAAATGAACAGTTTTAAATTTTGTCCAACCTGGATTCAGTGTTTGTCTCGCGAATATTCTATACTAGATACTTGAAAACTTGATAAAGGGCACATAAGATATTTATTACTTTTATATTTGGAGTGTGTGTGGACAAGTTCATGATATAATGGACGTCTGAGCTTTGAATTATTGTAACTCAATAACTACAAGACTTAAAGTGGTTTTGTTTCTGAATATTGGCGTCTGTTGGCTATGGTTTATTGAATAATAGATTCACGAGTTAAATAGACAGTAGGACTTAAAATCTTATCACTTAGCTTTGAATCTTGAAGTGGACGGAAAATGACTCTGAAACAAAACGGTAAGTTACGTTTTGTATCTATCGCTGTTGCTTTCTAATACGAAAAATTTCTTCGCTAATAAAAATACGTCAAAATGTCGACGAAATTAACGACTTGTTTGTTGAAATTTTACTCGTAATGATGTTTTTGTAAGTAATTCCTTAATATTACTGAAGACAAATTACTGCAAGGATGTAATAAGGTAATATAATTGAAAATGAAAATAGTTGTCTATATTTAGGTTGGTAAAATAGCTCATATTTATAGCTATTTCAAAAAGCCTATCAATTGTCAAATCTTATGTTTTTAGTCCGTATTCTTTATCTTCAAATTGAAACAATCTCATACTAATTGTGGCATTGATACCCAACTGATATTAGATCTAGAATGGGTAAAACCGGTGATGTTGGGGTTTTTTTTTGGGGGGGGGGCTTACTAAATAATATTTAAATGCAATAAAAGCCCTATTCTACTATATTCTGCTTTTGTTTGAATAACCAAATGTGCCATCTAATTTACTGGACCATGCAATTACTCTGCGTTTGTATTTGAACATTTTAATGTCAATTTGTGATTAAGATTTCTTCGAAAGTAAACTCATAGTTGTAGTAATATACATTATTCCAAACAATTTTGATATCAAAAATACAACGGTTATGAAAACATCTGGAATAGTGCATTAAAATACAACTCCATGCAACGGTTTTGCTTTCCTCTTTAAAATCCATACATACCCAAATGTTGCGTTATTTTCAGTATGTACGTATAATGTGTTTACAACACTTTTGTATATTTCAAGAGTTGTCTGACCTTCTATTATTAATTAAAACATCAAACTAAAGTAATGCTTAAATCGGAAGTTAAACAATAGCGCCATCAACGAATTGAACACATACCAAAACGCTGATACTGGTTTACAAATGTGTCAAAGTTGCTGAAACAAATCGAAAATCATTCATTTTATGAATTAAGATCAATCCATCAAGTAGAACTCTGATAACCTTTGTAGAAAGTCATGACTATTTAAAGTCAATGGGGTCTGTCGCTTATGAATTGCATACAAACCGTTGCTAAGAATAATTACTGTGCTTTGAAAGATATGTCATTATAAATTGTATAGTTTCTTTTGTATGTTACTTGAAAACTCCATTAAAAATAAACGAGAGAGTGTCAAAGCGGCTTTGTCGTCAGGAAGTTTCAATTAAGACTCGCGTGATTGGAATTTTCAGAGGGTTCCACAGGTCAGTATTGATTGTCAAGAATGTAACACTTGTCAGTTTAAAATGTCACGACTAACGACTTGTCAAGTACAGTAATCTGATTCCGATTGCACAAAACCTTTAAGATTGATATTTTTTACATTCTTTCATTAAGCCAGTTAGTGTCTTGTGTTTGGAATTTGTGAACAAAGAGAAAACCATCACTACATTATATTTCATCTTTTAAAAATCTCATTCTCCGTTAACACTAAAAGAATCATGAGGTAAGGTTCTTTTTCAGAATTAAGTAATATTTCACATCAAGTTGTCTCCCTTTAAAGGTAATTGAATTCTTCTATACTTCAGTCATCCTCTGGTAAAACATTGGTGATATTTTGTAAGCCAAATTTCATATGGGTGCTACTGATTGCGTGTACTGTGCTTAATATTAAAACGGATCTAATGGCGTTTAATTTATGTTTAGGCGTTTCCTTTAAGTATCAGATTTGACAAACGAATTACCATTTGCTATATTTTAATCTACATTTTCTGCATAAAATGGTCATTTGGTACACATTAAATTGATTTTATCATTCAAATCGCTTTCCGTGTTTTATAAACACGGTGTTATGTAATTAAAACATTCAATGACTCACCTTCAGTGATTCTGCCATTCAGTATTATGCAAATCAGTAATTTCACCAAAAGCATTACATCTTCTTGTTGCATGGGTAATTTCAGCAACAAAAAGTATTATGGAAATGCCACATAACGAATGTAAATACCGTGGGATAAAGCGCTTTTTAGCTCGACTAGACAAAAATGTTGATGACCTTCCTTGCGCTGACATTCGACAATATTTCGAATAAAAGTTTTTGGATAAACTTAAAATTACCTTAATACATACAGAACTGATTCAACGGCAAACGAGTTGTATTAATTTTTATATCTTTCTCAAACATTCTATAAGAAGCATGGCTCTATGAGCATTCATTCAGTGTCTTAAAGAGAGAAATAATTTTATTAATGGAATTGAAGTTCAACTAAGCTATACAATAGGTTTAAAAAATGCTACCGCGCACTTTCTGCGAACTTGTGTATATTCACGTATCCTTGATTTAAACTCTCAGTTGGTTCAGATCATAGGACACAAGACTTTTGATCTGGAGGTTGCGTGCTCTAAACCAAAGCAACTGCACCAGGTGCTGCATCAGCTGTCACTGTTTCCCTCCCCAGACTCACTTAGGGTATGCTATGTCTGCTTCTTGATTGAAGTGAAAACGGTTTATTCCTGACATGTAACTTTGGAGGACTGGATACATCAACTGTCCAACATTCATACCAGAAAACAAAAACTTAACAAACGGCGTTTAGTCAAATACAAATACAGAAAACACCTCCAAGTATTGCAACTTACCCAAAACTTGTGAGTATTTTTAGAGCATGATTTTTACGAGCAGATATGACGAGCTTATTGTGTTCATGGTAACTCTTGTATTTCAAACAGGTGATGAGATGAATGTATTTGTCATTGCTGGTACGTGCAATGCGCTGAAACCCGTCACAATACGCTTAAAATAGCATGTGCAACATTTGCATACATTTTGTGGATATGTAAGGACGTAAGCTCTCTTAATTCAACAGTTCAACAATAATCATCACATAAAAACATCAGCAGGTTAAACGAACGGCATTTTTTCTTATAGATACGACGCATTCGGAAATGAATGGACAAAGCGGAAAGAAGTTGCCAGCAGAGAGTGATGATGACGATATTCCGTCTATAGATTATACCGACCCCGTGCATTCAACACCCAGGTCTGTCCCGAAGAGATTTTCTCTAAAACCGTCGTACGAATCTTTACTTGATGAAGACAGCTTAAACAAACTAAATGAAGATCTGTTTCATTTTGTAAAACATGATAAAGACTCCGGTTCACCAAATGGAAGTCCTGCTGATGATACGAAAAAGGAAAATAACAAGTAAGTGGTTAGAATAAAGATATATTCAGTTTTACTCAGTTGTAATATCCAAACATGTTTGGTCATTTCATTAAGAGAAATCTTTCGTTTTGAATAATGTATCTTCTCATTCCATGCGCACATAAGCTTCAGTAACTTGGATTCTAGGAATATTTGACGTTCTAACTAGTACAGGTGTCACTATTGAAGGCAATACGACATGGGCTTTGTCTCATGAATACTCGGTAAAACCTTGATATTAAAACCATTTTGATATTGAGATAGTCACATTATCAAGTTGAAATATAGTGGGAATATCCGAAAATAAGTGGTCGTTGTAATTTGGTACAAGTATTTTTTTAATGACGTTGTCGTTAAGAGATGTTTCGGTGCATTTAAAATGAAAGGTTTATGATGTGTATAGTATGTAGTGTCGTGTGCAAACTTAGCTATCTTTTAACAAGAAACAACGACAATGTCACATGTAAACATATATACATACATTTATATTGTTTTTTTGTATATTTGTTTTACACATTTCGATGTTCCCGTTTTCGTTCAATAGTTCTAAGCATTTCATTGGCCACTTCCTATTTTTATGGATACACATAGAGCAATCGTTTGAAAGCAACAATTTGATTGGTTGATAATTTTCGGCCATTTCACTGTATTTCTTTCTACTTCCGGTGACGCGTTTACAATAGCAATACTATAGTGCTATTTTAATCACCAAATATGAATGAAATGCATATTTTAAGTTCGTAGCAATTGTTTAAAGCATTGTTAAGTAGCTGCGAACTTTGTCCTTAGTTCGAGTACTTGAATCCAGACCACATTCTTTATTATTTCAATATCACACTGACACGACAAGAACGATACCGGAAGTGCATACAGAGCATATAATGCGTGTTGTATCCGTAAAACTAAAGCCTGTATATAATTAATATGCCTCGAAAGTGAAAGTAAACAACGAATATGTCCAACTTCCATTTAATTGATTGGGTAATCTAAGAATGAGTTTAAGTACTTCGGGGCTTTTGGTGCGTTGCTCGGCAAATTGTGTGTTTAAATAGCGATTCAAGCACTATATAAAAATGAGTACCAATATATCATAATACAGCTCTTATTCACACGTGTACAATTCCATATGACCCTCTTAATAAAGACCAACCGCAAATAAAGGTCATACTAGTATTTCTTTTATTCCCATAACGTGGCCTTTGATTCGGTTAGACCTCTCGTACGTGAACATATTTGTATATAACAGTGCCATCAATTCTGAAAGAATTTTATTGGTCATCTGTTTTTTTTAATTCTTATTGATCGTCCTTGCGTTTATTTACAATGTATTTAAACAATCCGATTAGTTCTAAATCACGTAAGAGGGTATATAAATATAATTAATTTATTGCGTAATTAAAAAGTAACAGTGTATAAAAAGATTAATAGTCCGCTCTCAATCTAATTTATCCAGTGGACATTTCAAATACATTTTGTATATGTCAAAATAGAGCGCTAATCCTGAGATACTTGATTTGTCGAAACAGTGTGATCGTGACTTGCCGATAGTAGCATTTTCATTAAAATTAGAAACATTTTTTATTAAAATTAGTAGCATTTTTATTAAAATTAGAAACATTTTTTATTAAAATTAGTAGCATTTTTATTAAAATTAGAAACATTTTTATTAAAATTAGTAGCATTTTTATTAAAATCTGACCTGTAAAATATATGAACTACTGTTGGAATAAATTCTACTCCCAGCGTCTTATGTTATACTCTATCAAAGAAGATTACATTGAAGAATCAATATACAATGCAACCTCTCAAGAGAGGCCCTCTCTTGAGCAACAGCCTCCATATAACAGCATGATTTTCCCACTGTATGATTTAACTATTAATTTAACGTCTCTAGAGCAACAGCCTCTAAACAACAACATAATTTTGCTTCTCCGAAGGGGTGTTGCTTTGGAGAGGTTGCACTGTAATACCCCTAATAAACTCCTGTCTAAAAAGTCTAAACTTCATGTAACTAAATTTAATGAAATTCCAGACCAAACTGTACAACATAAGGTAAGTTTAGAATAAACAAAGGACAAGATTTGAATGATTTTGACGGTCTAAAAAAGGTGAACACCGGTGTATCACACATTTAGTGTCTAGACTCCTAAACATGTATACTGGTTGCTTAATGAAACTAAGTGCGTGGGACTCTCATGACGAGTGGGACAACAAAGATTTGTATGAAATACAACGCGAAGGCGAAAGTATGATATTGATGCTCCCGTTACAATTTGTTAAACATCTTATTTCCATACATAATTCACTAAGTCTTCATAGTATGACAAACGTAGTCATTTTTTGTATTTTCCTCTGACATCATAATGTGGTGCATGCTGGTATTACATAATTTTTTCTGACGTCATAATGTGGCACATGCTGGTATTTTATATTTCCTCTGACGTCATAACGTGGCACATGCTGGTATTTCATATTTCCTATGACGTCATAATGTGGTGCATGCTGGTATTTTATATTTTTCCCTGACGTCATAATTCATCTATTTCATCCGCTATTTATCAGAAGAAAAAGCACTGTCAGAGAATTCAACAGTAATATTCACTTCGTGAGATAATTGATGTCATGAATGACATGGTAGAAATGAACAAGAGACCTTCGTGGTCCAGTAGGTATGGTCTCCGATTTGTAATCACTAGTCCTTCGCCGTTGTGAATTCGAATCCCACCTATGAAGAAGCTAACCAGCTAACTTATGGTAGGTCGTTGATTCTACTGAGGTGCACACCTGGGGAGTCCTACTCCGTAGTTAAATCTGGGAAAATCTTCAAATGATTGACACGGCAATTAATTTCCGAGAAAAAATGAATAACTCTCATACACAAATATTGATCTTTCACTAGTCTTAAATAATTAAAATACAAAAATAGTTGTCACAATTGATTTATATTGATGGGGTCTCTGCTATAGTATGAAAATGTTTTTTACATATAACACGTATATTAACAATTTATCTTGTAAATAAAAAGAAAAGTTTTTTTTCTGACGTATAAAAAGATATATTGTTCAACTTATTGCTGGTTAAAACGCAATAAAGAACTTGTCACGTGACTGTTTCTAATGATTGATGTTTATTTTCTTCAAATTAAATGTTTAATAAATTAATAATGGTTGCAATTTATTCACTATTCCCTGACAGCTTTTCTTAAGTTTGAAAACAAGTGTATAATACATGCAAGCGAGTTGAAGGCTACCTATACATGAAAACAAATACATTGTTTAATTGAACAGGACTGGACTTATGCACATAAAATTGACTTTTGAAATTTTGAAAGTTCGGAATCGTTTATCAGTCCCGGCGGATATCGTTCTATGTTCAATACAGTTTTGATGCGAAAGTTCAAAATGCGAAACTCCGAACGATGCGAAAATTCGTACGAAACGTAAGACCATGGATTTGTAATTATGCTATAATTAGACACAAAAGTTATCAGTCAGTATTTATCAAAACAAACTGACCCAACAAACGTAGGATCTAGTATAGTGGTCACATTATTTCTCTTCCACTGATTGCTTTGTTCATAGGACTTTTGTTCACAAGAATTATCTCAGTATAACTTTCCACGACCCACTGCAGGACTCTTGGGAATTCATGTAATGACGTCCGAATTCTCATCAGATTTGCTGCAAGGTGTGTCGATGTCGCAATCGATCATTTCCGATAATCGTTTGATAAATCTCTAAATGAAAAATGCTGGATTCATTACTATAAATCTTTTTTTAATAAATGAAATTTATCTGTCTGGTGATATTGATATTTAATTCAAATATTTAAATGTTTAGTTATCGCATCAATCATTTTTGCAATGCAAACAGTAGATATGCTGTTTTGTTGATCCTGCGCTGAATGTCTACGTTGTACTATTTATTTTGACATCAAAATTGTCTTTCAGAATCTTTTAGAAATTTATATCTTTCGCTAATGGACCGTTTGATAGATTTAATAAACGAATGACGTGATAGCTTAATCTAACTTACCAGTATAACGTCTTTACAAATGGAAATAAAAGCTTTTTGTATAAATACGCATTTGCATTTTTTTGGACTGAAATAAGTTTAACAGAGCCTTTTGAACTTTCTATGTCTGTCATTTTGTTCCGGTTGTATTCGTCCGGTATAAAATGCTGATAAAACGTGGCATTGTTGATACAAAGTTAATGTAGGGATGTATTTAGGACATATTCTATTCTTTTCTATTCAGTCGCTTGAAATGTGAATTTCGTTCAATTCGCACAAACATTATAAATATTAATGAAGAATGGGTTAGAGGTAATGATAAACATACGAACTATACAATCTATAAACACAGTACTCTCAAAATTATTCTGAATTCCATATTGAAAAGACGAAATAGTATTTCTTAGGAGAAAGTCGATCGTTTTACAAAGCGTTATTGAAATTGCACATAATCAAAAATAATTGAACATTCATAATTCGGCTTTCGTCCTGTCAAAACTATATTCATAACCATTTGTAAAAATTCGTGGACTAGATTTACCCAATTATTGTCATTTCATTCCGGTATTATAAAGCGACAAAAACTCACACGGGACCGCGATTTGACGTAGCAATTTATTTGAATATATACCCAGTCGAATATTATGACATCTGGATGCAACTTTTGGGTTTATCTGAAAACTAACTGTTGCGGGTTGAAATGTTTACGAGTACTATACATTGATAAGATAAAGGTATATAACTCTTTGTGAAACTATTTATCAGCGTGGAAATTCGTGTTTAAAGTGTTTCAGTTATCTGATATTGTACGGTCGTAAAGTAGAAATTTGACAAACTATTAGAAATTAGAAATAATGTTGAAATTTATGATCACTAGATGGAAATGAAATACTTAATAAATCACTGGAATTTGAAACAGATAAATTCTAATAAATATCTGGAAAGTGTTATTAATGTGTAATAAGTGGATTTAATTCATTACATTAATATAAATTACTGAACTTGTCACAGAATTTTATTTCAGTCACTATTTAGCATTCCGTATACATTTACGTGTGTGTGTATTTTTGATATACATTCAAATATTAACAACTGATTTTTCTGATAATTACGTAGAAAATAAAAGTTTAATTCTAACATGTGAAATACAGATGTACATATAATTCAAAAGTTAACCACGGAAACCATTTCTGGTTGTATTTTTTTAAAAATTTACATCGTAGAAGTGGTAATTAAAATTCATGACTAGGGAAATTATGGCATCTGCGAAACACAAACCAGTGGTGACGAAAAAGAAGGAGAAAACACAGTCTGGACCGTAAGTAAAAGAAATTTTTTTTTACTTGTTTATCTTTCGTTTATCGGGAACGCCGTGTAGGTTTGTGTCATTTTTTTATTTTTTGAAATAAAAAATAAAGGTCCCTCTGATACATATAGAGATATATTCTAATGGTATATTTTTTAAACCCTGTTTCGATTCTGATGAAAAGCTTGTTGATTTTGAAAAGTGTTTGTTATATACTGACTAGAACGATTGATTTTATCTTTTTCGCGGTATGTTAATACATTATTTGTTCGCAGTTTCCTAAATGTGTCAAGCATTCACGGGATGTATGTTTATTGATTTCATTTTTTATACTCCTGAATATCATTAAAAAATGAAATAACGCTACAATTTGGAGATTTCTTTAATTGTATTGATATTTCCGCCTCCTACACACTAGGCTTGGTAAAAAAATCATCCCTTTAAAAATGAAAATGATCTTGACATGGAGATTATAATACTGACTGCTCTTTCAAGGGCCGAATGAATGAACTTTTGGTGCCTGATTAATCAAGCGAATCAAACACATCAATAAACTGAAATTTGAGAACATTATTCAATTTGGATGGAGGCAAACTTGATTTTTTTCGGCTCAATTAGAAGATATTGATTTCTTGTTAGCAGAGTTCATTCAGAGTTTAAATTAAATTTTAATTATGAATTATACTGTATAAGAATGGCAGACAATTTAGACAAATCCCTCAAATTACCATTCAGATTGTAAATTAATCATTCATAGTGTTTATGAATATGAAAAATAAATTAATTCGAAACCTATCAAAGGGAACGTTTCTGAAACTTTTATCAGATGATAGTTAAATTCTGTAAATTGACTGTGATACCAAACTAACGAACTCTTCTTAACAGGGACCACTTGAGTTAAAAGATCGATAGATTCAATGTCTATCTCAACAATGTCAATTAACCTTGACATAAAGTCCACCTCGAACAAAGACCACTTTTTACTCTTTTGGTCTTTATGACAGATTAATTGTAGTGCCAATTCTTATTAATAAAACCGCTAGTTCATAATTATGCCTGTTTTGATGCCAATAATATTTTACGTTATTAGAGCCACACCTTCATCATGACTAGTCTCAATCGTCTTCTTGTAGCGTCATTGTAATTACCATTCGTATCATCAACAACACCAGCGTCAACAGAATTACTTATAACACCATCATCACAACCATCATCATCTGCAACTCCACCGGCAACATCATCATCGTAATCACCACCAGTATCTTCATCATCATCATCATTGTTATCAGCATGATCATTGTTATCACCGCTAGTATCATGACCACCATCGTCATTACTATCAGCACCACCACTCTCTAAGTCATATGCCGATTTGATTTTCAATCAAAACGATCATTATATAATTAAGACAACATTTTAAAGCATTGTACTTGTATATGTTGCTGGCGCAGTATCTAGAAATTATGTCTGTTTTTTTCTAGCTTGTTTCCAATATTCAAACAATCTAAAACAATTCATATTTCATTATGATGGCAGATTAAAGGCAACTAATAAAATTAACCGTTTGCTCCATATTACTGCATTTTACTGCATCTGAAGCAGACAACTTTTGAAAACATTGTAGCAAAAGAAGCTATTGTTAGTAATGAGTAATGGCTTCTTTTGCCACTGTGTTTTCCACTCTGTCAGAGAGAAATAAGTCAATTTTCTCAAACAAATTTATGTTATGTATATCAGCTTTGGATTTGGAAGAGTCCAAAATATGCTTATGAGGCAAAGGTTAAAATGAGGTAAAGCTTTTTTATTACAATATCCATAGACATACCATCGATACAAAATGTCTTTCTTAACGTGACGACACGAGTCGGCATAACTTTAATTTAACATATCTTATTTTATCAGTTTCAATAGTATATAACCGTATACCTTTAATTGTTTTAAAATGACATTTGATCATATAAATAGTTGACTTAAGCCTTAGCGGTGTAGTGCCCGCTGCTATACCACGATTGATCAGTTTTTGATTACAACCCTTAGCCAAGTTCGGTGCGAGAGTTTATTTGCCCGTTGGATTAAAATCGGACATTGAAGCCCGTGTTTTAAATCTCCGTGACGTTGTTTAGTTTGATAAACAAATAAGTATACAGCTAAGTGAGATTATTTCAAACATTTGACTGTAGTAAAAACTCAGAATGAAAGCTACGTGACTAAGGGATCAAGTTTGCCAATCAATATTTGTGCTGGATTAAACTGTTTGTCCATTGATACACTTACATTTCCGAAAGTTTATTTCGACTAACACTCGGTCGCTACATGAGTTCTAACGAATGAATGGATATAAACTTATGTGGATGTATTAATGTTAAGCTACTAGGTAAGTGTTTGCTATAATTATAACCATTTAGAAAGTTAACAAAATAGCAATTATATGGTAAAATATGCCGTAGCTGATATCGCATGCAAATTGACAAAATCTTTGTCATTGTCACCAACGTCACCTTGACTCCTTTGGCTTTACCTTCACGAATAACCATAAAAACGCTGATTAAACATTTTTTTATGCACAAACTATGCTTAATAAACAAAATGTTTAACAGCCTGTGTCTTGTGTGGCATTATTTTTATAGAAGATTACTCTTATTAATGAATCTTTTTTTGTTGTATATGAAATACCATAGCTAACAACACAGCAACACATCGAAATGCATTAAAATCATTTATACAGTAATGACTGAAAAAAAATCAAAGCTTTTATTCTCAACGACCAAAATATTTCTCTTTTATATAAGCTTTTTTACAAACGTCTCTTTTTGTTTTGGATGTAACTATGTGCATTTCAGCGTAGGCGATATTAGCTTCGTTGCAATCTACCGGAGAGCATCGAACAGATATAGGCTTTGATCTTCTATCTATGTCTGAAATTTTGTTATTCTTTACTAAAACTATCTGTCTGACAAAATGTCTTAAACACTTATTGTTTTGTTAACTTGTTAAAGCTATCAACGGAGCAGAAATGCGATTAGATTGTTAAGAGCATTACAAAAAAGGAGATAGACTAGTGATGTACAAGTCCGTATGAAAGCTTATCGAGATGGCTTTAATTTGAATTTTATTAGTACAAACAGAGAAAATACAAACAAAAACATACATAACTTTTTTAATGGATTAAATTACTTATATTCTACAATTTATTTTAAAACTTTGAATTTTTGGGTCAGTCATAAAGAAAAAAATAGTTAAGAGCTATTAAACTGAGCTTATCAGTAAAAGGTCAAATATGGTACAAAGACGCTGAATAGGAAGGGTAGCTAGCAATTGTCTCGCACACAATTTTGGATCACAATCTTAGCGTACGTAATTCAGTGATTCAAAAATGAATAGGTTGTTCAATATTCTAGCATATAAAATACGACTTAGTTATGTTCGTATCTGATTAACTGTTCGTTTAACATGATTAAAATACTTTTTCAATGCCAACTGATAGAAACTTTTGATAAACTGCGATCTCCGAATGTCGGATACATAATTATGATACTATCTTAATCAAACATCTCTCGAATATGTTCCAACTTGTTGGACCGGGATCTTCATTGCTTTAAATCATTTTGAATCGAATCAGAACGGGCATAGGTTTTCATTTAGCGGTGTTAAAACACTCCAATACCTGTCATGTTGAAAAGGTCAATTGGGGAAAGATTTATCAAAATGTTTGAAACACTGTTAAGTAAACGAAGATATGTTTGCTTATATAAGTTTTTTTCATAGAAAATTCAAGTATCAAATGGGTTATTTCAGCGGTAATCATTTATCTGAATGGTATATAAGCAATCCGTTACATTTTATATAAATAAACTGAGTGGATGCCACCGCTGTTAACAAATGAGATTTGATTGAACGGTGGTTTGTGGTAAACCTTACTGACAAAATTTAAAATACCTATGTTGGTATGAGAGTTTATTATCAAACCTAAAATAGGCTCAATGAGACAAAAATACAAGGATTATGAATTTGATAAATAAATGTTTTTTGAAAAGTGCATTTTTACATGAAACATACTTTATTTTATTTAACTACATGCTTTACTAAGCTGTATAAAGTTACAGTTTAGGCAATTAGTCCACAGTTAAGATCCAATGTTCTTCTAATATATTTTCATCATAGAAAATGTAACGCAAGCCAATATCATCCGAATAAAAAAAGAGCTGAAAAAAAAGCTCGAAAAGTGTAGTAGGTTGGTTGGAGATTTAAATATTTTTTGAAACCTCAAACCGTTTTTTGACATTAGCAATATCCTAACATAATTCGGAAACATTTTAAAGCGTTTTCCTTGTAAAATTTAACTTTAAAAAACATACAACATTTCAACGTCGCAATCGTATAGAGCAAACATAAAACTAGTTCATATTTAGATTACCCCTCCCCTTCCCCACTCCATTTATGTTAAAACCAAGTCGTACATTTCAATGTAGTAATAAACGCTGTGGGTCAATCAAACAAAATACTTGGAATGACATTAGTTGCACTTCAGATAAATGTTAAAGTGACATGATACGCCTTACCTGCGCAAACATGGCAGGTTTCCATTGTCATATGTTCAAAGTCTTAGTATAGTATTGACTTTATATACATCTTGTACGAATGGTAAAATTTGAAATTTCAATCCATTAAATTGAATTAAGTTCAAGATTGGATGCTGGGTCCTACATCCTCGAGACCTTTAAATCTTCTCATTTCCTTATATGACGTAATACTTCTAATATTGCTAATAGATGTTCGGTCCTACATGCCCGAGACCTTTAAATCTTCTCATTTCCTTATATGACGTAATACTTCTAATATTGCTAATAGATGTTCGGTCCTACATGCCCGAGACCTTTAAATCTTCTCATTTCCTTATATGACGTAATACTTCTAATATTGCTAATAGATGCTCAGTGCCACATCCCCGAGACCTTTAAATCTTCTCATTTCCTTATATGACGTAATACTTCTAATATTGCTAATAGATGTTCGGTCCTACATGCCCGAGAGTAGTATACGGCGGTACCCTGGTACCATGGTTTTTCATTTTTTTGACTTATGGTACCACTTTTCCCTCACTATGGGCGATACTCTGGTACCAAATTTTCGGAAAATGAGGTCAAAATGTGTTAAATAAGGGGGTGAAATTGTGAAATATTAGGTTTTGAAATTGTTTTTTTATGGTACACATTTTTTGAATTAGGGGATTTTGTTTTGGACTGAATGTGTGTGCAGGACTTATTTTCAATTTGAATTTTCAATTTGTTTGGTGTGGGATTTTGTTTTTTAGAAAAAAGAAACACAAGACAATTTGGCCCAAGTCAATTTCGAAATGACATGGTGGCCCTGAAAAGGGCCGTTGGGGGTGGTCATTAGACCAGTTTGGTCCTAAAAAGGACCGTTGGTATTTTTTGTAGTAGTACTAGTTAGCAGCAGGCTCCTGTTTGACGTAGACCTTACGCTTGTCAGAGTAACAGTCTTGACAGGTCGGGTCCCCGCAGTACCATTCTTGTTCTGGAACAGAGGGTTGAAAGTACTCTCTCTCGGCAGTGGTAATCAATTGCCAATGGTCTTCTTCTTCTTCTTTTTGCTGATAATACGCTTCCAGCCCTTGTCTTTGCTGTCTGATCTCAGACTGAAGTTCAGCCTGCTCCCTAGCTGCTTGTTCCCAGACAGCTTGTTCTTTCTGCCTCTGTTCTGACTCGTACTCGGCAAACGCCCGTTCCCTATCGGCCTGCTCCTCCACCTCGATATCATCCATAGCCTGTTGTCTACTTTCTCGCTCTCTGAGTCTATTCAGAGCCCGATCTCTAGCAGCCTGTTGCTCACGCCGCCGCTGCCGCCGAGGACTAGCTGTCCTGGCGGGTCTCTGGTTTCGTTTCTCAAGATTCAGAAAATGTTGTCTCATTCGAATCATTTCATCACGTTGATGATAGCGATCTACTTCAATACAATTCATGGACTCACCAATAGCCCGTTCTTCTTGTTCTCTCTTGTTAACCACATTAGCCGCCAGTTGACGGATGTTCCGCCATACCCTAGCCTGTCGTGCCGTCAATTGTCTAGCCGTTTCTAGCTGATTCAACAATGCATTCATCTTGAGCGCTTAGAAGGAAATGAAATGACGTGACGCAATGCATTGGATTTTTATACGGCAAGCGCGAACCTGTGTGAGAACATGTTAAATGACGTCACGTCCATATTTTTAGTCGCTAGTTTTTGGTGTGTTTTTGTGTTTGTTTTGTGTTTCTTAACTCCTAATAACAACAAAGTAAAACAAACAGGTGGTATTATTTTTTTATATTTTTATTCAACACGAACCACATGTTTTAAACATAGAACAATAATGAACCATATGTTTTTGTAAATCAAGCATTTTAAACAAAACAGCATTTTTTTGTACATTTTTTTGGTAGAACAACATGTTTTGTACATATTTTTTAAACAGAACATTTTTTTGTACATATTTTTAAACAGAACATTTTTTTTTTGTACATATTTTTTAAACAGAACATTTTTTTGTACATATTTTTAAACAGAACATTTTTTTTTTGTACATATTTTTTAAACAGAACAAGATAGAAACTAATCACACAAATTAAAGTGAATAATACATCATGTTTGTATTCATGATTCTATATTGCAAATGTCTTTCACCTCCTATTCTATCATTGTGTCGTCCAAAACACTTTTGTCCACATTTGTTCACATACTGAGCTTGTCTATAATAAGTGCCATAATATTGTTCAAACCAACGGGTCACATACGTATCGTTATCTCCTGGTCTATCCTCTAGCACTTTGAATCGAGTCAGAAGGATCTGGTTCAGGTCACATCCACGAGAAATAAAGTCCAGAACGAATATACAATACACACCACACACAGGTAAAACATTCCCTTGTATACACAATGCATTCCACTGATACGTTTTTGAATGTTTTTTCACAAAAGAGAGAATCTCCTCAAAGGGGGGTAGTCCATAAGAATCAAAGTACACGATGGTATGGTCTTTGATGTAAATAGCCACCCAGTGTTCTCCAGGTTGATTCGCATTGTGTGTATTCACAATATAAGCCTTTATATGATGAGGATTCTCCGAAGGTAACTGATCTTTTGCACAAACACGAGCATGCAATGTCGATAACATCGGTGAATGATCTAAGATGTATTGAAGTTCATTCGTCTCCATAATGCCAATGTCTATTCACACGTTCTGCCCACACACTTATCCAGGAATCGTTCAGTTCTGACTGATTCTGATAGAGTTCGTTTTTAAACTGAATCCATAATCGACAGGCATCTCCTTTTTCCCTATCGGTCAAGGTCACGAGTTCAGGATACCACTTTTCCATGACCTTGAACACATCCAAATCTTGAATCGCTTTTTGAATGTACAGTTCTGTCCACTCTGATGTGTTCGTGAATAAGCACAGGACATGTTGTACTTGACTAGGATGATCCACTTGACAACCGTAACAGTCTTTATGCACTTGATCATAAATCAACGTTTGAAGTGCTTCTGTCACATGGTGGTTCAATCCCTCTCGCAAGGATTCCGTTCGTTCACTTGTATCACAAGGATACGCCAATAATTGCATTTCAAAGTCTTGTCCTGGTTCCATGTTATCTATGTCCATTTTTTCTAGATTCAACCATTGCATTTTAAAGTTTTGTTTGTGTTCCATTTTTTCCATCAATAATCTAGAAGTACTTCTCTAAACTGGTTGATTTCAATCTGATTATCGTATTCCGCATACACAATCACGTTAATAGCTTGTCCTAGCGCTCTGGCAAAGTGAAATTCCAATCTCAGATTCCCCGTTTTTATAGGATGGAGTTGACCTTCCTCGCAACCTTGATCGGCTGTCAAATCCAGTCCCCAGAGTGTGTAACCGTGTTGATAATCATTCAAACTCAATCCAAAGGAACGATTAAGTCCGAGTGCTCCTGTGGCTTGATAGAGTGACATGTAGGACCGTAGACATTCTCCCGTTTCGAAATTGGGTTGAAACGGTTTGTTATGAATACTTTTTCCATCAATACTGACCTCCAGATGATTGAGATCAAAATGACGGAAATCAAAAGGATTGGTCCCTATATCCCCATTCATATCTCCATTTCTCACCATACCAATGATCAGTCGTTTTGGTAATTGACCTTGAAATAAATGATCTTCAATCTTGGAACGTTGACCGTTAGGAATAGTAAAGGTTTTCACCTCAGTCCGTCGGATGGGAATTTTCATGTTGTGTTGAGCAATGTGTTGATTGAGTTGATTGGCCACCACAGGGAGTAAATCCACGGTTCTCACATTGAAACCCGCTTCCATAAACTTGATTTTTGCAGGTGCAGCAGCCATGAGACAGAAATTGGGTGATGCTTTGTTCAGTCTTAGACGTATTTCTATCCCATTAGGTAAATATTTATCTTGCATCACCAGATCCAAATGAAGTCGACCACATAGTTCCACTACACGACTTTGATGGACACGATTTCGCCTTTCCACATAACCCTTGTTATCTCCATCATGGACTTTGGTATTCATCTGACCAGGGGTATCTGCGGCCCATAATTCTAATGCTTGAAGCTGAGTGCTTTTACAACTTGGATTGAAGGAGAGTAAATTTCCTAGGTAAGCACGATAGGCATACGTGTCCGCATTGCTGGTGATCAGTTTATTATTCAGATACACATCGATGCTACTGAACATGCTGTGAAAAAAGTTATTGACGGTTGCAATTTCACTGTCATTCGCCAAGTCTGAATTATCCGCCTGTATAATTTTGATTTTCATATACAGATAAGACTGATTCAGATCTGTCCATTTTTCTACTTGTGCAGGAATCACGAATTCAATAGGAGCATTATTATCCAGGGCAGAAATGGGATAATGCTCAGTCCATTGTCCCTCCTGCATGGCAGTCATCGTAGGGGGAACGACAGACACGTCCAATTCTGTCTTACTACATTCACAAGAACCGTGTTGCATCATGATTGTTTTTTCTTTTTCTTTTAGTCGAAAATATCAAGTGGTCTGGCCTGCTTCACTCGACGACGATGAAGTTTCGAATGAGGTTTTTTCTTGATGGGTTTGGCCTTTATACTTTTCTTAGGTTTTTTGGTGACTTCACGTAACAAGGATGCGGTTACATTTTTCAGTACGTTAGCTCCTCTTTTTCGTATCGCTTTTTTAGGGTTGGATCCTGACATGATCTCTTGCATGGCCGCTTTTCCTTGCTGGAGTCCTTCTTTTTTCAAGGTTCGAACTCCAGATCGAACCAAAGGATTCAGTAAAGGCATGATACGTTTCATGGCTTTCTTAAACATAGATCCTAGCCCCTGTCCATACTGACGAGGTTGACCTTGGTATATAGGCATCATTGTCGTTGGCGTAGATGTAGCTTCACCATAGACTTCCCATGAATAAACTGAATGGGTTGCCCTGTGTCACCCCTTATATGGATGGTGATGGTGTCAAAGTTGGCTTTAGCCAGTGGTACGTAGTGTACATTCAAGAACTCGAAATGAATATGTGGATTAGTCCCTGCTTTGGTTCTTGGGTCAAAAGGAGCCACACGTAAAATGGGAGCTTCAATGTTTCCCAAATAGGTATAAGCCGCCAGGTCAGAATAAACAAACAAGTGATTATGACCCATGTTCAAGTCTACCCCGTGAGGAAATGGATCTGGATTCTCAGTTAAATAAATGGTAGGAGCATTATGAGGAGACCCACCCATTTTCATAAACATACTAGGATGAAACTGAATGCCTAAGTTCTTTGAACTATCCATCTTAATACGTTTACTTGTTCCTGAGAAACCTACAGTAAAACGGAGGTTTTTCTCTCTAAACAGTTGACCAAGGTAATCTTTAATGACTTGATCCAGAGTCTCTATCAGATGTTGTGGTGTAACATAAGTTCCTACAGGAATACAAAGACGTATTCCTTTTTCATCATTGGGGAAAAGACAGTAATGGGGAAAAGCCTCAAACGTTTTGGCCAGGATAGGATCCCGTGTGACAATGGAAAAATGTCGCTCTTCCTCCGTGATATTAATGACTTGACTAGGTACAATCATTTCTACTAAACCAATTTCCCAGTCTTGTTTATTGAGATGGATGGGTTTGAGTAGTTTGGTACGAAAACAACATTGGGTATTGTCTGGGAACAGATCCATTGAACTGTCACTCATCAGGGTAATGTAAAACGAACTCATGCTGGTTTGGGTTTATTGAATTTCAAAGAGGGATTCGGTAGAATATAACCCAGAGAACTACTTAAAAGCAGGAGCCACAATTCACGATCGGGTCGTTCAAAACACAAATTAAAGAGTGACACGCTAATAATGATAAACACCACCGCAATTTGGGCAAAAAAGGCGACCTTGTTCTTCGGCTCAATGGGTCTGACTTGCTCTGAGGTACACTCTGAGGTGCTCACTGAGGTACTCACGGCCACACTGGCTGTGTCAGACTGAGACATGCTGTATTTAAACAAGATGAGATTCAGGAATCCAACTGTCAAATTTCGAAGGGTATCCTTTCCAGTGCACTTTAATTTCTTGTCTTATTTTTCCGTCTACTTTTCTCTTACGACGAGCCAACACTGATTCAATTTCATAGATACCATCGTCTTTTATAGATTGTATTTCAGAGAGATAAAACGAACCCAAAATAGGTTCTCCATCTAAATCTGTCAATTGGACGGTCGGAGGTGAAGTTCTTTTGACATGGGTCACTCTAAACACTTCAGTCGTCCAGTTTGGTAGATAGCCTTTATCAAAGGTACGTTTGGTTTTATTGATGCGCACAATCTCTCCCACATGAATATGTTGTTGTGGTTTCTGTTTTTCTTTTTTTCCATACAAGGTCAAGGTCACCTCAGATTCATTGTGTTCATTCACGGATACAGGTGCCATTTGAATACTTCGATGAAATCGATGATTATAGGCTTGCACCAGATCTGGTAATACATCAATATATCGTCGTGTGTGATGATGGGTAAAATATCTCCACATGTAGGATTTCAAAGTACGTTGAAAACGTTCTACTACACTGGCTTTGGTTTCTGGATTTTCAGTCGTGAAATAGTGAATACCTTCTTTCTCTAAAAACGCTTGAAATCTTTGATTCTTGAATTCAGTGCCTTTGTCCGTCTGCAGCGCTTTAGGTTGTCTTGTTTTCAGAATAGAGCGAAACGCTTCAATCAAAGTGAGTCCCGTTTTATCCTTGAGAGGAACGACCCAAGCATATTTTGAAAATACATCAATGACACACAACAGATATCGATACGGTGTGTTGTGTTTGACTAAGGATTGCATGTCCGCCAAATCCGCCTGCCACTGATGATCGATACCACCCACTTTGGTTTTCCGTCTTGAAAATTTCCGACGGATAGGTTTATGCAAGGTATACGTCTTTTGTCCTTTTAGCCAGGATCGCACTTGATTCAAAGTAATGCCATGAGCTCGCACTGTCTTATAGAGACGGCGTATCCCTCCAAAAGCAGCAGGATGTAAGGGATCATAATAGATCTTCTGTAACACGGTATCTACTTTGGGATCCATAGTAGTAGTAGTAGTAAGAGTCTAGTAAGGTTCCCACTGAGGCTCTGGTTTGATTTTTTCTTGTTTTATAGTTTTTTTAGTCGCTGGTTTCTTCCTAGGAGAAGAAGTAAAAGACGCAGAAGGATCGACAAAACTATCGTAAAATTCATCTTCCTCAGAGTCTGACTCGGGTTGTTGTATCCAGGACCATCTCCGTTTATTTCCTACCACTTCTTGGGGTACATTGACTTCTCTTAATCCACGAGAAAACTGTTCCCATCCTTTAGGGCTAGACCCTTTTCTTTGACGAATCACATCATTGACTAAATCTATAATGTTGGATCCTTGTACGGGTTTTCCATCATATTCCAAAACACCTTGTTCATTCCATGACATATGAGGATGATTTTGAAGAAAGTGTAATAAGAGTTGAGTTTTTCGACGCATGGTTTGGGGAACACTTTCAAGAATCCTATCGGCTAGGGTTAGTCTATCGGGAGCTGCTGCTGGAGCTGCTTGAGCTGCTGCTGGAGCTTGAGCTGCTTGAGCTGGAACTGCTGGAGGTGGCATGGTGGGTTCACGCGCTTTTTGATGTGACAATTGAAACTTTTGTAAGACTTGTCCATAGTGTTGTGCCTTTTCTGATTCGGACAAGGATTCATTTTGTAGTACTTCCCCCATTTGTTTCTGTAAATCAGAGGTCTGTGTGACTTGTGGGGGAGGAGGTAAACGTGGTCGCTGTTCTGATTTCCATCGATTCATCTCTTCTAGCATTTTAAACGGGACAATAGCCATTTTCTTCATATTTTTTTCACGAGTTGAGCCACTCCACCACTGAGTGCCCCTGCCGCTACAGCTTTAGCAATGACTGGAGCGAGCGCCAATAATGGAAATAATCCTCCTTTTTGATTTAACACCCGTTTCTTTTTTTGAATCGATACTTTTTTATCTGCTAAGGTACGGAGATGTTGACGCTTGGACTTCAACCTTTGCTTTTGAGTGGGGGATAAGGCAACATTGCCTTTTAAAACATTGTGACAACACTCGGAGACGCATTGAATCACTTCTTTCGGTGCTTTTTGTATCATCTTTCTTCTCATTCCCTCTGGGGCTTGAGTTAAACCCAACACCAGATGACCGTACTTGTGTAGGAGTGGACGCTTTGGAGCCATGATATCAACTGATGCTGTTGTTTCATACATCACTGTTTATATAAAGCATCTAAGGCTTGTTTAGAAGCTGAACTCATCGGTAGGGTTCTCATTAAGTTCACACGTCCTTGTAAGATAGGTTTCAATACCATCTGTCTTGACAATTGCGATAATTTCAAGGGTGAAAATCGAGTCACAGGGGTATCTGGTGATGAAGAACTGATGTACGAAGTAGAACTTTTACTGCTTCTGGATCTGCTTTTTTTGGATCCGCTTCTGCTCAAAGAAGAAGAACTTAAACTGGTTGACCCACTGTTGGAAGAAGACGAACTTAAACTGCTTGATCCACAGGTCGAACATGTACTGGTTGACCCACTGTTGGAAGAAGACGAACTCAAACTGCTTGATCCACAGGTCGAACATGTACTGGTTGAAGAAGAAGACGAACTCAAACGGCTTCTTAGCGTCCTGGGAGAAGTTCTCAATGGCGTTCTCATAGGAGTTTTCATTGGAGTTGTCATAGGAGTACTGGTGGCAGGAGGTGACCATCGTGTTGCCGTGTAAATAGGAGAGTTGGATAGTGATTGAGTTCTCATTGGACTCTGGGGTGATCCATTTCTAGATAAAAGAGGTGACAACCCATTGGGAGGTGATCCACTTAAAGAAGAAGATCCATTTCTAGATAAACTCCCATTTCTAGATAAACTCCCATTTCTAGATAAACTCCCATTTCTAGATAAAGAAGATCCTCTGGAACCTCGTCGAAGGGTGATAAAACGTTCATCGATTGTGGGTGAAACTGTAAATGCAGGTGTTTTCTTTTTAGGAGCTTTTGCTGGTGCTCTTTTCTTTGCAGGAGCTCTTTTTGCTGGAGCTCTCTTTGCTGGTTTTTGTTTAGGAACTCTTTTTGGTGGAGCTTTCTTTTTAGGAGAACGTTTCTTTCTAGGAGCTCTCTTCTTTGCAGGAGCTCTCTTTTTAGGCGTTCTTTTTGCAGGCGTTTTCTTAGGGCCAAATTTACGAATGGTCTTTTGACCATTCCATCGAAGTAAACTTCGTATCATGACCCCTCCAAGAAATCCACTCCCTCCTGGTTTTAATATAAGTTGACGTTTGGTGTCCACATCCACTTGATCATCACCCAACTGCTCTAGTTCATGCTGATGTTTTTGCATAAAGTTTTGTGTTTGTTTAGGTAACAGCAATTTCTTTTGTAAAATCACTTTAGCAGCTAACGTAAACCATTTGACCATTTCTTTTAATCCTGATCGTAACAACTGCTCCCGTTGAGCAGGATCACGTTCCTGACTCAAATGTTCTAGCGACTGAGCTATGGTGTTCATTCTGTCTGCCATGATGACTATGATGACTCTCTAAGTTCTATCTCCTTTATATATACACCGTCGGACCACGTTCCTCTCCAGTGATCCAATGATGAAAAATATCGGTTCTCAACCGATACGTGTCTGGTGTTTGAGGGTGAAAATCAATCACTAAATACCCATGGGGTGTAGAAATCGCATCTTGATACGCGGGTAACAAGTGTGGCAATTGAATTTGATTCGCCAATACTTTGATTTGTCCTTTATCTCTTGTGTTTTGAAATAAGATCATGTAATGTGCATTTAAACTTAATGTACGACTGGCTTTCGATTGTTGAAACATGTTTTGTGTAATGTAAATAACACTGGCATTACGATGATGACCTTTTCGTGTAAACCATAATTTAATTTTCTCTTCATCTTTATCCCCAAGCATATCATCAAATACAATTAAATGGGGAATGGAGGTATCCTCCACCAACTCCTCCTCATCCTCAGGAATACCCTGTAAGAATTGAATGTGGGGTTCTTGTTCTTGTAACTGAGCATAGGCTGTTTGCCATTCTTTGTAACACCATACGATACGCTCAGGTACCACTTGAAACAGATCCGATTTGTAAGTCAACATCTTTTTGACAAATTGTGTTTTACCAGATCCACTCGGACCTGAGATAAACATATTACTAGGATGCTTAAACAATAAACTGGACTCCATGACGTGACAATCACAACTAACATCAAGTGAATGAAACAAAAGTATTTTATTGACTTTTTTTTTTACTTTTTTTACATACAACAACAACAACAACAACTTTTTATGATCACTAAAATATACAACAGTGACATTAACAATAATTTTTTACATTTTGACATGTCAACTTTTTTTTGTGATCACTAAATATACAACATTGTTTGTTTTTTTGTTTTAGTTACACTAACAATAATTCTATATTATTACATGTCAACTTTTTTTGTGATCACTAAACATACAATAGTTACACTGACACACAGTTACAACACTGACAACAAAAGTCATGAAGTGGTGGAAGTATTTTCTCCGAAAATTCAAACACACATTCTGAATGTCCATATTCACTCAGAAAAGTGATGACTTCGTCCTTGTTCACTACATGGTTCATCCAATCCGTTTCACTAAAGTCTAGTGGCACTGTCTGTTTATAAAATGAATTCATCACATGAAGTCCATGTCTAAATTCTTCAAACAGTTCTGGTGTACTCAAACGTTGTCGAATCCATTCTACACTATGATGACCTTCAGGTATTTTCATACGAAAAGCAAAAATCAATGCTTTTCTTAACATGGTATGCTTCATAATATCAAACTGTTCCATTCTTGAATGGTTTGAATCACTTTCTTGTTATTCACCACGTACGTATTCCAATCGTCTCGATGGATAGCTTTCAAGTCTAAATGTGCATTGATCATCGCCTGATGAATCATCCGTTTAAATAGTTCAAACGTATGCGGATTCAGAATCCAGGCGTGAATGTCCTTGACCGTGTCAAGGTCATCTAGTACAATACTGAATAAAGTTTCTCTGTACAACTCAAAATCCAAAATGTAAAATAAACTCACATATCGGGGTCGTCTCGATGGTCTGTCCATAATGGAATATTCCCCGCATTCATAATAAGTCTAGGTACATCCGCATGAAGAGCATCAATAGTTTGTGTCACTACACGTAAATGATGTTTTTGTTTAAAGAACACAGCACGGTAGGATAGAATCGATCTGACCTCAGTGAAAGGGATCGGTTCCTTAAATAACAGGATACCGCGTAGTTTGTATTGGGAATACACTCGCCATCCAGGTTGAGATATCCCATTGTCTTCTTCAGCCATGCTAAACCATATGACATTGTCCGTAGGTTTAAATGCATTCGTTAATGCAGATATATCATTCAAAGTAGCATCGTGGATACAAAACACCCATCCAGTCGATATCATGCGATCCAATTTTTGTTGAATTAGATTAAACTTTCGTAGCATAGGTAATTTCTGACTGACAGTCAAATCCTGGCGTTCACTGACATCCTCTAATAGTCTATCTACCCGTCCAGGGTCCATACGTTGTAAACTATGAATAGCACCATGGGTCGCCCATGCATGTACTAACTCCATCTTCCATGGTTTAGTGTTAGCCTCTATCACATAACGATAGATTTTAAGTCTTAACTCTATAGGAAGTAACGGTATCCAATCCATACTTTTGTTTGTTTTTTCTTTCTGTTTTCTGTTTTGTATTTTTGTTTGTATTCGACCACTACTACGACTACGACAACGTCTGCACCATTATATATAAGAAACAACAAGGTCAAGGGTTTTTTTATCATACCAAAAAACAACAAGGTCAAGGTCAGTCATGCAGATATCCATAAGGAACAGTCATGTAATCGTCGACGATGATACGTTTGGTATACACAGAACGAAATGTTTTGATTTGTTTCTCACTGGTCACCTTTCTATCTCTATGGCGTTTAATCCTGGACGCATATTCAACTACGGTAGAATAATGTTCTCTGTCTTTCACACAGTCCACCATACTATTGAAATTCACTTGTTGAGTTGCATTATAGTCTAATGTAATGCCTTTCACTTTACACGCCTGATGTCGTTCTCCATTTTCAATGTATTCATAGCCATAGTTTTTTGGACCTAAAGCAACATATTTTACAATATGTCCATGAGGCACTTCATCCGTCCATTTTCCCAAACGACTGGAGACAATCGGTACATTGTATTCTTGAGGGTCATAAATGTACATACAACTGTCTGTGTCAAAATAGAGTACCCTTTTTCCCAGAGGTTCAAGCACTTTGTACAATTCTAATCGAGCATAAGCCGTCACAAAAGAAGCCACGACAGGATTAGAAGAAGAATGGGGATCAGCTCGATCCGATTCATCCGTGAAATTCATCAGTACGAATTCATCATGATCAAAACACTCGGCATATTTCACCGACTTTTTAGGATCATTCAGAATCTCATAGAAACGATCCAATTTATGGACATACTCCGTTTTCGGTAACAGGTTGGTTTGAGCATTTTTACCCCATAAACAATTCAACATGGTTTTGGCAAAAGCTCTTTTTCCTGGATTTTTTTTCACGTGTTCCAAGCGAATTCCCTCTGCTTCCAAATAATCTTGTTTAAATTTCAATTTATCTTCCTCTGTGTCCACGCCGGGAGGATACCCGCTGGCTTCTTGCTTCATTTTTAAGTATTTGTCAATGTATTGACGGTACACGTCGGTACTCCACTCATCCCAATGCCATATATGATATACTTTCAACACTTTATACCCTAAAGAAATGGCTTTCGCCAATTCTACATGGGTCCACGTTCCATACAATGCCCGTTCATACAGTGCATGTGTACAATAATCTAACTCCTCTTCCGCACAGGTACGACAGAGAGCAAATACCATTTTGTTATTACAGTGCATAGGTAAGACAGGCATCCATAAATCTTGCGGTGCAAGAACACGGCATTTAATCAATCCTTTGTATGTCTCAAGACGCTGTGAATCAATTTGCTCTTGACTCAAAATCACGGGATGGCCTAATGGATACTCTCTGTACTTGTTGACATAGGGATAGAGGGAACAAATGTCCACGTATTTGATCTCTTGGTCTTTTTCTACTTCATGATACAGCCGGACGGCATTGGTACGACCTCCAAACAAAGCATCCCTGGGTTGAATAGGGTCTTGACCCACATAAAATCGTTCTACTCTGGTCTTATACTCAGGGTCTTTTTGGCAACGTTGATCAAATTCACATTCCCACATGACCACTAATGGATACCCTTGTTCTTTCAAATTCTCAAGTCTTTTTTGTGTGTCTTCATAGGCGTGACGCATGCTTTTCAACGTATATGGATTGATGGTACCCCGGTTGGGAAAACAGGTAGGACACCCATGATACCAACATCCCATGAATTCATACACGGTGTCTGTCTCTTCACAATACCCATCCACATAATATGGTCCAATTTTAACTTCTCCGCCTCTGTGATTCAAGGCATGACGAATATGAATCCCTTCAGTTACAGCAGTCATTTGTAACCAACGTATGCTTTTCATGGAATACCGAGTTTTATTAGGATATCCTGCATCAGAAATCACGGCTAAACTATGAGGTGGCATGGAATTTTTCCGCCAGGCTTTATTACACACTTGGGCTAGCGTGGTCGCTTCCGTAAAGGGATCAATTTGATCACTGGCTAACAATTGTTGACGAAATTCACCGCAACCACGTCTTAAAATGTCCACATCCGATTTACAGTATTTTTCCATTTCTTTTTGAAAATCAAATTCATCACCTTTTTTCTCATGGTACCAAGTTAGAAATTGTTGACGTTGCTCTGGCTTCATACTGTCAGGTTTGTAAAAGTGTAGCGGTAAGTAAGGTCCCACATAATCCTGATAGTATAAGGTATTGGCATAAAATGGAAACCATCCTTTAGCTAACTCAGTCAGTCCAAATGTCTTAGGAAAAGCTGAGAGTGGCATACTTAGGAAACTGAGTGAGTCAATTAATCGTATTCCATGCACTCGTAGCAGAATGATTTTACTTCCATTCATAATCAGTTGTGGTTTAGCTGTCCCGTGGGTAACGACATATCTAAGAATAAACTGGGCATCGTAACCTTGAGCATTGTGAGCAATCACTGTAGATCCTCGATGGGTGGGATTGAATAGCCACGTGCAGAATTGTTCCAACGTGTTTTCTCCACGGAATACCATTTGTCTTGCTTCATTCACTTCTTCACAATACTCACATGGATCTTGCACTGACTTACACATACATTCACCGCAGGCGCGTTGCGCTACACAAAAGTTAGGTATATGTTCTCCAGAATCAAAACGACACTCAAAGTCAAAAAAGATGAAGGGGACTTCGGGTTGTCTGCCTTTTCTATCAGGTGGTACATACGTTGGAATGTAACACTCATGATCCGGTCCTACCATTTTTTCACAATACTTGCATTTCTTTTGTCCTGGGCAAATATGACTTCGTTTTGTTCCTACAACTTTTTGTCCACATTTTCTACAATTCCATACAGACTCACAGATGGTTTTACGTTGTTTTCCACTTTTCGTTTTGTGACGATCAAAACAGGTTTGACTTCGAAATACTCGATAACAATCAGGACATCGAATGGATTGTTCCACGGGGCATAGGGTGTGGGCATAACACTGGCAAATGTTTTTACATTGATGGGCTTCACGGTGATCATAACCCACATCACACCATTCACAATAATAACTCCGTCCAAGAAATCCTGCGATCGATATTATACTATCATAATGATTGTCATGATGAAAAATATGAATCACCCGACTTTTTTCAGTCATTGCTGGTGGTTTGAATAATAATTCATTTCCATAATGTTGTGGATGAATTTTAATGACATAGTTGGGATAGAGGTAATCTTGTAACTTGTTGTATTCTTCTATACCGCAAGCACGATCCGATGAAATATCCACTTGTTTTAATAAGGCTTCAGCTTCATGTTGTTGTAGATTTTTCTTAGACTGACGTATGAGATTCCATCGTTTTTTCCATTCCGGGGTTTGATTTTGATTCGCTTTACACATACCAACCACAATAGATCTAGCTAAACACATCGAGTCCTTACTATTGTCAATACACACCACACTTCTCTTTGATTTCACCATGTTGAGTACGTTTGCCGACTTGAATGTCTTTTTTCCCGAGCCTTGTGGCATAGCAATATGTGTAATTTCCATCTGTGCTTCTCCGTCATGAATTTTAAACTCACGGTTGCTCTGGCCCACTCGTTCAATTTCATCCAATACTACATCTCCATTGATACGAGATGCCACATCAAATGGAATATGAATTCCAAATTCCAAATGAGGATGCTGTATGGATACACGAACTCTATCATTGGATCTTACTTGACATGTCCTATAAAGTTGATTCATCATATCATGAAACAGCCGGTTTGTAAATTCAAACGACCGATCGTACGGTTGAAATGTCACATCATACACTCTAGACTGCATCTTGAATTTCCTTGATTTTCTTTCCATACGAGATTGTATTTGATAATACTCTCGTACATGCTCCAACATTGTTCGTTTGACTGGAGGCTCATGGCTGTCACTGTCGGTGTCTGACATGATTATGAATCCTATAGTCCTTCACACTCCTCTTTTAGATATGATGTTCAAGGTCAAGAGATCTATAAGGTTACATTCAAGGTCAATTATATAATACATTCAAGGTCAATTATATATTCAAGGTTACATTCAAGGTCGTATTCATAATATGGTTTCAAGGTTACCTTCAAGGTCGCATTCAAGGTCACTCACATCTTATAAAAGGGACTGCGCCACACCACTCTAGTCATTCTAGTCACTCACAATATGAGCTACAACGATCCAAGAATGGAAAAAGCTGACGATAATAATAGCATTTATCAGCAATCTTCTTTGATGTATTCATTAAAGAAAAAAATAAAAGAGTTAAACAATATAGTGGATCAACTTTGTGAGCAGAAACATGTCACATGGGATCATATACAATGTTATCGTTGTGGAAAGAAAGGACATTATGCGACTACGTGTTCAGAAAAAATAGGTAAAGATGAATGTTTTCATTGTCATGAAAACGGACATTTCGCAGCGAACTGTCCACAAAAGAATCCTCAAGTACCACCGCAAGGAATGAGTGATCAATTCATTGTGAAAACAGCCGACCAAATGGATCCACCGCAAAAGAAACGAAAATACAAAAAGAGAGAAGACAAAACGAAAATGGACGATATGAACATTTGATGTGTTGGAACATTTGATGTGTTGGACAGTGTTCTTGAATAGTTCTTAAATTGTGACAGTATTTGTAAGTTACTTTGTGATTTTTGTATTATTGTAAGTTATTTTGTTTTTGCTGATTGTAAGTGATTTTGTTGTAAAAATAAAAACAATGAAAAAACAAATAGTTTTTGTTATAGAGAGAGTAAAACTTATCTTAAATATATGGTGGCCCTAAAAAGGGCCGTTGAAATGTATTCAATATTTAGCTTCAGCTAAATACAAATAGCGCCAATAATTGGCGCGTAGCTCATCATCATAATAGATGGAGAGATCCGGATATAAATTCCCCATCTTGATAGGTACACTATCTTCCTCTACAAAGATTTCTTTAGGGGCACGTAAACAATTTCCCATGTTTTTGGATTGAATGTAGAACACACAGGCACATACGTTTATATACACAAAAAGTAGGTCAATCCGATAACTTTATAAAAAGTAGGTCAATCCGATTTTTTCTTTATATTAGAATTGAAGAAAACACAAAAAATGACGTGACGTCATTTAGCATGTTCTCACACAGGTTCGCGCTTGCCGTATAAAAAACCACTGTCACTCTCGAAATTCATTTCATCCTACTACAATGTCTAAGCGAACCCTTAATATCATTAAAGAAAAGTACGCCTCCTTAGGGCTCTACATAGAGCAGCTTGAAATACAGCTAGAAGAGCTGCGTCTTGAAGTGAAGACGTTGCGGGAGGAGAAGAAGAAGGGGTTTGCGGAGGAGGTGGTGGTGGCCAGCTCTGGGGAAGAAGACTGGGGGGATCACCCCCAGGAATCCACCCCAGCTGAAAACTGGGAGGAGGATAATGAACCTCCTTTCAGGTTGGCCTCCACCGCCACAGACAAAGACTTCCGCAAGTGGGACAAGTGGTGTCCCGCTTGTATGGGTAGATGTGGCCAACATCATTAGGTCACTCTACCCAAAAAAACGGCCCTTTTCAGGGCCACCATGTCATTTCGAAATTGACTTGTGCCAAATTGTCTTTTTTGTTTCTAAAAACAAAATCCCCCCACACAGTCTTCGCTGCATTAAAAATCAAATTCAAATTGAAAAAACAAAGTCCACAAAATCCTGCACAGTCTTCGCTGCATTAAAATATCAAAATTCAAATTCAAAATATAAAAAAAGTCACACTGCATTTTTTGTCTGTATAGTTTTTGTAGGTTGGTTATGATTTATTCTGTAAGCTGGCTGTGATCGTGTGTTTTTTTGGGCTCCAGCATTTTGGCTGTGATCGTGTATTTTTTTGTACGTTTTTGCTGTGATCATATGTATTCTGTAAGCTGGCTGTGATCGTGTGTTTTTGTATATCAGCATTTTTTGGCTGTGATCGTGTATTTTTTTGTAAGTTTTTGCTGTGATCATATGTATTCTGTAAGCTGGCTGTGATCGTGTGTTTTTGTATATCAGCATTTTTTGGCTGTGATCGTGTATTTTTTTGTAAGTTTTTTTGCTATGATTATGTTATTTTTACTAGCATTATTTGGCTGTGATTGTATGTATTCTGTAGGCTGGCTGTGATCGTGTGTTTTTGTATATCAGCATTTTTTGGCTGTGATCGTGTATTTTTTTGTACGTTTTGCTATGATTATGTTATTTTTTGACTCACAATTTTTACTGTGACTGTATATTTTTGTAGGTTGGCTATGATTGCGTTTATTCTGTAGGCTTACTATGATCCTTGGGTTTTTATTTTGTTGGTATTAGGATTAAAGAAACACAAAACAAACACAAAAACTAACACAAACACTAGCGAACAAAAAAATGACGTGACGTCATTTAACATGTTCTCACAAAGGTTCGCGCTCGCCGTATAAATTGTCAGGCGCAGAGCCATTATTTATTATTTAACATGGAGACATACAACATGCCATATGACATTCTGAAAGAAGCATTAGAGTCGTCTGAGTTGATAGGTCAAAATGCTGTTGGACCAGTGTATGGCACTAACCAGCCACAGTACAGTCAGCCACAGTACAGTCAACTCCAATACAATCAGCCACAGTACAGCCAGCCGAATCTACAGGGGAATGTGCAGCCAGTACAGTCCGTGGTGAATGGACAGACTCATGGACAGCCTAATCCACCGACTACAGAGATGGCTATGCTACAAGAACTCAAAGGAATCAGGGGAGAAATAAGACAGCTTAAGCAAGTCATGCAACTCCGTCGTGAAATCGAGTTAAAAACAGACAAACTGATTGTGCCTGTACAGTTTGTGACTGACAAATGGGATAGCGAAGAGCCCTCAAAAACAGAGGAGAAAAAAGACTCTAAAAAACGTAAACATGAGACCACGGAACCAAAGAAACCTGAGAAAAAGAAAACTGATCATGGTCGGGGTCATTATGGTAAAGTCATGAAGAAATAAGTCACTGATCAAACTGATCAAACCACCAACGGCCCTTTTCAGGGCCACCATGTCATTTCGAAATTGACTTGGGCCAAATTGTCTTGTGTTTCTTTTTTCTAAAAAACAAAATCCCACACCAAACAAATTGAAAATTCAAATTGAAAATAAGTCCTGCACACACATTCTTTATTTTGTTGAAAATTCAAATTCAAAAAAAAAACAAAATCCCCTAATTCAAAATATGTGTACCATAAAAAAAACAATTTCAAAACCTAATATTTCACAATTTCACCCCCTTATTTAACACATTTTGACCTCATTTTCCGAAAATTTGGTACCAGAGTATCGCCCATAGTGAGGGAAAAGTGGTACCATAAGTCAAAAAAATGAAAAACCATGGTACCAGGGTACCGCCGTATACTACTTGTGTACATGTGATTCGTGTACATTCAGTTCATATGTCTTTGCATGTAATTCATGCTTGTCAATGCCTGTCGCGGCAGGTCATACCTTTCCATGAAAATTTGACAATAATGTCGATTTTCCTCCACATGTGGAGAAGTTTCTGGCTCCTTGCGGAAGGGTAAGTTAGTGCTGGTTAGTAGTCCAGGACAGTCCAGGAAAACTAGTTAGGTGAACCGGTCACCGTATATAACTGAAAAATTGTTGAAAAAATCGGCGTTAAACCCCAGTGATATTAAGTCACATTAAACAAACTAACGGATTGTCAGAATTAAAAATGGAAGTAAATGGAAAAATCTGTTATAACTACACTACAAAATGAGGCTTTATCAAAATCTGAAACAATTCGTGCTACTCCATTGGTGGTCCTAATATTTATGTGTCGTTGTATCTTATCGCATTGTTTCTCAGTCAAATGTTAGCTTAAGGTGACAATTTGATGTTAATGAATTTATTCAAAAAAGAAATCTTATCTTTCATCGTCTGATAATGCATTACTATTGTACTGATTAATGTCTAATGTCCCGTAATGGACGAGTTTAATGACCCACTAAACACATACACCGGGAGGAGTAAGCAAATACTGACAATCCATATTCTAATATCAATTTTTTATTCCAAATCAAAGTGCACAATTAAACTAGACGAAAGATGATTATAAAAGTATTAGAGACACTTTAATAACAGAAACAGACGTGTCGCTCCCAAGAAGAGAAAAATGATGATGTACACTCTAGACTAAGAATGGATTATCATGGATGTTATGTGATTCAAAATACAGTGCAACCTCTCCAAAGCAACACCCTTTGGGAGACGCAAACTATGCCGTTGTTGAGAGGTTGCCGCTCTAGAGAGGTTAAATTAATAGTCAAAACGTTAAGTGGGGGCAAAAAGCATGCTGTTGTTGAAGGGAGGTTGTCGCTCAAGAGAGGGCTGCTCTGGAGAGGTTGCACTGTAGGTTATAAAATTTCATTGAAAAGAACGATAATTGGACTTATTTGTCTAGATCGTGCTTCGTCCATTACAATTACATAATTATTGCCTTGGAGAAAATAAGTTCTCCTCCAAATTTATTCAGAAATGTAGCAAAACCTTACTAGAGATTATCTGTTACAAGAGACCCTCTTTATGTAAAGTCTAAGTCTGTTCCGTAAATAAGCTTAGGCTCATATTTATTTTGAATCTAAACAATTATCCTCCCATTGATTGCGTAGACAAATAAAAAACTGACTGTTTTTACTTAGAGGTAAGTTGGTCGATTTTATCTATATATTTATACAAATAGGATAGCCTTTGATTGTGATATTACCCTTCGTTCGCTCATGTTTGTTTGTTTTTATGTGACTTATTGTCACTGGGGTTTCAGGCCGTTTTTCAATAATTTTTCAGTTATATACGGCGACCGGTTTACATAACCAGTTCTCCTGGACTGTATACTAACCAGTACTAACTTACTCTTCCACAAACAGTCGGCAACTCTCCTAGTATGGAGGAAAATCGGCATTCTTGTCAAATTTTCATAGAAGGATATGACTTGCCGCAACCGGGATTCGAACCCGGATCACCGGGTTACAAGTCCAGCGCACTAACCACTGGACCACGGTCGCGGCCTTCGTTTACTCATGATCGCTAAATTTAGTTCCATAAAACATTGTATGTGAATGGACTTATATTTAGCTCTCACACTGGTTTGAGAATTTATTCATATGAATAATAGCCTTTGGCTAATACAATTCCATAGTCCAATAGTCACAAACGGATTATCATCAAGTACAAAATCTGTCTATCTGCGGAATAATGATGGTGTTATTGCATCGTATCATACAAATCACGAGTATTATTCTGATGAGATTTGCATATCACTGAATGCTTTCATTTGACGTTTCTTATCAGTTAGATCCATGTATAAATATTCGTACATGGATCCTTTGATAGAATTATCTCACATACATCAGATACATGTCCAACCAGGCTAGAAAAATAGTCAAGTTTAAGGTTACTTGACCAAAAACAGGGTAGGTAGATCGCAAAACTTTTACTTCATGTTGGTTTTCTGAAACATATTCGTACTTTATACGAAGAGGTTACACTGTATTAAAATATCAATTATTCAGTTCAAATCAAAAGTGTCATTTGTGTTTGATATTGCGAAACTATCACAGTATCTGTCTGAGACATTGCTTCGGATCGGAAAACGTTAATTCTAAGAGAATTAAAATGTTGACCGGTCATTTCTGTACGAGTCTACCGCATACGGTCAATGTCATTCTTAACAGCATTAATGTCGGTGATTGGCAATGGAAAGAACTTTTTCTGAACATTGTGTCGTATCAAAGATTCGACAATAAAGGAATTGAACGAACCGGAACCCGCCATTTTTCTGAACCAAGAAATAATCAAGCTTACAATACGCCAGGGGGTTATAAGCATATTTATGAAGGTGCCATTAGGTGTTGTATTGTAAAGGCACACATGTATTTCCGGTACCAGGGTTCTAATGGGGTTCAAATCCCGGTCGCAGCAGGTCATACCCTTCTATGAAAATTTGACAAAAATGTCGATTTTCCTCCATATGTGGAGAAGTTGCCGGCTCCTTGTGAAAGGGTAAGTTAGTAAACTTGTTAGGTGAACTGACTGCCGTGTATAAAGAAAAAAGTAGCTGAAAATGTTGAACCCAGTGGAAAAAAGGCTCTAATGCTGTGAAATTGTAAACAAAATATTGTTTACTAAACCTATATGGTGTTACGATCCGTGTGTGTGATACATGGAGCGTATCATATTCGCACTTATTGTTTTGTTGTTTTATTTGCGGTACGTTGATTTGTGTTTATGGTGTTCCTGCGTGCTCGATACGAACACCTGGGGCCACTGTGTTTAATACTTAGAGAGTACCGTGTTTGAGGTCCGTTGATTGATTTTTTTGCGATACGTAAAGCGCCATGTTACTTATACTTGAGATTTCGTGCGATACTTTGAGCTGTTTGTGCGATACTTTGAATTGATTGTAATTACGATACGAGTGTGCGATACTTAGAGTGTGTCAAGAATGCTACGTGCTGCAGAATAAGTTTTTCACGTGAGTTTTTTTTCCTCTTGGGGTAAGTGTCGCTACCACAGCCATGGTCATTTGGCAACTTTTCAAACTTAGCGTTTAAGAAGATATCAGGCGTATACCTGAGTAGAACCACCAACCTTCTATAAGGTAACTGGACAGCTTCCTCACGAGTGAAATTTGTCTGATCCCTGATGGGGTTCAAACTCACAGCGGTGAGGTTTAGTAATTTCTCGTCAGACACCACAAACATATGACATCAGGCTCCCGCTCTTCCATGCGTGTAAAATTTTGAGTGTTTAATGCGTAAGATGGATGTATTACAGCACTGATATGGTGTCATTTATTCCACAGAAAGGACAATTGTTGGCTATGGATGAAAACGAACGTATGTTATAAAACATTTTATTGAGCATTTTTATTACAGTGAAAGATGAATTTGTTCATCAGATTCCAGACCAAAACGTCATCAAAACGTACTTAATAGCTCTGAAAATCACTGTCTGAAAATAGACGATAAAATTTTACGAGGTTCGAATTTCTCACAAAAGGTGATGGAAATTCGAAGCAAGCGACTATATTTAATCATATTGTTTTCGAGTGGGCGACCATCACATTAATTACTGGGTCTCAAAATTCAGTCGCAAAACAAAACAGAGCAATATAAGGTTCCTAAGCGGCCATTTCAAATTAAAAACCCTCTCATTTTCTGACAGGCTTTCAATATAAACTCTATATTTCATGTTCAAATCACTTTAATGTCATTTTCGAGAATTTGTCTCGAATTTTCGAACTTAGATTTTGCTGTTAGAAAATCTGGGATTGGCGCCAAAAAGTGTTGCTTAATAGGAAAGGAAATGGTTCACCCTTTCATTTTCCGACAGGCTTTCAATATAAACTCTATATTTCATGTTCAAATCACTTTAATGTCATGTTCGAGAATTTGTCTCGAATTTCGAACTTAGATTTTGCTGTTAGAAAATTTGGGATTGAAGCCAAAAAGTGTTGCTTGATAGGAAAGGAGATGATTCACTTGCTGTCCTTTAGTAACAGGTGTCCGTAAGCTCAGTTTAAAAGTATTATTTGTCAAAGCATAAGACATCTTCAAACAGTTAAGCGACGTTCAATTAAATGCTTAACGAATGAATAACACTCTTTATTTGGTAAAATTTAATATCAATATTGTTGTATGGAATTTTAAGCACATATGATTATGTTAAAAAGGAAAAGTGGAGTAAGACGAAGTAAGTACTTGTGAAAAAAATGTTCAAGACATAAACGAAATGTCGAAAACATTTATGAAAAACTAGATTTGAAATGATACAGTAACTTTTATGTTAATTGTGAAATGGTTGTTACAATTATGGACAATCATAATAAAGATGTATTTAATAAAATGTAATATTCCAAACTAAATCATAAGAAAAAGAATGTTTATATGAAATAATAATTTTCTTCGTGAAATAATAACTTTCTCTGAGTGAAATAATCATACCTTTCCCATATGAAATAACAACTTTCTCTTAGTGAAATAATAGTTTTTCTGTACGAAATAATAACTTTCTCTCATTGAAACAATATCTTTTCCATATGAAATAATACACTACAAGTCGTGAGATTTGAAACCTAGACTAGATATTCAAGATTGTTCTTTGAAATAAAAAACGTAAGCAAAAATAAATCAATATATATTTTACATATGAATCAGAGAAACTGGGCATGTTGTAAACACTCAATTGAACAACACAGAATCAGTGACGATGGATAAAAAACCTTCGAGGTTATAAAAGCCGAGGGACATACTTACTAAATGTTATTATGATTTTCAACTAATTCGGAGGAATATAATTAATAGACTCATGTATCGCGTATGTTCCAGAAAAATGTTAATTAAAATTTGCCGTAAGCTATTTAATCTAGCACACACTCCCATATCTGTCATTAGGAACACTGAAGTGTATTCAAATGGGGACATTTGGAGCTTGATTAATAATCGCTAGATAATATCTTCGTAGAAAAGTATTGAACATAATTGCAATAACTGTAGCCAAGGTATATTTAATATACTTGAAATTCTAGGAAAATGTGTTTTTTTAATATCTAGTCGTACAGCGTGTCCATACCACGTGACATTTTGTTAGTACGACAAGCAAGGTTTATCAACAAACTGTATCTTTTTTGCGAAAGTTTGTTCAGCAAAATACATTTTCCCGATCTCGGGCAAAAATTATTTATCTATCGAGAAAACACATTACATTGCCCTTGTAGTTAATACTTTTTGCCTTAGCCTCCGCTTTATTGGGTCATATTTGATAAAGAAATAATGAACTTACGTGAAGTTGAAGATTTTTAATCGAGCAGTTTGTTGACAAACTTTGCTTGCCGTATTACCAAAATATAAAGTCAAAGTCACGTGGTATGTGCGTACAGCATATAAAATTACATAATATAATGAATAAACTGTAATTGATTAGCAAACACTGAAATTGGAACAAGTCTATTCGAAACAGGTGGTTTAGAGTGTTATATTTTGGTAAATACATAAAAGAAATATATTTTCTAACTATAATTATATATAAGAGTTTTTCGCCGTTATATATTTACACTTGGAATATACTGGTTAACATTGTCTATTGCAAAACTTTATCTTCACTAATAAAGCCTGTTGGTTTCCATTGTGAATTTCTATGCTCTCGCTTTCGCCAATTTCATTGGCTACATTTGGTGTGACGTTTGCAGTGTCGGTGTTTGCGCGCCTCGTTCTCGTCGCCCTGTAAACAATTTTTGCCGAGGTTGGCGACGATTGCGTAAACATACCGCATGGTCTATACTGTTTGATTATCCTCCGGAATGCCATTTTAAATTTAGTTGATGAAAGACTGTAAATAACTGGGTTTCCCGCACTGTTAATGTACATCATTATACGGGCAAACCACGTTATATTGTAGTATGACTCAATTCCAAGCTCTTCAATATTCTTCCCTGGGGTGAATATTATCCATAAGCTAACAACACGAATTGGACACATCGACACAAAAAATAGTATAATTATTAAGATTAGGGTCCGAACAACTTGTTTCCGGGCCCGTAATGTGGATCTAGCATTTTTGTCATTACGAACAGTAAGAGATAAACTGTCGTTCAACAGTGTTTTAATAATTCTACAATACATAAATGTTAGAATGAAAAACGGCAAAATGAAGAAGCACACGATGTTGATGATGACGTACAATTTGTGCCACACCAAATGGACTTGCGTACGACAAACTTTCACATCCGAACCATCAAAGAACTTAGCATCTTCTAATGACGTGAACAGTAAGAATGGTGACGTGCAAATGAAAGCGAATATCCACAAACATATAATTACTTTCACTGTAACCGTCTCTGGGCTGCTTGATAAATTCCTGAACGGGTAAATGATGGAATAATATCTTTCAGTTGTCATGGAAATCATCGTTAATATCGACACGTGCAGCGTTCCATTCTCTAGAAGAGGAACTAATTTACCTGAAATATAAAATTAATAACAGTGATAATAATAATGAGCATTTGTAATCAATATTAATGATAAAAAAGGGGCGTCCGTCAAGAGGCTATAGTCTGACTAGTAATCACTCGCCCATCACCGCTGTGAGTTAGAATCCCATCAGGGAGCATTATATACGTGAGGAAGTTGTCCAGTTGGCTAACGGAAGGTCGGTGGTTCTACAATAGTGTACGCCTGGGATCAGCCTCGGCTGTTAAAACTGGAAAAGTCGCCAAATGATCCTGGCTGTTGATGGGAGGTTAAAAGACTCTGCTGAAAATAATCTTGATTGCAAGATTAAAAGATCTTATCTGTATCCGTTATTAAAAAAATGTCGCAAATGCGTTTGAAATCAATTGAAGCATGCGTTTATTTTCATAATATTTTAACATAACAGTCATAACGCGAAATCTATACAGAGATATTTTTGTAAGCTATCATTATTACGTCGGAAAGTGAATTTCGGAGTCCTTTTAACACCTTCCTTCGTGTTCTGCAGTGTATTATACTAATTAAAAATAGACTAGAGTTCTATGTTTGTCAATCAATTAATGGCATAAAATTTGTATAGCAGTGTAAACTCTCAAAAGCAGCACCCTTAGGTAGAAAGCAAAATTATGTCGTTGTTGAGAAGTTGTTGCTAAAGAGAGGTTAAATTAATACTTAAATCGTACAGTGAGAAAAAAAACATGCTGTTGTTTAAGGAAGATTGCTGCTCAAGAGAGGGCCGCTGTGGAGAAGTTGCACTATATATAACTAGTTGTATCAGTTCCCGATAATAGACAGGTTAACAGTAAAAACTATAACAATATTCGATAATAATATTCGCCGGTTTTTACCCAAACGCTCGATCCATAAGGCCATCCTAAGAATTGATGTTTTGCTGTTACGCGGTCGACTCATTTAAATAACAACTAAAACTGCTATTAGCGATTTTGGCAAAAATATTTTTCGTACCTTATTCCAGTTTTTCGTTTTCAGTAAAAAAATATAAGGTTGACGAAAAAAATGAAAACATGAAGAATGTCTACCAACTGCTAAAAGTTTGATTCGCGTAATCGCAAACTAACATTTTTTAAGGACGGTCCAATGTCTACAGTACTCAATAAATAGCCTCATTAACGGGGATAGAAATTAACCAGTCGTATATTTCATTTGTCATAAGTCGTTATGTTCCATTTACGCAGCTAAAAAAATATAGACACGTTCAAATAAAAAACTCACCAAGACCAAAACTGACAGCTAATTAACAAGAAATATATTTCAGGCGTCTAATAATGCTGCTATAATGCTGACAATATAATACGTATTGCCTCAGCAATTAACCAGATATTACTTAGATATTAACCAGATGCTGATCAGATATTAATCAGATATTCAGACACATATTAACACTAACTGTGGCGCTCGTGGATAGAAACACGCTGTTTTCGCACTAAGATATACATCTCTTTCATGTGGCCAAAACCAAACAATTACATACATTAACATCTTTGTATCAGCTTGAATAGGAGAAATTGTCAGTAAACGTTAACTAGAACAAGAGAAGTGTTTGCTCAGACCAGTTTTCGTACTGTTTATCTACACTGTTTGGGTAACTAGCATGCATAAAACTCTTCAGGTCATCCTTAAAAGATTGTTAGTTTATCGCTACACAACCAATTCAATATGAAAAATCCGCCAGACTACAATTTTTTTGATGATTTTGACATAAACTCCACATTCTTCATTTCAACACATAGTTTTCAGTATAAGTATATAACGCCAATAAAAATACCTAACAACCTACCCACTTTTAAAAGTTTGGGTCACATAACCACGAACCAACATTTTTTTAAGATTGGCCCTATGAACCAGATTTAATACTAGACATAAGTCTTTCATTGGCTGGAACTCACAAATAAATCTCTGGAGACACGTATTTAATGAACAATAAGTCTGAATGTCTCCGGGCCACGCCGTTTTAGATAGCTTTGTTCGATAAAATTGTATAAAAGTATGAAATATTGATACAGTTATTAATTATTTTGAGAAGAATCTTCAACAGGCACTTCATATTAGATATTAAACAGACTCTCTTCGTTACCCCTGCAGCGCCTTGTTTAACTTGTTGCTTAAGAATAACTCCGAAAATGTTGATAAGATCCAGATAATATACAGCTAACTGATATCCATACAAGAGTTGAACGATAGTTTTATTATATCAAACTTATAGCTCTACAGCTTTTAACTGATAACTATATAACATTTAACTGATGGTTATATAACATTTCACTGATAGCTATATAACATTTAACTCATAGCTCTACAACTTTTAACTGATAGCTCTATAACTTTTAATTGATAACTATATAACATTTAACTGAAGGTTATGTAACATTTAACTGATAACTATAACATTTAACTGATAACTATATAACACTTAACTGATGGTTATATAACATTTAACTGATGGTTATATGACATTTTACAGATGGTTATATAATATTTAACTGATAGCTATATAACATTTAACTGATAGCTCTACAACTTTTAACTGATAGCTATATAACATTTAACTGATGGTTATATAGCAACTTTTAGCTGTTTTCTATCCAACATTTGATTGATGGCTATTAAAACATTTAACAGATGGCTTTAAACATTTAAAAGAAGCGCCATCTATATTGATTTTTTCCTTGGAAATTCATAATGTATGAAGCCGAAAGAATCCACACAATATAAGTAACGCTATAAACTACGAAATCATTGCAATGAGATAGAAATGCTTACATCTCAACTTTTAGAGAAATGAAATTTATTATGACAATGGCATATTTTAGTTGCCCACGTAAATATGCAAATGATATTTAATGTTATCATTAAACATGTTCATAGTGTTATTTTAACATTAAAAGTAATTATTTATTCATGGCAGATCTAGGAAGAATATTTAAGACCTATAAACTATGCTTAAGTACGACTCTGTGGGTCTACTTTCATGAAACTATAATCATAAATTGTTGTTAACTTGAGCAATTTTTTTTTGTTTTTCCATAATGGTCATATTCCAGATATTTTGCATAAGGAACAAGCATTCTGTACAAATTAATGAACACAAAATGTAAATAAAACGTTAGAAACTTATGTTGGAATTATAGGGGAAAATTTCATACGTGCTGCAGACCAATTTACAGCCTTGCATTAAATGACCGGTCTTTGAGTAAAGCCTAACCGTTATCATGAGCGCAACAACAATTAACCAATCAATATCTCGAGATTTGGGAAGAGTTTCAGAGCTCAAAGCCGTGTTTTATAACCTTAAAGGGACCAGATTACAATTTTATGCGGTGTTTTTTTCTAAATCTGGAAATCTTTTAACCCAACCAGCTTTTCACAGAAGATGCAGTTAAAATGAACAAATTTTAAAGCATGGTGACCGTCGTATTTCACAAAAAGCGTAATTACACTGATTTTGCTCTTGAATTACTTCTAACACATACAAAAATGACGGTAATATGTTTTTATAGCTCAAAACTGATATTTGTTTTACAAACTTACACATAAATTCCCCCATGTACCATCGATCCTTTGTATAAATTTCCATGATTGCGATCGGTTGGCAGACAGTGAGGACCAAACAATCAGCGACACTCATTGAATACAGATAATAATTAGTCACAGTCCGCATTAGTGGTAATTTTATCATCACCAATATCACGAGCGCATTTCCAAAAATCCCGATACAAAAAATGAAAACATTAAACACGGTTACAAATATCATCGAATACATAGACACGTGCACGAACTCTTCAATAGGAGTCCTGTTGTTGTTAACATCCGGTATCGTAGAATTTTCTATCATTTTGGCTAAATTAAACACTTGCGTTAAAGGTTTATTGTCACTATTGGCGTTATTCGGATTCCTTCAGTTCTGTTTTTACATTCGGATTCCTTCAGCAATATTCTTTATATTCTTTTTTTTTCATCCGGATGCATTTTATGTACCATGTGATGTTAGCGTGTTTATAGCGCGGCGTCTTCGAGGTTTCTGTTTTAGACCAGTTATGACAAAACGTTCTAATACTTGGCTAACAGCGCGTGCAGTGGAAACGTCAATAATGTTCAACTGCATCGCTACATGACAAGGCAACAACATGATAAATCCTTATCAAGTTAATCACGGGGTTTAAAATGCCTCTCCCTGTTTTGCTGTTTGGTTGTTTGTTCAAACCCATTGTTTCATGTTTATCTAATATTCTCTACTCAAAATAACTATGATGGTATGAATACATTTATTATCATTACAGTGGAAACTCTCTAAACCGGTTCCTCTATAAACCGGTTTCCCCTCCAAATCGACAAAATGTTCTGGTCCCGGCTTCGTTTCTAAATGATTCAAAAATCCCCTCTAAAATGGCATCCCATCTGAACCGACCAAATGACCTGGTCCCGGGCTCGACCAGTTCAGAGGGGTTCCACTGTATTATTAATAAGCATGATATTAATGACATGACCACAAGTTAACTGATATACAGGAAAAAAGTAATGTTAAGATCACCTTTGGAACGAAGAAAAATGGTCTCAATATTCAGATGGTCTCATCATTTTAAAAAATGGAAAACATTACGTAAGGGTATAACAAATCAGGTTCGAACATAAGTAGTGGTATTAATGTGGAAGCCTTATTATCGTGGCCCCTAATATATAAGGGTTCTCTAAATGGGAGTTATAAGTAGTGATATTAATGAGGAAGCCTTATTATCGTGGCCCCTAATATATAAGGGCTCTCTAAATGGGAGTTTTAAGTAGTGATATTAATGAGGAAGCCTTATTATCGTGGCCCCTAATATATAAGGGATTTCTAAACGGGGTTGTACTGTATGAAATGACGGAAATAATCACGAGTTGTTACATGAGATGTTCTATATGCAGTGTCTGTTCATAGACTTAGGATTCAGAAATACAGTCAAACCTGTGAGCAAAGGCTACCCTTGGAAAAGACAAAATGTGGCCTTTATTGACAGGCGGCCTCTATTCAGAGGTCATTTTGTTTTTAACAATGACGGGTTTTTTTTCAAAGAATGACCATTATTCACAGGGTGGTCTTTATTCGGAGGTGATCTTAAACACATGTTTGACTGTAAATAATAAAGCACTTATTATTAAAACAGTACTAGGTTTCATCAAACAAATGTAATCAGTTTCAATTTCTCTGATAGACATAATCCTATAACAGAGATTATTTTGAACAAATTCCTGACATTGACATCTTTTTCTTCTTTTTGTGCCTTTTTTCAAACCCCATGTCTTAAAGTACTGAAGCTGTGCTGTAGCATTTTCCTCCAATCAGCCGAATCATTGAACGTTACGATTAAAACTTTAGATAGAAATGCATTCATAGTTTCAGAGCACGTTGTCAATGACTTTTGTTCTTTTTCACTGGGTTTAACGCCGTTTTTTAAATATTTTTTTTTTAGCTATATACGGTTCTATATACTAGCCAGTGCTTACTTACCCTTCCGCGAGGAACCGGTAACTTCTCCATGTATGAAGGAAAATCGGCATTTTTGTCAAATTTTCATAGAAGGGTATGACCTGCCGCAACCGGGATTTGAACCTGGAACACCGGGTTACATGTCCAGCGCACTAACCACTGGACCACGGTCGCGACCGACTTTTATCAAATTAGTATCACTGTTATGGATTTTGAGATAATTCGATTTCCTAAATAATTCATGTACTAACAAAAATTAAAAACACTTCAGAATTTCATATAGTCATAAACGCAATCGTACAAATTTTAGCGAGAAATTTTCGAAGCGGTTATTTTCGGGACATGTGTGAGCTTGGAATAACACAAAAGATATATAAATCAAGATTAAGGATTGTCTTTTGTCACGCAATAAGATTTATGTCTGTCAACGTGTAATTGAAGAGTGATGTATTTGCCAAAAGAAGATAAAACGAAAAAATCCACACACAAAAACAACAACACTGGATATTAAGGCTGCATCTTTTACCAAGAGAACCAGTCTTGACATTGGGGTGATCAAATTACCGAATTTGAATATCATAAAAAACATTGAAAACCTACCCAAAAATTATTGTTCAGTATAATAAGGTGGTCTTAATATCAAGGAGGCCAATGTGTTTGAGGTTTTACTGTACTGTTCTTAATGGCCATCATTTACATATCGCAACCAGTATAAGGAGCATCACAAAGAAGCCATGGCAACAAAAAAGCGTTCCCGCTTCATTAGATACAAAAAAAAAGAATTATAATCAGATACACAACCTGAGTCTGTGTGCCTTAGAAGCCTGTTATATGAAATTATAACTTTATTCACTGATAACAAAATATGGCATAACCCTAGACAGTATTATAAAAATGGGATCTAGAAGCTAATGGTTTCATAACTGTATCATGACAAAAAATCTAACTAAATGCTCATAAAATATATACAACTCACAAACAATTTAAGACAGATAATTCAAGTGATCAACTGTACAAACGAAATATTAACACCTTTATTTCAGTTCTAAACGTGGCCAATTATGGATTTATTGTGTTTATGCGTATTGATTCGAATGTTACGCGCCAACAAAACAACGATATAACGACAGGAAAACCTTTCTAGAAAAAAATAAAGATGTCAATAAAGCTACGCTTTTTCCGGTAATAAAAGTTGATAACGGTAGACAGGCGTTATGACCAATATGCTTTAACTCAGAATATACAAACAAACTGTTTACAACATTACTGAAGCCGCAAATTTAGAACATCTGTAAAAATGACTTTACCGGAAGTGATCTCTGTTGAGTGATAAATTAAATGCTAATGGTTGTCATGGAAACAGAACTATCGTCATGATAGCTAGATATCTTTAGCACAAGTTTGACTGTGTATATATAAACACCACTAGGTGATTCAGCTTAGGTTTTTCCTAGAAATCATGTTGTAAATATGTTCATTTTTAGCGTTGTCGGAGAATTAATATTGCTTCCAACTGTAGTCTGCTGATTATGCAGCTGTCCGTGTATTTCGGTTTAGGACCCATATGACGAAGATTAGGCACAAGAGTGAATACTCAGAAATATAACCAGTTCTGTTCTATTCAAAGCACGTAGGTAATATCCGGAATGATATTTGTCATCTGCTTATTGTCTTAGACAAAACATTATCGTTCACGGAACTTCTGAGTTTCAACAATTCAAATTAATGAAGATTTTTAAAATCCTCAAAAAAATCAAAGGTGTCAAAGGCCCCCAAACCCACCCAACACTCAGAAACATATAAATATGGGAAACAAGATATAATCTGCCCGAGGGATACAGTGTTGGGACAGTCTGCAGCAAAGACACAGGGGGTTAAAGATCTAGTTGTATGCTTTCACGTTCATACAAAAATAAAGACTTAAGTACAGCGCTTTTTAAAGATGAGCTTGTAGCATAGAGAAGTTCATCCGGTTTGCTTTTTTGGTGAAGGGTAAACTTGTTGAGATCTGACGAGGCTCTTTTTTCGTCGCATTTCAGCAATTTATCTCCAACCACTAATGTAAAAAATGTTGGAAAGTCTGATTTGTTGGCTGTTGTAATTGAAACGAGAGAGAAAGCAGACGACACTGGTTCTAACTGGGAAACTGTTACTGAATGGCGCGTAACTCTATTCAACCCTATTCAAGCCCAATGCAATACAATTGTACACAAGTTATTTAAATGCAAATGGTCAAATTGCTTTAAGTTCATTGGGAGTTATCAGCTTACCGACTAGATTGAACGACTGAATATTATTCTCTCATTCACGAATATCATTTAGAAATTATTTTCATCCTCCGGGGAATACATATGCTGCAAAATTTCATTACGCATCTCATTAACGGAGACATTAAAAGTCATCAAATATAAAGTATTTGAATTCCTTAGGAATATAAAAGGTAACTATTGTGTGAATTTAACAGGTGACTATTGTGTGGATATAACAGGTAACTATTGTGTGAATATAACAGGTGACTATTGTGTGAATATAACAGGTAACTATTGTGTGAACATAACAAGTAACTATTGTGTGAATACAACATGTAACTATTGTGTGAATACAACATGTAACTACTGTGTGGACATAACCGGTAACTATTGTGTGAATATAACAGGTAACTATTGTGTGGATATAACAGGTAATTATTGTGTGAATATAACAGGTAACTATTGTGTGGATACAACATGTAACTATTGTGTGGATATAACAGGTAACTATTGTGTGAATATAACAGGTAACTATTGTGTGGATATAACAGGTAACTATTGTGTGGATATAACAGGTAACTATTGTGTGGATATAACAGGTAACTATTGTGTGGATATAACAGGTAACTATTGTGTGGATATAACAGGTAACTATTGTGTGGACATAACCGGTAACTATTGTGGGAATACAACATGTAACTATTGTGGGAATATAACAGGTAACTGTTGTGTGAATATAACAGGTAACTATTGTGTGGATATATAACAGGTAAATATTGTGGATATATCCTGGTTTTACTGGATGATCAAACCTTTTTTTAGATTTTTAGTCAATCGGTTAAATCGTAGATACGAGTAATAGGGAAATTCACAAAAACAATTTCAACATTTTTATACAGAAAACCACTGATTAGTTTAGGAGCATTAAAAAAGATTATTATGAAATTTATCAAGTTTTGTTTGAATTAAGAATGAAAAAGGTGACTTGAAAAGGATTGTATTGGGTTCTCCCTTAGTCGCGATCGTAGTACAGTGGTTAGTGTGCTGGTCTTGTAACCCGGAGATCCGGGTTCGAATCCCGGTCGCAGCAGTTCATACCCTTCTATGAAAACTCTACAAAAATGTTTCTCTACAGATGTGGAGAAGTTACCGGCACCTTGTGGAAGGGTAAGTTAGTACTGGTTAGTATACAGTCCAGGAAAACTGGTAAGGTGAATCGGCCGCCGTATATAACTGAAAAAATGTTGAAAAACGGCGTTAAATCCCAGTGACAATAAGCCACATACAAACAAAAAGAACAAAATGTTCTCCTTAATAGTTGTCTGATAACTGGCGTATTTTTCACATCGTGCATGTGGTGAACATGTTGAAGACAGCATGTCAATGAGCTAATGAGAAACAACTTCAAAAGAGCGATAAACCATCTTTAAAACCATTATCAAATTCCTCAGGGTTCTGTCAATCTTTATACTTGAATAGAATTATTTCTGAATTTCGTGAAATTCGCATTAATGCCATATTCACGTACGTTCCAATTTTAACAACACATTTTTCGATATTAAATGAATGCTGCTCGTGTCTTTCGCTTTACTCATCTCTGAAAATCACTATTATGTGTAATTTTCGATTAATTTGTACTTTTCCAAGCCTAAAAAGGATAATTACGGTACTTTATTCGCACATATCTTTATTTTTGATCAGACAAAACGTTGTAATGTAACGTCTTGTGATACGTTCCGTGGTTGTGGTCTTGGATTGTATCACTCACTTGTTGCTAATCAAAGGCAAGGTAATGTTGCCTTTGACGGACTTAAAGTAAATCCCTACAGATAAGAAACCCCGTACTTCCTAAAATACTACCACACTCAACCCCCAACCTGAAACCAACCCAACACATATAACATGCCAAAAAATAGGGAACCAAACGCAGTCTGGTGATGTTATGTCATTCTGCTCGACAATGGTAATAGATAAAAAAAATACAAAGAATCGCCAAAACTTGCCTTAGCCAAAACCACCAACACAAAACATGTCAAACTTTGAAGATGAATGTGAACCAAACATCGATCCAGCACATAAGAACAACGTGACGATTTGCGTCATGGCGGATGATATGCACGTCAGCCATGAAAATAAAGTCATAAATGTGTGACAACTCACAAATTATACAACATTAACAGGCGCAGATCAGAAATGGAGATTATTGTGCAATAAATATGTACGTAAATACGCAAACAACATTTTTTCTATAAAAATAGCACTAAATATTATGACACCATAGTGTTGATGTAAATACAGCATGCATAACATGTTCTGTCATAACTGGTACTTGATTTGGTGTTGACAAACGAGTAACTTATTAATTAATCTCTGAGATGACACATTCAGTTTTGTACACATGTGTCTCCGTATTATCCCTGTTTTTTTCCTTCTTGGAATTTATATCTTAAAAATGTATGTACAAGTATATCATATTGCAGATTTTCTGAACTTAGTTTGGTGTATTTTGTACTATACGGTCTTTGCGACAGAAAGAAAGAAAGAAAGAAGGAAGGGAGAAAGAAAGAAAGAAAGACAGAAAGAAAGACAGAAATAAAATATGATCTGAAAAGAAATGGATCCACTATAATCCCCACATAGGTTTTTTTTACAATTTGCACGCTATATCTCTTGTGTGAATTTTTTTACATAATTGGCAATAAACGATGTTAAGTTCTGCTTTCAAATGTATATCATTAGAATGCACTTTATCTTCATTAGGTTCGAATAAAGATAAAACAGATTCTTAGAAAAAAATACACACGAAACGCTCCATTAATATCATCGTGTATAAATCTTTATATTTTTCTACTTTGTAACTTATTGCACCCAAACAAGTGCTATATACTTACAATCAGACAAGAGCTATTTCCATTCTTTCGTTCTATTTTCTTCCAATCAATACTTTAAAGAAAAAAGCTTCTCTTTTCAGACCATTCTGTTCATACTGTGTGTCTTTGAATCGTTCTTTTTATCATAGTTTTAATATATTTACGTCACCTGTGAATTTACCACAGACCGTTAGAAGGTGGTACCCTCCGCAAGATTGTGTTTTGTCCTCCAGTTTTCGAGTTAAAAATTAGTAAATCGTAGTGATTTGGTGGTAGTTCATTTTCATATTTATACCTAACCAACAAAACAAACATTAGTAAAAAGGGAATCAAAGCCTTATGATATGGTTTTAATGTTAAGATTTTCTGCTGGCAATCTGGAGTGTCACTTTAAGACCTTCTCTAAAACAGCCGAATACATAATTCACAGCTTTTACAATTATACGGAAGACATACTAGATAATCTATAACATTTACTTCGTCATAATTGTTCACAAATTTTGTTGAGAAGCGGTAGCAAAATCACTCTGTATTTGTGCGAATATTTATGCCTTAAAATGACGTCCAACAGTCTGGATTTTGCCGGAAGTCAATTCGGAGTTACGGTAATTTAATTCTTATTGAAGTGTTATAAAAAACCTCCTAAAGAAAACTATAAGATCGGGTGAAGAGTACTGTCTTGTATCGCTCGTGTAATCAATGGCACATTCCATTAAATCGTTTAAAATTGTTTCATCTGATCACACGAGTCTCTTGAATTAAAATCCCACAGGGCGTCGCTTGGATATTAACACCACTGGAATTAATCGTCCACTCAGCTCACATTCAAACAATAACAAATGGGAATGAGTAATATAATGTGTTGAATATTCTATCTAACCAGGGGCGGTCACCTGTGAATGAATATCATCATGCGAGTCACGTACTCACCCGAGCACACCATTATTGATATACTATTTGGTAGGCTTAATAAATTTAGACAAAAAGCTTATTCCTGAAAAAAAAAACAACAATTCTTACACCTTCCCAAATCCCATCAACTCGAAATCAACCCAATTATTACTGACATATATACAAAAAAATGGAAGACAGTCACCGTGGGGGGTACTCGCCGAATAACGATGGTTGAATCGCTCTACAAATTTCCCATCGTTGTCCCCTTGTAAACAAATACTATCTCACAAGCGATGATTATGACTGGGACAGCGGATATGAGAATACATTTTAAAACGACTGTTCAAAGTAATCGACGAAATCTTGAAAAACGTTCTTTTTATTTAGGATAGAGCGCAGCAAAAATATGGTTAATGCGTTAACACAGACACTCATGTTCCTTGAAGAAAATTGAATTTTTTCAAACGTACATCAGGAAAGTTCGAATTCTGAAGTCAGGCAACGTTTTAAGACATGTGTATTCCGAAACTCATAAATCAATGTCATAATTTTTTATAGAACATTTTCAGCTCGTAGTCGTGTGTGATATTACTTTGTTTCTATTTTAACCGTTTTTCATAAATTACGCAAGTTAAACTTCTTTTCATTCCCATTGTCAAAAACAACAACAACAAAAAAAAAACAATGTGACGGCTTAAAATCAAGAACATTTTCAATTTTAGCGTTGTCTCAATAAATACTGAAAGAAATACCAATGTCAAATTGTTAATTGCTTGAAAGCCTTTGTTAAAACAACGTCACTTAGATATTTTTTTCAATTAGGAATTGACTTCAGAAATAGAATCTAATTTTCCATGCTGTCAGCAAAAGGGTTTGTACTAAAAATGACAATTTTATGGTAGTTTAAATGAGGATAATGATATGATAATATAATTGATTACTTTTCAACATCAGAATCTGCACATACGACAAACTTTCTTAATAAGTTCATATCATGCAGCGGGTCCTTCTACATTTGTATTTTGCCACGAAAAACCACAGTATGTACAACAAACCGTTTCTTATCGGTATACTTAAGCCACTCTTCAAATAGATACCGAATGATGTGTTGATGCTAATTAATCATCCATTTGGAGAACAAGGCCATGTCTATGACAGCTCTATCTACTCGTCAGTTGAGTATTGTTCTGTATCCGACAGACTAAATCCATTATACGGTGTCATCCGCTCTTAAGCATAAAAATTGATAACAAAACATCTACTAGATCCATTAGTATCATACCGACTAAATATATACCTGATTGCAATTGCGGACACGAGTCTATTTACTTGGAGGGGAAGCCTAAAATGTATTCAATTTTAGTATTACATTAAAATTTCACCATATTTCCGAGTTTATGAGAACAATAGCACAATAAAACGATACTCTGTGGGTGTAGAGGGATTGAAATAATTTCCTCATAAACTTTCCAATACCCTTTCATACCGTTCGTCGATACAGTAAACGCTTTTAAATGATTGCTTAGTCAAATGACTGAATGGTTTTATTTTAGGAGTAAAAAGATTGCTTTCTCTTTGTTCTGGACACCATTCATATCTCATAATTACATTTCTTGTCTCTAAAGAGACTTAACTCCAAGCTGGCATTAGAAAGTCGTTAAATCAGGAACTAAGAAGATGGATTTAAAGTCATTCGTAAAATATCAACCTAGTTGATAATTTATTGGTATGAAAGGATAGTACACCTACAATTCAACAATTATGAATTTCTCACACTTGCAGTGCTTTGATGTCCATATACTTTTCTACGAATAATATGACCCTTTGTAGCGTTCTAATCTAAAACACAGCCTTAAAGTAACTGAAGAATCCCTGAAATACTTCTGTATGCTACTTTCAATTAAATGAAAATTGTCTTCAGTGTGAAAAAATAAAACAAAAATCTGAAGACTAGTCTCTTTAAAGGATGAACGAAACAATATTTCGGATACAGTAAAATTTGGATATAAATGTTGAATTATTTTTATCCGCAGGATTACTCTTTACCCGTGTTTTTCTGAAATACTTAATTAATTAATCACTAGAAGATAGTTTTCTTGCATAATCTGAAAATTCTACTAACTTGAACAACTCAAAGTCCTTCATTTCCGCAATCTATCAGCAATTAGGTAAAAAATAGCTTCCCCGCTACCCCGACCAACCCTATTTTTTGCCGCCGATCCTATGATTTTTTTGGGGTCAAATTACAGTTTTGAAAATAAAAATGATGTCAGTCATATTCTGGAATATAAAAATAATAAACCCCTACCTACCGACCTTATTTTCTCAGAGCCAGAAACGGAAACAAGCTTTTTTTGGCTTTAATTGACCCTGGTTACATTAATTCTACACAGTTAACATGAAGAATGTAGGCTTATAAGTTAATTTTAATGGGAGGCTAATATCAGATTGCAGTAAAACGGAAAAGTATTGTTGAAATGCAAACTTATATTGTCTGGCTCTCTTACAGCCAGTCAACAAAAACCTGAAATTAACATTATCGGTAAATTTTCGTCTTTGTTTTACGAAATCAATACATTTTTGTACAGAGTCAAATACAAATAAGATGTAAAGTTTCTAGGATTGTCAACCGATACTTGGTTACCGTGTCTGGGAATGAGCCTGAAGTCAATAAATTAATAAAATTCAACCTCATTTGTCTTCAAAGAATAATAAATTATGATTAAGCTTGATGGTGAACATGAGTTTCCTCAGTAACTTTTTTTGTCTTTTATGTAACGAACTAACGTTTTGCTATTTTTGTAAGAAATAATGGCTCTCAATAACAATTTTCAATGTCTTCCAAATGTTATCTTCTGTCCGTTCGCCTTTATCAATACTTAGTGTGCTGTGACTATGGACCACGGCTTTGTGAGCTCGAAAAGCGCCCGTGTTTTCTGTGACGATTTGGGTAAATCTGTTAATATCATTCGGTAGTTCTTAGATTTATCTGTACGACCCTTCTCCAAAACAATATCATTCACAGCAGAATAAAACGTTTGCTCATTTACCTTATCGGAACTTCAACGCCATATTTTGATTTTGAATTCCATAGCTTAAAGATTGGGAAAGATTGCTATTATCTTTAGAAATGTTCTAGAACTCTAAGATCCGACATAGTTTAAATTCATAACAATGTACATTATGACGGCAGAATAAACCTTATTTTCACACGGCTTTCAAACAAAACAACTTCCTATGTTGAACCATGATAGCACAGAACCAACAGAACATATATGTAACAGTACAGTAACATACAAATGCTAAACTAAATTCGAATGTTTATAAAAGTAATGCAACATAACTTTTGTTGTAAACATACTCCTTCTTTGGGATTAATTTCCATGGAGATCTGAATTAGAAGACAATGATTTATGAGGGAGGCAATTCCAACGATACTTCAACTGAAAACAATAAAACATGGGAAAATGAAAACGTTGGACGAGACTCTACAAGAAATTGTGAAGTTTAGTTTAACTTTTAGATTTATACAATATCGACAACTTCATACAGCTGGTTCCGTTGCGTATTTTTTACTTTTATATTCTGGATCAGCTGGTTCCATTGCGTATTTTTTACTTTAATATTCTGGATCAGCTGGTTCCATTGCGTATTGTTTACTTTTATATTCTGGATCAACTGGTTCCATTGCGTACTTTTTTACTTTTAGATTCTGGATCAACTGGTTCCATTGCGTATTTTTGACTTTTACATTCATTAAATTTTGATTACGGAATTTATGTTCGCATTAGAATTTATTGCAATGATTGGTCTCTGAGACCATAATAGGTTATAAATAACACGGTCGATATATTTCTAGGTTTTAACAATGACAGCCTCAGAAGGAGAAATATGTCTATGTATTTTTTTCTCATTTTGAGAAAATCGCATTTGAAGTTTTGAACTGCAAAAACTTTAAGCGAGTTACGGGTTTGTAGAATTGAGATTATCCATAATTATTTAGGATAGATGTACGAGCAGGTAAGTATGATCATTGTAAAGAGTTCATCGAGACAAAAAAAAATGATACCAAAATCTCAATATTGAGTTACGGGGTTGTAGAAACAAGCCGTCCATCCGTAAGCAATACAGATTTTCATAAGCGGGGGAGAAACCTAATTAATGTAATTAAGAAACATCACAAATTTATAAACATTCAGATGATAGAATAGATTGCTACATTAAGTTGCAATTTCAAAATTGTTAAAAGAGAGCAATTGTGTCATACCGTTCATTAAATACAAATTCAACCCTGCTTTCACGAATAGTGTTGATTTGTTATTGGACCTGTAAAATTCAGGCAATCAGCGTACTGCTTGGAATAACTAGCTTGTTTATGATCATTGATTTGAAGCTCTCTAAAAAAATAAAACTAAGTCACACAACGCACTCACATGAGCGAAAAGATTTTAATTAGAATCTACGGTTTTATGAAACATGTTATAAGACGAGAAAGCAAATAAACTAATTACCAGGGACTCAATTTATCACCGTGTTACGATATCTTAACCAAAGATTTGTCTTAAGACACTGAATTGACAATCAAAGTGTTTTATCACAATTTGTCGTTAGCTGCGGCGTTGTAAGTTGTCTTCATTTTTGTCGTAATTTTTCAGGCATCTCCGAGACTGCTGCACGCGTTGTACTGCTGCAGTGAGTTAAATTTTTATACCTTTATCATTTTATACCTTATACCCCTGAATACTTTATAATAACATATAATGGTCAAAATAATCCTTGTTATAACACCAAGCAAATTCATAAAAACAAATTACCATAAATTATGCTTTATCGTGAACGAAAATTCAACATATTTGAATTAATTATGCGAACATTAAATCAACTCTTACTTAACAGTTTTATCCCTCAGTTTGGTTTTTGTACAGCTGAAGACTGATTGTTTTTAATGACTCAATTAATAAAATATATTCAAAATATATTTTTGCAATTGTTAACCATCCCCTCAATAAACCCACGAATACAATTAAACGGATGGTGTAAACCCACCTGTTAACAGCAGTTTAAACAAAATGGCCGCAATACAAGTTCGAAAGTTCAGAACCTCACGATTGTTCAGTGTCTTATATTTCATTGACATAATTATCATAGTTCTAAAATCGAATAAAAATTTTGCTGCTTAAACCTAGACCAGTCTTACCTTAAGTTGAATAGAGTTTGCGGATTAAACACTTTAGTATAATTGTAGGAAACAAAACGATCAATAGCATAACATTCTACGGAAATATATACATGTATAGTGTGTGTATTATTCCATTTTCTAAGTAGGAACCTTCAGAAAAAGTCTCTAACGAGAGTGCCGGTCATTGAAGCTTTTCCTTATTGACATATTAACAAAATACAAACAGTGCGCGGAGCCGCGACCGTGGTCCAGGGATTAGTGCGCTGGACTTGTAACCTGAAGATCCGGGTTCGAATTGCGGTCGCGGCAGGTCATACCCTTCTATGAAAATTTGACAAAAATGTCGATCTCCCTCCATACGTGGAGAAGTTGCCGTTTCTTGTTAAAGGATGAATTAGTACTGGTTAGTATACAGTCCAGGAAAACTGGTTAGGTGAACCGGTCGCCGTATATAACTGAAAAATTGTTGAAAAACGGCGTTAAATTCTAGTGACAATAGGTCAGATAAAAACAAACAGTGGAAGGGGCAGTGACATTTGATAAAAACTATTGGATAATTCAATCATCTGGACTCTCGAACTTGTATTACGGCCATACAATTCATAAAACGTCCGCTAATGTACTCTGAAACTAAGAATTACAGTAATTAAATGTTAAATGAGCGTAAAACCTTTACGTTTAGCATATAGTGTAGATTATGTCCTTGCTCCAGGTGCATAAAATAACTGTTGTCACGAATGCATGGAATGAAATATTTAAAATATGGTATGAAATATTTAAAATATGGTATGAAATATTTAAAATAAGGAATGAAATATTTTAAATAGGGAATAAAAAATTTAAAATAGGGAATGAAATATTTAAAATAGGGAATGAAATATTCAAAATAATGCATGAAATATTTAAAATAGGGAATAAAAAATTTAAAATAGGGAATGAAATATTTAAAATATGGAATGAAATATTCAAAATAATGCATGAAATATTTAAAATAGGGAATGAAATATTTAAAATAGGGAATGAAATATTTGAAATATGGAATGAAATATTTAAAATAGGGAATGAAATATTTAAAAAAGAGAATGAAATATTTAAAATAGGGAATGAACTATTTGAAATGTGGAATGAAATATTTAAAATAGGGAATGAAATATTTAAAATAGGGAATGAAATATTTTAATGACTTATAAGTTTGCACAATAGCATCAGTGTAGTGGTTTTCAATGTTGACCATACCATATACGTAAATGACCTCAGCAATTACTAACTAGCAAAATAACGAGCGCATTATTATTGCTAATATACATTAATTATTTCTGTTATGAGTTTGGCAATCACTTGAAATGAGGAGTGTAAGTTGTAAATATGCTTTGAGATAATCTAAATCCAGATCAGAAAAAGGGAGCTAACTCAAGTTGGCTTGTAATATCTTCAGTCTATATTACTCTTTAAAGGGAAACGCGAAGATGTACGGTACAGTTTATATCGAGAAACATCATCTGTAGTATTCTTGATTTAGACACAATTTTAAATTTATTACTCTTAAAGAAACATTAGTTTGAAATTTTCTACTTAAAAACCTCGCGTTTTAAAATGTTTCAGACAATATTTTTTTTTAAAATAACAAACTTTGAGAGCATAAACGCGGGGATGGAAGCAGATAGACAGTAGCATTAATGATTCATTGCAGTTCGACCTTCCATTAATGTACAGTGCAACTTCTCCACAGCGGCCCTCTCTTGGGTAACAACCTCCCTTCAACAACAGCACGAATGTTTTCGCACTGCGCGATTTAACTATTAATTTAACCTCTCCAGAGCAACAGCCTCTCATCAACAACAACATAGTTTTGCTTCTCCAAAAGGGTGTTGCTTTGGAGAAGTTGCCCTGAATGCCATTGTATTTTATTTTGTATGACATTTAATTACGAATTCGAAACTTCTTTTATATTTATTCTAAGTGAATAAAGTCATTTTTAGCGATGAGGTAATAATTTAGGTCAATATCTAAAATAATAACGCCTCTCTATTAAGACCCGAACAGGATTAAAAACTCGATATTGATACAAAATTGGTCTCGTGACCATGTCGAATTATAGAAGAACATATTGGAAACCGGTCCGAAAATAAGCAGACATTATACTGAAGTGGTCTTAATATTAAAAAAGTGGTTTTGCTGTATTTCGTGCACACCAAATTGTATTCATAATCAATAATTGTACAATTTGTATGTTATTGATATTAAAGGCAACAAAGCCGAACATTCAATCAGAAAAGCGCATTTGAGATAATCCTATCTTGAGATATTCACGTCTGAATTAGATTCACTCGAAATCCATAACCAAAATAGCAGAACGATCATATATCCCGTATATTGGCAAAATTAAAACATTCAATTATTCTCATATCAAGTCAGTAATTTGTGGATCTAATCTGACACTCAGCTTTGAGAACCTTAATTCCAAAACATGCGATTACCGCATTTACATGGTAAAGTCTTGATTTAATAGTACACGGCATTAATGCAAATTTTGTTTACAATGCAAACTTGGTGTTTTTGGCATTAGGTTGTTTCGGTATGCCGGAATATCACGGCATGTTTTTAGAGCGGTACTCCTATCGTATCGCATGTGTGCTAAAAGGGTTTGAATGGTATTAGGACACGACATGCTTACGCGTATATCTCTCCAAGGCACTGTTATCTCACAAATGATAGAAACTTTAACCGACAGTTGATGTCTTACAATTTGAATTATCCAATTCTAGAAATATAATTAGCAAAATCAACAAACATAATTGACTGCTTACATTCCTTTATTGACTGAGGACCTTGTAGCGAGAATAAAACATATTCAATTACGTATTTCTAGGAGGAATAGCGTAAGAGACATAAAACATATGTCTTCAATTTTAAGCAATTCAATCATGTTGGGGACATAAACACAATTAGCGAGTAAAATGAAATAAAAACAACTGGTACGGTGTTACGACACAAAATACTAATAAAATAAAAAGTAAGAAGAATTCCCGCGGTTATGGTTAAACAATTATTATCTTGGTTCAATATTCTGTTATCTTCTTACAGAAATACTTAAAGTAGTCCTTATCACATCGATATTGTCACGACAGGGAAGTATTTGGTACGCAAAATATCAATTGTTCCGGTAGATATATCTGGTCAAACCCGTGTCTGCGGCCACTTCCGAATAAAGACTGTCCTGTGAATAAAGGCCATTCTTTGAAGCACCGTCACTAATTACTTAGATCAAACTGACCTCCGAATAAAGGCCATCTGTCAACAAAGGCCACATTTTGTGGCCTTTGTTTACAGGTTTGACTGTTATTCAGTTATTCTCATATCTGTTGAGCCTCTCTATTTTCTCTCATGACGTTGGTGGAGGCCGCGGGCGTGATGCAGTGGTTAGTGCGCTGGACTTGTAACCCGGGAATCCGGGTTCGAATTCCTGTCGCGGCAGGTCATACCCTTCTAAGAAAATTTGACAATAATGTCGATGTTCATCCATATGTGGAGAAGTTGCATACAGTGTGCAGTCCAGGAAAACTGGTTAGGTGAACCGGTCGCCGTATATAACTGAAAAATTGTTGAAAAATGGCGTTAAACCCCAGCGACAACAAGTCTCATAAAAACAAATAAACAAAAAAGACGTTGGCGTTGGACGTTTTTCTTCTTACTGTTATTTTATTTCGAAGTCTTAATCTTATCATGTTTCTTCCAATTGTTTATTTATTAATACGAATCCCACATTGGACCAGACAATTTCACGCGTGAGGAAGTTGTCCAGCACGCTTATGAAAAGTTGGTGATTCTACCCTGGCGTGCCCCTGAACTCTTCCTCCACCATACCAGCAGGGAAAATCGCCGAATGTAACCCACCATACAAAAAGGACAACATTTAAGTCGCTTTGACAACTTAAGATGGTAACGAAAATTCGTACGATTAATCGAAAATTCGAATAAAAAAATATTCGTGTATAGCACAAAAGAAATGGTAGTTTTAAGTCTTGCAACTATATTTTCATATTATGTACATCGACCAGGCCAATCATATCAAGTATTGTGTCTTGCTTAGTATATAACCATCCGTGTTGACAGTAAGTAGCCACAACAACAATGCCACGAATAATGTTTTTTATGCATGACTGAATGTTTAAATATTCTTTCTGAATGACGACCGAATACTAGTATTTGAATATTGATATTGGTACGCGCTGCTCTCCCTAGAATTAACTGAACATATACTCAACCATATCTCTAAAAATCCCCGGAACAAGTGGACTGAATCAGTGTTTTGTAGCACTCTAGATAATACAAACATTATCTATTCGTGAATTAGTGTCATAAACACTACGAATGTTTGTAACAATTGATTACCTTTCCTATAAAACTGACAAACGTGGTAATTATGTTCTGATGTTCTGGTGTTCTGTGACAAAGACAAGAATTTAAGGTAATTTATTGTGATACCAATTTATTGAATCCATCCAGCGGTTAATAGATCACAAACTCAAACAGCGTTGAATATTTTCAGAAACACAAAAAACCGCCATGTGAAGAATGCTTATACTAATCTTTACGGGTCACTCACAAATGGAATCAAATGTTTTAAATACAAAAAACTGTTATTGTACGTATTTTGTTTATCGTTAGGACCATTCCGCATGTTTGATCGAGATAATTATCTTCTATGTCAGGTTTACGATGCTCTGCTATCGTGCTAAGAGGCACTGTACAACACGATGTAGAAGGCATTGAAAGACATTAATCACTTTGATAAATAACTGTGGACGGTTTAATGATATAACGTTATGATTCCCCTTGAGTATATTTCCCTTTATTTAGAAAAGGGTCTTGCTACAGAAATTCACACGGCTTTGTTTTATTTCATATGTCTCTAATATGTAAAGACTTGTTTCAATTTGGATGCGTATTGGTTCGTTGTTTGATCGTTTAGGGCCATAATTAATGGGGCCTTTGACCCATCATTAAATGATAATTGGATGTTTTTGATATTTTGAGGGGGCATGGCTGTTCTAAATAGGACGAATATCTTGGACACAGGCACCTAATTGTCACTAAGAACATGTTCCGTTTGAACCCGTTCCTCGGAGACCTTAGCCTCTCCCTGTTGAATAAAGGAGAATAAAGATCGGAATCAATTTATCAGGACTTTTGTTTCCCTCCTTTGATAAAGATAATATCAATAATATCAGAACAAAAAAGCTTTTCCCATAAAATTAAAACCAGGTTAAGTACATGAAAATGAAGAAATTACAAATACAGTAAAACTTCGTTGTCTCGTAGAGGAGTCATCGGAACAGACAAAATGTTCGAGATAAACGTAGCGCTCGTAATATTGAGGTATTTGTTTGTTGGTTGAAAATTATGCAAAACAACCAAACACTTGGCAGGGTTTTAAAAACTCCTCGAGATAAGTCGGGTGCTCGTGATATCGTTGCTCGTAATAATGAAGTTTCACTGTATTAGTGTACTAAAAATAGGACACAAAATACGGGGCCGATCTGATAAAGAATAGGATAAATTATATAATCATGATAAAAAAACAATGACCGAAGATGGGTTGCAAGAATTATCTATCCTTGGAATACGTTCAATTTATTTACTTTCTACGAAAACACATATTCGATCTATAAAAATGTCCAAACGACAGATTGGAAAAGTAGACTAGACAATGGTCCTGTCTGGATAGCAATGTTTAACAACGAGATAGATCAATTCTTTTTATTTGCTTCAGTAGAAACAAAGACAGGGACAGAAGCTGTCCCGATGACGTGTGATTATAACTCAATAAATTATCTTGAATTTTACACGAAGTCGGAAGTGCGAGCGACAGTACAGAAATAAACCACCTACACACGGATTTCCGCAAAAACGTTTTACTTAAGTCGGTAATTGAAATTACAGCGAATTATATTCCCTCGTTTCGCTCCCTTTTTGCAAGTTTCCGTTCTTGATTATTTTTATATTTATTGTTTATCTCGAGTTACGTTGTTTTAGATTAAAGCAGTCTGAATTTTCATACTATACAGATCAAACTGCGCAAATATTTTGCTCGTTCTGTCCCTTTTAAATTCATCGCGTGTCGGCTTGTCCTTCCGGCGACGAACAAATTTATGACGTCATGTTCTATAAATAGAATCGTAGTTTGGCTTGTCGTTCCGCCGACAAAACTGTGACGTCATGTTCTATGAATAGAATGGAGAACTTTGAGAAATATTTGTAATAATTGTAGTCAAATTAGATTTGTATTCAGGAGATAGTTGTCATAAAACTAGAAATCAATCTTCATCGTACTTACTGATACATCGTAAATCAGCAACAAGTTCATCTAATTCAACTCTAGCCTGTTTATGGATGTCTTCAATTTTGTGTAATCAGCCGATTATAATTCGTTACACATCATTCGTCACTCTTTTATGTATCAAATTTACATTTACGATTGTAATGTACGGACTAAAATTATTTAAAATTTGAACTATGTAGGCTGTAACATGTTTCCAACAGCATATTTATTGAACCTATAATGTGCTTGGCATAAGAAGATTCAATCGTCAAATTTCATTAATTTCAGTTCCGTTTGAAAACTTAATAAGATCTTATTTTGTCGTAGGTTTAACATTATCAAGCAGATTACGGTAAATGTGTGCATCATCTTGGTTTTGAATCAGTGATCTGCGTTCTTTGAACGGATTTATCTGGTTAGAAGTTTCCTATTCAACAAGGTAAAGAAAATAATAAGCCTATCAAATACGTGCAGTTATCCGTTCGTTCGTTCGTTCGTTTTATGTGACATTGTCACTGGGTTTAACGCCGTTTTTCAACAGTTTATCAGTTATATTCAATTCACCAAATCAGTTTTCCTGAACTGTACACTAACCAGTACTAACTTAACCTTCCAGGTAACTTCTCTACATATGGAGGAAAACCGACATTTTTGTCAAAATTTCATAGAAGGTTATTACTTGAGATTTGAACCCGAGTCGCCGGGTTACAAGTCCAGCGCATAGTTACAGAGCTTGACGAACTTCAACATTTGCTCGAAAACATACACAATGCTATTAAACTATTTTTGTCTGTTGGATTAAAATGGCGTCAAACATCAGGGTAAAATTAATTGTCAAAATTAGCCGTAGTTGATCATCTAGTGGATTTTGAAATTTCTTTAGAAGCAACCAATCGCATGAAGTCTTATAACAAATACAGTAAAAAATCGATATTGAAACCCGAAAAAACCTGTCGTAATAATATACTGGCCTTATAATCAAGTTGAATTATACGGGAGTTATTAAAAGCCAGTCCGAAAATCAGTGGTCGTTATAACAAGGTGGTCGTAATATTGAGGTAGTAGCCATGTGAGGTTTTACTGTATGTGTAAAATATTTAGTAGTTTGTATTGGCTCTGGGGCCATTTACGATCATATTTTCATCTTTGATTAATGAACAGTAATCAGTACTCATGGGTTTTCTATCGGACCTGCTCATCCTACACATTCTGTAAATCATGCTGGTTAATTTGTCAGCATAATTTGCGAGTCAAAGGCTTTAGAACAAAGACATTGGGCCTGACTACTACATAAACATGCTCGTTAAAGTAATAGATAGACCAAGAACCCCATTTATGATCCCTTTTGTCTCATTTTGCGTAGATATGCATATTAAATTTAATTCGAAATAAACGAAATTGCGGATGAAATATTGGAGGTACGTTGCTTTATCATGAATCTGGGACCTTCCGTTCAATATTATCTGTACGAGAATGTCATTATATTACAATTGTCTACAGATTTCCCGTATTGGATTGGTGATCTGACTATTAGACTAGAACATTAGTTGAAATATCGGTAACCTTAAATCTTAATTTCACTTTTCTCACGGGGAGGGGTTCAACCGTGTGTTTTAACGTCATCCCCTGTGCAATTCTATCGTACGGGAGCCTCTGTCTTTAAAGAGACTAGACTCAAGATTTTTTTTTTCAATCTAACTTTTTTCAATGGGTTAAATGTCGTTTTTTCAACAATTTATATATTAGTTATATATGGCGGCCAGATCATCTAACCAGTTTTCCTGGACTGTATACTAACCAGTACTACAAACTTACCATTCCATAAGGAGCGGGCAACTTCTCCACATATGGAGGAAAATCGACAATTTATCAAATTTCCATAGAAATTAATTCCCTCAAACTCTGCCTGTAATTACAGTGGTCAGGGATAAAACGCTCCAAAAATTTATTTCCTCAGAGTCTGGACCAACTGTTAACTGGGTTCGGGGTTATAAAACTTGAGATCGGTTTCCGAGCTCAAATCTCATATCTTGTCTTTTAATGATTCAAAGTTAATTATAATCAGACAATAATAATAATATTGATACATTATCCTGACAACATAATTTTCAAAAGGAGTTGAAATTCTCTAGTACTGACATGACCATGAATACGGCAGTATGAATATTTTGTAGCAGTCTCAATAATAATGTTTTCAATACAAAAAATAAAAAAAGTTTAACTAGAAATATTCGTACAAAATATTCACACTTTCTAAAATGTTGTTAAGATTCATATGTTTGATAAAATGAAACGAATGATAAATTGCAAATTTGAAAAAAGTGACACTGATAAATTGACACCCGGGATTTATATTTCAGAATCAAAGCTCAGGAGAAGACGTTAACACACTTATATATAACTGAAATTGTTCAAGGGATCATTTCATGTAGTTGATAGTTTATCAATATGAAAATATATAATTACCATAAAATGAATGACGTGTTAAGATTTAGAATAAAGTACAGAGGAATTCGTTAACCCGTACCCGACTAATCCGGAAATCCCCGTAATCAGGTCTGATTTGTATGTACATATTTTTATCCTAAGTGAATTGTTGAAAAACTTGTTACGTTTTGTCTGAAGTGTTGACAATGTTTTTTAATGTCCATATTGTTTTACATCGTGTGTATTGTTCTAAATTTTATGGTTGTTTCCCTTAAGTGTGCGCTGGTTGTTTTAATTTTATGACACTGTTACCGCATACTTCCCAGGAGACCTATATTCTTTCTGCTGTACTTAATATCGTATCAAATATGAAGCAAAGTGTCCATCAGAGACAAAAACTGATACCTAAAAATGGTATAAAACGATAAAGTCGCCAGAAATTTGACGAACACAAAATGAAGACACAAAACAAACGCATTCAACAAACAATAGTTGAAAAAAAACCACTAAAATAAGTGAGAGTATCGCACCTGATCCTATATGGTTCAATACGTTGATCTTATCAATTTAAATAATTACGATCAAGCTTCTGAGAACGTGCCGGTATAAAACCTGTTGTGATGTGTGAAGCATTACAAGTATAACTAATTAATTATTTTAGTGTTTTAATGATGAAAACAGGAAACTGAAGGGTAATATGACTAACAATAAAGATAAATATCATTCAAACAAATTGGTTTACTGAGTTTTACTGCTTTAATTAGGTAGAAATCACAAAGGATGATACAGGATGATAATGTCATTGTTGGTACTTCTCTCATTGATGAACTGGCAATATACACTAATTGCTGACATCTTATAACCTATGATGAAATCAGTCGATCAACAAATACATGAAACGTTTGTTTCCTTCCTAAAAGGTTAGATTACTTGATTGATTACTTGTTTGATTACTTGTTTGATTACTTGTTTTGTCATTTGCTTGATTACTTGATTGGTTACTTGTTTTATCGATTGATTGGTTGATTGATTACTTGTTTTATCATTTGCTTGATTACTTTCTTGTTGTATGCTCACATGTTTGTTTTGATTACTTGTTTCTTTGTTTCCTGCGTGGTTACTTGCTTGATTTATTACTTACTGTACTATTACAGATTTTTTGGATGACTTGTTTGCTAACTTGTTTTTTTTAAATTACTTGTTTTCTTTTCTGGTTGCACTTCCATTTGTCTACTTATATCATAAATAACATGAAATGGAGTATTTTGAAAATCAGAAATATGAATCAGAATAATGTGTTCAGGGGATTTGTGTAATATTTTTTCATAATACAGTAACTGCTGCTTCAGTTTTATAATAAGTTTTTACAGGGATTATCTCAAGATGAATTATGAATAAAGATCATTGATAGACGGTATGATGTGTTAACTGACATCAGTAGACACTTCCGTATGGTCTATAAGTTACATTGGCGGATCCTGTATACTTAAATGGCATCTTTTTTATTATAACAGTATTTTGTTAGTAACAAAATTCCGTTGACTCCCCCTTTCTTTGTCCGTCCGTCCGTCCGTCCATCTGTCCGTCCGTCCGTCTGTGTCTGTCTGTCTCTCCGTCCGTCTGTCCGTCCATCTCTCTCTCTCTTGATATACATATTTCCCTTTTGCACACGAACTCCTATATCCCTATGTTAAGGTCGTCTTACAATCTTATAAGAGAAAGCCCTATGTTAACTTGTCCGCTCAAGGAGAAGAATTCTATGAGACTTTGTCTTTCGTTCTAATCCTTTCCGTATAAATGTATCGTTTTATTATGTACCCGTAAATGTTTGAAGACTAGAATATCTTTTTAAACTAACAGTAAAGGTACATTGGGTACTTATTGGTCGGGCTATATTACGTCCAACAGATGAAGAAAATACATGTTTTATCATAAAAGACTAAACGGCGTGTGTATTTTCACATATGTGTATATGAATCAGTTCACTATTTAAATTGGCTACTCAATAAAAAACAACATATTCCATCAGAAAATTTCTCAAACAAGAAATCCTCTGTATGACCCAGAAAACAAACGACAAATCTCGCGTCAATAAGAAAAGAACAATTCGCACAAAAAAGACAGAAATTAGTATTCCCAGAAAAATTATAAATAAAAATAAGCAAATTATACACAATACGCACGTACCACCATCGTGTTAAATATTGATAAGAAAAGGATTCATAGAAAAAAAAAAACTTACAAAAATTCCCAATTACTAAAAAAAATACTACCTTCCTCCCCCCCGTCCCGGAACCTACCAAGCACATAAGACCACACAAAAGCGCAGGACAAAACACAGTCACCAACAAAGCTGGCGAGCATCAACACACACACACACCCATTACGCGCACGCGCGCGCACAATCACCAACTTAAAAAAACAGAACATCCACAAATCCCAAAAAATCCATTCAGTTTACTCTGTCTTCACACAGCGGAACAGTTCATGAAGTAAACATAGACTCGCTGTGATTTTATACCCGTACAAACGTTGTGTCTTTAACAGAAACTCATTAAACAAAACAAATCTGTAAAAAATCCTCATACCGCTGCTGTGACTACAAGAAAAACATAAAAGTAAGTCACACACCATATTTTCGATTGACGGAAGTGGCGACCTCCAGCGTGGGTCTCGGCATTCCTTCTGAAATGCGTGCGGCACGCGTTTTTCGAGAACTTCGCTCTTGTTGGAGTGCGCCAAGTTTAACAACATTTTTTGATAAGTTTATATTAAAAAAAATGCCTGCATGGGTATAAAATCACGGAAACCGAGTGCCTATGAAGTAAATAATGTATACATGAGGTTTAAAGTCATTAGATGTTCTGGTATTTTTGTATATCATCCCAGATTGACACCAAATTCTGTAGAAGAACAGCATCAATCGAATACAAGATATTTTACTATACATTCACTATCTATTGTAAAATACAGACAAATCAATAAATAAAATTACGACAACAGAGGACTTCCATCCTTACAAACACAAGATCTCCATTCACTGACTTATTTGGGCAATTTGCATATCTTACACATGAATGCGCACTAAAACGTAACCGTTGTTGTTATGGTAACGGCATTTATATTAACCAATAATTAGCTAATTACCAATTATTGTCATCAATCCTAATATTTGAAAAAAGTACTAAGATAGAAATAGCGTAAAATGAATCGTGCTAGGTTTAAATACGGGAAAGTGAAATACGGTAATTGGACTTAGTACAAGTGAAAAGAGATCTACTCCGCTTTCTAAAATTGCATTAAAACATGTTATTTTCCTAATATCTTACGTGCTTAATCATGCTCGCTTCACATCGCGCATGAACATGATATCTTAGATCATTCTTCATTTTAACGATGACAGATTGTGGGTTAGTGTTAATATTCATTTGTGTCAGAAAGATATCTTTCCGTGGAATGACGCAATGCATCTTACGGAACAAGCAGAAATATTTCTATTGCATAACTGTATCACCCGTCTCCGGTTCCCATATTATCCAGGGAAATTGGTAAACGAATGTTTGTGAGGGAATCTGTTGTATTTTCTTTGTTAGCAATAAGTTTACCAGACTTCAAGCCTGGAAGCGAGAGAGGGAGTGAGCAAACAAGTCAACATGTAATCAATCAATAAATCAATCAAGCAAACAAAAAAAAAAGTTCACACTTAATCAATCAATTTAGCAGTCAGACAGACAAGTAAAAAAAAAAACAATCAACCGACATACAAACAAGAAATCAATTCACCGGACAAGCAAATAAACAAACATTAAAACACAAATGAAAAGTAAAAAAGCATCCAGAAATCTTAAAAATATTTTTCGGCTTGTGCCACTTCAGAATGATAGAGGTAGTCGTACTTATGTCCAGCAGTTTGGTATCAAAACTGCTTGTTTATTTTCAATTACAGCTTTCTACATTCTAATAATCTGTCTGGAGTTTGTTTATTGTTAATTTATCTTAATCCCCAGTACAGAATTATTGTTGGTATTAATGTCAGTTGTGGATGCAACGATACTTCTTATTACCAATTGTTTCGTTTTGCCTCGTAAATCCGTTCTTACAGTGTGAAACATTGTTTTTGCGTAATTACCCGAATTTTAGTAATTATTCTATTGTTGACAAAACTGGTGTTAAATCATAAACACTGTAAAAAACCTCGAAGTTAGACTAATATCAACAAATACGCAAGAGACATTAAAATAGTTCCAAAGTACGTTTATTGTAATTGGTTATTTAAATCACGTTCACAATGTAGCTTGTTTGACATGTTATAAATTTAAAGTCACTATCTTGACAAGCTTGAAAATACTAATTACAACATTTACTAAATCTGGCTAAATATCATATGACTTTTATATTAGAGATACGACATAAAATCTTACAATAAAATGTTCATTAATTTGATTTAGTGTCCCCACCACCCGTTAAAAAATAACTAGTTACATAAATGTCTCAATAGAGCACTTCAGCGAAAATGTACTCCCGTCATTTCGTTTATTTCTTATAGACAGTTCCTCTTTGACAAGTAAGCAGTTTCATTATGTTTCTAGACTTTATTTTGACAAGTCCTTACGGGAATCATTAAACTTAGAATTGTTTTCAGACAAACTGTATAGGAGAAAACCCCTTAACAAACATTTTTCACGACAATATACGCCAGTATGTAGATGGTACAGTGAAACCTCGATAATGAGACCACCTTCGGGACCCGAAAAAACGGTCATATTAATGAGGTGGTCTCATTATCAAGGTAAATTATAGAGGGGTTATTGAAAGCCGGTCCAAACATAGGTGGTCGTTATAAAAAGGTGGTTTTAATATCAAGGTGGTCGCTATTTGAGGTTTTACTGTACTTCAACTGTAAGGACCGGACAGAATAGGAAGACGTAAGCTAAACGATATCGTCATCACACATTCCATGCATCCTAGTATCCAAAGCACTAATATCAACTCTATGACAGAAATAGATGAACTCCAACGCACAAATAAATGTCTTAAAAACGTTACTTTAGTTTAGATAATCTTACACTAATACAGATATTAGAAGGCATTCGTGACAAAGTAAACCTGACATTAGGGAGAGATTTCCTGTCATCATTTGATGAATCTTTTGAAATGGCAAAGATGGAAGCTGTAATCGCTCACTTGTTTTACAATTAGCCGCAAGTTGCCACAAAGTGAAAGCTTTCTTTCAGTCTCTGGAGACATTATTGACGTTTTAAATATTTTTACAATGTAAGATCCTACCAAATTTCAGATATAGAAATAAATTGAATAAGTAGAAAACTTCAATTCTTGAAGTATAAATACAGCATGCAAACTTACAACACCATGGCGGCATATTTCTGCATACACGTGGCGAGTTAATTTTCCCGAAAGCTTTCTAAGTTTTCTTGAAAAAATGTTGTATTTTCTTGAAAATATTTTATCGTCCACTTAATAAGTACGTTTACTATCCGCTGAAGAGATCTCATCACTAAAAGTCATTGAATTTTCTTGAAACTGTCTTTTGTTTTTTTCCATAAAATGTAGTAGATTCACGTGAATTCTGATTATCTTTTGCACCATACAACACGTCAAATAAAATGTAAACGATTTATACACCCAAGACTTCCAGATTCCTAAATTATAAAAAAATATCACTTTGGTAATTAATATATATACATGTACATTAATGTTTATAGGATATATACTGTGTATAAGTTGTTTAATTTCATTAATGCAATCAAAATTAGAAGGAATTGATTTATGCATGAATTTCAGAGTCTGATTAACCAGTAAATTAACTATGTATTCTTGAATAAACGAATGAGACCAATTTCTACTGAGTTTATTTTGATTTACCTCCCGTTCACTTATCAGATATAAGCTACATGCTCCAGTAATACCGTACTTCTTCCCTCTTCGTGAAAATCACATGCCACATACTTGTCTTAGCACATTCCGCGTACATTTATTCGTTGGATTTAATGCAAACAATCTATCAATAACATTTCGGTATCACTTAGGGAGTGCTTTTCTTCTGTCAAAGTCAATTAGCTCTTGAACTCCGAGCATATTATCAACTCTTTCAGGTAAAAGGTTTTGTCAGGCGTTAATCCATTAGTTTAGTGGATTGAGAAAAAAACATTAACAAGGTCAGGAGTCAAGTAAGATAACTCACAAATAAGATGACCTTGACTCAAAATTTCTGCCGGGCGCGATACGAATGGATCAGGGACCACTTTGGCTGGACTAGGGAGAATAGAATTGGCGATCCGTCCTGTACACCGACGAGTCTAGGTATTATCTAGATTATACTGAAAGGCAAGCCTATGTGTGGAGGCGACCGGGAGAGCGCTTCCAATCAGCTAACATTGCCGAACACGACCGTTATTGTGGAGGCTTAGAGATGGTTTGGGAGGCATAAGATGGGATGGGCGCATCGACATATTTCCTTGACTGTGGCACAATCATTGGCTTGATGAATCACATTCTTGAGATCTTGAGGTTGTATGTAGGAGCAGTAGGCGATGATTTCATTTGGATGGACCATTACGTATGTCCCCATGTTGTACGTGTAGTGAAATTAGGGATCGAGCGTATGGGCTGACCGACGAGATCTTTGGACCTTCATCCAATTGAACACGTCTGGAATGAGTTACAGCTAGCGATTTTAGCTCATCCAGTCCAGCCTAGGTGTGTTCAGGAGCTTGGCGCCGTGTTGTTCAATAATGGAACAATATCACGTAACGCTCCATCAGGAACCTGGTTTGGACAATAAGAAGACGTATTGTCAGGAAGTCATTGACAGTAAGAGGCCATATTAAACCAATCCCAGTTCGTTCTCAACATTTTCTGGCAAATTCTAAAAAAGTCAGATTTCGTGAAAACATCCGAATAGGCCTTTAATAATATTCTACTTTAATTATATTCTAAGCATTAAAACAGCTTTAAAACACAACAACATTCTGACTTTCATCACCAAAATCATGACATTTGTAATGAATAAAAGTATACAATACAATACAATACAAAGCGATAATACAGCCAAAACCAAAATTAGGGAGGACAATACCCTGGTGCAAAGCAAACTTCGAGTAGGATATGTACGAATGTCTCGGGGGTCTTACTGGATTTTATCAATAGCACAATAAAAGTAATAAATGTTGAGTGAATGTATGACAATAGGGTGTAATAATTCATATTTATATCAATAAATATGTTATAGGTATACATACGCTGAACCACTGTTACCTAATGGTCAACTCACAGTGCTCTAGAGAGATAAGTATTACTTTCTGTACATTATTAGTATGTGTTAAACCGTATTAAAATGATTTTGTTGTACATACATATCCAAGGAATCATTTGTATGGCCAAACAATTGTACGTATTCTTTTCCCTTATGAAGAACAATTAATTTTTATAATCGTGAAGAGGAATATTAATATCAAACAACAAATGTTACAGTGGAATCTCTAGTTCGCACTTGTTTGGACCAAGAGAATTACCTTGATTAGAACGGTGTCCAGGCGAGAACGGTCTCCAGGTGAGAAAGTTTTTCTGCACAAAAATGTGGATTTTTTACGAAATATATTGAATAAAAACCACCACCGACCGATTTGTTCGCATTAAGGTGATTTCCGGATAAGATAAGGCGTACAGTATTCTGTTTTAGTGGTTACCAAACTGTCGATATTCAACAATTTACATAATTATACGGACTTAAGTACATTATGATGAAAACGTCGTGAATTTTTTTCCCATAAAGACTGTATGTTATTAGTTATCTTTCGCCACTAGGAATAATGTACAAATATAGAACTATATCAATAAAATAATTTTGCAGTAGCTCGAACAAAAAATGATTCACAGTCAGATGTATTAGGCAACAAATGGACATTTAATGTTGTCTGCGTATATCTTTTGTCCAATCTCTGGCAGTGCGTTTGTTCTAACATCACTGATAAATTGAACAAAGATGTATTTACTGATGTATTCAATGAATTGATGCGAAATTGTGACTAGTGTTGCATATTTCAAATAATTTCACACCTCATTTAAATCCCATTGTGGGTAACGTTTTCTCGTAAACAAGTGAATTGGTGAAGGAATAGATGCTTCAAGTTATATAACTACGGTGCATGTGTGTAAATTATTCCCCGTATTTCACACCATAAAGTCCCGAACCGGGTTCTTATCCGGTCGATTACCGGTCATTCACCGTACTCGTATCACGTGTTTTATGTTACTATCCAGTTGTGGATTCATGTTCACATTTACAATGGAGTCTCTTAAGGCAGTGGTGGCCGCACTATGGACAACGAAACAAAATGACGCTTTCAGTTCCTTTTAAAAGATTTCACTTTCAAAGGTTCAACTTAGGGTATTATATCCATAATACTGTTCTCTTAGACGTATCTGCTTCATGCTACCAAAAAATGTTGATATTATAAATATAGTATAGTAGCCAAATTATCATTATGTCTTTTATATTTACCATAGATACTTTAATTTATTATATGGCACATTTTGAAAATTTTGTAATAGTTGTTGCCCTTATTTAAAAATCTAAACAAGGTATTGTACTGTGACCTATATTTTCCATTTTTAAATTAGAATGCTTCTGTGTTTTTGCGTCTTTTTGCCGTGAGTTTTCATTGAATTGATTTTTTTTTCTTTTTCGCTCCTGTGGACTTCAATGCAGTAACTCAAAGGATTGTCATTGTATTTGAAATATTTCATGGTAAATCATTTTCTATCACAGAAACCTACAAAAATGGTAAAGGTCACAAAATTTTGTCCTCTCATTTTTGAGATAATATTTTTGGGCATTATAGGTATAAAACCTTAAGTAAATTGAATGTTTTAAAAATTTGCATAAGTAACTTGTCTAATTAAATGAAGTAATACTTAGCCCCGCGCGTTAAAATACATTTTTTCTCGTTCAATGACACGATTTGACGCAATTTAGTTATTAATCATTTAATTTAATTCTGCTTAACGCGGCGGTGACCGTCTGATCATAAGAATGTTTCAGACTTTTTGACCTCGTTCTAATTTGTTTTTCTTATCCCCACTTTGGAGAGAATTGCTTACTTCCCACACATTATCGAATCAGAGATTACGATAGCCACAGTGTCTGAATATAAATTACTAATCGCGTTAGATGTTAAGGTTTTCTCATTTATAATCTTTTTTGTAGTGTTGTTTTTTTTATTCAGACTGTCTTCTGTAACATATGACTAATCTAATACTCGAACGCTTAATCTGAAAAGAAAACCCCTCTAACTCAGCTAATTTTAGCCTGTCTTTAAAATATAATCTAATAGTCAAAAAGGAAGGATTGCTCGTTTTCGAAATAATGTGTAAAATAACGTGAGGAACTTTCACTTCCAGTCAGAATCTCGGAATGGTCGCGATCGCTCCTGAACATGACTCTTGCGTTGTTTTTGTTTCTCAGTGCGAGTTCATTGATCTCAGTGAAGCTAGTCAAATGAACGGCAAATGTTTCAGCACCATCAAATTCAATACTGATATCTTTAGTGATTTGTTTCTCCTCCACGACCTGATTTACTTATATCGAATCATTTATATTCACCGCAAGTAGTTTCGACTCCGTTAAATACATCCATTAATTCTGTTTGTGTTCTCTGTTTAGACCCTTGTGAATTCATTCTCATTTCAAATTTAACTCTTAAGAAATTAACAAGCTCAAGGTTACGCACTTCTTCGTCGTTTGCTAATCAAGGAAGAGATTTACATGAATTAGGAAATAAGCCATTGAATCGTTGACTGGGACATAAATTACACGTTTCTTCGTTTTCATGTGACATCGTCACTGAGGTTTAACGCCGTTTTACAACATTTTTTTCTGTTATATACGGCGAGTTCACTGAATCAGTTTTCCTGGACTGTATACTAACCAGTACTAGCTTACCCTTCCACAAGGAACTGTCAACCTCTCCACATATGGACGAAAATCGACATTTTTTGTCAAATTTCCATAGAAGGGTATGACCTGCCGCGACTTGGATTTGAACCCGAATCTCCGGGTTAGAAGTCCAATGCACTAACCACTAGGGCACGGCCGCGGCCAAATTACACGACTTTTTGACTTTGTCCATGTATGATCATGCCAAACATTGAGAAACTTCTCGCGATACTAATTAGCTTTCACCTAAAAATACGCATACAAAATAAGTGCCAGATGATACGTTCGCATCTCATTCTTCGGCATATTCGTCCTTTTTTTCTCGAACAAAAATTCATTCCTAATTGTGTTGATCACAAAAACGATGAAGAAAGAGTAATCATGAACATGACTATGATAATCCAATCAGCATAACCATATGATCAAAACGGGAAAACGAAAACCTAATGAACTCCAATCTGATTTCGTTCCCTATTTTTTTCTTACGTGCTGTTCGCCCTGCTTCAAATTTTAGATATTTAGTCTTCACAGATTTTTACACACCGAATTTTCTTTATATTGTTATGTAAATACTCATTCATGTAGGCGTTTAATGAGCGGAAGAAGAGATTATACGAATTATTCTCATTGCGGAGATTCTCAGTGATTATATGATCTATTTATCCTAAAATATTGGAATTACGCTGGGAACTTATTTAATTATTGACACAATCGGAAAAAGCAAAATAAGGGACAATAGAAAAAAATGTGTTGTAAGTCAGTATAATTTATAACTCTAACGAAAGACGTGTACTGAATTATAATGTACAATGATTATGTCCATCCGATAAGTACAAAATTTCCAGATAATTAATGAACAGTCGAAAACCGTGTTGAAAGAGTCCCTTTTTTTATTTCCACGTTTTGTTTGCGTTTTTACGATGTAAATTAAGCCGGAGCTAATAACCTTATGGATACGAATCTCCAGAATGTTCAATAAACATTTCGACTGAACAAACGAATTTCTCTAAATATTAACCGAATTTTGGGGAAAATAGTTTCATTAGTATGAAATCTGGTATTTTTTCATGCAAGAACTTCGTAATACAAATTCGAAGAATGGGATTACAACATGTACTTGTTTTCCTTTTTAATTAAAACATGACATGAACACTCGCGACTGCCATATAGGACAAAATTGGGTGTCAAAGACACGACAATCGTAGATGCTGCTCTGGTCGGTGTTCAAACATATGATATAAATAATCATAATAATGTATATTAAACTCTACTTTGTCAATTTATTCGCAACAAAACATAGAGTAACCTTGATCATCATGGATATCGCGTTGTAATAAAGATTTCCAGTAATATACGGAAATTAACGATAATATCCGGAAATAACCGGAATATTACGAAGATATCCGGAATTTCCCGAAAATGGAGAAGAGTACGGGAAGAAATGAACCTCCAGGATACCTGCTTGGAATTGTCGGAACCACAAACTCTTGAGATTTAAGCTGATTTACGAATTATTTTTGTTAATTCCGGGGATCATCAGCTCAGAAATTTAGCAAGAATAACAAAAATATGTTTACAAATTCTAACATAATTAAGGAAGATCATCAGAAGCACAACAGTAATCACATTTGGATCGTTTCACCTGGTAAAGTTTAGTTCACCGTTTGATCGCCGATACATGAAACACACAACTATGATAAACTCGAGTATCTCTTATCTCAACATTTGATGGCACTGTTTAAAAACAGGAGGAAATTCTTAAAATGTGCTTCTCAAGAGTTCAAACACCCTTACTTCGTATTATATTGAAAGAAACAGTTGGACGGTGTAACCTCTCCAACAAAAACACCCTTTGGGAGAAGCAAAATTGTTGTTGTTGAGAGGTTGCTGCTTTAGAGAGGTTAAATTAATAGTTAAATCGCACAGTGGGAAAATCATGCTGTTGTCGGAAGAAAGTTGTTGCTCTGGAGAGGTTGCACTGTAAAACAATCCAAATATTAGTGTATATTTGCATCTTCATTTTTTTGTTTAGGTCAGTAAGACGTCGACGGTGGGATTAATTTATGTTGTCAATTTAATTTTATTCGTCATTTTTCCCTTTTCTCATGCAAGCTCTTAATCTTAACATTGTAGTTTAACCTCAATTTGCAAATGGTTCAAGGTTTTCTCAATATCACAACTTGACAATGAAACCAGCATGTTCGTTTTATTTGGTGAACGATAGAGATTTTCAAAACGCTACACTCGCGTGTCAATTAATACTTATACAAACATTTAATCCAAACACAATTGCTTCTGATTAGAGTTTATAATACCATACTTGACCCAGTTGTTGTACTATTTGATAATGCAAAATAAAAGACGAATATTTCTTGCCAGACTGGAAGACGTAAAATTGTTATTTTTCAAATTGAAATTCAGCTAAAAAAGGAGTAATTACCGATTATATTCATGACAACGGACTGGGTAATCGACACTGTGCGTGCTTAATGCTGAGTTGGGATGATGATAACGCTGTTTTACAACCACGCGGGTAAAAATTTGTACAATCTTAAGAATGCAAATCGCAGTTGGCGGATTAAAATAAGAAAAATCTGTGCGCATGCACATTACAATAATTAAGCCGTAAGCATAAACAAGACTGTACTGTCCTCAATTTAATAACATCCGATATGGAAGCGATATCATAAAATATTCATGTTACACTAATGTGCTAACGACTACGAACATCACCCTGAAGCAAAATATTACAAAATACCATTAAATATACGTTATATTTAATGCAGACATCATTATCATAATTTGAAAGCGACATTGCAGACATTCCCGATTAAAATCAGAAAATAACCCTATTATTTTAAAGAACAAATCCAAAGGTAATGGCCCTCTGTATTTATAATCATAATTACCAATTTATGAAATTCATACCACAGATCAGTACACTCCATTCAGTTGATTGGAAGGAAGTGGTTATGATCGAATTGGAAAAAAATACAAGCAACGCCGATTATATAGAACTAGCATACAGTCAAACCTGTATTGGAGGCCACCTCCGAATAAAGACCACTTTGTGAATAGAGGTCAGTCTTCAAAAAAATTGTCACTGATTATTTAGAACAAACTGCTGTCTGAATAAAGGCCATTTGTCAGTAAAGTCCACATTTTGTCATTCCCAAGGGTTGCAAATTTGACTGTATTTACGTTTAATAAAATCCTTGATTGTGAACAATGACACAGAAATTGAGACAAAAATAGAGTTTTGACATACAGTAAGTCTTAATTAAGGGATTTATCTTGCCTGATTTATCAACAAATGTATGCCCTAAAATGGTGGGGCTTCTATTCACGTGTGGTAACTAATTCAACTTCGTCTTTTTGGTATTTTAAGTTAAATATCTCCTATCAGACTGTTTTATTTGGCTATACAAGAACATGTGTCAGTTCTGAATATTTATGCGTAAGTTTTATTTTAAACAAGAAAAAGATCCGATTACACTCGCTATTTCGTGGGTCATTTCTAGTCGTTTTATCTTTAGATTTATACAACAATTATGATAACAATTATAACAAAAAAAAATATTTATAGCCACGACTTATACCATTAAAGATATGAACACGTTTTGATAAACTTAAAATAGTTTTTTTCCAAATGAAAATACACATAAGGTTATTAGCATTGCACAAAAAAATGGTGGATGTTTTTTTTTTGCATGATTTGATTATGTAACTGTAACTGACCTCTGAATAGTCATACCATCGTGTATTCAATTAGTAACCTAAATGAATTTGTTTTTAGTAATTTGATCTTACAGATAACCGAGGAGGTGGGGGGTTAAATAACAGAAATTAATTCAATGAATGAATTAATCAAGTTATAATCATAGAAACAGCCGGAAACCAAATGTAATGGTGCAAAGAAAACGACAAAGACCAAAGAACGTTGCTTGAAACAGCACTTGGAGATGATTTGCCATAAATTTGCTCGAAATTGCGATCGAAATCTTTAAACTTTCCTTGTTTGAAAAAACGGCTAAACATGCTTTGCCCATTGAACAATAAAATATTGAAAGTTTCCTTTTTCAAGCCAAAATCGTGAGCAAATACAACCAAAATGAGAGAAAGTGGCCTTCATGAATAGTTATTCCTCACGCATAATATGTATTTATCACCTACGACCAATTAATTCGCGCTAAAAATCTGGCATATGTTCACAAAGTGGCTTTAAATTAAAGTTAACTCGAGTTAAGCTTTATTTCTGATTTGAACATTCTTGCAAATTTCGCAGGAACGGTTAATGAAGCCGGCTTACTGAACAACAAAAAATACATTAAAATGTATAATTATGTATGTATTATCTCCTTACTTAGAATTTTAAATTTGAGACTAAACAGGCTGCAGCAATGCTATAGAACATAAAACATTTATAATGGCTAAATGACGTAGGCACAAATAAACAGACAAACAGTTACATTTTGATTAAACGCCTATTATCTATACTGAACATATTCAATGGCGTTGTACATTAATAAATAAAAGTAATTGAAATAATAACATAGTTAGAGAATTAGTTTAAAATAAATACAAAAATAAAAAAAGAATTAAGATGATGATCACCTTTAAAGGATGGTTGTAATCAAAAGAGTTCATAGAATTTTTCAAAATAGCATGTTTTAAGCCTTTTCTTGAAGATATCTAATGATTCGGCATATTTAATGTCTACGGATAGACTATTCCACAATTTTGGACCTACAGTGCTGAAATGTCTGTCATTAAATCATTTTAGATTCAAACATAGGAATAAACGTCATCACATTCTATTGATTTAATTCTTAGGTCATCTACAAAAGTGTTTTTATCAATTTCTTAAGGTTCCTAAATGATAAAGATATGCTGATGATATTCTCTTTCTTTACTTTGATCACCACTCTCACAAAACAATGGTCTGACAAGAATGGACCGGATTCACATTTCAAAATACTTACTCCATGTACCATTTAAGTAAGTACTAAGTCTAAACTGTTTCCACCTATATGAGACTGAAATTTTATATGTTGTCCTAGATGTTGTCCTGTTATAACATATAACACATTAGTCACCCATAACTGCTAAGTTAGTATTATAGTAAATTGGGAGCGAGAAAAATCCATGGTCCTAACCGGGGAGCGAAACCGGGACACTTAGCACTGTAGGCGGACACTCAGTCACGTCGCTAAAGTGTTAAACCAACTGCACGGCTGTGGCAAGTGGCCAATATTCCTACAATCACTACAGTATGAGGCAGCAAAATGCCTTCCATAAACTGTGCAAAAATCATGAACAAATTGACTAACTGTAGATGCAGCAGGAGGGTCTGTATATGCCAACGACATGCAATGTTCTAATTTCAAACAAAAGTTTCTTGATTCCATACTCAAAACTGCAGACAAACCCTATGTTTTGATTTGATTGATTTCATGCGGTTTCTAATAGACACGCGATCCCTCCGCCTACTCCACTTTGCCTGTTTGCTACACTGAGATTGTAACCATTTTGATTAAGGACTGATGTATCGACTAAATGTTGTTTTTCATCAGAAAACCACGTTTATGTCTGTAAAGTAAAATCTACCAACTGATCTCTTAGGTACTGACATATGGTCGAATCTTTATTGATAGCAGATCTACAAGTAAGTGTAATACAAATTACAACTGATTGAATTGATTGTACTCATGACATATTTTAGGATAAGTTAGATTTTTTATGTTTACACATCTTGATGAAAACACTGGTTTTGCTTTTCTTGAGTGTTTACGTCTCCTGTGAATTGAATAGCTACTTATCATTAATTTGTTGATTGTACAGCATATAGAGGGATCAAGTTTGAATAACTGTCTATTATGATGTACCGTTATTCCAATATCCTTTAATTGGTCGCTACTATACCGGTAGATGTTGGTTTCATCTGATTGATTTTTTACTTGTTTAGCATCCAGTATGGCCTTATGCTGAAAATTTTCAAAATAATGAAAAGTTTTGCTGCTGTAATTTCCTTAAACAAAATAAACAGCCAAAAGTAAACAAATAACAAAACTCACCAAATCATGACAGAAATAAATCCAGCTGAATATAGCCGAAACTTTGGGAGCCAAGAAAGTATATCTGCCTCATGTGGAGACCTTGACACTTCAGAAAGACCAGGGAATGATTTGTTTGTTTTATGTGACATTGTCGCTGGGTTTAACGCCGTTTTTCGACAATTTTTTTAGTTTACCCAACTAGTTTTCATGGACTATATACTGCCCTGTACTAACTTACCCTTCCACAAGGAGCTGGCAACTTCTCCACAACGGAGGAAAATCGACACTTTTGTCAAATTTTCATACAAGGGTATGACCTGCCATGACCGGGATTTGAACCTGGATCTCCAGGTTACAAATCCAGTGCACTAACCACTGGACCACAGTTGCGACCACCCTGTTTATATACTGTTTGTGTTATGTGTTGATCTACGAGCCCCATGCTTATAATCTTTAAAATAATCATAACTAAAACATATTAAAATAACTGACCAGGGAGGGGATATGTCGTCCTACAGCAAATATAACAAGAAATACGTTAAATTATATTCGTAAGGGACTTTTAAAGAAAGAAAGAAAGAAAGAAAGAAAGAAAGAAAGAAAGAAAGAAAGAAAGGGGTGATTGAGAGCATACAAAAAGTGACTTTAATGATTTTGTGCCAGACAGGCATATTAATTGGGTCTACATTCGTCCTGGAATACAGTAACGCTCAATATGAACTTATTTATAACTTCGGTATGACCTACGTGACAAAATTATCAGAGTTTTCACTGTTTTAAGGCCACAAATCTGAATTTTAGACTATTTAAAATTGTTCACATTGGATCAACTGGCGTGTGAGAAGTTTTACATTATCTCTTCAACCGCATAAGCTTAGGTGGTTTTTAATCAAGACGTGATAAGGCCATCTTTAAACAATTGTTGGTTGTAGTTACGCGACCGACACATTAAAAATCCCCAACCTCAATTCTTTAGCGATTTTGGCAAGAAAAAATGTTTCATTCTTTATTTCAACATTTTTTTTTTGTTCTCAGAACAAGCATATAATGTTCAAAAGATGCTTCCCTTTCTACCGACCGACCTGCCCCACCTACTTACTTACCTATCTAAAAATTTTAGTAGAAAACTAATATTTTAATGATGGTTAAATGAAGATATTTTATCCGTTTACAAGATAAGTCTTTGTATACTAACACACGTGTGATGTTATAAAAATAGTTGCCAAATACTTCATAAGTAAGCGTATAAATGTATCGGTATGTCTATAGAACAATATTGTTAAGATTTCACTTTACTGTAAAACCTCACTTAGTGATTACAGAGCAGCCTCTCCAGAGCGGCCCTTACTTGAGCAACAAAAACATGATTTTTTACCAATGTACGATTAAACTATTGATTTAATCTCTTTAGAGCAACAATTTCTTAACAACAACACAAAGGGTGTTGCTTTGGGGAGGTTGCACTGTACCTCAATATAAAAACCACCCTGATATAACGACCACTTATTTTAAGGCGAATTTTCAATATTTTCATTGTATTTTAACTTGATGAGATGAAAATCAAGACTGATTTATTTGATCCCAAAAGTGGTCTTAATATTGTAATCTTACAGTATATGTTTTATATAATATAGTAGCGACAATTGGTGAAACAATGACCTTTCACTCAAAGCATTTTACTGCTTAACTCTTTGCCAAACCAATATGTTTGGTTAACCATTCAACCTTTATTTGCTTCATCTGCTAACTACGGACCGGGAACAGATCAACAATTGTTTCAACCAGTTTTTTTTCACTTGGGTTTCACCTCGCAACAATAGTAAAATTCACTTGACGACTTTTCCAGCTACCAAAATGGAAGAAGATCCCAGATGTACACCTGTGTATTTTCACCGATCTTCCGGAAGCTAGCTAGATATTCGGTCACAGGTGGGATTTGAACACACACAGAGACGAGGGGCTAGTGACCACTTTGTCAGAGACCATAACCCTTTCAAACAGTTAATACTTCAGCTATTACTACGGTCAACATACCAAACTAGTTCCGGTTAACCGATAAGTTAAATACAGTACAAACCTTATTTAAGCGGCCATATGTCAAACAATTACCTCCTTACAACGAATTTATTTATTTGCTACTAAGAATAAAAAATCTGTATCATGTTCTCTTGAACAGTTACCTCTAATCAGCGGACAATTTCACGGCCTCAAATAGTACCTTACAGACAATATTCAACAACAAAGTGTAGTTCATTATATAACAAATACATACTTGTAATAACCTTTGTTTGGGGAAGGGCCGTAACCAATGTGGAACAGCACTAGTAGCCCTAAGTATTTGGTCTTATACAGAGTAAGTAATATTCACACATGAACTAAAAAGACAATAGCTATCTTTATACTAAACAAAGAAATTATGTAAAAAAAAAAATGGGAGTAATATCTGAAAAGTCCATAGGTTATGTAGATACATAAAAATGAAATAAGGGAAACATGTAACAAACTTACACATAAATTCGCCGATAAACCATCTGTCTTTGCTATAAAGTTCCATTATCGCTACCGGCTGACATATAAGTAAGACCAATAAGTCCGCTATACTTAACGTAAACAAGAAGTAATTAGTAGGATCCCGCATTTCTCGGACCTTACACACTGCAGCTATGACCAACGTGTTACCAAACACTCCAACACTGAAGATAAGGACATTTAATATCGTCACGTAAGCTGCCAAATAGTCTGGGGTGTGTTGAAACTGATCAACAACGCTGTTGTTAGTATAATTAGCATGCCACGATTGATTACTTAAAATATCACCCGTCCCGTCTTTGTACGCAGACATAGTTCACTGTATGAACGCTAAATTAACACTATTATACCCAGCGTCTTCACAAATCACTAAGCGGGTAATTCTCCAAGCGCAATCCACCGAAAAACTATACGTATATATCAACATGTATTTAACGACCTTACAGCCTTAAGTCGGTAGACAATCTATTAAACACTTCACCAAGATTTATGTAACCGATTCCCCAAATAAGAATCAAATACCGTCATCTTCTAATGGTTTCTGATAAACACGATGAAGCCGGTAGAGTTCGTGCAACTTGTAGCAATGTAATAGAATTCTCTCTGAACACAGATAGGGCTGCTTTTTTCACTAATATCCAATCCCATTAAATGAAGACAACTATTTATGTCACATCTTGGTTTTTTTTGTTACTTATTCCGGCACAATTACTATCACCTGATTACACTATAGTCTATTATTAATAGGTATTGTAAACAGTATATTGGATATAGGTTTTTATTCTGCGCGAAGAAACAAAATCCCCCGAAGGGAATTAAATGTATAGCTTGTCAAACTTTCACCAGCCAAACTTTATTAACAACCGATATCCAACAGTGGCAATCTTTTGTTGTCAAGCACTTTATTTTTTGTACGTTTTTCTCTAACCTGACTGTCTTGTATTTTAAGCGGTGATATTAATATGCGTCAAAGACAATAACTATGTGAAATCGATACTGTTGGGGTCAAGCTATATCATGAAAAATTGATATCACAGAGAGTAAATAACTCCACAAGTTGTTTCTGAATTGCATATTATACAAACTTGTTTCGAGAAGCAGTGTACGGACGAGTGGACGAGATATCGAAACTAGTGCTAGCAGGTCTACTTAGTTTTATTTTACAGTCACATGATGCGGTTATACTTTATTTTTATAGTTTATATTCACCGTGAAATATTATCTGAAACTGACTTAGCAAAATGACCATACCGTGATGTGTTATCTGAGACCAATTTAGCAGAATGACCGTACCGTAAAATGGTATCTGATATCAACGTGTCGAGACGTATGATAAAGTCATATAATGTATTTTGATGTTTACGAAAATTACATTACAAGCAATATTTGTGAAACAATGTCGTTGAAAGTCGTAGAACAAAATGACCCATGTTTTCTGTGAATTTATAAGACACACAATCTGTATGTAGATAATAATAAAGTCTTGCACTGAAAATGAAGACCATTCATGTTTAAAAAAGGGATGAAACGAACATACGTTGGATATAGATGAAAAAGGGTTCCCAGAAAAAACGCGGACGAAAAAGAGAGCCGCATGATAACACTTTATAAGGATTCTTTAGAATATAGCCCCCAGGCATCAGTATTTGCAAACGATTTCTTAAACAGCCTCCCGGGAAGACTCTATTCGCCGAATATAGCTCCCGTACTAAAGAAGCTGTATTCGGAGTACTTGTGGCTTTTCCTCGGATAGAGATTCTCAATCATCTGATGCAATATAAAATTTATTAAGTTTTAATGATGGTGAATTTGTTGTACATGCAAACATATAGCGATAAGATATGCATTTAAGATGAAATTTATATGTAATTGACATAGTGAGATTTGTCCGTCCGTCCGTCCCAAATCGCTTTATGGATCAGTAAAAAATATTATCTAGGTTCCTTTGGACATTGTGAAACGTTATGTCATATTTGTGTTCACCTTACGGTGATAATCTAGGTAAAAAATCATCTTCTACAGTCACATATATCTTCCGTGACGTTAAGGTGTCAAAGGTCATCGGTCAAAATGACTGAAGTTTTAGTTAGGCATGTTATGATTATATTCATGGTCAAGTGTCCAATTTGTAAAAACAAATACAGTCCAAATGACTTTCAGCCAAGAAGACAGTTTTCATTAACATCAAATCTCCCGTCTGAGATCAGTAACAAAGTAACAGATTTTAATAATATGTTGTAAATTTAATAATACAACTACAACATTTTATTTCTTGACTGACTTAAAGTACAATAACATATATATTTGCAAATGAGTATTTGAAAGGTGTAAAATTTGACATGCTATGACAAGCTATGGCCCTCATGGTATACTTGGTATTTGGATATGGTCTTAAATAACAGCTGATACACGTGTCTATATGATCATATGTCATATGGGTATGCAACAGGTCATGGGAGCTCAAACCGGGTCGACACCATGGTAAAAATTACATGAATGTAGTTTTTGTTTTAGGTATTTTGGACAATATTAATCATGTTATAATCCACAGGGATACCCCAGATGTCTGGTTATGGACTCAAACAATGGCCAGCAACCATACCAATACATCCATATATCATACGGGCCAGCACAAGGTCATTGGAACTCGAAGTGAGTCAAATAAAAATACCGAAAATAATTGTTTAGAATAGTGGTATTTCAGTGTCAAAACTGCGTTGGCAGACCTCCTTATATTTGCCGTGAATATCATCGGTATACTAGATACCTGGGTATGGTCTTAAATGACAGCTAGTACCCATACTTACACAACTTCTGATAAAACTATGATACAAGCTAGTTTCATTGATGTTACATCATTTTACCCGATACATATGTATATATAAATTTATGCAAACAGTAAGAAATGTATTCTAGAACATGTTGTTATTTATACAAATGTGTTTATAAAACAGTCGCAAAATTAAGGTTAAGTTAACTTAAGTGATGGTAACAGTGTCTGACCGTTTTGCTTGACAGGTATCTCAAAGACATGACATAAAAACTTTTTCTCACCTTTAGGTTTTTCTAGACTTTTTTGTGTGTTTCATGGAGATATTGATCTAGATGAAAATCAACAGTTCATTTCTTTTGGAATTAGTTTGAGGTTTGGCCGATTTTTGTCGTAGAATGACTGGTCTAATATCTGCAATCAACATCTTTACAGTTTCAATTAACAATTACATTTTTACGTAATATGTCACACATTGTCATCAAGTTCTTATGGCACCGAAATATACAGGAAATTGACATTGTCTGGGGGTCGAATTGTCCTGATACCTTAAATCACAACCTTGAGCAGTGCAGTATTAAAAACAAAGCTGATGCAATCAGTTTGTGCAAAATCTTGACCTAATAACCACTAGTAAGAATAATATTGTTTTAGAGTTAACTTGTACCGTATATTCCCTTATAAACGCCCCTCCCCTAATAAACGCCCCCACCCTTTTTTGACAAGAGAAAACAAAAGTAACTAACTATGACAGGCTATTTTAATCCGAGATGAACAATAGAAATTAGAAGAAAACACTTTTTAAATCCAAGGAATGACACAAACACATTTTAAATCCAGTACATACGACAGCTCTGTACCGACACAAAAGGACTTGAGCCGCTGGACGTGACGTCACTCCAACATAGATCGTAGCGGCGACTTCAAAGAGATGAGAGTCGGCAGTCATTGCCGTATATACCCCACTTATAAGACCAGTGTAAACATTGTAATTGTTACGTAAAAAAGCTTAAAATATCTGATGTTTGGATAATTTTCAAAAGTTAGTCTGTGGTAGTCAAATTTTATTTTTAGTTCTCAATTAAACGCCCCCTCTTTGAAAACTGTAACGCCCCGGGGGCGTTTAATAGGGAATGTACGGTATTGTATCGGGAGTAAGACTTTATGAAGGTAGTTGGCTGCTTAAGTTTAATAAGCAACTACATATTCTTTGTTTATTCGCATTTCTTTGCATTTCGTAAATGCTAATATTTATAAAGAAGTAAGTCAAGTGATATAAAATTGATTTTAGTATCTAAATGCGCGATTTTAACTAAGGTCTTATTCACATCTGGGCGGCTTCCGATAGCCACATAAATATTTGTCTGTTTGTTTGTGACTTATTGTCACTGGGGTTTTACGCTGTTTTTCAACAATTTTTCAGTTATATACGGCGACCGGCTCACCTAACCAGTTTTCCTGGACTGTGTACTAATCGGTACTAACTTATCCTTCTACAAGGAGCCGGCAACTTCTCCACATGTGGAGGAAAATCGACATTTTTGTCAAATTTTTATGGAAGGGTATGACCTGCCGCGACTGGGATTCGAACCCGCATCTCCGGGTTACCAGACCAGCGCACTAACCACTGGACCACGGCCGCGGCCCTCCATAAATATTTGTATCTGAGCGGTAATGAGATTAAAGTTCAAGTTGGAATGAAATTGTTGTATTGATTATGTTGTATCGCTTGTTATGTCTTACAGTATTAATATACTGACATTTTATATATGTTCAGGGACTCTACATTACATGCAGAGATATGCTGTAGTTCTATAAATCAAAATGTGTATGAAACATAACTGACACAGGAATGGATAAATTTAATATTACGCAAGCGATGCCAAGTTGTATGTATATATTGTTTTACTAATTTGTACATACGGAGCTCCTTGGAACCCATAGATTTTTCGCGTTGATACCAATAAGGGGTACAGTTTTTATCGTTATAAAGCGCTATTTTTCGGTTTGAATTTCTGGTGCATGATGTCAAAGTATAATTTTTAATAATTATTAGAAAAACTTAAAATGCTTTTAACGTCTTTTTACGTATTTCGGCACTTACACTACACTAAGCTCGTATGAATGTGTATATACCCTGTGTCAACTATGACCTCAAAGGAAGCAACTCTTCCTGTTTTTTTTCTCGGAAATTAGCTACCGTGTTACAAATCTTCGTTTTCTGTCCTTTAAATTTATTTGTATAGCCTTATCGTATCATACATGCTAAATGTTGCTTACAAACAATTAAATTATCAACAATAAATCAATTATATATTTTTCTGTGTATATGACCTTTAATATAGAGGTGGTAGTTAAGTGAGGTTTTACAATATTTGCAAAATCTAGGCTAAAAGATAATTACTAGGACATTTCCGATATGTTTCGCCTTCCGGATAATTGTTAATGTTCAGTCGGAAGTTGATTAGATACATGATATTTGTGTCCATTTATTTCTACAATGTGTTCAGAAAATCCCCGTTTTGGTTTTATCTAAAACGAATCCAAACCTTTGCCCAAACCCACCGACCTTAATCCCATACAACATACAAAAACATATAAAAATTGAGAGACAAAACACACAATTTATCGTCTTGGATCGGGCTACGACAAAGTAGCGGGGAAGGGGAGGTAACTCAGTTAATGCATTTAGCAATCCATTCTGGGCCTTTCTAATCCGGAAATCACCTACGTCCGGACAAAGTTAGACACGATTTTAAGTGTACTTAATATCTAGTGTTTAATATAATTCTGTCTATGACAATAACGTGTCTCTGTTCAAGACTTGCCAGCACGAGGAGCAATTCCTGATCAGACTGGTTTCTGGGATTAGGTCAGCACGAGTGTCGTACACAGTGTTTGGTATGCGGATGAAAACCGGAAATGGATACATCAAACAGGAAGTCAACTAAAATACTACTGTACTCTTTGAAACAATCACGAAGTTCCTTAAAATTACTGAATGTCAATACATCAACTGTTTTTTTTTTGGAAATAAAGTCATGCGTGGCTCGGGAATTGAACAAAGACGATAATACTTAATAACAAGAAAGCAAATTGAATAAGAAATGAAACTCAATAAGTCGGTATTAAGACTTCCATGTATCGCACGTTGCCAGTTTATAGCTTATATTTAACATCGCTCTTTCAGTTGAGTCTAGGTGAGGAACACTGTAGTGAATTAATACCCCACCCACTCGTGTAGTCTTGTTAACCTTTGACCTGTACAATTTTCCCTTGTTTATTTTAAAATAGCTTTTAAAAACGTGTGTTTATCAGAATAAGCTCAAAGACATAAAAATGATAAAACACGCCAAATATATTAGAAATAAATGAGTTTATAAATATCTCAGTAATACACTTTTACTATTATCCTTTAATTCAACTTCTGTTAAACACTATCAATAAAACTATTTATCTAGCGCCCAACCTATAGAAATAGTCACAAGTGGAAGAAACCGTATGACCTTTCAGAAAATAATATGGTTATATACCACAGATTGATAACATAATTATACTATACCAAGTTCTTAGCAAGTTAATACGCCCGCTTGCAGATTGTTGTAATATTGTATTATCTCTGGTACTATAGACTTCAGTAAGCCTTTACGTATTTCTTGACATTTTCTCTGAACAAACAAACAGTTCATGTCATTTTGACGAGAACTATTTTTATTCACAGCTTGATCAGATAGTCAGGCAAGAGCCTAGTGCAGACAGACACCAGAATAATAATAATACCATGATTTACATGTATATGTTTCAGAGGTTAATATTTTTTGCTGAATCATGCTAAAGTACTGACCTGGCTCCTCAAAGAACCAGCATTCTTGACGTGAATTTGAAGAACGAACATAATAAACTATTTTTATTAGTTTGGCGCCATGGCAAAAGCACAAGAAAAGTTGGGAGAAAAAAGGGGCAGTTCTGTTGTTTTTTTGACTGTTGACCGACAGTATGAACTTCCCTTGTGATATACTTGTATATGACTGTATTTGTGCCTTACTAAATCTTTGTTGAAGATTTTAAAAAACTGACTGTGTATTTACGGAGTTCATACTCTGTTCATGTCAGCCAATGGAATTCGTTTGAAATGCACTTTTAAGGCACGCAATGATGTAATCGTTGTCTTCATTATAAGTCAGTATTTGCATGTAATTATTGTCTTTCATAAGAAAATAGTCTACACAGACTAAGAATGGGCTAAAGACCAGCCTGATACGTCTTTATCAGATTATGACAGAAGAGTTCCGCGCGTGATTTGGTCATTTTCTGCAGCTAACTGATCATCTGCGAGTTCCGCTTTCTTGTCTTTAGAAGACGTATATAGCCAATTCGGTGAAGAACCACATGTGCAAGAAGAGACGAACTATGACCTGCTTACTCAGGCAGTCTTAATTCAGTGGTTTATTTGCGCGTTCTACTATGTTTTATGAGTATAACAATTTAGAATTCAGCAGACATACATCCATAATGGTTGTATGGCACATATATAGAACTCTACACACACGGAAAATAAAAGACAATCCAATTTGGTGCTATATATAGAGAAACTTGTAATTACATTGTCAATTATAAAGTCACAATATTCTCAGTGAAGAAAGTCTGAAATACACATGACGGTCATACAATGCTCTCCATTAATTAATTAATTAATTAATTAATTAATTAACAACCGTGGTCCTGTGGTTAGTGCGCCGGACTTATAACTTGGAGATCCGGGTTCTTATCCCGGTCGCGGCAGGTTATACCCTTCCACGAAAATTTGAAAAAAAATGCCAAAATCGCTAAAGAATTGAGGTTGGGGATTTTTTAATGTGTTGGTCGCGTAACTACAACCAACAATTGCTTAAAGATGGCTTATTATGTCTGGATTAAAAAACCACATAAGTTTATGCGGTTGAAGAGATAATGTAAAACTTCTCACACGCCAATTGATCCAAAGTGAACAATTCTAAATAGTCTAAAATTCAGCTTTGTGGCCTTAAAACAGGGAAAACTCTGACGATTTTGTCACGTAGGTCACACCGAAGTTATAAGTAAGTTCATATTGAGCGTTACTATATTTCAGTACTAATATAGACCCAATTAATATTCCTGTCTGGCTCTAAATCATTAAAGTCACTTTTTGTAAGCCCTCAATCACTTCTTTCTTTCTTTCTTTCTTTAAAACTGGATTACAATCCTGTACAAATATAATTTAACGTATTTCTTATTACATTGCTGTAGGACGACATATCCCCTCTCCGGTCAATTATTTTAATATGTTTTAGTTATGGTTCATTAAAAGATTATAAGCCTAGGGCTCGTAGATCAACACATAATATAAACAGTATATAAATAGGGTAGCCGCGGCCAATGGTTAGTGCGCTTGACTTGTAACCTGACGATCCAGGTCCAAATCCAAGTCGCGGCATGTTATGCCGTTCTATGAAAATTTGACAAAAATGTCAATTTTCCTCCATATGTGGAGGAGTTGCCGGCTCCCTGTGGAAGGGTAAGTTAGTACTGGTTAATATACAGTCCAGGAAAAGTGGTTAGGTGAACCGGTCGCCGTATATAACTGAAAAATTGTTGAAAATCGGCGTTAAACCCTAGTACAATAAAAACAAACAAAACAAATCTTCATTAATTAACACTTGGTCACAACTATAATTTGTACATTCAGTTTTCCCCGAAAGCCTTTTTTGGTATTATTGCTCGACAAAATGTCTTAATTATCAAAATATCAAGATACAAGCAATAAGTAAGTGACCGATTTGAGTAAACGGTCAACCACTGATAAGAAATATTTGGCCAAATTAATTTTGTCTTATTTCAATCGAAGATACAGTGGACAACGTGTACAGCAAAACCCATCTAGACTTGTTCCTCTATAGACGGTTTTCCCCCCTAAATTGTCCTAATGCTTTGGTCCCTACTTCATTACTGTATAATTAAAAAATCCCCTCTAAACTGCCATCCCCTCTTAACCGGACAAATGGTTTGGTCGCGGCCTCAACCGGTTTTGTGTGATTCCACTGTAATAAGGACCTCGCTAATCCGGAAATCACTTTGATCAGGACAAATTGGCCCCGATCGAAATTTAACATTCTTTTGTAAAATTACCATGTACATTTTGGTTGAAATGATTTTTATCAAGGAAACATTTTTATCTGGAATACTCCTTTCCGGAAGTGAGGTTCCACTTCTTTCTTTTTGTTTTTTTTTCATATTTTTCAGACATATTTGCATCGAGGCATTTTTATTAGATAAAGGTAAAACACTGAACAAAGATTTTCCAATAAATAGGCAACAATAAATTCACTGACCAACAATATTTCGGAAAAAATGGGTGTGGTTGTATTATATTTAGCAGACTTTGCAGCCAGCCAGTCAACAAAAATATGGGCCAACAACATTGTCCAAATATTGTCCCCGTCCTTACTGGAGACTTTAGGATTGTGAATTTTGTAATACAACTTTATATATAAATCATTCAGTGCAGGCTTTTACATGCATTCGCTTTTCCATTAAAATTTTAGAAAAAAAAACAGAGTTAAATTCATCACGCAATCAGACAAATATTACGTTTTGCTAACATCATTTGCATATAGATTAGATATCGACAAAATTAACATTATTATATGACGCCAAAGCCATAAATCGACTTTTCGTAAGTTTCCATGAAAGATATTCATGCCAAATTCGGTGTACCTCTGACTGGTAATCCTAGTGCCCCTCACAGTTTTGAGTTCGAATCCAAACCAGGACCAGACAAATTTCTCATGTGAGGTAGCTGTGCAACCAACAGAAGATTGGTGGTCCTGAGGCCTCGAGGGTCTTCCACCACCGTTAAAGCTGGACAAGTCACCATATGACACTGGATGTCGGTACGACGTTAAACCCTACTGAATAAATAACAACGCTTTTATTCGACGCGCGAAGTTGAGTGTTTTATCCTTTACCCAACTCATAACTAATGAATAAATCCCAGAAAAAATGGATTCGAGAGTGTAAACACGCTCATGTGAAAGATTGGACAACACTTCCATAAAATTAATATAGTACAACTGTATAATTAATGTAGTACCTACAGAAATCTCTGTATAATTAATATTGTATTACAGAAATCTCTGTATAATTAATACAATACTACAGAAATCTCTGTATAATTAATATAGTTCTACAGAAATCTCTGTATAATTAAAATTGTACTACAGAAATCTCTGTATAATTAATATTGTGCTACAGAAATCTGTGTACAATTAATACAATACTACAGAAATCTCTGTATAATTAATATTGTATTACAGAAATCTCTGTACAGTTAATATAGTACAACAGAAATCTCTGTATAATTGATAGAGTACTACAGAAACCTCTGTAAAATTAATATAGCACTACAGAAATCTCTGTATAATTAATATTGTACTACAGAAATCTCTGTATGATTAACATTGTACTACAGAAATCTCTGTATAATTAATATTGTACTACAGAAATCTCTGTATGATTAACATTGTACTACAGAAATCTCTGAATAATTAATATTGTACTACAGAAATCTCTGTATAATTAATATTGTACTACAGAAATCTCTGTATAATTAATACAATACTACAGAAATCTCTGTATAATTAATATTGTATTACAGAAATCTCTGTATAATTAATACAATACTACAGAAATCTCTGTATAATTAATATAGTTCTACAGAAATCTCTGTATAATTAAAATTGTACTACAGAAATCTCTGTATAATTAATATTGTGCTACAGAAATCTGTGTACAATTAATACAATACTACAGAAATCTCTGTATAATTAATATTGTATTACAGAAATCCCTGTATAATTAATACAATACTACAGAAATCTCTGCATAATTAATATAGTTCTACAGAAATATCTTTGTAATTAATATAGTACATCAGAAATCTCTGCATAATTAATATAGTATTACAAAAATCTCTGTATAATTAAAACAATACTACAGAAATCTCTGTATAATTAATATAGTACTACAGAAATCTCTGTTTAATTAATACAGTGCTACAGAAGTCTCTGCTGTATAATCAATATAGTACCTACTGAAATCTCTGTGTAATTTATATAGTACAACAGAAATCTCTGTATAATTAATATAGTACCTACAGAAATCTCTGCATAATTAATACAGTATTACAAAAATGTCTGTATAATTAATACAATACTACAGAAACCTCTGTATAATTAATATTGTATTACAGAAATCTCTGTATAATTAATACAATACTACAGAAATCTCTGCATAATTAATATAGTTCTACAGAAATATCTTTGTAATCAATATAGTACATCAGAAATCTCTGCATAATTAATATAGTATTACAAAAATCTCTGTATAATTAATACAATACTACAAAAATCTCTGTGTAACTAATATAGTACTGCAGAAATCTCTGTATAATTAATATTGTACTACAGAAATCTCTGTATTATTAATATATTACTACAGAAATCTCTGTATAATTAATATAGTACTACAGAAATCTCTGTATTATTAATATATTACTACAGAAATTTCTGTATAATTAATACAATACTACAGAAATCTCTGTATAATTAATATAGTACTACAGAAATCTCTGTATAATTAATATAGTACTACAGAAATATCTGTATAATTAATATAGTACTACAGAATTCTCTGTATAATTAATCCAGTACTACAGAAATCTCTGTATAATTAATATAGTACCTACAGAAACCTCTGTCACTCGAAGCAGGCGACGTCTTAAGTAATAATAGTACTGTCAAAACCTACGGACAATACAAACAATGGGAGATAATAAATATAGCATTTAAGAATAGTCGACATTTATTCCCAAGATTAATTGGTCTTTTATACCATTAAATGTGTGCCAAAGATCTTTAACTGGTGCTGTTGTTTACTCTTGTCTTTAACTTCCGGTGTCCGCTAATTTGTGTTTGATTGAATCAACAGGTGCTTTTATAGTGCATACATAAAACTTCATTTAACAGATCGAAATGCTGTAAAAGTCTCTTAGAATCCACTTCAATATTGTGACGTGTAACGACCATTTAATTTGCGCCGTTTCCCGATACATCCTATACATTTCAACTAATAAGACCACTTCATATTTTGTCCCAAAAGTGGCTAAAATATAGGTTTAATAACTGAATCTTTAAATGCCAACAAAAGAATCTATTACTAGACAAATTACCGATCCTTTTTGCCCTTGTTTTTGAGATTTTTTTATTGGAGAAAAATAAATTACATTTGTACTTCAATATGTATCGTAAATGTACGCGACGTTTGCGTCCGGTTATTCAATAAGTGAACTAATTTCACGACATCTGTAAAAGAGGTCGTTAATAAGAAAAAACTAAAGCTTTGATTTGTAGAATTCTCCAATTCCGTCAGGCGTCAAGTCTTGATAAATTGCTTTATTTATTGTGTACTGAAGGATCCCCAAATTTCTAGATATTTGGTGAGGCTTTGCAGCCAACGGGCAATGACCAGTAACAAACAATTTACGCCAGTGAATTGAGTTTCATCAGAAATTGAAATCGATAGTCTGTGTAAATCTATAATCTATATCTATCATTAATTTTGTGGTAAATAAGCATTCCTACATTCCCTTTGGCGATAAACCAGAAAATTACAACCTAGTTGATTTGTTGTACAAAAATCTAGTCCAAGTCTAACGTTGATGGAGATTTCTGTTTCAACTGTCTTCATTTCCATTGGCAATTTCGTTGTGGACAGAATTTGTTTTTGGAAGAACTAATACAGATGTGGGACAAAATGATACGCCGAACAGAACTTCTATAAATTGACTTAAGCATAAAACCCATCGCCATTCTATATATAATAATATATCAACAAATAATTACTATGTACAATGTATAAACGAACACATTAATGCAACGAATGGCATAATACATGCACAATAGTGGATAAATAAAAAGGGCAAATCAAACAGAACTAGAGATTAAACCGTGTGTAGCAAATTATAGTATGTATATAAAACAGAATTCAAGTTAATGATAAAGTAAAATGGTATACAGAAATTGATGTTTTTGTGAAGTTTATTGAAATGCATTAAAATGTGTTGCTAATTTATAAGTTGTTTTGTAAGTTTTGACTAACACTATCCATTCGTTTGAAAAATGTGTCTCTAACATTTTCAAAATGTCACATTTGGACAAATGCGATGATTTTTCAATATGACCTATATGTGTCTCCCAAATATCGGTCACTTTATCAATGATTTCAGCTACCGTTTACAGACCTAAAGAATAGATAATGGGTCATAAGCGAATGATACGCGCGTGTGTATATATTGCCTCATCGACAAAAGTCAACATGGAGTTGACAAATTTGACAAGGATAAGAATATATTAATCATACTATGTTCGTCAATTATGCCGCGTTGAACGAGATTCGTTGATTCTAACTGAAGCTGCACCGATAAAGCTCACGTCAGCATTCATTTCTACCATCAGATCTTTCTATAAGCCACGTGGGATGTCGGTTAGGCACGTGATGAATCAATCAGTACATGGTTTTCACTCGAAACATGGCTCAATAAACAGTGATTTAATCACTTAATATCAACCAATTAACTTATCAAATGCCAAAACAGTAATAACGTATTGTATAAAACGTTTGGCCTTGAAAGGAGAATTTCTTCGAACTCACTTAGTCCCATACCGAACATGTTATGAACCTTGATTCTGCTGCAAGATGATGTTGCTAGAAAATGTGTACCGGAAATAAAACTTATTTAAGATCAACAATAGCTATGAAATGTTTACAGGAAATAAAACTTATTTAAGATTAACAACTGCTATGAAATGTTTACAGGAAATAAAAACTTATTTAAGATTAACAACTGTTATGAAATGTTTACAGGAAATAAAACTTATTTAAGATTAACAACTGCTATGAAATGTGTACAGGAAATAAAACTTATTTAAGATTAACAACTGCTTTGAAATGTGTACAGGAAATAAAACTTATTTAAGATAAACAATTACTTAAAGGACTACTGCCCACTGGTATGAACAGGATCTGTATGGCATATTTTTTATACACTAAACAAACATTAAAAGTTCAGTTTGTACATTAAGTATAGCTCACAACAGTTGATGTTTGTGTGGCGGATCAAAATATGGACTAGGCGATTTTTCTGTCGCAATTCATCATATGATATAACAGCCACTGTTCATTCCTCTCATCCCAGATTCTTAATCACGTGGTTTCAATTGCGGAAAGAACGATTACCGCTAGTAATTACCGCTAGGTAACTTATGATCATTTGTTGGAATAATTATCCATCGATTTTTTACAGTAGTACATTCCATAATTGGCGCTCGTTAAAATTATAAATCTTAAAGGGGTGCTAATATCAAATCCTAGTCAGACGAAATGGTGTTGTGAAATATGGTCTCTATAATGTCTGGCAGGACAAGCCGACGGAAATGGAACGAAACCTGAAAATAAAGGGAAATAACTTGACGACATATCAATCTCACTGCTAACGGAGTTATTGTAGAAGCGGAGTTACCAAAGCTCAAGTCAGTCTTTATTAAGTTTATAGTTAGGTAATCTGGTGTTTTGAGGCAAATGCTATGACAAAAAATTTCGCTTCGCTTAAACGCTGAAAATGCCATTTTCTTAAATATTACGAGAGCACGAGAATGCTAGCATGATCATGAGGATCTGAACCATCGGTGATTATGCACAAATATTTACTATTGCGTTGCATTTCACCAGTATCAAAGTACCAAATGTTGTTATAGTAGTCACTAACTTTTTTAAAGTTAGCTAAATAGCTTAGCAACCAGACGTACACTAAACTGATACCGACACCGGCCTTCTTTTCATTGTTGTTCTAGTTTATGATAAACTGGTTCCCGTTCTATGTTGCAATGGACCAGTATACAGACAGTCAACGGGAACCAGTTCAGGTTCAAGATAACAGCACCGTCTGTCGTTCTACCTTGTTCAAGGTGTGTCTGTAAGTGTGTCTTCTGCTGTTAATGGCATTATTGCGTAATTAAACGTTCCTTATCAAACGTTATTTAACAACCCATGATAATTTACATAATGTATATTTTGTTGAACCACTATGTCAGTTAGTTTATCTTATTTCATTAATGAGAACACGCACCTTATCAACTGTCTAATTTCAAATGTAAGCCAGAAACCCTTGATTTTTTCGAACAAAATTTGACAAGGAAAATGAAAGTTTTCACCGAATTTAAATTACACGTTATATATTTTTACCCGAAATATTGTAAAAAAAAAATAATGTTATGAAAATTGTTATATAGTAGAAAAATCTCTAGCCGAACCGAAGCAAGAGAATTATTATATTTTTTTCTCAGGAAGCAGTGTCAAATTCTTGGGTTAAGTAAAAGATCCTAATTTTCGTCGATTTTCAAGGGGGACAATTCCACTGTGATAAGTCGGATTAATGAAGGCGTACTAAACTCATGTTAAGCAGACAGTATATTAAATTCTGTCGTTAGAATAATGAATTATACATAAACACTATGCATGCTAATCAATTACTCGATTCTTTCTTTAATTATTTCGCCACTGACATCTGTCGCCACTTTTGAGTCAGAAAGACATTTGCAAACGGTTAACATGTTTTATTGATTATAATAAACATTACTGCATACACTGTAGTGTGAATTTTGTGTTAGTTTAGTGTTCATATGAGGCAGATTCATTTATTCATTTTTCTCCGTAAAAATATATTCTGAAGCTGTACGTTTGTTTTAGGTTTTGTCTGATTTTAAATCTGTATCGCTCCTCTGGCTATGATAGCTTGTGTATTAATGTCAATCACAAAAACACACTTTCAGTTATGTTCGAAAATGGATATTATAATCTTTATGTATGCTAATTATATGGATAATATAAATGCATTTCAGTATTTAAAAAGTGTCATTTAAATCACTGTATGGCTTATATTTGGAGAAAGTATTAATTTGAATTTGAGTAGAATATTTGTGAATTCATTAATACAGTACAAAATGAGTAACGAAGGAACGATTGGTCGTCAGAGAATGAAGGAATTTTACGATTTGACGCATGTAATGTTTACAAAACCGGAGAGGCTTATCCTGTACAAAATTATGAAGGATTACAGAAAACGTCAGGACGTTACCCGCCTCGTTATGGGTTTAAATCTAGTCTTACGAACATACACCAAATTGGAACTGTTGAAGTACATACGATATTTTGTGTGGGAGGGACACTTATACCAGTTTGATAAACTTACCAAATTTCATCGTAGATTTCGGCGGCGGAATGAAAATGAGGACAAATTTAACACATACCCATCCGGTAAGAAACGTTACCATGGCAACGTATTTTTAAAAAAAAATATATATATGATAATGCTACTTTAATAAAATAATTAATGCAAATGTAATGAAGATTTATCAATTGGTGACACCCGAATTACACAAAGTCACTTTAGCACAGTTCTGTCTAGATGTCACTAACTATAAATATCAAGGGAAGTATGACCATGCAGTCAAACCTGTAAACAAAGGCCACCCTAGAATACAGTCAAACTGTGAACGAAGGGAGCCCTTGGGAAAGACAAAATGTTGTCTTTATTGTCAGTTTGACTTTATTGATGGATGTCAGTTTGTACTAGATAATCAGTGACGGTTTTCAAAGAATGGCCCATATTCACAGGGGGATCTTTATTCGGATTTGGCCGCAAACACAGGTTTAGCTGTATAACTGATTTTTATAAACAATTTTCGATAGGAAACAATAGTTATACGTAATATTCATAAACCAAAGCAAGGAGATAAAATATATTTACATCCACATTGACTGTTCATTTTGTTTTTTTATAAGTGTCTTAATTATGGGTAGAAGCTGCTCGATTCTTATAACAGAATATTACATCAATAATATCAATTCAGTTACATTGACCGCTGTAAACATACAAAGCTCGGGTATTTGAAGTAAATTCGTATTGATTTCTTCTAGCCTTTAAGATGCTAGTGTCATTAATTATTTAAACAATACGTAAAAAGTCAATATCAGTATCGAACTGGCCGACCATCGATAAACAAGAAAGCAACGCCTTAATACAACAGATAATGATGCAAACATGGTTAACATTGCACTGCGAGTGAATAAAAACCTTTTCCAACTCAGTATTTTTTTCAAGCTGTCTTCATTATAACTGATTCAGCAACAAATTTGGTGAAAAAATACATAAAATTATCGGAGTAATTGATTAAAGTAAGGAAGGTTTGGACTCAAACTCAATATGGAGGATTTGAAGAAAAATAAACGTCAAGGTATGGAGACTTTTATTCAGTTCAATTTAATAAAACCGCGCGTCGAGCATTCGCGCCATTTATCGTCATTTTAAACACTTCCGCGCCATGAAATAGTTCGCGGAATAAATGTTCTTTGGATATTTTTTTATATAAGATATTTAAAGGGCAGCACTAGGCGACATTAATCATGCAACACAATGGTCTTATTTACTGGAAAGTTAGTTATTTCTAAAAAAATTGTTTCATTCAATATAACCAAGTTCTGTGTTTATGATAGCATTTCGCATATGAGCAAATTTCTATCCGTCGAGCAAACTTGTATTTGAGAAAATAATCGATTTAGGGACCTGTATGTCCTGCATAAAAATACATGACCTCATTTGTGATCTTAAAAAGTTTAGATTGAACGATAATTTCTTTGTGATGAAAAGTTGAGATTGCGACAAGATCTCATTTGTGATAATGAAAAAGGGAGAACATTGCAGTGTGAAGACACAACAGGATACCAGGCATCATGGAGTTAGAATGATTCATGAATGTATTGATCTATTTATTACGCAAACACATGTTGCAAAAAATCAATATTTTCATGTAAAGTATATATGCAACATATTGCAGAGACTTGTATTGACTTCAAATCGTTCAATTGCCTGTATACTATTCACATAACCCTTGATGCAATGTTAAAGACACCCTTAACATGTATTAAAGAGACTGGTCTCCATATGTAAAACATGTCCTCGAACTATTGCGACTCTTATCTGAATCAATTGACTAAAGATCTGTGTATAAGAGGGGCCTTCGTGCTCCAGTGGTTATTGTCTCTGACAAGTAATAACTATTTCCTCATCGAAGTGAGTTCGAATCCCACAAGACAAGACAAGGTTCACATGTGGGAAAGCTATCAAGCTAGCTTATGGAAGGTCGGTGGTCTATCTCGGTGTACGCCAGCGGTTTTCCTCCACTATGAATGCTGAAAGAGCCAAAATGACCCGGGCTGTTGATACGACGTTAATTATAACGGGATTTAGAATTTTACTAGTAAATTGTAAGTTAAATTACGTGGTGCGGACAACTTTGTTAAGCTAAATATTGACCCCGGATACCGCGACACTAATATACAATATAATATAATACAATATAATATTGTATATTAGTACCGGTATCGCGATATCTAGGGTCAATATATATGTATATGTACATTGTATATATATACATACAAACTGTGTTTATTTTATGAAACAAAAGCACTTTGGCCTAGGGATAAATGAATACAAAAAGCTTTTATTTAGTCACGGTCACTTTTTATGTTACAGACGCTAAATCGACGGCGAGTACAAGTACGTATGTCAGTGGACGACGGGTAAAAGACGTTCGTGTGTTCACCATACATAAAGAGCGAGGGGAGTCGAGTTTGGGTTTCAGTGTAAGAGGCGGGTCTGAACATGGGATCGGTATATACGTCAGTGATGTTGATGCAGGCAGTGCTGCTGGTAAGCCATGTCCTATGTTGGAATGTTCTTCAATTATTTATTTCGTCGGCTTATTTCTATAACCCCGTAACTCAATTTTTGCAGTATTGAGATTTTGGTATTTTTGAGCTCTTTACAATGACCATACTTACTTGCATGTAGATCTATCCTAAATGGGGTTAATCCCAATTCCAGAAACCTGTTGTATTCCATAAAATCACTGCAGTTCAGGACTTTAAATGCGAATTTCTCAAAATGGGAACATATGACACACGGGTTTGTAAAAATAACCCAATGATTTGTCCGGTTGCACTCATCAGTTTAAAGATGTTTGTAGTTGGTTTTGTAATTTTTGTCCTTGATTTTTTATCATTTTGTTAACATACGTTTAAATTCTGAGGTTACGATATTTTTCTACTAAGAGAAATTTTACTACATTAAGTCCCTTTCCTCCCAGTAATGGTTCTTTCAGTACTTTGATTATCTCTCAATGTTTATATGCTATTTGTTAAGTTATTCATCCGATATTTTTCATAATGAATATTTTCCCCTTTAATGGCTTTTTTTGCTTTTTTTGCTTTTTTATGTTAGATGATACTTTTCTCAAACGGTCCTCAATTGTGTTTGTCATAAAAATGAAATTGATGTTTAGTGCTACAGAAGTTGAGTATTTGTCGGACATGCCGTTTTTTTTGTTTACTGCAGATAATATTATTTCAGTATTCAATGTTGTACGCCCCACATGCATAGATAGAGAACTAGGTGTACGGACTCAGGATCGTGATTTCGGACCGTGATTCAGCGCTGAAACTTTCAGCAAAGTCTCGAACCCGCAGCCTATCGTTCAACATTGCTGCGTTAGTTCGACTAATAGACTGTCCCCAATTCCATCAGTCCCTTCTAGGTAACACCCAAGTTAACAGACAAGAGTAAACGCTGAAAATTTCAGCCAGTTCTCGAACCAACAGCCTCTCGGGCAAATTCGACTAAAGTTCGTTCGTTCGATTAAACTTGTCAAGTAGGTAATTAACCAAGATTGCATTAGCAACAATCAAGACTTCAGCCAAAATATAACAAGAACATGCGGTTTGTACTGCAAGCATTTATTTTATTTATTTTCCAACACCGCCAAATCCGAAACCACATCTGCATTTTTGGTCGATGCAATGCCAGCCGAATCTACAGTTATCATCGGCACAGTCATTTTGGTTTGAGCATGTTGCAGTTGCTGAAAACAGATAATCACACTAATCACATGGACATTAGATATACTACATGAATAGCCGTAGCCTCAATCAGACAGGAGATACAAGCTCTTGCTCACGGTTTCCCTTACGCAGGATTTCTGCCTCCTTGAGCATAAAATTAGCCATGGGACCCGTTCATTCCGAAACCTTACGTCCGCTTGGACGCTCATCGCCGATATACTATTTCTCTTTTGCATGGTATCCTTTGAGCAATACCTGAAATTATTTCAGAAATGGAGGTGGCCATGAATAATGTCATTGAAAATACCATACCTGGGACCTTTAATTTTTCTCTTAGGACGCCAAAATTATTGTATTAAGAGTCACTTAAACAGAAACGCCCCGGGAAAACCCTGCTTGTTACGGTCGGCTTCAGGAATATAACATTCATCTTGACAAAACATCGACAAAAACAGAATAGCATCTACTCATGAAATGTTAATTAAAGAAATGAAAAAAAAAACATGAGATAATAGGGTTAATCAACAAAGTGCTCGAAATTCTAGGATATTCAAGGTTCATAGAATGAGAGAAATCTGTTAGTAATATATTAATAATTAATCGTTATACACGCACTGAATGGGGTTTTCTTCATCCCAAAGTTTTTTTCATTTCAATAATTTTACTTAATTGCGTATTTCATAAAAACACAAAGTAACGTCATGTCCCATTATCGGTAACATGCTTCACTGGTCGAAGGGAGGTAATTTACTGTGAAAGTGGTATTACTGAGGACATGCGTACTGTTGTCATATCCAATCATGTTATGATTTTCTTAGCATGTCAAATGATCGAAGGGAGGTTTTTTTACCATTAAAGCAATATTTAATTACCGTGTGTATAAAGTTTCAAATTTTATTCAGAATAATTTTTAATACATATCCATAATATTTGTTATGATCAAAAATAATCTTTGAACAAACAAGAGGAAAAAAGAAATATTTAAATATTTCAAGATAGGTAGAGCACTACTTATTTGACATATTGTAATTGTTCTTAAAAAAACTTCAGATCTTAATAAGTACAAAACTACGCTTACAAATTAAGGACGAAGACAAATATGAATTTATATTGTCTCATTGAATATTAGATTGCTTAAAAACTTGGGCCCAGTTTCAAGAAAAAAATTTAAGTTTGAGCACACTATTTTCAAATTCAAATATCAGGTGTTAAAATATATTATAGGTTTACTATTGGATCTTGGTGAGTACTACTTGTGCCAGTTTAAAAGATGAACAAACATAACGTTGATTTTCATGGAAATTAGTATCTAAAAAGAATAAAAACACTTGAGCAAAAACTTGAGTATGTTATAACATGCTGAAGTAAAAAATTAATTTAGCAAGATAATTCTATGTTTTCAACACAAATATTTTACTTAGAGTTATAATTTGCAAGAGATACACTGCTTTTCAAAGAAAATAAGGTACAAATAATACAAATTTAGTCATAAAATACTTTCACAATAGTTTGCTCAAACTCAAGTTTTTTCGTGAAACTGGGCCTTTAAAGCCTGTCAGAAAGATATTATTTATCATACATAATGATGCTGATTAATTCTCGTTCAAATAATCAGTCCTAAGCGAAAAAGTGTGCTATTGTGAAATCCATTTATGTTAAAAGTTTTTTGGCACGTCACGTGATCGAAGATCAAGAGGATCAAAGTTCACCATAAAACAATATTTACTTACTGTGTGTACATGTACACTGTCTGTTATGACAATCAAGCACGTAATCATTTTCAGGACATGTCACGTGATCACAGTCGCCTACACCTCTACATTCCTCCGCGGTAGACGATGCTATAAAATATGAAATTTTACCATCCGTAAAACTTCACTAAGGGATCACTTCAATATAACGACTAGCGAATTATAAAGGCCATTTATTTTAGAACCAGTTTTCAATAGTTCCTTTGTGATTCAACCTGACAATGAGACCACCTCAATGTTGACACAGATCTTTGGTCCCGAAGGTGACCTCACTGTCCAGGTCACACTGTTCATGACTCTTGCATGACAAGAATTAATTCAAAGAAGAAATACAAATCCATACGATGTTCGGTAGATATTTAATATGCAAGTGAATCTGAAAAAAGTGAATTGAAAACACTTGTTTTATCAATTTCCCCCCTAATCTCTGTGATGTGCGCCTTTTAGATAAACGGCATATGTCGAATCTCCAAGTAACGCACTCGTATTTTTATTATTCCTTATCCGAACTCCTGTTGGAACTTCATTTTCCAACCAACTATAAACATAACGTATTTGTTGGTGTTTAATCATAAGTATTCGGGATAGATCGTTTAAAAGTACGTTATTAAATCTACTCACCGACGAAAGCGCATAAAAGAGCCAAACAAAGAGCAGCCTTCATGTTTGATACGACGTGTAGAAAATTCTGTTGTTCTGGTGAAAATGTCAGCTCATCTTATACCATCGGAATCGTGACCTCCGAGGTCAATCGTGAATAGCCAATGTCTTAATCTAGTATTTCGTGTCTTATTCGATGTACTTTTGGTACACATAAAACTGCCAAAATATGACAGACCTTTATCTTAAGCTAAATAGTGCATTATCAGGAGTTGCTGGAGGTCAAAGCAATGGTCACGTGGTTTTTATTACATAACATTTTATCTTATTAGGTATAAAAATGCACTTTTTTAACATACGTAAAATTACATTTCTGAGTGTTACTGTAGATAATTATATTGTTTTAATATGCCCCGATGAACTAATGAAAATCAGAACCAAACCTGGAGTCTGTTATGAATCATTCTAAAAATCTTGAGACGTCGAGACACATTCTAAAAGACAAATTCTAAAAAACTCCTAAAAGACAACGATTACTAATTAGCTCTCTATCATAAACTGTCACAGTTAAAGTTGCAAGGAAAGGCAATGATTTCGAACCCTTTGCCTTGCACATCTTCTCCGTGACGATTTTGGTTCAAAGTGTCTGTTGCCTGTACAAAACACAATACTTTCTGGTGTAATGAGCCAGGACCACTTGTTTGGTCAACAGTGAAACCTTCAGCCAGATCTCGAACCCACACTATTTGAGTTATGTATTAATAGACTGTCCTAAATTCCACCAACCCTTTCTAGGTAACACCCAAGTCAACAGACAAGAGTAAACGCTGAAAACTTCAGCCAGTTCTCGAACCCACAGCCTCTCGGTCAAAATTGCAGCGTTCGTTCAACTAAACTTGTCCAGTAGGTAATTAACCAAGATTGCATTAGCAACAATCAAGACTTCGGACAAAATAAAACAAGAACATGCGGTTTATACTGCAAGCATTTATTAAGATTTATTTTCCAATTCCGCCAAATCCACCGAATCCACATCTGCATTTGGTGTCAACGCAATGCCAGCCGAATCTACAGTTATCATCGACACTTGTACAGTCATTTTTGTCTGAACATGTCGCAGTTGCTGAAAACAGATATTCATAATGCGTGTCTAATCACATGGACATTAGATGTACTACAAGAAAAGCCGTAGCACCAATCCGGAAAGAAATAATTATGCTCTTGTTCATTGTTTCTCTTACACAGGATTTCTGCGTCCTGAAGCTTAAAATTGGCCGTGGGACCCGGTTTTTTTCGAAATCGTGCGTCCCCTGATATAGTTCCCTTTTGCTGTTTTTATTCTTTGAGTAAAATCTGATATTGTTCCAAAAATGGAGGTGGCCATTGAAAATACCGTACCTGGGACCCTTATGTTTTCTCCTAGGGCTCCAGAAATATTGTATTGAGAGTCCCTTAAACAGACACTCTTAGGGAAAACTTGTTACGTGCGACTTTGGAATATAACATTCGTCTTGACAAAACATCAACAAAAACTGATTAATATCAACTCATGAAATGTTTGTTAATTAAAGAAATGAAAAAAAAACATGCGATAATAGAGCTAATCAACAAAGTGTTCGAAATTCTAGGATATTCAAGGTTTATAGACCGATGGGAATCTGTCAGAAATGTATTAATATTTTATCTTATACACGCTCTGGACGGGGTTTTCTTCATCCCAATTTATTCATAAAAATGATTCTTTTTCATTTCAGCAATACTTAATTGCATATTTAATAATCTACGAAATGATAATTGATAACGTCTTGTCCCATTATCAGTAACATACTACACTGGTCAAAGGGAGATAATTTTAAACTGAATGCGGTATTTAATCACTGCCGAAATGCATACTGTTGTGATATTCAATCATGTTATGAGTTTCTTAGCATGTCACGTGATCGACGATCAAAGGGAGGTAATTTCATTGTTAAGGTGGTATTTAGATCAAAAGGATAAAATTTCACGATAAAACAATATTTGCTTACTGTGGGTACATGTACACTGTCTGTTATGACATTCAAGCATGTAATCATTTTCAGGACATGTCACGTGATCACAGTCGCCAACGCTTCTACAATCCTCCGCGGTAGACAATGCTACAAAATACAGAATTTTATTATCAGTAAAATCACACGATGGGACCACTTCAATATATTGACCAACTAATTATAGGGGATATTTATTTTAGAACCAGCTTTAAATATTTCCTCTGTAATTCAATCATATAATGAGACCATCTCAATCTCTGGGCCCGAAGGTGACCTCACTGTATAGGTCACACTGTTCATAACTCTTGCATGGCAAGAATCATTTTTTCTCAAGAGTTATTGTTCTTACCGCAACGTAGACCTATGTCAACTTTTACAACGAATATGTACTCGACACTATTCGTGTAAAAGCGGATTCAATCAAAATGTTTCAACTTCCACATTTAAAACTACATATACAATTTGTTAGATATATACATGAAGGTAACTTTAAACTGGGGTCATTTAGAGAATTTAAGAGCTTAAATGTCAGGCCTTATCAACACCAGCAACTCAGATGAGCATTTAAAAAGATTTAAACATTTCAAAAACAAATGATAATAAAAATTAGTTTTATTCGTTAAGTGTGTGTCATGATGTAAAATATTATTTCTTTCCAGTGTACTTATGCATGTATCACATATGAGTTATAGATAATGTACATTGTAGAATAGTGAAGACAGAACGCATGTTCTATTCTATTCTGTCCAAAGTATTTTAACTGTTTTCAATAATGAATCAATACAAATCCATACGATGTTCAGTAGATATATAATATGCGGGTGAATCTGAAAAAAGTGAATTGAAAACACTTGTTTTATCAATTTCCCCCCTAATTTCTGTGATGTTCGCCTTTTAGATAAACGGCATATGCCGAATCTCCAAGTAACGCACTCGTATTTTTATTATTCCTTATCCGAGCTCCTGTTCGAACTTTATTTACCAAGCAACTATAAACATAATGTATTTCTTGGTGTTTAATCATAAGTCTTCGGGATAGATCGTTTAAAAGTACGTAATTAAATATACTTACCGACGAAAGCGCATAAAAGAGCCAAACAAAGAGCAGCCTTCATGTTTGATGCGACGTGTAGAAACTTCTGTTGTTCTGGTGAAAATTTTTGCGGCTAGTACGTTTTATACCACCAGAATCGTGACTTTCAAGGACAATCGGGCATGGCCAATGTCTTAATCTAGCATTCCATGACTTGTTTGGTGTACGTAATTGTCCCTTGACCGAAGAAAGACCGATCTTTATCTATTTATCCAAAAATGGCCGTAGTTGTTGGACATCGAAGCAGTGGTCACGTAGCCTTTATTATACAACATTTTATCTTATAAGGAATAATGTAGGCATTTCTTTTAACATTTGTGAAATCACATTTCTGAAATTAGCTTTAAACAGTTAAGTATATTGCTTTAATATGCCCCGATGAACTAAGGAAAATCAGAACCGAACATAGATCTCCAGACGGGTCCCACCTCAGAAAAGCCAAACAGTGATATATATAAATACATGTAGTACAATGTAAGTTTAAAATATCGACATGAAAATTTATTCCTTTCCACGCTTTTTACCTATCGACCTTAAACAATTAACAACAAGTACTACCATTTCTTATGAGACTCCCTGAGCAATGACACCCCCTACAGCGACACCTCCAATAACGAACTACAGTAAAACTTCATATAGCGACCACCTCAATATTACGACTACCTTGTTATAATGACCACATATTTTCAGACGGGCTTTCAAATAGTTCCCCGATAATTCAACTTGATAATGAAACCACTCCATTTTTACAAACGATTTTTCGTGGTCTCATTATCGATGTTTAACTGTACCTCTAAACAGCAAACAAATAATGTCATCCATCCAGTTGTATGAACTCCAAAGAGGTATTGCTGAGCAGGTATATACCACATCGATAAGACTCTAGAGATATCTGCATTTCGTAAGCTACAAAAATACCAGGTCGCGACCGTGGTCTAGTGGTTAGTGCACTGGACTTGCAAATTCGGAGATCTGGGTTCGAATCCCGGTCGCGGCAGATCATACCCATCTATGAAAATTGACGAATATGTCGATTTTCTTCCATACGTGAAGAATTGCCGGCTCCTTGTGGAAGGGTAAGTTAGTACTGGTTGGCATACAGTCCAGAAAAACTGGTCTGGTGAACCGGTCGCCGTATGTAATGAAAAATTGTTGAAAAACGGCGTTAAACCCCAGTGACAATAATGCACATAAAACAAACAAACAAACAAACAAACAAACAAACAAACATACCCCAACGTAACAAAATCAAAGCACTGAGAGGACAGTTGTCCAATGTCCTAAATGATTCGCTTACCCGAATCCCGGATCATTGTCGTAAAAATAAAGATATAAAAAAAGCTAACATTAATCAATGAAGCGGTAACCATTACGCGACTATTAACATGTTTTCAATATTATAAGCTTCCAATGTGGTGGTTTTGTTTTTCTTGTAAAACTTCTTTTATGATCAACATAATGGCCTAGACCCGAGTAAATTCATAGCAACATAAAAGTCCCGAAATGGAGATCACCGAGAGAAAAGACGTCTTGGTATGTCCGCATTTTAAAGACGTTTTATGTACGTCAATTTTACATCTAAGTAAAATGTCGGGCTAAGAATAACTGGTACAATATTTTGTCAGAGGTTGGCTCCACGCCGTATTGGAACGTAAAACCTTCTTTCTTCGATCCGACAAACTACTTTATACGGTTGCCATTGGTAATCTTGGAATCTGACGAAGTGAGTCTGAAATCAGTCTTGTTTGTGTTGTATATTTTCGTGTTGTTTTTTTTCAAACATGGACCGGTTTTATGGCATGACACAAAAACAATAGCATCAATCATTTTGTGTATCAAGTATGCAAACATTATTTATGCTTATCTTATTTTTATTCTTTTCAAGAAAAAAGTGGGCTTGAGATAGGAGATAAAATTCTTGAAGTAAATAACATTAGTCTACGTGGTGTCGCAAGTAGCAGTGCAATCAAAGTGCTGACGGGATCTAAACGACTAAAACTTGTAGTACAGAGAAGCAGAAAGGTCCCTGAATGGAGATTGTCTAGAGAAAAGACGTCTTGGTATGTCCGTATTTTGCATTTTAAAGACAAAGAACTCCGGATTTATTACTTGTAATTATTTTCCAATTCTGGGAACTGTTTTTATTTGATGTTAGTTAGAATAAAAGGAGTGTTTTCGTGTATGAAAAATGAAGTTTACTTTCTACTTTCCATTTGTTACTTGGTGAGGTGTTCACTCAAAGACCTGTTCAAAAACACTCCATCTATGCTTATTATTCAGTTTTTAAAGGCAATTAATCTGTAACGTAAAATATATTTAACATATTTAATTAATTAATTAATTAACAAATTCTGCTGTAGGTGCAATATAGCCTAGTTAGTGTTAAAAACACCATAAAACACCAATCAATCATAAAAAACTTGCTAAGGTCAGTGAAGCAGTAAATATATGTTTCAGTTAAGTTCGAGTCAAGCTGCATTAAACGTTCATGTTAATAAAACATCAATCTAATAAACGTTTGTGACTGGTACCTTCCCAAAATTAATATTTAGTACGTTTTTCGACTTCTTTTGCCATTCTTCAATTAATTCCCTTTTATACAGTAAAACCCCCGAAAACCAGACTCGCTAAAGACAGGAATTCTCTGAAAATCGGAGGACTTTTCAAGTCCTATTTTTTTCCTTTTCTCTAATAAAGATTTGTCTTACAACCGGAATTCTCAGAAAACAGAACTTTTAGCCCAGTCCGGAAAGGGTACGGTTTTCAGGGGTTATACTGTACTAATAACCTATAATAGTCAGTGCCGATGCTACATCCTATTTCTAAAGAACATAATTTTTTTTAAACAGTATTCCATTACGGTCTTGTTAATTTAATGATTAAATGACATTTCAGTCGACTTAAATGAAGGACAAAATGCTAGTCAACATAATTTTGTATTATTTAATTGACCAATAGAAACGAATTCGTGACGCGGAGAGAGGAACTTTGACCATTTTTTACCATTAGTCATAATCTATGTTTTCAACAAATATGTGTTTACGATTGACCGTTGTTCAGATAGAAACCTTTATTCATCGGAAGCAAAGGAGGGGGGAGGGGAGGGAGAGGGGACGTTGAATCATGTTTGGCTGTATCGTGCTATGATCACGCACTTTCAGGTATGATGTACAAGGTCAAACAATAATTGCTGGGGATTTTGAGGAATGTGGAATAAGTAATCATATACGAGGCCTAGACGTTGATGTGCCTGAGAGAAGAGTTAACCTGAAATTCGGTAAAGCGAATCGGGGACTCGGTTTTAATATCCGGGGAGGAAGAGAATATGGACTAGGAATTTATGTGTCAAAGTAAGGCGTATGCACTTTTAGAAATTTAATCCGCTACAAAATTTAATTACATCAATAGGAGTTATAATACAGACAAATCATAATACCTATGATCGGGAGAGTAAGCTTTTAAGCTCAGCTGTGTTGCGGCGTATGAGCTTACGACTTTATAGAGCTTACGCCGTATATAGCTTACGCCGGATAGAGCTTACACCTGATAGAGCTTACGCCGGATAGAGCTTATGCCGGATAGAGCTTATGCCGGATAGAGCTTACGCCGTATATAGCTTACGCCGGATAGAGCTTACACCGGATAGAGCTTATGCCGGATAGAGCTTATGCCGGATAGAGCTTACGCCGGATAGAGCTTACGCCGGATAGAGCTTACACCGGATAGAGCTTATGCCGGATAGAGCTTATGCCGGATAGAGCTTACTCCGTATATAGCTTATGCCGGATAGAGCTTATGCCGGATAGAGCTTATGCCGGATAGAGTTTATGCCGTCATAGAGCTTACACCGTTAGAGTGCTGGCCCGATGAAATGCTAAAAATAATGTTGCAGCATTTAATTTTAAGTTGTTTTTTTATATATATTCGTATAATATATAAATATCACATAACGAAACATTTGTAGTGTGCCATATGGTGAAAACAAGCCTAAAAATAATGGAAAACGTTATGGGGTCAAAATTAATCTATCATTCTTATCTGGAAAATCCGCCAAAATTGACGTTAGCTCTATTCGAACCTCTATTCGACACCACATCTCCGAATAAAACTTATTGTAAGCGCTATTCGGCGCACGGAAAAGGTCACCTTACAAACAGATCTTATACGTAAGCGCTATTCGGCGTAAGCAACGCAGCTGGCCTTATATGCTTACTTGGTATTATAATTGTGTTAATATATAAGTTAATAGCTTATTATCTGTGTCCACATATGCTTGTAAAGTTGGTCTGTTCAGCAAACCCACGTAAAATGCTCGAGATAAACCGGGTGCCCGTAATGACGAGGTATTTGTTTGTCGTTTTGTGTTGCACACATGCCTATTTACATAATATTACGAAATACTTGCGTAAAAAATGACAGGACTTTAAAAGTTCCTCGATATAAGTCGGGTGATCGTGATATCGATGCTCGCAATAACGAAGTTTTACTGTATTTTTTGTACCTGCAAGGGTTGATACGAATGGTCTTGCTGAAACAAATGGAGTCAGAGTTGGAGATCAGATCATTGATGTTAACGGTGTTCCATTTGACAACATTACACACGCAAACGCTGTAGAAGTCTTGAAAGGAAAGCGACATCTCATTCTGACACTTCGGGTATGCTCATATTTGTGAGGTGATATCTTACATGATTTTTTCTTTCCCCGATTTTCTCTCCGCAAATAACGGCCAACTTCTCCACACGACCCACTCAAATCATAGATAGAGGAAAAATGATCTTTCACAAATCTGCTATCAAATCGTCTTAAAGAGCAAATGCCACATTTATGGTTTAACCGCACCGACCCGGTGTCCGTAAAACAAATGGTCTCCTTGTTGAGTTGATCTGGCGGACTCACGGAACTGTCAAAGTCGAAGTTTTAATATGGGACCAACATTTCACACGGAATTCTTTTAATCAATGAATTTACAAAGTTGAACTAACGAAACACTGCTATTTTAATCACCCACAGTCGTTTTAAAACCTTGTTTCACATACACAAGCTCTTGTTATATGTGATGTTTATATTGAGCGAATGCTTTGTCCAATTTTAGGATGTTGGCCGATTCCCAGTTTACAAGGAACTATATGCAGAATACACTTGGAGTGATAGCTTGTTAAAAGGTAGAATCAAACGGCATGGGTATATAGAATCATCCCATCTGGAGAATATTATAGTATTTCCAAAATATTTATTATTTATTTTATGTGTTCCATGTTTTATTTACATTCGCCGTTTATTCTAATATTGTTTCCAACACATGACTTTCCAATGAATATGAAATTTGAATTTACTAAGTTGTTCTTTACAAATAAACATTTCAAAACAATATAGGCACGTCATATTTTGCTGAAATATTTATTGGAACCCAATTCCAAGCAACAGGGCCAACTTAACATAAAATAACCATGTTGGACGTAAAGTGTCATATGTCTACATCCTGTTCGTGTACATGCATTGTATTGGTATGTCCAGTATTCTCTTTATTGTTACAAATAATACTCTTTATTGTTACAAAATAACCGTGTTGGACGTAAATTGTCATATGTCTACATCCTGTTCGTGTACATGCATTGTACGGGTATGTCCAGTATTCTCTTTATTGTTACAAATAATACTCTTTATTGTTACAAAATAACCGTGTTGGACGTAAATTGTCATATGTCTACATCCTGTTCGTGTACATGCATTGTACGGGTATGTCCAGTATTCTCTTTATTGTTACAAATAATACTCTTTATTGTTACAAAATAACCGTGTTGGACGTAAATCGTCATATGTCTACATCCTGTTCGTGTACATGCATTGTACGGGTATGTCCAGTATTCTCTTTATTGTTACAAATAATACTCTTTATTGTTACAAAATAACCGTGTTGGACGTAAATTGTCATATGTCTACATCCTGATCGTGTACATGCATTGTACGGGTATGTCCAGTTTTCTCTTTATTGTTGCAAATAATAGTCTTTATTGTTACAAAATAATCGTATTGAACGTAAGGCGTCATATGTCTACATCCTGATCGTGTACACGCATGGTATTGGTATGGCCAGTCTTCTTTATTGCTACAAATACTTTAATTACATTACAGCTAGTGGAAGTAGAAGCATGACGGACATCAACATCATTCAGGAAGAGCCTCCAAAGAAATTTGGAAGCACGTCTGATCTTTTTTCTGGCAATAAACTATCCAGCAACTTGCACAGTGAAATTTTCCTCCCAGCTAAAACGAGACAACACCACGCACACATTGAACTAAACGGTGAAGACGTGAAGTCAGATGCTGAAAATGACTCTGATAGTTTAATTGATCTTGATCAGTGGGCTGAAGATATTCAAAAGCCTTTAGGAAATGAGAATCATGGATTTGAGTATGAGGACGAACCAGGGACTAGTGGTGTCGTTCTTGTTCATAACTCTGACAATGATTTACATGAAACGACAAGGATGGAAAGAAAATCTTCGGTTGTCAGCTTTCAGTTACAAAATGAGGAGAACAATGAATACAGTCATCAAGTTGAAAGTGAATATGATACACCCGATATGCTGTACGCTAAGATAAACAAAACAAATGCAGCTTATGAATCTAGCACCAATTTAAGTATGCACAGTCAAGGCAGCCATAGTGATACTCATTCGGACAATGAGAATCTCCCATATCACACTCGTCAAATTTCAACTTCTGACACTATGCTTAAAGCGACGGAAAATAGACTAACTGTAAACGCTGAAAATATATCTACATATAAAATGGATGGTGCTCTGTATTCTACAGTGAGGAGACTAAGTGGTGGATCGCACACGCAACTGAAAAATACAGAATTAGGAATTTATGGATCACGTTTTGATGTTGATAATGAATCCAATAGTCATACTTCTAACGAAAGCCTTAGTTCCGACATACATAATAATGCTACATTACAACTTCAAGGGCGAAGCAGATCGTACAATGTTACGCCTGGTAAGGTTGGTAAAACGAATGATAAAGGTATGTCGGGTGACACGATATCACCATATCATTTTGACGAAGTTGAAGAACGTGATGATGGAAATATACATAATGAGCTAGAAAAGGAAAGTAGTTTAACAGTTGGGGTATCCAATGATGTTGATATGGACACATTAGAAGACAAACTGAGAGAATTACAGAAGCGTCAAGAATCGATTGGATTACATGAATTAAATGCGTTAGATGCCCAACCTCCTCTAGGTATAATTTTTGTCTATCATAAATATCAAATAGATTCAAGCAACTTCAAAGTTCTTATTCAATCATGTATCGAATAAACCATTACTTACACCGAACACATTTCAATTTTCGTTGGAGACAATGTCCGTTCTACATAACAAATTCTGATGCGGATTTAGAATGAAGCTGTGATCGGAAATCCCCCTTAAAGTAGGTCAGTAACGGGCGTAATTAAGTTGTTTACTGTGCCGGTGAAATTAGCGATATCAAAATTGTTTTTGCTTCTTTTGTGTTAATGTACGAGAAGTTTTAAATTTATGAACATGTATAGTACAGTTATATACAGTATTAGATGTTTTGTGAACAGTCGTCATATTATCTAGACCAGATCACGATAATTCGTCTGATTGTAACACAATTTCGATACTTTTCTAAAATTTTATTAGCAATAAACAAACAATTTCTTTCAGACGAACTGATGCCCGAAGGAAGCGTCAGAAAGAAGGGAAAATGGAGTTCTTTCAAAAAGAAGATTAAGGGAAGCCTTAGACTTAAATCACCTAGTAATAAACTTCTTATTTTGTTAATTCAAATTGTATCTTACAAATTAGAAATTCGATCAATTTTAGAGATGCCAATTCATATTGATAAGATTAATGCGTGTATAGCACGCATACAAAATCACTGAACTGACAAACCTATTAAACTTTCCGCATTCTTTTCTTTTAAATATTGTACGCAAATTACTGCGTCTAAATGGTACTGGAATGTTGGTATGTATTTTTTTGTATTTCAGAAAGAGCGGCATTAAGCACAACAAAATCAGATGGTAATACCTTATTTCTTATTATGTTTTTTCTGTGTCGACTTGTACCATTCTAATAAATGCCACCCACTTTATAAAATGTTACTTTGAGTACAAAAAAAGGATTATTTTTATTAAAGTGAAATAGATAAAATGGATAATATATCTAAAGATACTAAAGACGACAACTTAATTGCGTAAGATTCAGACTGTCAAATACAGTTCAACCTCTTCAAAGCAACATCCTTTGGAAGAAGCAAAATTGTGTTGTTGTTGTTGTTGTTGTTGAGAGATTGTTGCGCTAGAGAGGTTAAATCAACACTTTAATCGCACGGTGGGAAAATCATGCTGTTGTTGGAAGGAGGTTGTTGCTCAAGAGAGGCCCTCTCTGGAGATGTTGCACTGTACTGTATACTTTCATTTTTTGATAATTATTGTTTTAAACATGATGCTTTATTTCTTCAGATTATTCACAAAGCGGTGTGTCCAAGTCCAAACTTTGGAAGACAAATAAACCTGGAAAAATTGACAGTGCTAACATGGCCTCGCTCGAAGAAGCAGCGAAACCACTTCTAGATAATGATGAATTTCCCGCTGTTATAAGACATATAAAAACAGTAAGAAGCTTAGAATTTATTCTTACAGGAACTGAACTCCAGATTGATGATTATTCCCCATTTTATGGAAATTATGATACGAAATATTATATTTCTGTATCTAGAATTTAAATGTGTATTTACTAAAACATTTTCTTGAGTCAACAGATGTATAGAAAAATGTATATACACCCAAAAGCGCAGTTGAAATTAAGTTTGAATTATCCTGTACAACACACGTATTCCGTATAATTCACCCGATGCTGGTAACAGGTAGATTGCCATGCAAAATGGTAAATTTTCTTCTTGTTCATGAACAATTATAGGTGAAATGAAATTCGTTCAAATATAATTTTTCGGCAGCTGCAAAATTTGTTCTATTACGGCGAAGCAAACTTACTTATAATGCATACTTAACTATCATGCGTACTCACTTATCATGCGTACCCGCTTATCATGCGTACTCACTTATCATGCATACTCACTTATCATGTGTACCCAATTATCATGCTTACTCCCTTATCATACGTACCCACTTATCATGCGTACTCATTTATCTTGTGTACCCACTTATCATGCCTACTCACTTACCATGTGTACCCACTTATCATGCCTACTCACTTACCATGTGTACCCAATTATCATGCCTACTCACTTACCATGTGTACCCACTTATCATGCATACTCCCTTATCCTGCGTACTCACTTATAAAACGTACTTATTTGTAATGCGTACTTACTTATCATATGTACTTATTTATCATACATACTTACTTATAATGTGTACTTATTACGCGTACTTATGACGTACTAAAATCACTATACAGCCAGTTTTAACGCTATATTACGAGTATAAAGGTATTTTACCAATGGTTTTTGAATGGGCAAAATAGACAGGAGTAATCACATGTTTGGGGTACATAACGCATAGTGGACGTGGAAAAGTGTTGACGAATTCAATCAAAAGCCATTACAGTCAGAGCTGGTTTTGAGACCTCCTCAAAATAAAGACCACCCTGTAAATAATGGCGGCCATTCTTTGACAAACCATATCTGATTATTTAGAAAAAAACTGACCTCCGAATAAAAGTCATCAGTCAATAAAGGCCGCATGTCTTTCCCAAGGGTGGCCTTTGTTCACAGGTTTGACTATAGTTGCTCATTGGTCAGATCTAGATATTTAGGATGGAAATCAGATAGTTGTTCTTACTCATTACAATATTTAATTTCTTCCAGTATCATGAAACTCGCAATCTGGAAGCCTTGGTTGACGTTCTGCTTGTATTGTTAGACAAACCTGAGAAAGTCATGCTTCTTAAAGACATCAGGTAATAGATAGACGTGGTTGACAATATTCCTGATAACTTGCGTCACGTCATGCTTGTTTGCGCCTCAATATATTTGTTTTTGTTCGTTTTTATGTAACATTGTCACTGGGTTTTAACGCCGTTTTTAAGCAATTTTTCAGTTATATACGGCGGCGGGTTCACCAAACCGGTTTTCCTGGACTGTATATTAACCAGTACTAACTTATCCTTCTATAAGGAGCCGACAACTTCTCCACATTTGGCGGGAAATTGACATTTTTTCAAGTTTTCATAGAAAGTTGTTACCGGCCGCGACCGAGATTTGATTCCGGATTGTCGGGTTACAAGCCCGGAGCACTAACCAATGGACTGCGGTCGCGGCCGCCTCAATATGCATTAAACCATGTGTGCCGAAAGGTTTGAGTTTGAGCTTATATAATGGCCTACATTGTATGTTCATCAAACCAAGTTTTGTTTATTGTAAACCGTACACAATGGTTGTGGATATTGTGTTTTGTGTTATCAAAGCTGAATGTCCAACAACTTTTAAAAGAATGTCTTATAGCACTATTTTCAACATAACTATTTATTTTGCACTAAACAATAAACAGATATTTCTCAACCTCTGTGAAACTCATGGGTCTCTTTAAATTCGAGTCCAAAACTACGATGCAGGATTTTCAATAGACGTGAAAAGTTGAGGGTCAAAAATGACCCTTGGCTAATGATAATTGGAAGGGTCAACAAAATTTCCTTCCAATTTTATTTTCAGTTTGACCCATTTGTACAATTTCTCAAGAGTCAAAAGCTTTGTTTTACCGGTTTCAAAAAGTCAAAATGCTATTTTAAGGGTCAAACGAAAGCCCTGATGATTTAAACCCGTGAGAAAAAAACCTTTCATGGTTTCTGAATTTCTTATGATGCTCTCTAATCCAGGGGTGTGATATATAACCATGATTTGGTGCAGTATGACAATATGGTCAACACATACGAGATAGAAGCTTACCAGAAATTATCTCTGAAGTTACACCTACCGCTGAACCACAAGCAACTAAAGAAACCAAGACGAAACTTGATGACAGCAGAAATTGGTATCTTATTTTAAGTGATCAGAATTCTAAAAAAAATGCATTAAAACATGTATCTCGTAGGGGTGGACACTTCCTCTGTACCTTGAAAAATGACCATCCTCTGTGCATTGAAACTGATATTTCCCCACGATACAAGTGATTCTGGCCCCGTCTATAATGCCTAACCTCATTTTAGCTCGTCCGTTTCGAAGAAAACTTCGTGTTACTACGATCGCTGCGGCGTCGTCATCGTCGTTGTCGCGCCAAAACTTTAATGTAGCCCATTATTCAAACATGACACTTGGAATGCTTGATTATCATGACAATGCACAGTTGAAGGACAAGGGGCATTATTCTGAAAGCTATATTATTGAAGTTATGTCGCTTTTTTACCCCGAATTTTGGTCAAAATTGCTTAACCGTTAGAATGATGTAAAACCGACAAGCGTTGGTGCCACTTTGCGGAGCTCTTGTTTCGATTTAGTTTCTCTTCAAATCTGAAGGAACCAGCCCTGTTGTGTTTGTGCTTCTAGCATTTCTACCTTTTCATTTTGAGAACTGGTCAGTCAATGTTACATCCCTACTCGAAAAAAAAGTTTAATTCGGCTACCGTCAGAAAATCTATGAAACCCATGTCAATACAATAACCAATGGTAATGGCAAGTCTGCGTATTTTTCATTCATACTGAATTAGCTGTCGTTGTATGAGGATTATTCATCATGTATTAAAATATTACTTTTGTTAATACAATTTCATTTGCTCATTTGTCAACATTTTCAGTACTTTCTATTACCAAGTCCCTACAGATTATTGTTTGCAGTATTTTAAAAAGATGTTTGCCAAATAAAGTATTATTACTTCAAGATGTAGATAACAATATATGTTAGACCTTAATGCATTTTATTCTAAAGATCAGTCATTTTCCAATGTTTGTTGTTTTATTTCCTGATTTTTCAATTGAAAAATAATTAATACCTTGAATAGAAACAGATGACCAAAGTGACAAATCTACACATGACAGCGGAGAAGGTAAACACGCTTTCACAAATGCACATGTTGTGTTTTAACAAGAGTACTTCAAATCCCTAGTCGTACACACACGTCACCAATTCTCTTGATTATGGTTTGGATTTAAAAACATGCACACCGCCACTTATTTAACCTTATGTTACTAATTCATTATCACTGTTTTTTTTTTTAAATTAACAGCATCCTGACCACATGTTTTTGTTTTATTAAAGAATGAACATGTATATGTAATTATATTTAATGCTCATTTACTTGTTTATGCATTTTGACTACTTTATACTAAAATTTCATATCAAATGCTGATGCTCTTGACAATGGGAAATGCTTAAATTTGATTGGTCAATACACATGAAAATGGAATAAAACTAGACATCATAGTTAACTTTCTTCTCTTTTTTTAAAAAAAGTCAAATTTTCATACCACTCATCATCTGTGTATAATACACTGGGTATTTGTTGCTAAATGTTACTATCATTTATTCTAGTGTCAGTGTTTATATTTACTCAAAATAAACGTATGAAAGTTCAAATTTATCATGTTATTTTTATGTTGTATTACACGAGTCCCACCTTTCGGTAACTTTTATATCAATCACGCTCTGAACTTTTTGATTGTTCCGCATATTAAGAAGATTAAACATTTAATATAGTCTTGTAATCACATTTGTTTATGAAAATGTATTTAAATATCTCTATAATTCTTTGCAAAGATTTTGAGAGTCCGGCGTAAATCTGAAAGCAACATTCAATTTATCACACCGAAATACACAAGCATTGTACATGTACCATTATTTATACTTTTTTTTCATTCGGTCACGAAAGAGATCTAAAATATTTTCATATGCATGCAATGATACATAGAATTGTCGTGAAAATGAATAGTTTTTCAGCACCAAGGTGTATGTTCAGTTTTGTGAATTGTATATAATGTTAGGGTAATATAACATTTTGCAATCTTTAATCGTGAAGAAAGTGGCACATTATGATAACAAAGGTCATCACAACCTTGTGTTGTCTGACACGGCTTCTCTGTTGTATCCAAGATGTTTTTTTTTATTTCTGATGTTTCGACATTAACTATATCTGTAATAAGATTCTAAGAAGTAACTAGATTCTAAGAAGCCAAAACAGTAGCAATAGAAATACAGTGCAACCTCTCCAGAGCGGACCTCTCTAGAGCAACAACCTCCCTTCAACAACATCATGATTTTTCCCCACTCTCGGTTGAAAGTATTAATTTAACCTCTCTCGAGCAAAAATCTCTCAACAACAACATAAGGTGCTTCTCCCAAAGGGTGTTGCTTTGGAGAGGTTGCACTGCATACGGAATCGTTTCGTTCTGCCATGTTTCACACGTATCTCAAAGTAATTATGTTCAAACAGTGTGAAGAGTGACTAAGTTATGGCCAGCATTTTTCTACTTTCATACACATTACTATTTTGAATTCTTTACAATTGGTTCAAGTTTTCGGTCATGATACAATCGTCTTCCGTACAAATTGTTTTTGTTTTAAATTGTTTCACAGCTGAAGGTGGACATTTCCACATTCGACCGATGGAACAAACAAGAAAACAAAGAGACGTTATTGACGCCATTAAAGGATCAGTTGAAGAAACTAAAACAAGAAGAGATTCGAACAAACGTGTAAGTGCATGTACATAAGAATTTGACCGCCTAATTTGACGTCTTAAGTTAATTTTCCCTGTACCAGTAATGTGTCTATACAAGTACAATATAATATTTTTCATTTTGTTAAAGTTTGCAGTAGAATGTTGCTATAATATGGTTTAAATCAATTTTAATCTTGATCACAATTTATTTAAAAGCAAATTGTGACAATTGTATTATTTATGCCAAAACTTCGCTTGCTGTATAAATTAAAGAATAAAAGAGTTTTGTTGAGAATTGACTCTGGAGATTGACTACTATCGTTCAATAAAAAGTGATTCTACTTTGTAAAGGGAGGTAATGTAGAGTGATTGAATCAGTAGTATTAATGTAATTGTCTTCCCTTGCATTTTAGCAGAATTCAGGTGATGATAATGCTGTTCTTGACCACTTCGAATACCTAGATTTAGAAAGAGTGGATGAGATGAACAGCTTGGCTGCATTCAGGTAAAATAAATCCGTTTCGATTTGCAGCCCGGACATTTTATGATTGCACTAAAAGCAATCATTCTGGTGCGTCTCCGAGCCTGCCAACCGGAAAATAAATAAGACAAATCACCACAGACTTTGATCCACACAAAATACCATTGAAACATTTCTCTCATATTCTTTATACGTATTTAGTCTGCGACTAAACGCGACCCAACATTGTTTTTCAGTGAGTAAGTAGGTAGGGATTTTTTTAAATACTTTATTTTTTAAACACCGGAAAGCAATTATTAATAACGGAAGGGTAAAAAATACCGGGAGGGTTACAAAAGTCGAGTCGCAGTGATTTTTATGAGTTTGTTGCGTTACAGCAAACATAATTTTAAGTATGGCCAAATTAGTTGTACTAACCACCGTTCCTTATAGTTGGACTTCGGACTACTGTGAACTACAGTAAACATTTTATCAGTCATTAAAGTATCATATTTTACGTAGAGTCCTCATTATTTTTCAGTGATCATTCGCATTCGTCAAATGAAGTCGAACGTATACCCGGAAGTGTGATTGTCCATTTATCGAAAAACAAATCTCATATTGGTGAGTTTATATTAACCTCGTTTAAAACAACGAGTTGGTTTCACGAAAGTTCTCAAAATAGGATTATTTTCTGCTCAATAAATCGTTTTTGATGTCATAATCACGCAAGAAACGCATTAGCTATTTACCACGGTGTTTGTTACTTTACATCATATCTTATTTCCCATAATGACAAATATTTATACATGTACCTTTGCCTCATAAGCATATTTTAGACTCTTCAAAATTCAAAGAAAATGTACACGTGATAAATTTATTTACTAGTAATGTCTCACTGATGGAGCGGAAAACATTGTGACAGGAGAAGCCTTGCTCTTTACAAGCAATGGTTTCTTTCGCCACAATGTTTTCAAAAGTCTCTCGCTGCATAAGCTGGAAAAAGTGGTATTGTGAGGTAAAGGGTTCAGAAAGGAGGTTTTGGTGGATATCAGTCATTTTATACAGTCATATAGGTACAGATGATCACTCTATGTGCCCAGCAATATCAACAGAATATTTAACACAGATCTATACCGCTTTTATAAATTCTCGTAATGATGCGGAATATTTTCGCACATTTCTTGAATAATTTTCTCTGTTCATGCTTTCAAAGGTATCGATTTAGAAGAAAGGGATATCAGAGGGAACAAGGAAGTGAAAATAGCTGGAATAAATCCAAATGGAGCCGCCAATGACGATAGTACAATCGAGGTTCGTGTCAATACTCATTACAAAATCTTATAAAGACAAAGTTCGGGTCTCTCCGTAAATTGTCGTTAATGTCAGTATTAAATCGATGGTTTACATCAGCCATTAATGAATAAAGTCATCCGGGTGCGCATGGGTTATTTTTTTTTTGTTTATATGTGACTTATTGTCACTGGGGTTTAACGCTGTTTTTCAACAATTCTTCATTTATATAGGCGACCGGTTCACTTAACCAGTTTTCCGGACAGATGGGTTAAAAGAAGTTCATATATGTACTGAAAACGTATTTAGTGATGTTTTTAAGGCTGTAATTAGTGGAATCTGAAGGAAAATCTTTTTTTGTGAAAATATGCCTTTTACCATTTTAGGTAGGAATGATACTGTTGGGCGTAGACAGGCATAAAGTGGATGGCTTATCAGTTGATGAAGTTTGGGCAATCTTAGACAAATCCTATATGGACAAACGACATGTCAGCATGAAACTTGTCCTTATTAAAGATGAGAGTACCAACTTTTAGAACCTGACATTATTTTATAAAATATTACTTTCCTACTTTCTTGACAAAAAATGCTAATACAATACAAAATTACAGACTATTACTATTAACTAGAGATCAAAGGCGGTGTCGTGGTAATATGAAATCCGCGAATTGGACCGTGTATTGACTTAAAGTATGTTCAGATTTTTTTCTGAGCGGTATTGATAAAGGCTCAACCTCCAGACGCATTGGTCAATCAACTTTTTTTCAATTTTTCTCTGGTGACAAGAAACAAGTTTTAAAAAATATATTGTTATGCTTGTAAATACAGCTTAAAAGGTAATTTATTGGAAATCTATGAAATAAATACACGCTTTTAATTTTTTAAAGATTTTTTTCTTTTTGCAATAATAAAACAATGGTCAGGAATAATAATTGTGTAGAGTACGATAAAATCAGAACAAATCCATCAATATCACACCTAGGACAAAAGGGTCGGTCTGAACAAGTCGGTTGTCTTATTATCCGTTTAACATATATACGTAATATTAAAAAATAAGGGATCATTATAACCAGGTTGTTATGGTAATGAAGTACCTGTAAAGAAAGATTTTACATTATTAAACGATTAGTTTACAAAGGTCAGAGACGGAATTAAAATATATGTATATGTCTTAGTGTACAGTTTATATATACATGTATATATATATGTGTGTATATATAAACTGTACACTAAGACATATATTTTAATTCCGTCTCTGACTTTTGTAAACTAATCGTTTAATAAAGTATATATAAACTGTACACCAAGACATATACATGTATTTTAATTATGTATATATATGGTCTTAATGTACGTTTGTCTATACTTAGAGGTTTATTTATCCTACTAACACGATTAATGTCTAACAAGGAATACAAAATGTATTCATTGTTTGCGTGGTGGCCGTTAAATAATTGTAAGCTCAATTATAGTTGCATTTTATACTTCATTATTTTTTGAAGAATTGCATACAAAGCTAAGCGGCAACCGTCTTAGCATCACTGTCTTTACTTAATTATCCTAGTTCTGAGACGAAAATCAAAACTGAGGCACCAGCTTGAACAGTGCAACCTCTCCAGAGCGACCCTCTCTTGAGCAACAACCTTCCTTCAACAACACCATGACCTTTCAAACGGTACGCTTTAACTATTAATGTAACCTCTCCAGAGCAACAACCTCTAAACAACAACAACATAATTTTACTTCTCCCAAAGGATGTTGCTTTGGAGACATTGCACTGCATTTATTGTTTTCGTAAAAATATCATTCATACCGACACAGTCAACAACATAAAGCCATACATGGTAATACAGTCATAAATCTAACATAGTGATATATTATAGACAATCATATTGGGTAATTTAAATATGGCAGCCACCAGACAAATAAATTGTATACAAGGATTATGGTAAATCTATATTCACAGATAAAGGAAACTGCCAAATATTTACAAGCCAGCATTTCACAAACCAGACAAATCCCGGCAATCAGCACTTAAATTTTTGCAATCTAAAGCTCATACTATGAGTACGATAACCAAGGGGATTGTTATATAGTCAATGTGTATTGAGTATTTTCTATGAATTTGAATGCGCATACGGCATATAGAGCATTTTTAGATTTTGAGTGCAATGTGTTGATTTTAGACAGGCACTGGTACAATAAGTACGGGTTGTGTATTAGCATAAAACTTCGGACGAAAGAGATATATATTGTATTTAGGATTAGCAAACGAATGAATGTACTCACTCACGTTAAATATTCCTGCATTCTTGAAGCTGATATTGAATAATGAGACTTAAGAATCTGATGTAGTCTCGCGCGGTGATTTCACAAGCAATCTCAGAAGAGGTAGAGTCTGATCTCAAAATAAAATATTCATGCTCCAGCTAGAAAAGGCACATTCTTGAAGCTGATATTCAATGATGAGATTTGAGTATCTGATGTAATCTCGCGCCCTGATTTTACGAGCGATCTCAGTTGAGTCCGATCTCAAAAGAATTTTTTTATGGTTTCATAATTTAAATTTTAGAACTCCGGAATGACTTTGGAGATTTTTCGTTTCAGTTGTAAAGAAACTTTAATTTGAGAAAAGTCTTAATAGGGCACTATATTTGTGAAAGAATGTCAAGGTGACTATTTAATTTATTAACTGATAGCCTGATCAGCACTAGCAGACATTCAACATACATAAATATGTTCGTGATAATCAGTGAACATTTCATCCGCAGCTCTACACTACATCGTCAAACGCCTGACAATGGTTTTGTCTCCTAGCAGTGAATCAGTCACACTCCGTCACGAGTATACTACATGTTGATGGTCTTTTTAAAGTAAATTTAAGGCTATGTATACTATTTAATATCTGCTATGATTTATTAACTATATCGGCGATATGTTCAAAAAATATAACCTGACTAATGTCAATATCATATTAATTGTGTACTGAACCCCGGAAATCGATTGTCGAGAAGGTCCGTTAACCCTTTGTCTCATAATATTGCTTTTCCTCGCATTTGAAGCAGGCGACTTTTGAAAACATTGTTGCAACAGAAGTCATTGCTTGTAATGAGTAATGGCTTCTTTTGCAACAATGTTTTCCACTCTGTCGGAGAGAAATGACTCAATTTTCTTAAATAAATTGATGTCTTGTATATTTACTTTAATTTGGAAGAGCCGATCGTATGCTTATGAGGCACAGGGTTAAAACCATCTGTGGCGGGGATAATTTCATGAAGAAGATGAGGCACCGCTTGGAGTTTTTGCATCGTTCACTTATTCCAATAGTCCTGAGATTATCTTACGATATGGTGAAATCAAAGCGCTATTATGAAGCGAAATTTGCGAACAGTCTTCCCAATATTTGATTCAATATACCGTATCCAGACTTCCTTTGAATATTAAATATAATTATCTCAACGTCGGAATAATACACTGAGAAAAAGAAGAATAGATTAGCGAGTTTCTGCGTATGTGATTGAGAACACAGTTTCCATAGCTTGTCTCAAAGCAGATCTTAAACCATGCGAGAATTTACGTGAAAAGACTAAACCTCCGTCAACAGCCACCTGTGCATAAAGACCATCATGTGACCATTAGACAATCTTTAATATACATTTATTTACTAACTAATTGACTGACTATATAAAAACTTGATTTAAGGTCGGCCGTAGGTAAAAGTCATGTTTCCGGTCCGGTAGGGGGCCTTATTGAACGTTGTACTATATACTGAAATATTATAGATGGAATTGGAACATAACGTCAATAGTATCAGAACCACACGGCAAAGAGTGAAATAGCACTAAATATCAGTACAGGTACTGTTTTCTGTCAATGAGGTCCCGAAACACTATGATGGTAATTATGAAGTATTTTTCATTTCAGGATTTAGCATTATAGTTGTAACTATTACAAGTCTTATAGACATAAGTCTTTGCCACAAAAATATATGCATATACATAATTATGTACACTCGTACACGTGCAGAAAAATCCCGGAAAACCGGACTCCGTGAAAACCGGAATTCTCAGAAAGCCGGACATTTTGCCCAGTCCTGAAGGGGTCCGGTTTTCAGGGGTTTTACTGTATGTGTGTGTGTGTATGTGTACTAACTGGATAACCAGCACAGTGTCTCGTATGATCCATCAGAAATCCCGGCCTTCTCATTACCATTAACCCGTCTTTCTTCTTCATAACATTGTTCGTTAGTTTTCTCAGTCCATCTGCCTACCCCTCCCTCTATTTTACTCATTCGTTATCCCCCCCCCTCTATTCCCGCTCTCGGACACAACATTAACCAATTACACTGAACATATAAAAAGCACACATACAATGTATATTTTTTTTGTAATTACAGAATGCGTTCTTCTGTCAGTGAAACATTCGCATTTTTTTTATTAAATATATATCGTTAGTTGTATCTATCAGTTGCCTTAGACAGTCAAATTCTCCTATTTATTATAGCGTGCAAAGCTGTTTATCTATGGAGACTTAATAATCTGATTTAGGAAAGTGCGAGTCAAAATTATGGGTTGGAAAGAGTTTACGGAAACGAATTATTTGTAATTATTTGTCGTACTTGAACTAATTTTGTAACTACCCCCATTCTAGAATCGTTTAGTGACAAATTCAAATTCCATTTCCGCTTTGTTTGCAAACCATTAATTTCTAAGCTCGATTTTAATGGAAGCAATTATCCTGGGGTTAAATTACACTACAACATGCTATTGTTTAACTCATCCCGATCATACAAAGACTTTTTGCGCTGGAATCGTCTACAGATCTTGGTGCGGAGAATGAATACTTTATTTGCCAGGTTAATGTTTATTGTTGAATAATACATTACACCTAGTTTGTTTGTATTGTGTTGAATAGCGGTCATAAAAGCTTAATATCATCCATTCACGCCAGAGAACTTGCCTAACCAGTATGTCTATGTGACATATACAGTCAAACCTGTGTTTGCTGCCACAGTCGAATAAAGACCACCCTGCGAATAAACGTCATTCTTTGAAAACCCACCATTGATTATTTAGAACAAACTGACATCCGAATAAAGGTCACTTGTCAATAAAGGCCACATTTTGTCTTTCCTAAGGGTGACCTTTGTTCACAGGTTTGACTATACAAGCATCAACGTGTTGCTTTCGTTGCGTAGATAACTGACTACAGAACCACGTGACATGTGAAACAGAGATAAGACAAACATCAAACTAAGTGTTCAAAAACTTCAGCAATGTCAAAGAAGTTACAATAATAGTATTACATGGGGTGATAATTGTATCACAATGCGTTCATTTGCTATAAGGAGTATGTGTTTTAAAACCTTTAAACCTAAAGGTTGAGTTCTAAATAAGCTGTGAATAATATCTTTGGCCGCAATAAGACAAGATAATTTGCTCACACCCTGTACACAAAACACAGATCATAAAGGAAAAGTAATGGTTGATTCCCCCACAATACCACAAATTTACGTGATATACGAATAAAAAAGTACGTTAACATTTTTCAAACACCCTGCACTTAACACCGCTTGTAATATTGCATAATTTCGAATATTTAACACGACCTATATACTGTTAGTTCCCATCCTTAGCAATAAACATGACTTATATGTTCCACCAGTGTTACTATCATGTGAACATTTTTCATCCACTCTGAATTCTCAACACCCCGCAGTAAGTACTGTCACGACAACATTCCGTCACCCTGTTTTCTCGTGACGACGCGCTCAGTATCTTCATGTACACACCTTTCAATCACACTACAAATGAAATAACGTAGTCTTTCATCCACTCCGTATTCTCGACACGACGCAGCCTTACTTACGATCTTTATTCTCGACACGACGCAGTCAGTACCGTCATGTGAACATTTTTCACCCACCCTGTACTTAGGCACAGCGACATATCCAATAATATTATCCACTGGAACGCTACATCATCGCATCTCGGAGGACACTACGAATAGAAGAAAATCAATACACGACTTTGATATTCCACTCTGTACGTAACGTAATGTGTTTTATAGTACAGTGTTGTCTGTATGATCAGAATCAAGCGTACATACACATTCATGTGCTGGTTTGAAGTCGCTCTGGTGCCGCAAGATATGTGAGGTTCAAGGGACTATGTGTTCTGTTGGATTTAATTGCACGGATAATTTTACGGTTATGTTCACAAGTAAGTAAAATTAGCGCGTTAATGAGTCTAAGCTGTTTAAAAATCATTCAAAATGCACACCGTTACGCATTGAAATTACATCTAACATCGCTAAACAATATTTCTTCAGTGTTAAAATCGATGGTAATTTTATACTGAGCTTGCAAAAAATTTCGAAGTATTCAAATGTATTTGACAAAACAAGATTAAAACGTCAGCCATACTCAGGACTAGCTTCACTACCGTTACTAAAGATTTTTAAAGGAATTTAAAAGTGTGTCCCATTTATTTACTCAAATTTGTCTGAAATAACGTAGATGTAAAATAATTATATTAGTAAAATACACAAAATATTAAGTGTAAAAGTATGTCGTTAAAGCAAATTCTTTTAGTCTTCCCCAAGGGCTAAAATATTTATTTCAATGTTGTAGCGGACCATTCAATGATATTAATTTCTACGTTTTCTAGCAATCTCGAGTATGCTATACGCTGCAGGAACATTAAAGACATCAACAGCGAAAATAGATCATTTTAAAACCGTCCTAATGTTGAATTTGTGAAACAATTGCAAATCAATATCTACGCTTCAACTGAGAGTGGATTTGAAACCATGCATTAGTTATATTATATTCATTTTGTATAACGTATGGTATGAATCATGCAAACTCCACTCATTCGTGAAAGTTTTTAATTATTTATCATAAACATCTACGCGCTATTCGATCCGGTAATTGAAGTATTGCGCACGTTCGCGCGATAATGAAAGTCTACATATTACGACAATGATCTAAATTTAAACAGGTAACTGGCAGCTGTCACCAATGAAATACATGGATATCTCGTACAAAAAAGAATGAATCTTTCTATACAGGCAAACCTTCATTTGATGGTCGCCCGAAGGAATAAGCGTATTTACAAAGATTTTTTTATTTGATCTATTACCGAACTAAATTTTGGAAGAACACATCGACCTTAATAACTAGCGTTCAAAATGTCACATTTTTACATACCATAAATAAGAAATACGCCTATTTCCAATAGTATTTATGTTGAATGGAAACGCCAAATTAACTTTCCCTGCTTATAGGCGTAGTCAGGAATGAAATGTTTATACACATATACGCACAGTATCCAGATCTAGAGCAAACTCATTATAGAATATTTTGGTTTTACAACTTAGGTCGCGGAAATTTTTATACGCACGTGCGTATTGTGCGTAATGGGCGCTACGTCCTTGCTGTTATCCTGGATTCTGCACCAGTATTTATCCAGTCCCCTGTAAGTAATTGCCAATTTCTCCACATTAATCCTCATTGATCAGCGGCGAAGTACCAGTGCCCCATGAAGCAATAAGCAAATTGTCTCAGTAATTATGCGTGGGTTTTGAACTCTTGACCCAAAGGTCAGTAGACCGAATACTCTACCGTTTGAGCTGAACGGACAGACTTAAATTATACGTGTTTATATGTAATTTTAGTCGTATTTTGAGAACCAGTCTAAAGTAAGTATTTTCAGTCTAGTAAACTGTATTCAAATGATAGTCAAAACCTTGAACACTCTTATTACGCGAAGTGATTTATTTTTCCACAAAAAAACTATCCTGCCTCTGACATTATTAAAGAGACAATACGTATCTGAGATTTCAGTACTGAGATGTGAGTATTGGTAACGATTTCAGAGTACAGGATCTTATCTTCCTTCGCTTGTTGCCCGCTAATATTTTGTCTGTAATATCACCACATGAATCACAAGTACCGAGCGACGACGTCGATCTAGCTATTACAGACAGTATAAAGATCATCTGGGACATTTTAGATACGAACAGATAGCGTGATTCTATGTAAATAGTATTTGTACATGAACAATAACAATTCTTTATGTTGTGTCTTTTAAGCTTACGTGTCTTTTTCGTTCGTTAACCAGAAAACCATTATTAAATTAAAATGTCTTAATGTATATATACATATTTCGTTGTCTGTTGATTTTGCCTGACAACTTTTTGAATATTGTCGCCTTTGAGCGGGCACCAACTTAAACGTACTTTAAATGCCGGCAGCGTTCTTCTGCTCAAACTTTGTCTTTTGTAGGGCCGGGTTTCGCCATAATGTCTGTGATAAAAAAGTAAATCATCATTTGTAATTAAATGCAGATACAACGATACAACGTCTCTGTGACAATAATCCCCAACAACCTCAGACAAATGTGTTCCTGGACTTTGACAGTTTTAGTTGCTTTCTTTGTAGCTGTCTAAGAAAAAACAAAACAAAACAACAAAACTGACGTTTGGACGTGTTTTTATGACATCATTAATTAAAAAATTGGTTACTTATGAATTTTTGATATATTCAAAAGTGTTATGGATAACTTTAAGGGTTATTTTTTTATTAAAGTTTTTCTCTAATCTTTGAACATTTGAAACATGTTTGACTGTGTCTTTGGCTGATATTGACGCGGACAATATGATAACTGTGCCGCTCCAGAAATGTACCATAATTATACTGGTACCCATATATACACAACAATAATTCCTATCTTTAATGACAATATTGTCTTAAACCCTCTAAGTACATACCATCTTCAAAGAATAACATTTTCCGCCTATTTGTTAATATTACAGTTTTAGTTATAATAGATACTTTTGATGTTGCTATAAAAAATATCATTTTATTGGTAATTTTTCCACTTACTGATTTAATCAGAGATTAGGATGCATTACGCAGCATTGAATGTAATATCCTAAGACATATGATCTAGGAGAAAACGTGTACCCTAAATTGAAAACCATGACCTATCTATCAGCAGTTACGACCCCTACTGACTGAGCTGATCAGAAATGGGGCCTCTGTAGTCAAGTGGTTATGGTTTGTGATAAGTATTCATTAGCTACTAGTCACTGTGAGTTTGAATCCCATTAGGACCCAGTCAGATTTCACATATCAAAAAGCTGTCCAGATAGCTGACGGAAGGTCGGTGGTTCTACCCAGGTGTATGCCTGGGGTCTTCATCCAATATTAAAGCCAGAAAAGCCGCCACCGAAATAACTCTGGCTGTTGATGAGGCGACTTCTCCACATACTGAAGAAAATCAACATTTTTGTCAAAATTTCATGGAAGGGTATGCCCTGCAGCGACCAGGATTTCAACCCGGATCGCCGGTTTACAAGTCCAGCGCAGGATTATAACTGATGATTGAAATTCAGAGATGAGCGCCTAGAACATCAACAAAGCTCTTTTCAATGTACGAGTATTAATCAAAATACCCGTTATTTGAAATGATGCGTCATGACAAGAATTATTAGTTTTTCGTTGTCATTCAAATTCCTGTCTGTATGAAAGATAAATATGTTTTATATGATGTTTTTAGTACTTATATGGTGAAGTTTGCGCAGTCACAAAATATATAAAACGAAACCCAGACATTCAGTTTATATCTTTTCTAACTAGACATAATAAATAAAACTTTTTTAGTCATGTTAATGTCCCAATAGAGTAACACAAAGTATTCGTGAAGACTGTATTCATATAATAGACAAATCTCAATAAGAAGACTGCTATTAGGACCCTTTTCCAACTCTAACGGCGGAGGAGGATTCTCCGCCCTCCCCCCGCACACCTAAACAGAACCACCGACCGGTCTTAAGCTAGCTGGATAGCTTCCTCACATGTGAAATTTGATCCCGGCTGGGATTCGAACTCACAGCGGTGAGGAGCTAGTAAATACAAGTCACAGACTTTACCCGTTCGACTCCGGGGGCCCCATTGTTAATATAGAGGGATACTCATGAGTGTGTAACTCGTGTTTCCTTTCATTTGTTGTATTTCCGGCTGCAATGCATTGTTTAAATAAACGTTGGGAGGTCTCTCAGGTCGAGTGGTGTATGACTAATCACCAGCCCCTCATCGCTGTGAGTTTGAATCCCACACGGGACCAGACAAACTTACATGAGAGGAAGTGGTCCAGCTGGCTTACGGAAGGTTGGTGTTTCTACCCAAGTGTAAGCCTAGGGTCTTCCTCCATCGCTAAAGCTGGAAAGTCGACAAATGACCCTGGCTGTTGGTGCGACGTCAAACACGTTAAACGAAAAAAAAATGCATTGACGCCATTGCTTTTGTTCTACCTCACAGCGACAATAAAGCAATTTTAATCTGCTTTATAAAGACGAGATTTTAGTATCATTTTTCGTCTTCACAATGATCATACTTAAATAAATAAAGTAATTGCAGTTCAAAACTCCAAATGTGATTTTCTTAAAATGGGGAAAAATGACTTACGGGTTTGTAAAAATAACCCTACGATTATCGTTATTCCCTAAACATTTTGACCACTTAGTGACATCATTATTCTCATAAACCAATCTTGTCATATAGTTTTACATTTTTTTCCTCAAATTGTTTGTCTCATTTTCTACTGTCTGATAAAATATCAGATTGAGCCGAGGTCCCGTCTTTGAGAACCAATGTATCATCACTTAAGAAATCTGAATGTGACAGTGACATGTTTATTGATTAATTTCATAGTCGTTTTTTTTAGATAATAAGATTTTATGCTTGTTTCGCTGTTACAGTCGAACCTCTATGATCCGGACCTTTCCAATCCAGAATACTTTCTGCGTCAGCTGGTTAAGATTTTTTTATTATGTACTTAATGCTAAAAAAGTGTTTGAAACCCAGAAACTTCGTATGCCGAAAACCTCTCTTATCCGAACATTTTTGTCTGTGCGAGCAAGTTCGGATTAGAAAGGTTCTACTGTATTTGTATTCCGTTTTAACAAACATATTTGTGTTTTGATAATATTGTTGTTGTCATTACTTTAGTCACTGTTGTTAATTGGGATTTAATCTGTCTTTGCCTTAATCTTGCATTACTAGTGATTTGTTGCACGTACCGTCTTAGGTCAATTGTATGTAATTAGGCAAAGCTTAAGGGGATGTTGAAATGAGTTTGACCAACATCTTTTTTAGGGATAGCCTTATTGCTGAGGATTTTTTTTCGTTCATAAAGCCAGTTTCAGAATGCTGCATTTTCTGATGTTAGTCTTATGACTATCCTCTGAATCTTCCAATCCAAGAATTACCTTAAAATATGATTCTATATGATTCTTTATAAACTTTCTGTTTCACAGTTAATGAAGCCTTCAATCTATTTTTTCCTATTTGTTCTATTCTATTTTAAAGATAGTATAGCTTAAAAGAAACATGATTGTCAAACATTGTAAAATTACTGTATGATCACGGAGATCAGGGTTCGGAAAACTAGATAGTTGAACTGGTCGCCTAATGTAACCGGTCGGCGTATATAACTGAAAAATTGTTTAAAAAAACAGCGTTAAACCCCAGTAACAAAAAGTCACATAAAAACAAAACAAATACTGTATGATCAACTGCTTTCCTTCCAAATCAACACTATTTGTTCCCAACAATCGATTCCATTGTGGGAAATTGTCAGCTGGTAGAATAATTTGCTTACTAGTTAGTCTCCATGCTACGATACGATAAGCAGTTTAACTGACTTATATGTCTAAAGATGCTGTGAAAAGCAATCATTATAGACTGTGCTTTGTTTGGATCAAGTTTGGCACAGAACCAGTCTGCATAGAACGTCAGACATAGATCATTACAAACTACAGCGTGACTTGGTTAAAACAGGACTACTTTTATATCGTTTTGACTCTATACCAGAGGATAAATCAATACACTATTCAGGAATACGCCTGTAGTACAGGTGCAACCTCTCCAGAGCGACCCTCTCTTTAACAACAACCTCCCTTGAATAACAGCATGATTTTCCCCACTGTACGATTTAACTATCAATTTAACCTCTCAACAACAAAAACAACAACAACAACAACAACATATTTTTGCTTCTCCAAAAGGGTGTTGGTTTTGAGAGGTTGCACTGTACATGTATAGTATATTTTCTCAAAGCTTGGAACTTTTCCTCCCCTGAGAATATTAAATTGCTATTATTTTTATGTTTGGAAGTTTTTTTTTCTTTAAGAGATTGTTCACATACATGTTAGACTTAAAATAACAGTGTGACAAATTAATCCATAAATCAGTCTACGTTTACCAATGTAGGTCATGTCTTGGATTGTTACCACAAAAATGTTACAGCAATCGGAGATATTTCTATAATGTAACAGAACAATCTCTGCTATATCGGATATTTGGATATTTCAAGAGCTATATTATACATACAAATTGACAGCATTAGTTTTCCGGCATTTAAGAGCTTGTCAAAGTATACCACAGGCTTAATTATTGCAAGCACCCTAATTAACGACTCTAACATTATTTCAATCTGAATTTTTCCCCAGCAATTTTATTAAAGTTGATTATTATAAATTAAAGACAAAATCGTCTGGAGACTCGCATTTTGTCACGTGTCTTTAAACCTCAGGTTAACTGAATCTGTATTCCGTCTTTAAATCCACCATTATTTTTTTCAGTTTTTTTTTCTTTTATTTGAACATCCAGGCTGGTAGCTAAAGTTGCATAATTATATACTGACTTGCATTTACTGCTGGTATGCTATATTTATGCTAGCATCGCACAGTTTGCGTACAAAAGAAAATAATTCCCTGACTAAAGAAAATAGTTCCCTGATTAAAGAAAATAGTGCCCTGATTAAAGAAAATAGTTCCCTTATTATATAACATTGTTAGTGGCTTTGCTGCGGATGAATGTAAAACAGTCAAACTTGTGAACGTAGACCACCCTTGATAAAGACGAAATGTGACCTTTATTGACAGATGGCCTTTTTGTGGAAGTCAATTTATTCTAAATAATCAGTGAATTTTTTTTCAAAGAATAGCCTTATTCACAGGGTGGTCTTCATTCGGAAGTGGCCGCAAATGCAGGTTTGAATGTATGTAATCCCGTATGTTGGTTCAGAATTTGAAATTCCGCAATTTTGTTTTAATGGAGTTAGTGGGATTATAAATTCAAAGATAAAAGTTGTTGGCCCTACCTTGTGTTAGGTTGCTAATTTTATATGTTACGCCGCCATGTTCTAAAAATATATTAAGCCGAATTTCTCAACGTCCATCATGAAGCTCATTTCTTGGAGGACCTTGAAAAGTGAATTAATTCTAATGTCTTACTATAGTTACATTCAATCTACACAAAGAGTCGAATATTCAGTCAGATTTCTGGATCGAATACAGTCAGACCTGTATTTGTGGTCACCACCGAATAAAGACCACCCTGTGAATAAAGGTCATTCTTTGAAAAAATATCACTGATTATTTAGAACAAATTGACCTTCGAATAAAGGTTACGTCAATAAAAAAAACATTTTTTTATCTAAGGGTATGCTTTGTTCACAGGTTTTACTGTATATTAAAAGTTTGACTGGTTATCAACCGAGTGTGTCCAAAGTTTTTTCTTTTTGTGCTGTAAAATACAAGGTGAACGTTTAATAATTTGGCTCTCTGCACCCAACGAACCGGACAGAGATCAATTTGAAACTTCATTAGACAGATTTTTTTTACTCTACGTATCTCTCTAAAACGTCAGAAATTATTAGATATTAGATAATCAGTTTCTAAAATTATACTCAGTTGATTGATTTTCCCTTGACAGTCTCGGATTTTACCGCAAGCCATTTATTGTGCTGAAAGTAGCTGAATTGGTGATTTTTGAGATAGGGGAGAATTCAAACGTTATTAATGTCGGTGAACGGAAATTACATCATAGCAGAGCTTTGATCAGACCCCAGTGAATTTAAACTTGAGATTTATTTGAAATCTCAGATCTTATTCTTATTAAATTTCATATTTTTCTTTGTCAATTTGTATAAAAGCGTCTTAATTGATTCGTGTGAAACAAATGTTTCGTTAAAATGCTTCGATTAGAGTAGAAATAAATTCATGTATAATCCACCATACATTTTCATTTGTATTTATATATTTTTGTTCTGTATTCAACAATACAAGTACAATCAATCATTAATTAGTTTATTAAAGAAAGCAATTCAAAGTATTTTACTGCGCAGAAAAGAATTTTAATGACACAATCTTGTGTTCGTAATTGAGATTGTTTTGATAAATAAACTCGGACCCAGGGCTCCTCCTGCCCTACAAAGTATCTTAATTTGACAATTTAACTATTTTTCAACTGACAGATAAATATTTCTATATACCGGCATTTCAGATAAAGTATATATCCGACTTTTATCTAACGTTACCACAAATTGTAGAATTAAAAACAAAAATCCTTTCATTTACAATCACAGCATAATAAAACCATTCTAGGATACAACACACCAATTCCTATTCCATTAGTTTTTAAATCCAACATTATTTTACGAACTAATTAGATTTATTGACCAATTTACATGCTGATGATTTTACACGGCATACAATTTCAATAAATCGCTGCTTAGCGCTTCATACGCTATTGAACAGTATTGATTCCTTCATTCAGGTCCGTATAAACAGACAAGAATCTTGTGCTGGTGATTCATGTTAATTTCATGCCAATAATCCGTGATGATTTTTCATGATGATTCTGTCTCAGAGCCTTACAAACATTCAAATACACTTTAGAACAATAAGCATGTAAAATGGATTGTTTTAAACACAATATTTGCGGATGTGATTTGGGCAACAAACACATAAATTATTCATAAATTGTAAATGCATGTACAATAAAACTTCGATAATGAGACCACATGTCTTTCGCAATAATTGGGTGAACTCATAATCAAGGTGAATTATAAGGGAATTATTGAAAGACGGTCCGAAAATATGTGGTCGTTATAACAAGGTAGTCGTTATAACAAAGTGGTGATTGAGACGGTCGCCGTGTGAGATTTTACTGTATTATGATAGCGTACATTCATGTATCACTTTGAAATTAAATGTCATTGTCATATCTTGAAAAAAAACTTAGCATGCAAATCTTCAGCTCATAATATTGTCTGAGGCTATCCCTTCTCCATAGCTGATTGGGGTGATTCATGTGAAGTTGGCAGTTACCAGCTCAAAGACCTACGTCAATTCTTCTCCAGAATTCAGAACCACTGAGCGCTAAAATTAACTGCCCAGCAGTACATAACTGAAATATTGTTGAAAACGTGCATGGACCCAAGAACTGTACTTTTATTGATACAATTGGTTTACTAATTGTCTGTACCAAAAAATGAAATAGCGAAGGCAACCGCAATAACCATATATCAATATTAATGTTTTTTTTTTATTCCGATTCCGTACCGATAAAAATCTCATAATACTGCATCATCTATTTTCCCCGTGTCATATCAAGGGAGAATTTATAGATATGTCTTCCTGAAACGCTCTCATGAGCAACCATCGTCTGAATTGGATTGACCATTAAAAATTTATGAACCAGTATTTCGAGAAATTACTTTAATAGATATGGCTTTTTTTATATGTGTGGCATTGTCATTGGAGTTTAATGTAGACGGATATGACATGCCACGACAATTTAATATATATAGTTATGAAAAGCATTTATATATAACACATACAAAGCATTCCACTTGCCCCAAAATACAACCTTCCCCTACAGTCCTACCCCAAACCCACGCAAAACACAGGACCAAACAAAAAATGGAGGACCAAACGCAGTGTCCCGGAGAGAACCTGCTTAGGAACGGTTTGTAGCAAAGTCACAGAGAAAATTTAGTTTAAATATGTAGTAAAACCTTAAATAACGACCACCTCAATATGGCGACCATCCTATTATAAAGGCCTGTTAATTTCGGACAGGCTTTCATTCAAAAACTCCCTTTATAATTCAACTTGATAACGAGGCCACCTCATTATTACGGCTGATTTTTTCGGGTCCCGAGGATGGTTTCAATATCGAAGTTTAACTGTTCATGTATCTCTCTGTGTGATTATACGAAGAAAATTCATTCATTTATACAACAAAAATCATTTTCCCTTTTCTTGTATTATAAAGACAAGTTTCTCGGGCGTCAAAATTTATAGGATTTTATTCCGTTGTTGCATTTATTTTATATTTGTTACTTGAAGCGTTTTTTTTTCGTTGTTGGATCTGGAGGCTTCTCTGCTTGATTGATTCTAAGTTTGCTTAAGTTGATCACAGAACATTTATTACGTTAAAACTGCGATTGAATTGATATTCATATGAGCTGTTGTTTTCCAAAGGGAATAGTACATTTTGAAATATAACCACGTGATCCAATTTATTACAGTAAAACCTCAAATAGCGACCACCTCAATATTACGACCACCTTGTTAGAACGACCGCTGGACCGGCTTTCAATGACTTCCCTATAATTCAGCTTGGTATTGAGACCAGATCGTTATTACGACCGAATTTTTGGGTCCCGAAAGTGGTCTCAATATGGAGGTTTTACTGTGTATTTCAATTTCCAAACTTAAAAAGCACTATTTCCATTCGGATAACAATCCGGTCATATTTTTACCTCAGTCTGCCCGATATCTGAATTATGTTGTTAGATAAATATAAAAAACAAAATCATTTGCATGATACATCGCTCTCTATACTTAGAAGTCACACTGACATGGAAGTTCCACTTGCTGTATACTGAGATGACACTGTTAGTTACACGGTTTCTTAAGAAGCCGTATAACGAATTTATCTTACCAGTGACATTAATAAATCAATTTATCAAACTTGTATGTTTTTTTTTATTTTCATTTTGAAATAATGATTACTGACTGGATATAAATTGTTACTAACCTAACACGGGAAAATATTAGATCCGCACGTGACCCGTCTCAGCCAATCAACGGCAAGTATTCTGTACGAGGTAAGATAAATGCATACTTTGGGGTCTGTGAGAAAATCACCGACTCCTGTGGAATATCATTGTCTCTTGGGTTACATCAAACTGTCAGTTTTTATGCGTAATATATCAAATAAGACCATAATGTACGTCTTATAATAAATCTGATTATCTATAGGGCATGTATCTAGGATAAATCATTGAAACAATACTGCAAGATAATGAAGTCGTGTTTTATGATGATGATGATGATGTGTTTTCTGGTGTCAATGATAATGATTACAATGAATACGTTGATGATGATAATGATGCTGAATTCGTTGCGGCTGTTATTGATGATAATAATTAATTTGCTGTCATTACTGATAATGATGAACTTAAGGGAATTGTCATTGATGACGTCGTCGATGATGATCATGATGATGTTGTTGTTGATAATGATGATGGAGATAATGACGGTTGTCATGGTCATATTGTCGATGATGATGATGAATTTACTGTTGTCATTGATGATGATTGTAATGAATTTATTGCTAGTTTTTTGGTGATGATTTAAAAATATCATGGTTGATGATGATGATGATGATGATGATGACACTGTTGCCCTCTTTGGTGATGCTGGTCCTTCTTTTGTGTTTGAAATTGGTGATTGTGTGATGATTCATTTTGTTGATGATGTCTGACAATGATGATGAAGAAAATGCCATTTTTATTGATGTTACGTTTATTCTTAGACCATTGTGTTGTCTGTGTTTCATACTGTGAACTTATTTGCTTAAAAATTCATAAAACAACAGACGATGATGATAATGAAGAAAAGGCCACTTCTTAATTGCTGCTATTGTTGTTATAAGGCTTTTTCGGACTGTGAGGTTATTTGCTTGAAAAATTCATAAAACAGCCTTAAATGAGGGAGTCAATGGTACTGTGTCCAAACAATCTTTTTTACTGTTTTCATTAATCCCTATTTCTAGCCATCATTTTACGTCTCCATGATAAGAAAGAAATAAAAACAATCTAAAATCGTTTGAATCTTGAGCTCTATTGATCAGTAAGCTTTGAAGTTGTACAATTCTTTCCCGTAAGTCACATAAACACAGCCTTCTGACCTGATTTGATTAGAACATTTCTGTCTTTGGTGATTCGTATCTTTATCCGATTCGCCGTTCAATGTTCTCAATTGATTTCATCACGCTAGTATTTCTGTGGTCAATAGTTGTAACTGATGAAGTTAATTCGCTCGCTCTTATTCAGTCTTACAGCACGTGCTTTATCTAAAACAAAAACATTATTTAAATCGTGTTATACCGAAAAATTAATCCGCTTTGCATTAATGAAACTTTAGGCAATGTATTCTCCTGTTGTATTGTTTGTTTTCATTAATTTGTGCTCATGCAAAAATGGATAAAAATAAAGATTCCTGTTTTAATAAATTTCTTAGCTAGACTCGTCAGATGAGCAACAGGACTTTTGATCTGAAGGTCACGGTTTCTAGAAATGATTAACACATCACGCTATAAAATGACTCCAAACTTTGTCATCAAAATATCTAAATATATATGAGATATTATCCCCAAAAGAGAAATAAACAAGACTTTATCTAGAGAAACTCTGAACATGTTGTTTTGAACTTTTTCTTTTTTGCATAGGGAGACCTTTAATCAAACAGTCTACAAGGCTCAATTTAATGTTTAAACATATGATCTTACGATGATCGATCTTTTGTAAACGACTATTGAAATTCGCAGACAGATATATTATTTTTAAATTACGTTTTCAGAAATCAATTATTTTTCCTATTTGCAAATTATTATGGAATTACTGTACGATGTTCAAATGTGAATGTTTTAGATGAGATCTGATCTGGCCTTGTATTTACTCTTGTCATGATTGATTTTGCTGGAAAGATTTTGTTTGATGAACACTTCATATTTGCCCTGAATAAATATTTAATAGTTAGCTTTTTGTATTGTTAGGTGATGCTTGATCGAAATATTTCTGAGTTATCATAATTCAAGATATATTTTACACTCATTCTTTTTTCACTCGGATTTAACCTCGCGCTGTCAGCCAGGGTCATTTGGCGACTTTCCCAGCTGTAACTGTGGAGGGAGACTCCAGGCTCACACCTGGGTAGAACCACCGCCCCCTCACATGTAGAATTTGGTTCTGGGTGAGATTCGAACTGACAGCGATGAGTGGCTAGTAATTACGAAATTAGACCATAACCAGTCCACTAAAGAGGCCCCAAGACCCGTGCTTTAAATCAATGCTGCGTGTTTAAATTCTGACAATACCTGTAAGAAGTCTACAACAAGTCTAACATAGTAACAGCTCACTACTACACTATTATAAAGCAAAAAAAATGTTTACGTTTACACGAATGACCCTATTTTTGTCCTTTGGTTTTTTGAAATGTGTTCTAGAAAGAAAAGATTTTTACGTATTAGTGTTTTTGGGTTCAGCAACCTTAAATATGTTTTTAGCTGAAACAAAAAAATAAAGTTTGTTGCAATTTAAACAAATTAACGATTGTTATTCAAAGTTTCATTAGAGTATCATCTTTTTGCAACGACATATATACCACTTATAATTTTACGATGAAATTTAAGCATTCAAAAGTATCTTTTGTTACCAATCATTTTCAAGAAATAAATATTACTTCCAATTCATAACGTGAGCTTACTAATGTGTTTCCATACAATATTTGCAAAGGTTTGTTTTATGATTCCGAGATAATTAACTTCACAAACGGTGTTTCCATGAAACAACTTTATAAGAGTTTCGGCTGATTATTGGTAGAAATGGCTCCGTGAAGTTATGATTAATGACCGACTTATCTATTAACTTGGTTCCTTTCATACAACTCCATTAATCTCATTTTCTAAGACATTGTTTCTTGTAGCTTACTGCTGGTTCCAGTAATCGGGCAATAGGCTCAATCAAGTATGTACACTAAGTATTGACTTACGCCTTCCAAAGGCTCGGGCACCAGGTTAAGGTTGTAAATCTTGTAAGTTGGAATATCAGTTTCATGATATCCTATTGGTTAATCCTTGGCTCTGTCTTGATGTGTCCAACAAAACAACATTTTAATGAGATTTCAATTGAATATGGAAATAGTAACACTAGTGTTGTTTTTTGTCGATAACGATTGTCGATGTCGATAATGTTATTCATGCTACTGTTGATGATTATTGTAAATATCATTGCAGATGTTTATCAGTAATACATTATCACTATTCCAGATCATGTGACGCATTCAGTGACGTCATCATGACACCAATGATGTCACAGATGGAGGACCTGGATCGAGGCTGGTCTTGGGTGGTGCTTGTATCTTCATTTGGATATTTCATGATATTTGGAATGTTTTTATACGGAGTTGGTGTGGTCCATGCTGTCCTGCTTGATGAGTATGGAGGGAAATCAGCTTCTACGGCCTGGGCTGGAGGCCTATACGCGGCATTTGTTTCGCTTGGAGGTAGGTTTCATTTTCATTTGGAACGCTTCGGCCCTTTTCATCAAAATATTTAACAGTTGATACAGTGTGAGAAGCAGGGTTTCTATTTCATACACGAAGTGTTGGGTTGTGCTGTATATGCACGACATTTATGATGTTATAAAATACAGTGCTACCTCCTGTAACGTCACCTCCATAGACCGATTCCCTCCAAGAAACGACAGTAAAAGGCACACATACACAAAATAAAAACACCTGTCGCGAATGTATCAATTCCCTCCGAATAACAACTCCCTCCAGAGAACGACACATTTTTTTTATCATACTCTACCGAAATTAAAGCGAACACCATCAAAGTATTTCCACTCTGAAATATTCCAAAACATCATGGATAACAAGCGTTACATTTGATTGGATTGATATTTTTAATGAAACCATTCATTCGTAGATTAATATTTGAAGCGTGAGTGATTGTATCACACTGCCAAAACAAATCCAGACAATATGATATGTTCACTGCGTTAAGACTGTACCACTATATACCTTTTTACTAGAATACTAGCACAGCCTTCATGAGGTGTTTTATTGGTCATAACATTAGCATATATATTCTGGAAACAGTCAAACCTTTGTTTGCATCCACTACTCAATAAAGGACACCCTGTGAATATAGGACATTCTTTGAAAGCCACCATTGACTATTTAGAACAAACTGACCACCGAATAGAGACCATCTGTCAACAAAGGCCACATTTTGTTTTGTCCAAAGGGTGGCCTTTGTTCACTGGTTTGACTGTAATTAGATTGTATGTCATCTTGGAAATGATATTTATTTTGTTTGTTCAAAATCATTAAAACACATGTAAAGGATAAAAATACGTTCTGTAACTTTTACCGTAGATTGCGTGCTAATCTAGAAGTAATAAGGACTGTACGACGGCGTCACATAGCTCTTACAGCAATTATGATCACACGAAATGAACAGTGGCTAACTTTCAACGTTATTATTGATTATTTTTGTCTGTATCTGGTAGTCAGGGACATCCTTTCATTCAATACTATACTCGCTGAAAGCAGTTTAAATGTTAATGCACGCGATGCGGACATTATTAATTATAATTTAGATCATTTAATCACGCATATTAAACACAATACCATGGAAACTTGTTAGGAATTGTCTTCCTTCCTGTTTAGTCATTGAATGATCAATAAATCAATGTTTATTACTAATAATTATTAGCCGCGGCCGTGGTCCAGTGGTTAATGCTGGACTTGTGACTCGAAGATCCGGGTTCAAGTCGATTTTTATCCTTATGTGGAGAAGTTGCTGGCTCCTTGTGGTAGGGTAAGTTAGTGCTGGTTAGTATACAGTCCAGGAAAACTGGTTAGGTGAACCGGTCGGCGTATCTAACTGAGAAATTGTTGAAAAACGACATTAAACCCCAGTAACAATGTCAGATAAGAACAAACTAAACAAACAAACAAACAAACAAACAAACAAATAATTATTAAGTATTAATTTTCTATAAACTCATACGTTTTGTTTATACTGTGTTAAAGTTCTTGTTCTGTGTTATAAGAGAAATATGAGGTAATGCTTATTGATGATATGTAAGATGACTACAGTCAAACCTGTGTTTGTGGCCACCTCCGAATAAAGACCATCATGTGAATAAAGCTATTCTTTGAAAAACCTCATTTATTATTTAGAACAAACTGACCTTTGAATGAAGACCACCTGTCAATAAAGGCCTCATTTTGTCGTTCCCAAGAATGGCCTTTGTTCGCAGGTTTGGCTTTATTTGTACTGGTGCCTGATATTTTAAATCCTGACTTTTTAAATTGTTTAAATTTGAAGTAAAGCCTGCGATTGGATGACGCTGACTCTAATCATTAAAATCAACCAATGAAATGGCTGCTTTCACATGCTGCTCTCGATGTAACCTCAAGGTTCACCTGAGTCTGGAGTTATAACCAGTATTCAGAATTGAAATCTCTGAGATCAAACTGTACTATACAATTTGTTGAGTTTTAGGATGTGAGATGTGAATTACTTAATGGATCTATTGTGATCCAAAACTTGATTTTTCAGGTCCTGTTTCCAGTGTCATTATAGACAAGTTCAGCTGTAGAACTGCGATGTTTATAGATGGCGTTCTGACAACCATCGGTTGCCTAGCAACAGCTTTTAGTCCGTATCTAACTCTTTCCATATTTACATTTGGCATTATAGGAGGTATGTATGGCAAATTAAATGCAAAATAATTAAGTTAATGACAACGTTTGTCTACTGATCTATGTATTATTACGCATCTGCATTAGACGTCAATCGTTGTGTTGATTGAGGTTTGCGAAAATAAATCAGTATAATTATTAGGTTTGAAGTTGCATCAAAGGAATTCTTCACAATCACTTTGTTCTCCAGAGTTACGTAATTATGTATGATTTACTTAATAACGAATGATTTTTTAAATCAAATAGTATGTATCATGTCATTTGTAGAAATGCTTACTTGGATCTTAGTATAGACCCTTTTTTTGCTGTATTTTTTATATTGTATGTATATCAAAATATTTGATATGCAGAATACTATTATTGTTTCTGACCTAAACATCCAGTGGTTAAAACAATTAAAAGAAAGAGAGGGCTCCAAGAGCCGTACAATATCACGTTTTCATCAAGTGTTCAGATATTTGCATTAATCTTCTAATGTGTGTGTGTGTATTTACATGTATTTCTCTCTTTATATATATCTATATTCACATAAGTATTTCTAGAGAAAGTAACCTATAAATTCCCACCTTCACCAAACTATAGCCTACATACAAACCACAGACCCGAATCTCACCTAACACATAGAAACAAAACACATACAAATAATGCGGGACAAAAATTTCTCCCAAAGGTATACCGCCTTGGTACAATCGGCAGCAAAGCTGTGCTGATTTTTGGTATTTGTGCATAGAAGCCAGGAGATGTTTTCCCATTTAAATAACAACATTACATGTACTTGACTGATGTTCTGTCTCCAACAAGAGAAGTAATGTAATTGATTCATTCTGAAATGCGTTGGAGCAATCTTATCCCATAAACAGTTTAAAACATCAAATGAAATTATAATCAACATTCAAACTGCCTTAGACCACAGTACAGTGGAATCCCTCAAAACCGGTCCCTCTATAAACAGTATTCCTCTCTAAATCAGCCAAATATCCTAGTCCCGACTTCATTACTATATAATTCATAAATCCCCTCTAAACTGGCATCCCCTCTAAACCGGCCGAATGACCTGGTTCCCGGGTTCGGCCGGTTTAGAGAGCTTCACATGCCAACTGTTTAACAAGCGCTTTTACCACTGATACTGTGGACTATGTAAATCTCTGGATAAAAGCCATTTATGCATGAGGGTTATTTTAATCTCTCCTTTGATTGCCATATTTTACACTTTTGACAGTAATTTCGTGGATTGTTTTACAGGGTTTGGTGGTGGTGTCGGTTATACAGCGACTATGGTTGTTGTTGGGTTCAATTTTAGAAGGTGGCGGAACACCGCGCTTGGAATTGCCGTGTCTGGCGTAGGTGTGGGGACATGCATACTTTCACCAGTAATGGAGCTTGTTCGAGAATTCTATGGGAACTCCGGGTATTTCATAATCCTCGCTGGGATTGGATTCCATAAGTGTTTATTCGCAGTTTTATGTCGACCGTCTCGTTTGGAATTAGCCAGACAGGAGTCGATAAACTCAGACACCGAAGAACGCATATCTAAACGACAATTACTAAAACACTATGCAAAAGTGTACGCTAACAAATTAATTATCTGCTTTTCTCTTAGTTTAATGATGTTTAGTATAGGAACTTATATGATATTTCTTCATCTTCCCCATTTTGCATTAGTTACAGGCTATTCACACATTTCCACAAGCTTACTGCTATCATCTTGTGGCTTTGCGACAATCATAGCGCGTGTAATGACATTACTTATCTCAGAAAGTAAAAACATGGACGAAGTTGTATTGTATTCGGGTTCATTTGGATCTTTAGCTCTTGGAACATTCTTATTTCCGTTATATTCAAGAACTTACACGGGTCTAGTTATCTATGCTGTGTTGCTTGGTGTATATTTTGGTGGATGTTACGCGGTTATGAACACCATAAATGTTAAACTTGTTGGAATGAAACATCTCTCAATTGCCACGGGAATGGAATTAATATTCTGTGCTGTAGGTACAGTCATTGGCCCTGTGATAACTGGTGAGTATATTTAAGGGTCTTTTTCATACAAATTCATTAAATATAGATAAGAATATAATTCTTAGAAAGCTTAATTTGTTGTTATAGCAGTGTTTGTTTCGGTCACTTTCGAGTTTGCTTCTCAAAAATCAGTGTTGATGTGATAGAGCGCAGACAAGGGGGCCTACATTGTCAAGTTGCTAGTAATCACTAGCCCCTCACCGCTGTGAGTTCGAATTCCACCCGGAACCAGGCGAAATTCACATGTGAGGAAGGCCGGTGGTTCTATACAGGTGTACGTTTGGGGTCTTCCTCCACTGGAAGAGTTGCCAAATGACCCTCGCTGTTGGTGCGACGTTAAACTCCAGTAAAAAAGACAGCCGTGAGGATTAGTAACGTGAAGGCCGTACCAAATCTTCAAATGGTTGAGAATCCACTTTTAAACAGTCTTTGTTATAGACATGCATTGATACCACAGCTGAAAAACTACTTTTAGAAAATTGGATATATTGACACTAAGTTAAATATGTAAATTATTTTTATTTCATCTTAGTCAGTTACATTTCAAACATAACTGTACTTCAGGTTCGAAAAACATATTCTGATGAGAAGTTCCTTTGAGACATGAATATAATTCTTGAATTGTTTAAGAGCGCATATATAAACTTTTATCAAAAGTAATTAACTTCAGCAGGATTTATCAAATAGAATCATTTCATCAGTTCGAATGAATGAATGTTTGTAAAGTTAGTTCGAAAAGAACAACAGCTACATTTATGAGTGTCCATTACGCTCAACGTTAATTTGATTTTGTTGGGGTGATTGTGACAACATACTGGTACAAGATGATCAAATGTTTATAGCAATTACTATGTAACCTCTCCAAAGCAACACCATTCGGGAGAAGCGATATTATGTTGCTGTTTAAATGTTGTTGCTCTTATAATAGTTAAATCATAGAGTGAGAAAAACCATGCTGTTGTTGAAGGGAGGTTGTTGCTCAAGAGGGGCCGCTCTGGAGAGACTGCACTGTACTTGATATCCATCAGGGTCTTTTGAATGAACCTGTATAGATTAAGAGGAACAGGGTCTTTGATGTTACGCTTAAATTACTTTAACACCCTAATGCATACTATTTCTGTGCTTGAAATAAAGGGCCACATCAACATTAAGACCACGTCAACACTTAACACGTATTTTCATTCTGATATTTCTTCTGTACTTCAACTTGATAATGAGACCACCTCCTTACTATGGTCATCATTTTTTTCTTCGGTTCCAAATTTGACTGTTGTATCGTAATGTTGAGGTTGTACCGTTATTTGCCTAAACTTTTCAGACAAAACCCCTTGTGAAGGATATGGCTTCCTTTACTCCAATACATAATACTGGGTAAATAACGAAACACAGCGTAATATTTACGAATAAAACTGAACTGATATAATAGACATTAATCCCGTGAGATGCTCGTTATTTTCAGATCTGAGAAATTTAAATTCTATTGTTCTGTTTTCTGAATCAATACTTTGTAAATAAATTGTGCTCTCGCGGCACGAATATGGATGCTCATTGCAATAAACGTGCACATACTATAATATGAAAGAGTTCAAAAACACAATTCACACACAGCAGTTGTTAGTATTCTATTAAACAATGAGCGTTTCATTTGTTTTTATTTTTTGTTTTAATGATTGCGTTAATCATTAAAACAAAAAATTTGTTAGAATGTCTACACTTTTGTATGACTATTATACGTTGACTAGACTTCACTGAATAGTTATTGACCCGAACTAACCCATTCCTTCATAATCAGTTAATTGGCGGTGTCCCAAAATGAGCGGATGCATATAAATTGTTTGACAAAATAGGTTCGGTCGCAAAATTTTCGGTCATATTGCCAAAGGGAGTCAAAATGCAGAAACTAAAGTACTATACTGAAGAACGGGCGAACTTGGATCTTGCCATTTAGTAATGCGTCAGTACACAGGATTCATTTTTCTTTTTTCTTTCCGCTGTTACATATATTTATTCATAAAGTTATAACTACTTTTGAAACATAGGTGTTGAAAATTTGAATTTTGACAGTAAAGGTCTCATTCACAAATATGCCCTCATGGTGGGTTTTCGGGTGTGTGGGATTATATGTAGATAGGATTTTTGTCCTTCTTTAACCTATATTTGAATGCAGCCAGAAGCTTTATGGAAGCCTCGTCCCTTAAATATTGCCTCCCATAACAGATAATTCAAACGAAATTTGAGTGAGGCCCAACGAAATGGAATTTTACGCGTAAAAATGTAATCAGTAAAAAGCATTTAGTACCGTAGGAAAACGAGATGAACAAAGCAAATTGGTGGGCGGTGTTCTAGCTAAAAACGAACATTGAGGATCGAAATGAGCTTCATGCGATCCAACGAGGGTAGAGGAACATTTTGTCAATATTTTTAATTATTTGTTAAGCGTCAATACTTGTCTATTATTTATATACATAGAGTAATCGTGTTAGAGTAAGTAAATCAAGTGTCGACAGTGGGAAAACGTGGCTTAATTATAAGTTTACAGAATCAATTTATGTATAGTTCATCGCCTATGAGTGTTTAATACTGTAGCTTTCTAAATGTGGAACACTTTGTATTTATATGAGGAAGTGTCTGCATGTGCTGTGATGTAAAATATATTGACGTACTCGGCCATATTCTAGACCGGGCAATGTCACATTGAATAATGTAGAAGTTAAGTAATGTGGTGGAATAGATTATTTTTTGTTTTATATTTATAGGCTTGATTATTGATAAAGGAGGGACTTATGAGCATGCTTTCATGGTTGCAGGTAAGATAAAAACCAAGATATTATTGTTTCCTTTGGTTATATACAAGGTACAGTCTCGTTTTGGAGTAGTTTCCCTTTCTTACATACAATGTATGGGTAAACTGGTCCCCGTTCATTGTTGCAGTGCGCCACAAGAGTCGGGAACCTGTTTACTGTATAGGCTCGTTGGAGTAGCTCCCCTTGGTTTCATAAAAGGTATTAAACCGGTACCCGTTGACTCTGGCGTACAGAGACCTTTGGTGCACTGCAACATGGAACGGGGACCAGTTTAACAAGGTATAGGCTAAACTGGTTCCCATTGACTCTATTTGTACACTGCAAAATGGAACGGGGACTAGTATAGGTATAGGCTCGTTTTGGAGTAATTTCCCTTAGTTACATACAAAATATAGTCTGAATGGAGTAAATTCCCTTAGTTACATACAAAATATAGTTTGAATGGAGTAAATTCCCTTAGTTACATACAAAATATAGTTTGAATGGAGTAAATTCCCTTAGTTACATACAAAATATAGTTTGAATGGAGTAATTTCCCTTAGTTACATACAAAATATAGTTTGAATGGAGTAAATTCCCTTAGTTACATACAAGATATAGTCTGAATGGAGTAGTTTCCCTTGAATACATGTGAGGTATAGTTTGGTTGTAGAAGTTATCTTTTACTGTCTATACAGTCAAACTTGTGTTTGCGGCTACCTCCCAATAAAGACCACCTTGTGAATAAAGGCCGTTCTTTAAAAAGCCGTCACTAATTATTTAGAACAAACTGACCTTCGAATAAAGACCAACTGTAAGTAAAGGAGACATTTTGTATTTCCCAGGGGTGGCCTTGGTTCACAGGTTTGACTGTACTTAAGGAAGAATTTGTGCGTTGTTTCAAATGTGGAGGCTTTCACGAATTGATTGTGATTAAATAAAAGTTCTCCAAATATTCAGATAATTTACAGAGTTACGTAGAACGGCTTATTTTAACTGAAAGCATTTCATATTAATAAATGTAAAAACAATTTATCAACAATTTCAGTAAGTTTGTGAATGAAACTTTTTCAACAGTATTTCCGTTTGGTTCTATGATGATCATGTTTTGTTGCTAATCTGACGCGAATTCCTTATAAAATGTGTTTGTCACATATCAGTTTTAAGACACTAACGAAAGTGATACAGTGATACAGTGGAACCCCTCTAAACCGGCGGACCCCAGGACCAGGTCATTCGGCCGGTCTAGAGGGGTTTATTGAGGATTCGGTTTAGAGGGTTTCCACTGTATCACAATTTGGACACAAATGAACTTGCATTGAATTGCGCAACGTATTTGTACTTAATTGAAACATGATTGTCACGCAATCCTAGTTTGATAAGAATTTGAAAACTTTGTACCTATCGTATCAAAGGTCGTCAAAAGTAGATAGCTCTGTTTGTAATTGTGTCTATATCTGTTAGATTTCTCGTGACTTAGATTTGAAATTTAGTCGATGTAGCGATCTCCGTAAATTGGGTGACATATTTTAGTTGGTAATGATAAATATATCTTAGAATCAGGGGTAATCATACGTTATAAACCTCGACATTACCACTGTTACACAAGTCTCAGGTTCAGGATAATTTGATCTCAAAATTTCTCAGTGTCTGAGATCAATAAAATCGTTGATTCAAATCTTAACTGAGTACATGAGTACTAAGCTTATTTATAAGCCTGGGGCGGATACAGAATTTTTTTTTTTGGTAAGGGGGACGTAAAGTCTAAATGTTTATTTAGAATATAGACACAATCAGTGCATAACTGACGGGGTTTTTTTGCCAGCTTGCTAGATTTTAGAGGGAGGTGGGCGGCTTGCCTGCTCCGCCCCTCCCCATATCCGCGTGTGTGAATGAAAGTTGCAATCCTAAATATTAGAGGGGTGAAGCGTAATTCTCAATAGTACACACATTTGAAATAAGAATTAGTATTCAGCTGATATTAAATTACTGTATTCAACTATTCAAAGTAAAATGTTCAAACTCATACTCGGAAATGTGTGATTCAATGTTTGAATGCATGTATATGCCATACAATTTAAAAATGAAATAACATAAGAACATAATAATGAATTGTAAATTTATATTTGCAGCTTTCATTATTCTAATTGGTGCGGCTCTCGGTATGGCAACGGTTGTGTTTCAGCCAAACGATGAAATACCGGAACTACCTGACGTTGATTATATCGTCACTAACAACGATGACGTCATCACGGAACTTTGTACCGCTTCTTCCATGATAGCCAGTAGCAGCAGTAAGCATGGGAAACAGTGTACGTCCGAACTCGAAGAAAAACAAGATGTTGAATGTCCAGAATTTTTACCAGAGCAAAAACTAACTTCATGTACGGATTGCGCATGCGCGTCTTCGTCCAATCAAAGCGGTTGTAACAGCGTGTTTTGCCCATCAAACGATGTTGCACCAATCAATTTTACTGAAGAAATTCAGAAACTTTTGCATGGCGAAGAGCTTCAATTTATAGATGACTGTGATGAATAATTGACTCCACCTTTTGTATGCTTGGGACTCCTTGGTCAGTTTTGTTGATTCATCGCATGATGTGCATTTTAATAACCTATTATTTATTTGTCACAGCCAGGTGATCGTTCAAAGCATCAACAATTATTTTTACAGTTAATGCCAGTATTGTACGAATATACGGTGTACAATGACGACACTATGAGATACGTGGAAAATGTGACTACACTGACGTACAATACGTAAGAAAACAGAAGTCATTTTGAGACAATTTTGTTGTCATGTTCACAACAAGTTCACAATTGATCAATTGACCAATAAGTCAGCAAAGCATAGTCAAGTTACTGTTTTTCCTTAAAATCGCACAGACTGTTATCCCGAACAGAATGCATGTTGACCACATTGACCGAGGAGCTCCGTTTGGGATTTTGTAATTGACAGACAGATTGAACATAGAAGCCGTGCAGAGTTTAGACAACATGCTCAAAATGATTACATGTATTTCACAGTCTTTACATCTAGATACTCAATAAATTGCATTTGTACATGTGACTAAAAACGTGAGGTGATTAGAACGGTGGAAAGGTTGAATGTACATGTTAAGGTTGATGCTGTATGACCTCCAGGTTGCAGCCATTTACTGGTATTTAGTAGATAGGGTGCGACTGTGGTCCAGTGGTTAGTGCGCTGGACTTGTAACCCGGCGATCCGGGTTCAAATCCCGGTCAAGGCAGGTTATACCCTTGAGAATTTGACAAAAATGTCGATTTTTCTTCATATGTGGAGAACTTGTCGGCAGGGTAAGTTAGTAGTGATTAGCGTACAGTCCGGGAAAACTGGTTAGGTGAACCGGTCGCCGTATATAACTGAAAAATTGTTGAAAAACGGCGATAAACCCAGTGAAAAAATAATAGAGTGAATGGCTGCATTTGGTTTAACTACGTTTGTTGACTATGTGTCAGTTTGTATGTTTACCTTATTCGGTGCTCAAGGTTACAACACTTATAATCTGTTTTTACTCTAATTCCTGTTGCTCATTTTTTAATAATGTGTAAATAGTGGTTTGGGGAACCCCAGCTTCATAGTCGACCAGTCTGTGTTCTACCAGCCGGACTAATGAGCCTCATATCCATATCTCCATATATACAGCAAAGTGAATACGTACATATGTACACATGTATATGACTATATATATAAAAAGTATGTAGAATATAGATAATTTATCTTATAGATTAGATTATGTATATAGTTTAACATATATATAACAAAGAGTAGAATAGTTTGTTAATTGTGTTTGTAAAATATGTACTTTTTCTACGAAATTATACATTGTAGTTGTGTTTTGCACTAAATAAACTGTTTCTGAAATATACAAATTGTTATTATCACTATTACAGAGTTTTCGTTAAAGAGTTTCCTTTAGGGAAAAGGTCACGGGTTTGATTCCCGTCATCATCAACTAAGTAACCACAATCTGCGGTTAAAATACCGGAAGTACTAATGGTGAGCTATATTGATTGCCCTGTCGTGTGTCATCAACAATTGCTTTAAATTACATCCTCCCAGAGACCACCGCACAAATTTCAATCAAACTTTAAAAGGATGATCCACAAATGGTCCTCCGCCAGAATTTTACGAATGATTCCCATGAGGGCGCTGTCACTTTGTTTAACATTAGACAAATCATTAGGTCATTCAGGTGAGTGATATAGGGCCATCATGACCCTCTTGTTTATTCATCAAAATTAAACAATTACATTGTGTATATCGCAAATACACATTATACTTTTGACAATGTATTCATATATTTACTCAACCAAAAATATATCTAATGTCACTACGATTAAATTACAGTAGGAATAAAATGCTTTATAACGATTTTTGGTATCTGATACTTCTACGTGCATGTTCGCTTGTAGATATTCAACACACTTCTAAAACACGTAAATAGGCGACATTGTAAAGGCAAGTTATAGACGGATATTTACTGTGTGTAAACATTTACTGATTACAAAGATAACGCAAACAGTTACGCGACAAGTTTGATTTAATAGATTATATTTATTAGTTATAATGGCGGAAAGTAATTCTTCAGTGGATGGACGTGTCGAAAAAACATGCAAACCATGTTCTGTCAAAGGCACCAAACGCTTAGCGGATATTTATTGTTCTACGTGTCATGAATTTCAATGTAACGATTGCACAAGTTATCACAAGGTGGTCGCCGCTATGATGAATCACAACCTGATACCAGTTATAGAATGTCCTGGCGAACTTCACTCAGATCTCGAAGAATGTGGTGTGGTAGATATGAAGGAAATGTACACGTGCAAGAAACACTACAAACAATTTGAGTTCTACTGTAAGGACGACGAAGTATTAGCCTGTAGCTCATGTGCTATTTTGGACCACAAGAAATGTGATCAGTTGGTCGACATAGCAGCGAGCGCCGATGATGGTCCATTCAAAGAGTTGCAGGATATTATACTAAAGTCCATAACGAAGACGAGACAGGCTGTCGAAAATCTGAAAGAAGCAAAAACTTACGTATCTAAAGATGCCCAACTTTTAACAAAACAAATTGATGACATGAAGAAATGGTTGCTTGAATGTGTAAATAAACTGTTAGAGGAGGTTACAGAAGAGGAGAACCAATATCGAGACTCGTGTACAGCTGCATGGAAGGAGAAAGAACACGAATGTGAAAAGAAAATAAAAACTTTGAAAAGCATTCTGAAAATCATAGATCTGTTAGCTTTAAAGGGGACCAAATCTCAGCAATTTATTGCTGGACACTGTATGAGAGAAATGATTCTGAATGAGGTCAAGGACGCCGATTCGTTGTTCGCTGAACTGAAAGTGTTAAAAGTATTTTTTGAATGTGGCGAAGCGTTCGATAGGTTTGCTACAAAGATGAAAGAGTCTCAAGAAAAATGTAGTAAAGTTGAGATTAACTTCAATGTACCAAGGACGACAAGCCTTGAACTTATCGCATCAGTAGACTTAATACAAACTGACGATGATGCGGGCATGCCTGTCTATTCTGGTCTTGATTTTCTCCCTGATGGTAGACTGGTAGTTGTAGATAACAAGAATGGTAAATGTTTGGTATATGATGAACTCAATCTTATGACTGCATATAAATTACCGTACAAACATCCTCAAAGTGTAGTTGCTGTTTCTGATGATGAAGTTGCCATAACAACTGGTGGTGTTTATAGATTAGATTTTCTAAAAGTCGATAAATCAAATGAAATAACATTGAATAGAACATGTACGGCCAATGTCAAGTATAAATCTATAAGCGTAAAGGATGATGAGAACTTTGTCGTCGGTACCATTGATTATAATCCCCCAGTGCGTATTGTATCAACGTGTGGTGAAGAGAGGGACTTTGATATGCAGTTTCCATCTAGGAAATATCCGATAAGTATGTGTTACTGTACATATATACGCGATGTGGATAAAGTTGTATTAACTGATAGAGATGAAGATACGGTTCATATACACGATACTGAGACGGGCGAGAAAACTATCATCAAGGATGAACTGATTAAAGCCCCATGTGATGTAGCTGTTGGTCCGTGCAATCACGTGTTCGTGGCAAGTGTTGGTACCCGTTCAATAGTTGAGATTACACCATGTGGTCGTGTATTGTCATCACTGAAGAATGATATGATATGTCCTTATGCTCTAGCCGCGTCCAAGGACAAGAGAATACTTGCTGTATTTGACGCGGGAAAAGATTCCCGTACACTGTCGCTGTACCGAATACTTACAAAATAAAAGAATTACATAAATTCTTAATCTAAAATGAGTGGACAGAAAGGATATAAAAATAATTATTTGAAGCGGCGTTAGTTACTTTTGAATTTAAATAACAATATATTTTAGTTGTATTACATACAGTCAAACCTGTGGACAAGGGCCAGACTTGGAAATGACAAAACGGACATTTTATAAGTCAGTTCGTTCTAAACAATCAAAGACGGTTTTTAAGAATAATCTTTATTCACAGGATGGCCTTTATTTGGAGGTGGCTTCAAACAAAGTTTTGGCTGTATTTTAATTGCTGATCTAATTCAATGGTTGCATTCAGGAGGATGAAAGTTTAACAATGATTCCTCTAGACGTAAAAAAGCTACAGGTTTCCTCTAACGAGCTTAACAGAAAGGTACAGTGCAACCTCTCCAAATCAACACTCTTTGGAAGAAGCAAAGTTAGGCTATTGTTGGGAGGTTGTTGCTCTCGAGAGGTTAACAACCGCTTATTTTCGGATAACTTTTCAGTAACGTCCTTATTATTCAAATTGAGGATAAGACCACCTCATTATTACGACTGATTTTTAGGCCCCGAAGGTGATCTGGTCATTGGGGTTTTACTGTAGTTGGTACTATACACTTCCTATTGTATATCTTCTTTTTAAGATTGAATTTTATTTCTGTATTGCTGTATCCATATAGTAAAATAATAATAAAAAAACATTAGTTTCTTTTAATTGTTAGTTTAGAACTGGTGTTGTCTAAGTATTAGGTAAAAAATTGAACAAATGTGAAGTAAGAAATCCAAGTTGTTCAAATTTATGTACTACAACACTTGACTCGTCTTAAGATATGCAAGAGAAGACAAAGGCGTGAGTCACCTAATAGAAATAATTATACTGTAATTGTAATTAAATATGAATTTAGTTTTGCTATTCACGAAATATGTCAAATTCTTAACCCTTTTCCTCATAGGCATACTTTGGACTATTCCAAATTCAAAGCATATACAAAACATCAATTTACTTTAGAAAATTGGGTTATTTCTCTGTAAATGGAAACTATTGTGGCAGAAGAACCTGTTGCTCGTCACAAGCAATGGCTTCTTTTGTTACAATGTTTTCAAAAGTCGTTAGCATCAAATGCGAAGAAATGCGATTTTATGTGGCAAATGGTTAAAATTCTTTTTTGTTTTTGAATTGTATATAAACACAACGTCGTGCGAACTATTTTACAATAAGACATTAATATTTTAAAGTATGTGATCCACACCATTCGGACAAGCCAATTAATCACATTCCAAAACAAGCACTGTGTGAGACTTTATTGTTCACAAATATGGATGGAAATGTCCGGCACGATTTTTTTTCCAGAGTTCAGGTTCCGTCAAGACATCACTTCAACTGTCATCCGAGACCTTCATATCTCTATTCATATCTGTAGCCATGGATTGTTTAAGTACTGGCTTATCAATAAAAACCCTAAAAAGGCTCAAAATTCAAAATAGAAATAGCTTTTAGACGTGGCGGTTGGTTAAGTAGTACTATTTAACTTGTAAATTATCTGTCATAATTAGTTGAAATACTGCTGCGTTAGCATAGTTAAAATAGATAGAAGTGATCTATAGACGGTAGCATAGAAAAAATATACGGTTTTGAAATTGTTAATAAAACTGAATGTTGCAGCAGGGATACCAGCTCTCTAAACTTACCTCTAAAAATGTTAAATTAACCTCTACGCCCCCAGAGCTACCGGTTAGCCAAGATCTGTTAAACACTAGACTGTGTTTATCAAAGAGATAATTGATCTTATCTATTCGCACGAACGATTAAAGGCGCTGCCAATTACAAATTATTCCAGCTCGTTATAAATTAAAGATCCAGTCTAATTTGGCTGGTTAAAAGAAACTTGAGTTGGAAATATTAATTGCTTTGAATGAGAAGCTGTTTTTTTTTTCGCCTCTTGTTACGTTTTTATGTGATCCCGTTCCTTATTTTCATCCGTACCAAGAGAGCTTGATATACGTAAAATATGTAGAAATCTGTCCAGAAGTGTGGCATTACATCCTAGATATACTGTTCGTGGTTTATCTTCACAATTCACGTAACCAATGCAAACGTTCGGAGGCAAAGTGAATTGATGGAAGAAACGAAGAAATTTGGAAATGACAAATTTGGAATTAAAAAGGATGATGATCGTCAGTACACACTAACTGGTATAATTATCTTGCCATGGTATTTCAATTGTAAAGAGTACCTCACCTTGTATGCAATTTCTATCATAAATACACTAAGCCATTACCTCAGTATATAAGTCACGGCCCCTAACCACCCCCTAAACATACCAATTTTGGGGGAGTACTTACAGATAATAATAAACACCAATAGTCTAAGTCTAACCCTGGTCCTAAAAAACGTGTAAATGGCACCGTTAAAATTGTCACATATTTTCACGACCTAAAATCTACCTCGCTTTGACAGTACTACCAACGCACAGTATGTAGTATACGTACACCGGGTTAAAAGACCTGCAGAAACAATAAACATAAACTCAACAAATATGCAGTTCTTAGTCCACATTTAAACTTCATTTAAACGTAAAATTACATTAGAATTGGAGGAAATAAGCATGGGCTTAACAAATAAAGATCCAGTATACAGTAAAACCTGTGAACAAAGGTCATCCTTAGGAAAGATATAATGTGGCCTTTATTCGGAGGTCAGTTTATTCTAAATAATCAGTGACGGTTTTTAAAAACAATGGCCTTTATTCACGGGGTGGTCTTTATTCGGAGGTGGCCGTAAACACTTGACTGTACTGACAAGACAGAAAAAAATGCATGCAAAAAGAAATACATAAACAGTTTAATCACGGAAAAATTTTTGAAGCATATTAAGTACTGTTTCTGTTGATTCTGGTGATATATCTGCAACATCATTTCAATAATAAAGTCAAGAATAAAAAGGCAGGATTTTTATACAAACTATTTTTATTCTGAACAAAAATCATTTTATGATAAGCATTAACTATTTTAATAGCACTCTTTTACACTTCGTTCTACGAGTTAAAGCCGAGCAGGTGCGCTTCTTTATTAGCTACTTGGTAAATAAGTTTAGAGTTTGTGAGCTGGATTTCAGAGGTCAATTCTGAAGACAGAATGATAAAAAAATCAGCATTTACAAGTTCTGGAGATAAGAATCTTTTAAACATGCGTACATCATTTTCAATCCCGCGCTTTGGCTGATGGTTGGGTATAAATAGCCGTATCTGATAAGTACGGGAATTAAAACAGTACGGGTTTTTCATATACTGACTTTAGATGTAAATGATAAAACGTGTTCTATGAATATTAATTCAGACACATAGATTTATACTAAAAAGGTTTTTTTCCTGGAATTCTGGAATTATTTTCGACATTTATTCGTCTGAATTGTTTTAATGTGCTGAAGTTTGGATTTATCACACTGGATTTAACGAGTGAAAGAGACTTTGAGACTAATAAGTGTACGTAGAAGTTCATGGATATAAAAGTTTAAAACTTTCGTAGAAAAGTATGCCACTTTAAACTGATTAGCATCTTCTGCTCTCGAAATAAAATAGCACTGAAAATGCTTAGATTCATTATTTCAATTCTATGCTAAAAGTCTTAAGCTTTTAATTTGAGAAAATGAGCCTCGGGCCAAAGTCACCGCTGGTCGGTAGGTCACCAAAACTGAAGGCGAAATGGCTGGCAAGCACAATGGCTTATCAATATGGAAATAACGGAACAAAGAAATGTGAGATAATTGTTCTTACCAACAACTTGGATCAATATTTACAGGATATATTTCAGAGCATAGATTCGAAAGGCCGCGGTAAAATATCAGGGGAAGAATTTCGACTTTTGTGTGATGTGTTAAACTTACGTGAATCGGTAATAAATCAAGAGTTTGATACTGATTTAAGCTTTAAAGACTTTCATGATAGATTGTGTGAGCATTTTGCATGTTATGGAGATTACACGGGATTTCTAGTCAATCAATCGTTCCGGGCAATGAACTTGAATAACAGCGCTAAGAAAAATGGCGACACAAAAATGAAATTGCCAGATTGCTCGAAAAGGACACAATTTCAAAAACGCTTAGCCAACGGGAATAACCACCGTTGCATTCATGATGCAGAAATCTTCAAGAATTGGGATAAATTAAGATTATCAGGGTTCAGACTAAGTGAGATGAAAGAACATATTGATCAAATGCTGTACGAAGTGGCTTATCATAAAGAAGAGTCACAGACACTCAAAGAAATCATAGAAGATTTGAGGTATGTAAGATTAAATCGGGCAATGACCCCAGTTCTACTTTTTGGACAAATTGATTCTTTGACAAAAGTTTTTTTTATCTTTTGCATATCTTTTTCTAACAGTAGAGCTAGCGACATTATGAGTGTTAAGAATATATTTCATGTTCCATGCTGTTTTTCCTTTTCAATAAAAAGATTTTTATTTCTTAAAAGTTTTTTTTATTTCTAACCTTCACTATCTTTAAGTCTTCGCCAAATGCACTAACTGTTCCTTTCTTAGATCTCATCATTTTACTTCCGAACATGGTTGATATCTCTATATCTCGAATTTTTATATAGTTCTGATTCATTTTCTACTTTGTTTTTATATTTCCACTTCAGGACAATGTTACAAGCGTCAGATGCTCAAAACATCAGCATGCAGGTGGCCTTGAAAAAATACCAGCGAAATTTGGGCCGTTCTCTGGATATGGGAGGATCGGCTTCCAAAGCCACCAATCGACATTCCATGCCGATAGATAGTAGTGAAATGATATACTCCCCATTAAAAGGTTTGTCATTGTTTTTATTACTGAATTAAATAAAAATTGTTACATGTCATAATCTTCATGAAATTACCCGTTATATCAAATACGGCGTATGTAATAAGTGCCTGTTCTATATGACTGTGTACACCGATGACTTAAAGTTCATGTGACTCAACCGAATCGGCTCAAGTACCCTGTATTTCCTGAGCTCAATATCATTTTTCATGCCGCCATCCACTTCATAGAATCCCTACATTATTACAAGATTATTACAAAATATCGGTTGCCATTTTCATAAGCTTTCGATGTCTGTGAAGCGCTTGGTGCGTCTTTGATTCGGCTAAACGTCAACATGCCGAATTTTGTGCATGGTACATTCACAGTCTTTAAACACAACGAAACAAGACCCGCTCAGCTCTGGGATATATACAAACATTTTTTTTTGAAATTTTAATTTTTATCTTTAAATCTCTCTTACAACATCCGTTGATGGTATCAATAAGAACATCTAATCAGTGAATCTGGCACACAGGTTCAGTCTTCTAAAATAGTTGAGAAATGTTTTGAAAACTGGGACCCTTTGATTTTAGAAATTTCAAACTTATTTGACAATACGTGGAACTGGGTAAGGACCTTTTTTCAAAACAAAATCACTTAGTCATCAAACTCATCGATATTTTCAGTGGCATGTTTCTCTGCAGTATATCTACCGCTAAGAGCCGCTTTTTGGTGTACAATTACAAGTATCAACGGATCAACACCGCCTCTGTGTGAAACTTTTCCACTCGCAGCCCTTTGGGTTTTTGCTGTGCGTCTGTTTCAATAAAACTATTGAGTTTTTTTTATAACAGAATATAGAAACCAAGATAAGCAGAAATTAAATATATGGGAATTGCTGATATTTTTACCATAAAGATATTTATAAGCGAATACTTCTAAGTTTAAGTGTGGGAAACAATGAAATTTCTTGATAAAGTTTGCTTATTTTTGCCCATCGGCAAATTCAAATATTTTATATGTTTCAAGGGTTTCTTTTTACATGGTTAAAACGCTCTTACTGTTTCATCACTGTGTGTTGTTGTTTCTGTTGTTAATGATGCTGATTCAGATTTTGTTACATACTGTGATTTTGATGATATAGCTGATGTTACTATAGATATACAGTTGTATAAATAATTATTGTGCTGCGTTCATTGTAGTTATTATTTGTGTTGATGTTAATATTACTATTGAAGTTTCTGATTTTGATAATGGCGATATTGACATCACTGTTATACATAATGAGAGAAAAAAGTTTGTGGCTTCTGTGAATGGTATTGACTTGCATGGTATTGTCGCATACATTTATTTCAATTTACGTAGAATTTTGCTTATCTCATTCATGAAATTAATGACCTGCTATGTGACTTAACATTATGTATCTTCATTACGGTTCAGCTGATTAGGATGAGAAATACAAAACGTTTCTCTCCTCTAAAAGTTTAAAACATGATTGTCATAACAAACACGTTACTTTTTAAATAGTGTGCAGATTAATACGTTAATCTTGACAATATACCTGTATTGGCATGAAAGAAAAAAGTGTAGGTGATTTTTCCATGTACATATTATTGTCGTTATGGCTGTGTACGTTACTACATAATTTTAAAGGCACATAAGCATTTTTTATATCTACAATTTATTCATTAACTCTATTTAGAAATAGTAATATTTATTTTCCATCCACAATCGCTTGTAGTAGAAAATAGGTATTATTGAAAAACTATTTAATCTCGCCATATGGCCAATCCAAGGCAGTATCCCTCGGGGCGATTGTGTATTGTCCCCTATTTTTGTACGTGTGTTGGATGGACTATGGGTTGATGATATATGGGCTTGGTGGTAATTTTAGGAAGGTTTTTTTCTTCGTATTTTTTTTTCTAGATATCATTTTCTTATCTATACTTAATGTATTACGTGCATTAATTTTCAGGAGAGGAGAAGTCGGTCAGAGTATTAAGTCGGGAATTATCTCACTTACGTGAGCTTCGAGATAAAGAAGTAAAGGAGTTGATCAACTTCAATAATCAGCTACAGGTGATGTAGTAAATATTCTAGCTATAGAGATAGGATATCTGACATACGTAGCTTCTTATTAACATATATATAACAAACCTAAAATGATGTCATAAATCACCCAAATACTCGGGAATCCTCACATAATGTAGAGAACGTTTACCAATATGGTAGAACAGTGCAACCTCTCCAGAGCGGCCCTCTCTTGAGCAACAATCTCCCTTCAACAACAGCATGATTTTTTCCCACTATACGATTTAACTATTACTTTAAACTCTCTTGAGGAACAACCTGTCAACAACAACAAAGGGTGTTGCTTTAAAGAGGTCGCAATGCACATGTACGTAAATGCATAAGCATACAAAGTCCATCTCAGACCTTTTAATGGTACTGAAAGTCTATCTACAAGTAGTAAACTTGAATATACCCACAGACGGCGTAATTTCCAAGTTAATTATATTCATAAAACACACATTTTTTAAAACAAATAAGCTGCTATTTCCAGCTCAAGTCTTAAAATACATTTCTTTCTTCAATTCAATTCGCAGAAATTGAGACATGTGAACAAATACCCCCGATTGATCACAGTAATTTGAACTTCGGAACCCAGTTATGAAGGAATGGCAGCATTAGCTTAGAATATCGCGCTTATCATATCTTTATACCGAAATGAGGTCCCAAAAAGGCGGATCCGAAATGAAAGAACGTGCTGATATTTTAGATATCTGATAATCTGTTAAACTAACAGAAAATATGTTTGTAATACATATACGATTTGCACAGAATAATGAAGTACGTATGTATATTTGCAGCATGACTTGACTGACATGTCACGTGAGGTCTGTCGTCTGGAAGATGCAAGCAGACGACAATCAGGTCAGCTAGAACTGATTGTTAAAACCTACAGGTGAGTCCATGTATATTTTCTCGACATTTCTGCCTACATAGGAATCAGTACTTTGGCACCATTAGCATATCATTATTCGATATCGAAATATTCGATTTCATTATTCAATTTATTGAAATATTCGATATCAATATTCGTTATATGGGATCTTTGGATATCAAAATTCGTAATATGGGAACTTTCGATATCATTATTCGATATATGGGAACTTTCGATATCATTATTTGATATGTGGGAACTTTCGATATCATTATTTGATAAATGGGAACTTTCGATATCATTATTTGATATATCGAAACTTTCGATATCGTTATTTCAAATATCGAAATATTCGATATCTTTATTCGATATTGTAACATTTGACATCATTATTCGATATATCAGAACGTTCAATATTATTATTCCAGCAGTCCGTTTCAAAGTAAAAGTATACTTTAAGCACACAACCAATGCTCAAAGCGATTGCGTAACAAAATAAACTATATTATTTGTCCAATCAAATGCTATATTTTTAATCAAATACATTGTACTTCATATTGTCTAATCAAATACTTTAAATTGCCTAGTCAAATGATTTAAACAAGTAGCGTAGGTGTCGTTATAGTGCAAACTTACCCTCGTATTTCGATAGGCGGACTAATCTTCTGTATATCATCTGGGCCTCAACCATGGGTGTATGGAAACTGCTATTCCTTAAACACATGTAGTATGGATTATTGCTTAGTTTAAGTAATGACAATCGATTTTTCTTGTGACTGGAACAGAACAGATAAGATATAAGGAAATCAAATCAGAATTAAAGATTGCTTACGAATAAGTATCATTGATGATTACACACTCAGTGCTGTCATAAAAAACGATGGTTAACTGCGCATGAAGGCCGTGTTAATATTCCACTTCCTTCGGAGACGATTATTCACAGACTGACTGTACAGAGTGGGCGTGTCACTCGACTGTTAGAACATTCCCAACCTGAACTTCATGATTAAAATGCTCTTCAAAGGCAAAATTAACATTAAACGAACCTTGTAATGTATTTATATATCCAAAACACTTCACATAAGCGTTCATTCAATTGGCATCGTAAAATGGGGCGTGGTTATGTAAGTTTCTTAATGGGTGGAGCTTAGTTATGCTTAGTTATTAACTCTCGATCTTTATTAAATCGTGACGGTTATCGTACAATTTAAGAGAGGACGGACTGTTTCCAAGAATTTAACTGTAACTGGGTTTTCGAAACAATTTTGTCTGGCGTCAATTGAGACCTTTTCAGATCTGGGCCTGTGCCAAAACATTACGACCAGTTCTCAAATCTCATTCCTCAGATCTCAACTTTCAAGCTTACTCTTTGAGTCTGAGTTCACAATTTTTGTCACTCAATGTTGTTTCCAGTGGGCAGTTTCCCATCACTAACAAGGAGATGACCAGACAGAAAATTGAGGAGACGTGCACACGTAGGAGATAAGCCGTCTTCTTTGTCATTATGATCCACCTATTTATACCAGAATTATGACCCTCAGTATTATTCAGTCCACAACATTGCGTGTTAACACTTTTAGGACAAGCCTGCTCTGGCAATTTTCGAAGTACATAATTTGACATCTGACTAATACATGGATTATTTGCAGAGGCTGCCTTAGTCACTAGATTCGAACCAGTGCGGGAACAATGTACTTAACATAAATGGTGGTCTATTACCTATAAGCGGATCCTGTCTGGGATCAGGGGAATTTAATATAATATATATTGTATTTTCTTAAAATCTCATAGACATTAGACCGCTGCACAATCGAAACTCTAGAATTTAGGCCACCCGATCTCAATTTGTCTTATTAGTGGAACTAGGTATCCGAGCTTTTGTATTTTATCAATGATAAAGACCTACATGCACATAATGGTTTTTGTGTGTTCAGTATTACTCAAATTAATTTGTTTTATCAAATATCAGCAAAATACAGATTTAAAAACCAAACTTCGGACAAAATAAATGAAACAAAAATATTCATTTCAACTTTCTGATTGAAAAGGAGAAATGTGTAGTTGATTCATAAATGGCCCGTGTATATATATATATATATAAACTGACTAAATGTATAAAATTATATATAATTAATATATATAATTTTATACATTTAGTCAGTTTTTATATGATTTTTTATTATTATATGTTGCAGTTGAATAAAAAATACTCATGTGGCAGACATAAAAAAACACCCATATAATAATTACTTCATTCAACAGTGAAAAAAAATCAGCCTCCCGTCGTGCCCCTGTCCCCTAGTTCCTTCACTCCCCCCTTCCCTTCCCTTCCCCTTCCCTTCCTTCCTTCCCCCTTCCCTTCCTTCCTTCCCCTCCCTTTCCCCCTCCCTTCCCCTTTCCTTCCCTTCCCTTCCCTTCCCTTCCCCCTCCCTTTCCCCTTCCCCTTCCTTCCCCCTTTCCCCCCTTCCTTCCCCTTTCCCCCTCCCCACCAGTCCCTTCCCTAGTCCCTCAGAAAACCCCTGGGGACTTACTCCCTTACCATCCCATATCATATCTCCCTATTTTCTGGCTAAAATTTATTGGTGCAAATAGACAACGATGAGAGAGCGGACAAATATAAATAAAGTTAAATAGTTGTATATAGAAATAATTTAAAGGAATAGCCAATGCAGACAACCTGTCATAATTTACTTTCATATTTCTTCTGAATAAAGGGTAATATCTAAAAGGTGCAAACAGACAATAATTCTAAGGGAGATGACTTACAGGATCAAACAGACAGGGGAGATTTGCATGACCGTGCGACCACATACACGCATCATGCGGGTGTTCGTCCCTCGAAACCGAGGGACGATAGAATCGTAGACGCAATGCGTCTTATTACGAAGGCCTGTAGAGGCCAACATGAGCCCCATATTTTTTTTCTACCTTTTATACGACCGAGTCAACACTATGAAAATCTTTACAAAATTTGCATAACAATATGTTTCAGGTGTGATTTCATGTCTAGTAATATCCCCGTAGCACCAAATCAATTGAAAGTTTCAACGGCGCTTCACTTTGTAATGTACAATCTGTTGGCAAAGTTTGGTAATATTCGAACCATTAATTTAATTAATATCAATGAAAATGTGCAATCTTAGGTGTTGTTTTACCTCCCCGTAGTCAATACTTGTACCCCCAGGGCATAATATATACACACTGTACAAATCCATGCCCGTTATTAATACGTTTCACACCTTGCAGCAGTCGTAATGGTCATCGTTTAATCAAACTGTAAACAACATAACATATGTAACGTTGTATTTGAAATAAAAACCTGCATTTTCTTCTTCCATTTCTATCATACTCTCAAAAATAAATAAATCCGAAGCAAGTTTCATTTCTAATTCAATAGAACATCCACTGACCTTTTTCAAAAATATATTTAGTATTGTCGCGCCAACAATCGACTTACCTAGAATGTGGTTCATTTAATATGGACAAAATTCGTTCAACTAATTCAACTAAAAGTTTTATAAGCCCAATTTTTATACACCAATATCATTGAATGAAAAGTCATTCCATTCACTGAGAAGCACAGATTTTTTACCAAAATACACTTAATATTACTTAAGATAGAATAGTTACCTCCCTTAGATTTACGAATCTTGCTTAATATAAAACAGGCAAAATATTTAATAAGCCATCAGGGCCGCGATGTACAAGGTACTATATTTTTTGCGAGATGACTGTCGTTGGTTCAGTCCAACCCAAGACACGTTTTCCGTGTATTTTATTTATTTATTTTCTCTCTTCTTTCTTGCTCAAATTTTTAAGAGCATGATTTCAAAGAAACAGAAAGAAAAAGTGTCTTATATTATAAAGTCTTTTTTTAAAAAGTATTGTCATGCTTTATCAGAAATAAAATGACCAGAGTTTCATTAAGTAAATCATTTTTTTAAAAATATAATTTTATTCAATCAATATTATCACTTGTTTATGTATGTGTAATAGATTGTAACATCGCCCAAAGATCTAAATTTTTATATATACATTATTCATTCAATTTCATTGTATGGCTTTATATTTGCAAAGTCGCAAATCACCATACCATGTCAATGCATAAATTTGCAACAAAACAATAGGCTGCATTCAAAACCCGATCTTAAAGCAAATTACAGTCCTTCCACTGATCACAGTCAGAAAAACAGAGACTTTATCGCCGTGGTACCACATACAGTTTTAATACCCTTAATTAGCACGATGAATATCGATTCGGTCCGAGTTTATCGTAATTGTCCGTATGATATACGAACTAAAAAGTAAAATGATACTTATTTTATTAAACTCAAAATTCCCCCGCCCAAATTTTATTTAATATTTTATAAAATAACAGCATTAGATTGCTTGATGAAAGAATTTTAACGCAGGGGTAGGACATATATTGCTTCATTTTTCAGATTTGAGAGTGCCGATTTAGTGTAAAGCGCTAATCTGATAAGCGAAATCGTTCCACAGTCGTGTGTATTTTTTTTCACTGAGTTTAACGCCGGTTTTTTTCAATATTATTTTAGTTACATACAGCGACCGGTTGACCTAACTAGTTTTCCTGGACTGTATACTAACCAGTACCAACTTATTATTTCACAAGGAGCCGGCAACTTCTCCACATATGGATGAAAATCAACATTTTGTAACATTTTCATAGAAGGGTATAACCTGCCGTGGCCGGGATTAGAACCCAGACCACCGGGTTACAAGTCCAGCGCGCTAACCACTGGATCACAGTCGCGGCCCCTTTTGTTGTATATTTGTTTAGATATTCAATGTGTATTGACGTTCTGGAAGTATTTTTTATCCAAGCGAAAACTTTTGAATACAGTAAACCACGGTTATAGTAAACTTGGAATTAGTGAATAATCGTTTACAGTATTTATTCCCCCCCCCAAATGACATTCTGACTATGAGTATGATTATTCGAGTCCCCAGCAAATAATAAGCTATACTATATAGTTTATTATGCTCTACTATATAGTTTATTATGCTCTACCATATAGTTTATTATGCTCTACTATATAGTTTATTATGCTCTACTGTATAGTTTATTATACTCTACTATATAGTTTATTATACTCTACTATATAGTTTATTATGCTCTACCATATAGTTTATTATACTCTACTATATAGTTTATTGTACTCTACTACATAGTTTATTATACTCTACTATATAGTTTATTATACTCTACTATATAGTTTATTATACTCTACTATATAGTTTATTATACTCTACTATATAGTTTATTATACTCTACTATATAGTTTATTATACTCTACTATATAGTTTATTATACTCTACTATATAGTTTATTGTACTCTACTATATAGTTTATTGTACTCTACTATATAGTTTATTGTACCATATCCGTAACCCAACCCCATCATTGTACTCTTACAGGTGTTGTAGAGAATTATTCGCTGTTTGTGTAGAAAGTTTCAAGGAAGTAGAGAATGCTAACAGCGTTCCTGCGTCCCCTACTTCCATTCCTCAGTCTCCGGTACGAACCCCTTCGATAACCCCGAGTTTGAACCGGAAGTTCTCATTTTCTGGACAAAGTAGGTCAGTATGTATTTTAAGTACATTTTCATATTTATAGAAAATCATATATGTCTAGAAAATCAGAATCACTTGAGCAGTTGCTATGCCGACTGGCTGGCAGTTTTTCGCAGGGGTGTAACGTCGGACCAACAGTAAGGGTTATTTGACATTTTTCAGCTTTGTGGTGGAAGAAGTCCCCCAGGCGTATACCTGGTTAGAACCAACGAACTTCTGTAACCTACTTGAACAGTTTCCTCACATGTGAAATTTGGCCCCCAGGTGGGATTCAAACTCACATGGGTGAGAGGCGAGTGACTATAATAACTTATTTCTTTAGAAATAAGAGTTATATAATTATATTTAGCCTATAATACGATAAATTGGTTTATAAATAATACCCTGTATTCATATTACTGTACTAAAAATTTAACACCCATGGTTATGTATATTTACTTGTATAAGTTTTTCTTAACAGTTTTTTCTCCTGTTTCGGATGTATCTTTGTACAACTTCTGTGTCTGACGTTAGTTAGTAAGGACGACATTTTACGTTCAATAACGTAAAAAGCAACAGAAAATCAATTAAAATTTGAATTTGTCTTTTTCTTTGCTTTTTATGGTAATATCAATAATTGTTTCGAATAGCGAAGAATACAAAGAAAGCAAAAGTGCTAGGTAGATTAAGCCATCAATGGATTCTATCCAAAGTACCCATTATTCAAATATTTAATGTTCGTATTTTGTTGGAAGCGAATTAGTGGTTGTCTTGAAATGTACGAGACATTGATGATCAGATTGTGTTCAAATATTCTTGATATTAATAGCATTGGATATTTTGTGTTGTTTACAGACCAAACGAAAAGCCTGACTCGATGACAAATTCTCTGACAGGTATCATTAAACACGCTCTTATATTATCAAAATCACTTAAAATTCTTGACTTTTAACTATTGTTAGCATGTACATTCTAATTGGTTTTAATTGTGAAATTTGCGCTTAACGGGTAATTTAATACAATAATGTTTTTCATTAATCCGATGCACGATTTTCTTGGTATACTGCTTTGTTTTTTTATGTATGAAATCTTTGCCAGAAGATTTTTACAGCCGTATCTATTTCTGTGGAAACAAAAAATAGTGCGAACTTGACACATTTATGTAAAGTTTATATCTAATTATTGTTTTTAAAACGAAGATAAACAAATCGTTTCTGGCTGCTACAGTTTTCTCACAAGATATGCTGATAAATCGACTAATCTTTGACCCGCAGATACGATCAACACAGCCGACGATGAAGCAGACGAGCACTTCCCACCGGAAGCTATCTTGATAAAGCGCCTGGAGAACGAGATCAGAGATCAGCTGGAAGCTTATAACGCGCAGCAGCAGGTATGTACGTTTTATCGAGGATAACAAAATACGACATTGAAATAAAAAATTCTAACAATACAATTAAAGTAGTATAAAGTAGTGTATGCTTTCTATCTTCCGACCGAATCAATGTTATCTTGTAGGACTGTGTTTGTTTATGCTAAGTATTTTAGATTTATTTTTCGCCCAAAATTTCGCTGACAAAAATAATCTTTAAGATCACAACAAAGCGTTACGAACTAAAATTTGTAAGCAAAGCACAACCTTTTTTATTGTGACCTTGACTTTTTCGGACTTTATATTTCTACAATGAAGTTTACTATCAGAAAAGAAATATACAGTGGCGGATACAGGACTGTTTGGTTATGGGGGGCGTAAAGTCTAGACGTTTATTTAGAATATGGACACAGTCATGCTTGACTCCGCCCCCTAAATCCGCCTTTGATATATTTCACTTAAAACTAACAGGATGTTTGATTGGAATCTTACAACCACTGTGTGAACATTGACCGCAAATTCTAAATCAAATCGATGAAGTTAATACTTGTTGTACTGAATCAGTTTGCTGTGTTAAAAGTAGGAGCTGTGATTCTATCACTTTCATTTGTTTTAACAAAAAAAAAGTGTTTAAATACAAATCGAATCACGAAAAAAATCAAAATGACATATTGTACGACAGGAACTTACCCGGTTAGATAGTGAACTAGTCATGTGCAGACGACACCTTCAGACAGCAAACTTTCAGGTCGAGGCTCTCGAGACAGAATGTAGTCGGCTGCTTTCTTTAGAAGATCAACTCGTTTCTGTTTTCCGTCTGCTACAAAAAGGAAGAAGTCAGTGTCTGAGTAGAAAAACGCTTGGACAGCTTCTACTTGACGTGATCGATACGTCATTTGGTGACGATGATCAAGGTAACATAAGCGCTTGATTATTTTTTGGCATTACTGAAAATGCTGAAAACTTGTGTCTTTCTAAAATGCATTTTAAGAAATCTTAAAACCAAATGATACATGCTTCTTTAAGCCGAGCAAATTGTCATGTTTATGGTTACCTGACTGACCCTGTTTTAGGTGCCAAACCTAAAGTGTTCAAAGTATGAATATATAAGGAGAAGAACTTCATTTCGAATTTTCACAAAAGAAATGTTAAGAAAAGAAATAGAATTGACATATTGTCGACCTACCATACTTGCTTCAATCTTGGTCAAGCGATCCTAAACATGATTATTTTTAGCCTAATACATAGATGTCAAGTGTCCACTGGCTTCAATTTTTGAAAGCTGGGGGCTTGCGGGCTACGAGGACCCCCGGTGGGTCCAGGGCAACGGCCTGGCCTGGGGTCCAGGAAGCTTCTGAAATATAGCTAATTCAGCATGTGAAATGTACCGTAGCACCGTTTCGTATGACGTAATGAATAAAACTGGCTATGCGCGCGTTTACCGCTGAAATGAGAATGCTGACACTTGTTTACACCGCGGAAATATTCGATTTTATGCAAAGCAGATACGCTGATAATATAATGTTCAAAATAGATTTGTAACATGCATTTTTATTTTTTTATGAGGACAATATTTTTAATATGCGTTCTATAGTGTTCTAGACAACTAAGTATGTGAGCCTGATTCAAGCCTAAAATGCGTGTGACACACGCACAGTGCGTCTCATTTGACAAGTATGCTAATATATGTCTGAACTTGGTGAACAACTTCAGTGACTATAACAACTAGTTACAAATTGTGTGTTAAAAGGTAACCTAATACGTCGCTATTCGTATATCTTGCATTACAGCACAATCATTTTCATGGAAGAGTTCAGAATATTTGCGTAATCAATGACGTCACAAATAATTATGATAAATCATAAATCATGTGACGTCATTCTGAACTCTTGTGCATATTATACATTTCAGATATGACGGCCGACCAGTTTATCCGCGTTTTGCAGAAGACACTATCTGATTGCCCGCTGTTTTTATTTCCTGGCTAAAATCAAGCTGCTGTCATTGTCATGTACATGTGCATTAACAGTGTATAATAAACACGATCCAGCTATCCAGGGGAAGTGATACGCCATACTTTTTTCTTATCAACGCTGGTGGAACTTTTTCTAACTCCTTAGTATCTTCAGTATGTTCCTTAAAGAACAAGAAGTCCGGTGACTGTATTTTAGACACGTATGAAAACAAAAACTGTCGACTTAATTGTTGTAAACCAATGAAATGAAAGTCAGAAATCATTCGGAGAATGTTTTAGCTAAAGGTAGCTGTACTCTTAAAATGGACCTATGTTTCGCAAAATTAAAAATGGACACAGTTTGAAAAAAAGGTCTACTTGTGGAATAGAAGAACATCAATTTTACAAACAAATACAGTGTAACCCCTGAAAATCAGACTCCCTGGAAACCGGAATTCTCTCAAATCGGGCAATGTTTCAAGTTCCATTTTTTCTTTTCCATTATCAATAGTCCTCTGAAAATCGAAATTCACAGAAAATTGCATCTTGGACCCAGTCTGAAAGAGGTCTTTTTTCAGGGGATACACTGTACATGAGATAGTAAACTTTGTGAGGTTAAATGTATGTATTAACCAAAGTTACTCGTAAGTTTTTTATCAATACCTGAGAGATATTTATCTATATGTACTTTATTACATACTTTATATGATGTATGTTTCATGTTATATGTAGATTGCTGTGATAACCTTGGAATTGAGGGTCGTATAAAAAGTACGCCTGCCAATTTGGCGTTGATCACATAATTAATTGATGAGAAAAGGGCAAGAGAGATAAATATGAACTCATGAAATTATGAAGATCTTTGTACTCAGCCCGTCATTTAAATTACAGCTTCCTCAGTTTCACGTATACATTGCTGCTGGTTTTAAATACAGTGCAACTTCTACAGAGCGACCATCTCTTGAGCGACAACCTCCCTTCAACAACAGAATGCTTTTTCCCCACTGTACGATTTAACTATTTATTTAACCTCTCAACAACGACATAATTTTGCGTCTCCTAAAGGGTGTTGCTTTGGAGAGGTTGTACTGTACAGTAAAACCTCAAATAGCGACCGTTTCAATATTACGACCACCTTGTAATAATGACCACTTTTTCCGACTGGCTTCCAATAATTCAACTTAATATTGAGACCACCACATTATTATCACCGATTTTTCGGGTCCCGAAGGTGGTCTCATTATCGAGGTTTTACTGTAAATTAGGAAATTTTATTAAATATTAAAAATAAAGTTTATCTTTCAACGTAGCTTGTCTGAACAACGTACTGTATAATAATGAACGAACGTCTGGATTATTTTCAAAGTCAGTACAGTTGTGAAATGAGATGTAAAATCACTGTTTTTGAAACCTTTGAGTCGAAAAATGCTTTTGTTTGTTGGTTTGTTTCACTGGGTTTAACGCCGTTTTTCAACAATTTTTCAGTTATATATGGACTATATACCAACCAGTACTAACTTACCCTTCCACAAGGAGCCGGCAACTTCTCCACATGTGGAGGAAAATCGACATTTTTGTCAAATTTTCATGGAAGGGTATGACTTGCCGCGGCCGGGATTCGAAAAATGCGTAATTGTCTACATGTGTGAAGACCTTTACTCTGTCTGCTTCTGTCTTCACAGTAGTGCTATGAATCACATGACCACAGTGTATATTTACACATATTTTTATCTTATATATCCAGGAATATATTAACTGTATACATAAACAATACACAAATTAAAAAAGTATTATTCGATTAAAAAGTACTAAAAAATCATTTTGTGCGTTTATTCATTTACTTAATCAAATATCAAACAGACGCCATGCAGTTGTTACAAATAGAAGCTCAGACGACAGAAGGAACAATGACCCGGTTACAAGAGACATGTTGACGGTGAAGAGTCTCCGTTTATCTTACTATAGCCAATAGTATGAATGCGAAATTGCAACGAACGAAATCTAAAACAGTATGAAATACTTAAATTTTCGACTAAAGTAAACTCGGAGATGATATCAGTCATAACAAACTATCAGTTTTACTTTTGACATTTTTACGACAGCGATATTTGATATTGATGATGTCGTACTAATCATACATGTCACAAACACCCTCTCCTTGATAAATTTAGATATAAATCAGACAGCGTATGAACAGATGAATGCACAACAAACCATTATTGTTTGTGATTTAATCATATCTTCCGAGTAGGAAAATATTGTTAACCACCTTTTTTAAAAAAAATCAAAATTTAAAATTTCTAGTTTAAGTACAAACAACGGAATTTCCTTCATATTTTCTGTGATTGTCTTCTCTTGATTCGACACACAAGAGCCAAATAAATTCTTTGTCGAAACTCGATGAAACTGGTATATGTACGAACAACATCTTACAAGTCTAATATAATTATATAGTGACATCAGTTTTATATAGTAGCACTCAGTTTCCGTGATATTTATACCCGTACAGACGTTATTTTTTTTAAGTCATAAATAATCTTCGTGTCGCAACTGTGTATATAAGAAAAACATAAAGGTAAGTCATATTTTCGATTGACGGAAGTGACGTCATCAAGCGTGCGTCCCGGCATTCTTTCTGAAATGGGTGCGCTTTTCGGGAACCTCGCTGTTAAACTTGACGCACTACAGCGGCCTGAAGATTGTTTTAGCAGATTTGCGTTGTTTGATGAGCTTAGATAAAAAAGGGGATAAAATCACGGAAACCAAGTGGCTATGTTTACATATGGATATCCGTTGATATGTTTTTGTCAGTGGAAGCTGAACAGATAAGTTCCATGTTGAACCATGTCATAATACCTCTTTGTTCAATTGAACCAGTAAAAATAATACTGGCATGGCGAGATTTGAGAGGAAGATCATCACTGGTTGGGGAAAAGGGTGATTGCCAAAGTCAAACGATATCTTGCATCTTACCTCCCGTATCTGATTGTTAAAAATATCGTCATAGTTCGTTGTATTTGATACAGTGTTTGAGGCTGAAAATAAAATGTAATTATTTCGGATTTCAGGCCTGTTCAAAACAGTATTTCAGTTATATACATACAGACAGTTGAAACAACTTAATCTCGTATGCTCATACTAACCTTGTTCCCCGCAAGGAACTGGCGACTTCTCCTCGTGAATACTCGGCGGTGGAGAGTATGAATGGCCCTAGAAGCAATGTCATTATCTAAATCGCACAGAGAACATATTTTATGCTGCAGCTGGGACTCGAACTCAATAACCTATTGAGCTAAGCGGTCGGCCTTGTTTCGGCTGAAAGATAATACTGTAGATGATACAATGATAAGGTATAGACTCCTGGTTTATAGTAAACAAATCATAAAACATCATTTATCAGTGGTTTTAGAAAATGTACCTACAGCTAAGTGATCCTACGGTCTGGTCTGATAAATGTGTTGTTTTTATTTCAAACCAGTTAATGTTGGCATTTTTGTTGGTCTGATTAATATTTCTTAATTTCTTTACGAGTTTTCTTCTAGTAAAACTATTGTGATAACCTGTCCTCGATTTGCCAAATTAGAAATGTTTCGGTATCAAGCCTATATTTTAAATATAGTTTGCGGTATGTACAGAAAAACTTATTATCACGAGCATCCGATTTATCTCTAGGAGTTTTTTTAGTCCCGTCATGTTTTTGGTTATTAGTTGTGTATAATTTTCTACCAACACACAAATACCTCGTTATTACGAGCACCACATTTATCTCGAGCAGTTTGACTGTTCCGATGACTCGTCGAGATATCGAGATTTTTCTGTATTTCTAATATGTCAACTTTGTATTAAATGTATAAGGTAATACCTGTAATTTCTATTCATAATATTACTCAGTAATACCTGTAATTTCACGTACAATGAGCATTGCACACATTCATCTGTTCCATATTTTTTGCTCTCAAGTGAAAAACGTCAGTTGAATGATAAAATTCAACATTTCAGATTTATTCATGCTTAAAACGGGCTCATAAACAAACTGAAACAATTCGTGTTTTTTTTAATTAGTAAGGTTTTGTATGCAATGTCATTTTTTTATGTGATATGCCTAATTTATTTCAAGATGAATAATTTGCATGAATTTTCTAAATTACGGTAAATATACTCACTAACATGCGCTTATATAATTTGATACATCAATTATGATGGTTTAACAGCCGCAAGTTTTTTCTTAAATTACAATTTGATTCAAACATTATATAGACTGCCATTTGTCTCTTCGAACGGTCTGCGTACCATTTAAGTTCATGCCAAGCTGGCGGCTGCTTACGGGAAGAGGGGGAACGGGTCACTTAGGTCAACTCTGTACGTGATTGCAACAGTTAGCATTACGGACACTAACCCAAAACAAGCAAGAAGTGTAAATCAAACTTTTGCTTATTAGGTTCCCTAAAATTCATGTATCAATGTTGCGCATGCGCTTGCAAACTTCCGGTTGTACTATCTTTACTCTGAAACAGACACCAGTAGAGGAAACATCCTTACATGACTTTCCATCTTTTACTTCAAATATTGTGCATTCAAGCGACCATCATTTATACATAAATACTCTCATAACTTTAATTGCAAATACAAAATATCAAATTTCGTCAGCAACATTTGGAAAAACAAATCATATATACACACGTGTCTTAAGTTTTTAATTTCGTACATGTCACATGACATGAAATCAAGAAGAGAAAATCAAAATTAAAAAATGTGATCGGAAAAACTTGTGTCTGTTATTTGTGGGAGGGGGAGCAGTTGATTTCTTAGGTGAAACCCTTCCAATCATGAATCAAATGTAATTGTCATGCAAACCGTACTATATTATCGTTAACAGTTAAAATAAATAATGGTGATGTATTATGTCACTGCATTTGCAAATTAACAAAGCGTCGTTTTTTATTTTACGTATACATGTCTATTGTTGTATAATTTACAGTGTAAATAAACTTTAAATCTAACATGATTATTCAACAATGCCAGTACAGGCATAATGAAGTAGTCTAAACATTATTCAATGATAGATATAAAACCTATGACGTCATGAAAGTGTTGTTTTCACAGAGAGGAGTGCTATCTGTGACGCGGATGAAAAAGTAGTTTTTATCATTCTTAGGCGAAAAGCGCGCAAATGCAAATCATTTTTTTGCATAATTATAAAAAGCATCCTATATTCATTATTGTTTTATTGTAATCATACGGGGGCCTCCTGGTCAAGTGGCTATGGTCTCTACTTGGTAATCACTGGCCGCTCTGTGAGTTCGAGTCCCATAAGTGACCCGTCCGTGAGGAAGCCGTTCAGCTGGTTTACAGAAGGTCGGTGGTTCCATCCGGGTGCACGTCTAGGGACTTCCTTCACCGTGAAAGCTAGAAAAGTCGGCTAATCTCCCTGGCTGTTGGTGTGACTTTGAAGCCCAATGAAAAAGGGGCCATCTAAAAAACTACCAAGAGATGAATGCATAAAACCAATCACGTCGTTTGACGTTTTGTAATCGCCCTTGTAAGAGCATAGAAAAAACAGGCACAATAATACATTTAATTGACTCCAAATACAAATTACAGTATGGTCGTTAACCATATTAGTGTTGATGTCAGTTAGTTTCTATTGTCTTTACGTAACAAGGATGCCGGGATAAAACGGAATGAACATTGACTTGTGAATGTACATCATTGACTGCTCCAAAAAATCGTATGAGAATAATAATAATATTATACTAATCAACCTGTTTGCAGAAACCACCCTGGGAAAGTAAAAGAGGATCATTGTTGGACTGGTTCTCCATTCAGACGAACAAATTTGAATCAGAAATAACACTTCAGGATTTACAACCTGCTGGTCCCTATTCACAAGTTGTCTTCAGCAAAGGTTTTACTGTACGAAATACAGTAATCAGTATCAGCAATACTTATTTTATTTTATCAATTAAAAACCCAGGGAATTCTGAAGTTCCATATCACATCACGTGATTACTTTCTTTAGGATAGTGTGGAACATTTTCAGACATTAAAGACAATTATACAGAAAAAATGATAGCAAGTGCTAAAAAAATAATGACAAGATTTTTTAAAATTTCAAAATATAATAAAAAATAAGCTAAGGTGTAGGATATTCGTAATAACTATCATCTTTGCACTCGGTTCACGATCAATTCGCTATAATGAAAAATCAGTTACAGCATATTACCTGAAGTCCCAGCTGAAAACAGCGGTGTGGATGGCACTTTTTCTGCTCCGTGTTAAACCAATCCCGAGATCTAATTCACACAGCCTCATGATGCACTTTATCATTTTTTTTATTTTTTATTAAAATACATCAATTTATTTCTTCAATTTATCAAATTGCATTATTTTACTTCTCGACGACTGCAGAAGTTAGAATTGAACGTTTTGAACCAATTGGCTCGATAGACAATTCCCTTATTTAGCTTAACGTATTAAGAATTAAGTGCGATAACATTTTGAAATAAAAACACGATTTATATAAGAAAGCGACTCCTGGTACACCATCGCCTCATTTACTAAATACGTGGATTTCAACGTTATATTCCAATGTTAATTTATAACACGAGAATGTGCACTGAATTGAAAATTAATGCATGCAGTTGTGTATTTATCACCTTAAGTACAGTGTTTATAGTTCGACAAGAACCTGTGAATAATCAAAGATCAGCTAAGTACATTCTGCAGGGTGGCATTTTGGAACGTTTCAGTGGTTTCCGCAATGTATAAAGGCAAGTTATTCGTCCGTCGAGATTAAGGTTGTGTTTAGAAAAGTACTTAGCAATTGAATTATTTACCCCAATTTTAAAGAGTGAAACAATACTTGAACTTTCCTCGCGGCTCACTGCCCGATTTCTATCTATATCAAGTTGTTTTTTTACCTTTTCTTCTCTCATTTTTGAATGCTTCGTTTGAATGTTGATGAAATATGTTAAGGCGTAAATTTCGTATCACTCTTGTCGGCAAGTTTACTTCTTGTATACTTCAAATGAAATTACAATATGCAAACATCTTTATTTATTTATTCCAGTATATTACCTATTGCAAGGAGAAATCATAACAAAATATAATTCATGGATTCAAAACCCTCAATTCCAGTTCGTCTGCAGCATCTACATCTATATCTTCAGTCACGTTCATTTTCTTATTCGACGAACAATGACATGTACTTATTTCTTTGTCAAAACTTGGGGACACTGGAACACATGAACAGCACTTAACACGCCTGATAAATTTAGTGACATATGGAAAGTCGTAGACATTTGTGGATTTATTTTTGTCTGTTGAGGCAGACGTTATGAGTTGATTTTGGCGCCATGATGAAATTCCTCTTTCTTCGTATGAACCTGTAAAATTTAAGATTTTTTTTCTGACAAGACAAAACTCGAAATAACGAATGTGTGATTAGACATTTTCATGACATTGCTGCATCGAATCGACTTTTCCTGGGGAAGAAGTTGAAATATGTCCAGGGTGAACATCATGAGGTGACTATTACGAGATACATACAGTTTCAATGATCCTGAACGGCTAATCAAATTAAGCCAGGCGGCCTAATCGTACTTTATTGACAACACTTCATCTAATAAGACAATTTGAAAATCTTTTGATTTGGAGTTAAGTAATCATGACATTTCTGAAAAAAAGTTATTAACACATTTACCAGGAACAGTGTTGTCCAAGACGCAGCCGATAAAGCCACCCACAAAGATAGCAGTCCCCAACAAGACTCTAATGGTTTGGTCCAACTCCTCATAACCTTAAATCACAGAAACTGAGTCACTATTTGATGCAAATACTTTACATACAAAGGTAGAAATAAGGTGTTCAGAATGAATTGAACACTATACCAAACATGTAATTACTATTTTTTTCAACAATTAAATTAAGTTAATTGTTCAAGTGACACGTGTTAAAAAGTTAAGAAGTCCGATGCTTCTCCAAACCCACTAAAAACAGACCCAGAGATCACTTTTTTGTTTTTATCGTCGCTACTTCACGTCATATACAGTGCAACCTCTCCAGAGCGGCCCTCTCTTGAGCGACAACCTCCCTTCAACGACAGCATGATTTTTCTCCATTGTACAATTTGAGTATTTACTTAACCTCCCTAGAGCGGAAACCCCTCAACAACAACATAATTTTGTGTCTCCCAAAGGGTGTTGCTTTGGAGAGGTTGCACTGTGTACATACAAAATAGAAACTTCAATCAAGAGCATGAAAGCAAAACTGGATGTAGGTCAGTACTTTTCAATCGTTTAGATATTGATACGCCATTTGAAAATAAAATGTTTTCAGTCAGGTATAGCATTTCCAATATTAGTAATGGTTTCTATGCAGAGACATTTAGACAAGTTGTTGGCTTGTACTAAACGTATACAGAGAATCAATCGATAATGCGTTCTTACCTGTATTGATTGCATCCGCATTTTTGGGATCGGAAACATATTTAGGGACCATCAACCCAAGTACTAAAGAAATGCCTATTATCGCCTGGTTTCTTGTTGATTCCAATTCGACAAACTTTAACGTCGATATGCCTACAGCACTAACCATACCAAGTAGCACCGCTAACGTGCCACCAATTATAGGATCCGGGATAAGGGTCAAAACGGCCCCTACTTTTCCAACAACGCCACAGAGCACGAGTATTACGCCTGTGGCGACGAAAACGGCACGACTTGCAACCTGATTAAACAAGTAACAATTAAAACATCCATCACGTATAAAAACAACACGCTGCCCTAAATAGTCTGATTGTTACTGCTACACATGAATTAAAAATTGTGTTGTAATACGTCATTGATATAAGTGTTAAAATGTAAATTACTGATAGTTTAATCAATTTTCAGATAGCCCGTGTTGTATCTGTGTCTTTATGAATTGAAATAAGCTCAAAGTGAGAAAAACATTCCAAACGTCAAGCAGCAAGCATTGCTACAACATTCCAACAACATGTCAAAGATTTCATAAGGCATATGAAGACAACTTACTGAAACCGTAATGTTGATACATGTACCTACTTTGCGACCACAATTATCGGTCTTATATTAAGCTAATGAAATTTAAAATTAAAAAGTAGTAACTGTTATTAATGTTGTCGGCAAGAAGTCACGTATTACCTTAGTTATTCCAATAGCACCAATGTTGATACTATATGAAGTTGTAGCATGTGCAGCTCCCACCATTCCAGAAATTATGCTACAAATACCTTCCATCGCAATTCCACGATTGATCGCATGCGGAGGAGGGGGTGCAGCTCCAGAGATTCGCGCAGCTGCGTAGTAATCTCCCACAGATTCAGTTATAGTAGCAATGGTGACTACCAAGAATCCAACAAATCCTGCAGCACTTACAGTTGGTGTGCCAAACTGAACTAAAATGGGAAAATGTCCAATTAGTAGTGCCACTGATGTGTAATTTGGACGACCGCAGTAAGCAACAATATCGCGTCAGGGAACTTAAAAAATGTTGAGTTAAAAGAAACATAGCCAAGTGTCAATATATCAATTTATCATCAGCCTTCCGAAGTTTAAGATTTTTATGGATCATATTTCCATAGAGAGTTGTTGATTGCTTCAATAAGTATTTCATGTACAAATTCAGATCGTGTCGCCCTTTGCGCAATTCATAATTGTAGATTTGCCATTCTAGATTAACGATTAATGCGAAAATAAAATGTAAAAAAAAGCATTATTTTTTGTCTCTCAGCAGATAGAACAATATGAAAGCGTTTTATTGGAAAGTTTCATATTTATTACTTACATGGCAACGGCCAGTAAAACCATGTAGCTGTTTCTAAAACGTGTGTTCGTACGTCTGTACGTGCCATGTAAGCTGGTTGTGTACGATCACTGGGTAGGACATCATTAAAGGTCAAAATCCAGCACACTAACCAACTGATGCATGTACCCAACAGAAGCTGTAAGGACGAAGATTAATCCTTAGAAATAAATTATATCGTAAACGCATCATATTTGACTGTATGAAAATATTCCTTTTTTATTCCATATAATTGACTGAGGGTTATATCTAAATACAATTGATAAATGGAGCTCTGTCCTATTCTCATTTACTGTACAGTGATAATCCCCCAAACCCGTCTCCCTGAAAACCGGAATTCTTTGAAATTCGGATGATCTTTCAAGTTCCATTTTTCTATTTTATAATAAATAGTTCTCAGAAAACTGGAATTTTCAGAAAACCAGAGTTTTGACCTAGACCGGGAGGGGTCCAGTTTTTTAGGGGTTATGCTGTACAATTAAATGAAAAGATGAATCCTGGTCCCGAGGTTAAAAAAAATTGAGAACAGTCTCCAAGTTCAAATCTTAATTTCATTCTCAAAGTGTTGTGGTTGAAATGATTTAGGTAACTAATGTTTAAATACATATTCGGGTCAATTATGCTGTTAGAATAATGTATTAATACTATCATCATTGTCGGATCATAATTAACTTTAAAACACTGAAAGACAAAATATGAGATTTGAGCTCAGAGACCAACCTGAAGTTTATAACCTCGGACCCTGTTCCAAAATGAGAGTTCTAAAATCCTTACCGGAAAAAACTGGAATAGTGGATATCTTGTTAAATGACATCGCTTTTTAATGGAGAAAACTGGAATTGGAAGATCGATTTTGCCAAGATACAGCGTAAATATTAAAGTAAGACACGCTGACCTGTAAAATAAATAAAACATTTATATCAGAAATTACATATCTCATAACATGGCTATTATCTCAGATTGAATACAACTTGAATATCACATTCCCTGTTTCCTAAATCACGTTTCACAACCTTTATGCATGTACTTCATTAATTTACGCCAATAATTATATAGAAAAAAAACGTTGGGTAGTCAAACAAGACATTCCTGTGCCCTGGTATTGAGGCAGCAACATTTTTCAAACATTTTCGAACTAATTAACATTAATTTCCCCAAGTTTATCATCAAGAGGAATTGTTTCATGATGTTTTAAGGCGCATCGACAACTAATGGTCATATAGTGCGCATTTAAATAAAGGGGAAAACAAAACGCAATGCAAAGGAAATAGTCGAGCCTATAAGTCTAATCGAAGAAGTGACTAAAGGTGACACTTACAGAGAAGCTATACCCCAGTGTTTTTCACTGAACGTAACAACGATATCAGTGAGGGACAATCCAACCAAAGATATGGTCGGCGCGATCGTGATTGGACCAATGAATGGTAGCAGAACTCCCATTAATCCAGTACATCCAAGAACAACCTGGGTGACGGAAGCGAGCATCAAGTTTCCCTGAATCTAAAATTTGAAACACGTGGATACTTTTGAAAAAATCATTCGCTTCATTGGAAAATCATGTGTAACATTCAAAATCTAAAGTATCTTATGACGTCTGCAAACCTGTGACGTGATTTGGAAATCATTCAGGTATCTAAACAAGAAGTGTTCCTGGATTCTATACCAGTACATACCTGTCTTCCTTTGCAAGTAGCACCAACATAAATATTCAGTGGTGGGCGACGAATAACCTTAGACACAGCGATTTCAACTTAATCGTCAAAGTTTTTGAACTCCCAAAATCGAGATGTGTAAACCGAATGCTCTTCGTGTCGAACTAAGCGGGTGAACCATTTAGAAATACAGATACAGATGTATATCAATCAAACTTCATTGGAAAAAAATGATTAATGACGGGATATCAGTGAATATTGGAAAGGCGCAATTAAGGAACTCATAGTCAACATAATTGTATTCAGGTGTATGTTTACCTCACGCATCTGATCTTTCCAAGCATCACCATACATTGTTGTTGTATTTGATGACGACAAAACTGTATCTGAAATAAAGTTATATAGGTATCATTCACGTAACTGTAAAGATCATTTTTCAATGAGTATTAGAGCTCTGGAGCATTCTAAAACCAAATGGCTTAGATCAAATAATGAGTTTATTGGCCCTCACCCGTCACCGGGCCAATTGTTTGTACACTGGATAGGTCGATAAACAAATTTTTGAATTCATGTTCATTCAAACATACAATAATATGCAGCTTGGGCTATGTCATTTAAGCCCTGCATGTTTTATTAGGGCCTAGTGACCCAATATAGCGTTCTCTCCGAAAGACCTTGCTTATTATATCTACACTAGAACTTTACTTGTGGCATTGTACGTATAATTTGTTAATAGACTTTATGTCGTGTGTATTTTCAGAAAGAACTCAGTAAGAAGTTTGTATTTATCAATAAACAGGTATTGCAACAATTTAGAGTAGTCGTGAAATTTTTTCCACAATGATTATCATTTTTAGTAGGATCCGCATCGTTTTACCTACCGAAGTCATCTATGTAAGTACTTACCAGCACTTGGGCATTTCCATTTTTCCAGCGCCGTCATTGCGACTATTGGAGCGATGAATGCATGTGAACCTCCCTGAATCATTCCTAGTCTGAAACAGGTAATATTAGAACACTTGACTGTATTGTCTAGTTTTTGTGTGATGCAAGCATGTGCTTTATTTTATATCCTGACTTTGTTAGGTAAATTTTACCTTCAAAACACCACTTTTGGGCAAAATGTATTCCCCGGCCCTATTGCTAAAAATGAAAGAAAAATAATTGATTTTATGACCCTAGGGTTTTATTTTTTCATTTCTCAATCGCTTTCAATAAAATGCATATCACATGAAAGATAATTGTCTTAGCAATTATTTAGCTTTAATATTTCGTGACATTCCATATAGTGAGCGTGTGTTTGTAATGAGATTATATCTATGTGCCGCGAAATAAGCACATTTTGTTTTTACCTTATTCCAAATAATGATTGCAGAATGGTCGCCAGTCCACACATGAACATCGTAATGCTTAACAGCGTTGATATAACTTCACTTCTATTATCAGTACATAACAAGGACGCCAGTATGAATGGTATGGACATTGATCCTCCGATGCACATTATGGCATGCTACAAAGATGAACACAATTACGTACAAACATGGTTGCCACAAATGTAATTAATATCAACCTTTTCTGGAGCCTTGTTCTATTCCCAGATCAGCTGTTCGCAGAATTTTTTTCTCCATTTATAGCCTTCCCTTTTAAAATCATCTTTATCATCTTACAAATGGTTTCAATAAACAGGTTTGACCTAAATACAATTATGATAAAACATTAATTTCAAGTTTTATGAAGAATTAAAATAATGCGTGTTTATTCACACACAAAAAATGTAGATCTTACGTGCCTAAACGAGCGTGTTTATATAACATTGCGAAATACTTGCGTAAAATGTGCTCGATGAAGCCTGAGAGGAGTATACATATTTGTTGTTTACTTGTATTAAGCAGATTAATTAATTTAAATAAAGTTTTCTGTTCATGAATTTATTTTGAACAGTACAATATCGGACTGCGACCGTGGTCCAGTGGTTAGTGCGCTGGACTTGTAACTGGGTGATCCGGGTTCAAATCCCAATCGCGGCAAATCATACCCTTCTACGAAAATTTGTTAAAAATGTCGATTTTCCTCCATATGTGGAGAAGTTGCCGGTTCCTTGTGGAAGATTAAGTTAGTACTGGTTAGAATACAGTCCAGAAAAAAACTGGTTTGGTGAACCAGCTGCTATAAATAACTGAAAAATTGTTGAAAAACGGCGTTAAACCACAGTGACATTATGTCACATAAAAACAAAACAAAACAATAGACTGCTAAAATGATCACCAAATTGGGGAGTTTCAAGCGCGTTTCATTGTATTTTATTATATTTTTCCACGACAAAGTGAACATTCCGAGTTATATAGCTGGTACCTAGCGGATTTAAACCCAGTGAAAAAAAACAGTAAAATACCACGTCCGATAAGGGTTACTTTCATGCGGTGAAACGTCATAGTTACACAGCGTGAGTGGCACTTTGCCAAGTACGCGTGTACCGAAGAAAAGAGAAAGCAGTCAGTCGTATCCATGCTTTATGACATAATTACATTCGCAAAAGACAATCATCTCAAAAAATGGTTTGCAAATACACATGAGATTAATTAGGAAGGCATTTAGTTCATAAAAAAGATGCTTTACAAATATTTCTATTTCCATTTGCATGATATGTTTTACGCATAAGTCCTTGATAAAAGAAATTGACGAAAAACTTGCAACAAACGATTTGTATTTCATAGTCATCACTCATAAAAAACCCACAAAATACTCGATTAAAATTCCGTTCTTTTATAGTGTATCTTGCGCTCATCGGTATTTGGCGCAAACATGATACAACGTGTCACTTGTCGAGATAACCGAGGTAATTTACTCTCAGAGTGTAATCAAAGGACCATCATTTATGCTCGAGGTATCGGAGCTCGAAATAAACATAAACATTTATATACGACTAAAGAACAAAAATTGACGAGACTTTGAAAAGCTATTCGAGATAAGCCGGGTGCTCGTGATATCGGTGCTCGTAATAACGAAGTTTGGTGTATTGTAAACAGTGGCCGTAATTAATTATTGAATAGGGATGATTTTGATTTCATGTCAATATTGATATGGAATATGTTGAATTCTGGCTAATTGTAACGCAGACAACATCATAGATTTTTTTACAATAATTCTCAACACAATACAATAAGTACCATGACCATAAATGGACTTTCAAGAAATCATAAATGATATCAAACACTGTCCCTCCACTCCACTACAGAGTCCAGTAATGTGTTTAGAAAATCATAGGAAATGGGTGAGGCGCCTATCTGTGCTTTACACTGGGCACGATAAAGAAAAAGAAGGTCTGATCGAAAAAGAATAAGGATATATATGTATACGCCCGGTTCTCCTATATCTTCTCCCCTGTCTTCGAGGCGGCTCTGAAATGACCACAACTGTTGAATTGGCCGTTAAACAACAAATAAAAAAGAGAATCATGTGAAAGTTTTACTACCTGGAGTCCAAGAAGGCAACACTGCAGCGGAGATGGCACATCTTCTACTCCATATAAAACTAAACCGGGAGTACGGCGATCGCTGGTTCCATGTTCTTTCTTGTTTTCATTCCTGCTGACTGGTTCCATCATTAATTGTTCTTCAAATGAAAAAAATCAATATTCAAGCAATCAGATCGATTTCTGAACGGTTTCAGAGACGTTAAAAAACAAGAACAGACCAGTTTAATATTCTTTACACGTTATAACAACAGTGCAATGTCAAATTTAAATGTCTGTTCAATTTGTGTCTCCACAATGAATTCGAAATGTTTATTTCATCAGATCAATGATATACGTATTGTTACAAAGAATTCACACAGTCTAAGACATAACGCAAATATATTTGATTGTATCTGACGAAAATCCATTAAAAACTTATTAGACCAAATCTGATAACATGCAGTTAAGTAAATACATTTTTTATCTCATGATCGCTGAAGCAGATCGTGTATGTGGTATGCACTTTAAAACACATGCTCATTGTCAAATTCATCACAGCGATATTGTATAAAAAGCGTTCTATCTTACGAAAAATTCGATGTAGTTGTAAGAAGTGATGATTCTCCGATCCTATGTATGTCTTTATTTATTCAAAGGTGAACCTTTCGCCTATGATAAGAGTTTTTTTGTTGGTCAACTTTTAAGCTGGAGTTTTAGGGATGAATGCAAAAAGGGGTCAATTTTCCGTTTTGATGAAGTAGAAGACTGGCACTTTCTTGCAATGGCCCTTTAAACAATTTGTGAAATTTATGAAAATATTCTGTAGCAGTAGCGAACATTAACTCATTAGTGTGCTTTATCTTTTAGTAGTTTCATGGGCAATTCTAGAGTGGATGGTAATTTTTTTCCAAATTGGGGAATTCACTAATTCGCCACGGAGGGCCCTTATAAAAAGTTGATTATTACTCATCTCATATTTGTTTTAGTTTAGTTTACTTTCTGCGCCCAATTGTATGAACTTTGGTTAACTTTAACTAAATCGTTAATTTAACTCAAGGTTAAATTAAACCATTTTGGTTTACTAACCATTAAAAAATCATTAAAACATTTAAAAAGGGCTGCCATTTTGGTACTGGTTACCGTTTATGTTAAGATTTAACCGGCATCTTAGACTTGAGATAGATTTATTTGGGCTTTAACAAAAACAAAATTTGGTTTAATTTAAACAAAATTTTCTACATCAGCTAACCGACAATTTAACCAAAATTTTAACCAAAACTCTGATTTAACCCAGTCGTAAAAGTTAACCAATGTTTATACAATTGGGTGCTGATCGGTATTTTGGTTAACCAGTAAATTAAACGATTACTTGATACAAGCAACTTGTAAAACGGTATGATGTTACTCTAGGGAGCACATTGTTCACGATAATTCATGTCAACATTCACTTCTGATGCATCACGCCCGTGTTTGACACACCTGTAAACCTATAGAACAGAATCGAGCCGATGGTAATTCATATCGAATGACAATCGTTTAGGAATATTGTTCAAATTTATTTACATTTGACTCGTACCCCGAAGCCCTGGTTATAGACAAATAATGGTTGTTTGTAATGTGATACCAAAGTTATCTGCGCGTCATATTTTGGGGAAATTGTTAATGATAAATTAAGAACCGATGGCGATATACTGCAGCTCATCATGTACGGTATTCAATATCCCAAATTTAGATCGACCATTTAAAAGAAGTCCATTGATTAGGATTTTTTGCTACATATCAACACAAAATCATTCAACGATTTAGAGATGTTTTCAATTAATGGATGAACTCGTGGGAACAAAGGTTAATTTGTACAGAAGTTAATAGTTCATTCGCAAAGTAGGCTAGAAAATACAGAGGATATTTCCCCATGGGAAAATCGTTTTTAAATGTTTGTTATTTACGACTGAATGACCATTTTCTTAACTTTAACACATGAACTAACTGGTATGTTTGTGTATTGTTCACTGGTTGTTTGCTGTTGTTTTTACTTGATATTGTCACTGGGGTTTAACACCGTTTTTTCAACAATACTTCAGTTATATACGGCGGCCGGTTCAGCTAACCAGTTTTCCTGGTCTGTATTCTAACCAGTGCTAACTTACCCTTCCACATGGAGCCGGCAACTTCTCCATATATGGAGGAAAATAGACATTTTTCATTTGTTGTTTCTGTTGCTGCTAATTGTCGTCGTTGTTGTTCCTCCTGTTATTGCTATTGTTGTTGTTGTTGTTGCTGTTGCTGCTTCTATTGCTGTTTGTTGTTGTTGTTGTTGTTCTCTTTAGGAATCATTGATCAATACAACCTTTGACAGGAGAACCATCTTACATTAGCATGTGACATTGGGTCATTTCATCGTAGCCGAATCTTTGTTTACTAAAATATCGGATCAAATTCTAACGATTCATGTGTGACTTCTCTGGTACGGAAGAAGGGCTAGAATCTTGGTGTCGGTCTAATTTTGTGACAAACTATAAACTTTCCATAGTACATACATATTAGTTGTTCTCTGTGACACTTACTTAAGGCAATTTTGAATTAAATTCGGATTTTTTAAAACATTATTCGTTGCAATATTACTATCAAGTATCCGCTACGACTGCACGTGACCTCAGTCCAACCCCAGAAGCTGGATATGTGTCCGCGTCTTACATTTGTGATACGGTCACCAATTTACTGCTAAAGAAATGCTTCCGCTAAATAACTTAGTTCCTAAAATGGCGTCCTGCAAACAGTGGTATATTTTGCTTTCTACATTACACAGTATACAACTAACCGCAGTTTGTAAAGAATAAAACAACCTGACATGGAGGACGCCATATTTGTCAGCTTTACATCCGGGCAATTCCAAATGGTTCCAACTTCGGATTACCAGGTACAGCCGGGGGATAGACTAGTCGGCCAAGGAGTACCGACTGTGACACATATAAACTCAAAGCAAAAACTTTCATTCAATTGTATTCAAGAACATAAAAGTATACTTCTTCTTATTTTTTCTATAAATTGCGATACTGTTTAAAATTGCCTTTGCTGATATTCTTGTAAAAGCAGCAAGGGTGAAAGCTTTCAAAAAATGCAGAGGTTTCAAGTATGTATATTTTGTTTATTTGAAGTAGTACGTATATCTTTATATTTTTGTCTGCCACTGTAAGGCTAGTACACGTATGTTATTAATAGATCACATTTCACTGAATATCATATCATGCATGATCTATGACCTTCACATTTGATCAGTATGTGTAACCTTGATCTTCAGTGGTAGAAATTCTTTTTCGCCCGACACGTCCCCTCATCATGGTGAATATTAGAGAATCCCGCCATATTCGCAAAAGAATTCCCGGTTGTAAGCATACACACATACACACATACATACATACACACATACACACATACATACATACACACATACACACATACATACACACATACATACATACACACATACACACATACACACATACATACATACATACACACACACACACACGCACGCACGCACGCACACACGCACCCTCTCACACACACACACATCAGCCTTGTGGTAAGTATTTCGAGCGCACAAAATAGTGCCCCAATTATATGATCAACGAAATAAGTGATTAAGTACACGTTACAGAATAAGACAGATTAACATTAAGAAAACAAAATGAATGTACACAGAACACTAACTACGTATATATCGCTGCCAAAGAAACTTAAAGATTTATCTCCCTTTGTTTAGTAACAAACCATTGCATCGTCCCGTACTTGGTTCACAATACAAGTGTTCGCAATAACTGGTAACCGTATACTCACATACTCTGACCAGTGCAATAGAGGCATTATTAAGACTGGGAGAAGAACGGTGCCCATATCCTGCCTGGCCTAGTTTCCTGCTGTGTAGAGGATGCCTCGGACAGATGACTTTCAAACAAAACGCGGCCGTTGGAACTTCGGATAAGGTCATCGATTCTGAGAAGCAGTTTTGTATGCGCAAGAGAATATCTGTAGAAACTGATAAATATTTGCGCTATACAAATGTGTTGTATTTGTATTTGAAGTTTTGTTGTCAGAAATCTAAAAAAATAAAATTTCCTGACACCGACTATCATTTTTCAGTGTAAATATATTCTCTATTTAAGGAGTTTCCCGGGAACAAAAATAACTACAAAACCTGAATGTTGGGTTTTAGCCTGAAGTTAATCGGAAGTTAATGCAGGCCGTGAAATCCCAAAAGGCCGCCACTTTTGATTTGTTTTGTTTGTTTTATACTGTATACTAACCAGTACTAACTTACGCTTCTACAAGGAGCCAGCAATTTCTCCACATATGGATGACATTTTTGTCAAATTTTCATAGAAGGGTATGACCTGCCGCGACCGGGATTCGAACCCGGATCTCCGGGATACAAGTCCAGCGCACTAATCACTGGATCACGGTCGCAGCTCCGCCACTTTGACTTCTAATAAGCAGATTTAAGAATAAAAGGGTAAAATATCTACTTGTGTTCAGGAAACAGGTGCAAAATAACTGCATGCAAGTTTTAAAGCTCAAAATGTGTAAAAACTGTTACGTTTTAGGGGTCCCTAGAGGGTCAGACGCAAGACCAAAGGTCAATTTCTCTGTTTATTCCTACTCAGTTCACTTTTTAATCTCTATGTATACATCACATCTAAAGGTGATGAGACTAGCCGCTGGATAGTTATTTTGTCTATATTTGTTCGTGTAAGTATTTTGCCCAAATAAGAAAATACATGTATATAAACACAAAGTCTTAGAAAGAAGCTTTTCGGACCGTTGAAATACTTCGTGTATAGAAAATTCGTGACCACGTTCGTGTGTTTCGTGATAATAATACAGTCAAATCTGTGCTTGCGGCCACCATGTATAAAGACCATTCTTTGAAAAATCGTCACTGATTATTTATAACAAACTGACCTCCGAATAAAGACCATCTGTCAATAAATGCCACATTTTGTCTTTCTCAAGGGTGGCCTTTGTTCACAGGTTTGATCATACATGTACTTCTGTGTATGAATAAAGATGACATTACTTTTAGTGACAGTGGTAATTTAACGAGGGTATGTTGCAAAATGTTTGCATATTTTAGTATAATGCTCAGCCATGCAGACTATATTGCAATATATACTAGGTTCAGATTACAAATGTATCCACTGTAAAAATATTCAAATTCATTGTTGTAATACTATGCAAATTGACCTTATACAAAAGCTCGTTTACAAAATTCGTAACATAAGTTTCCGATTACCTTCATATGCATACTTCAGTTGACAAAAATCCTGCACTCAAATGAAATATGATACATGTACAAATCGGTGCATAAGAATGAATTATAAACAGTATCACCCTTTCTTGATACACGCAAAATCTAAAGTATTACGCTATAAACGTGTATAACAGCCTCCGGGTTTTATACAATAAACAAATTAATAAAAGTATGTAAATATTGACTTTTTATTATGATATATTAAGGCTGCTGTAAGCATAGAAAATAATTGTCACCAATTACCCTATTATTCTGCTCAGCAATAGAAGAACCAATTAGGATATAAAAAGTGGGCAAAATGGGAACATTATTTATCAAATTCTCTGTTACCATTTGATAGAGGACATTGTGTCTGAAATCATTCGTCTGCACCCCCAACATTTCGGTATATATTTGGTCTGTAACATTTTTTTATTTCTAGGTTGAATGGCGATAAAGGCGTGTACTGCTCTACGATAGAGTTTATACTCTTGTATCATAACTTTTAATGTTGCTTGTTCACACTTTGGGTATGAATTTTAATGATAACGCTTTAAAAAGCAATTGTCAGATATTGAATTAAGCATAAGAATAATGTTGTTTTTTTTATCATATGTCAAAGGTCCATTCTTTCTGAAAAAACAACATTTTCGGTTATTAGATATTTCGCATGAAGCATATACCTTGATGTTTTATCACTGGCACCATCGATTTTTGAAAGAGAAAAATAACTCAAAAATTGTGAAGCAGTTTAAAAATGGCCTACTAACTAGGTAAAATGATTAAAACGTATTTATAGGTTTTTAAGATGTTGTTGGGTGTTGGGTGTCCATTTCACACATAATTTGTTTATTAATCCAGGACCAGAACCCAAAAATGAAAAATGTATCAGTTATACTTTGTTATACTGAAAATGTTTAACTGGCCTTTAAAATATTGTACATAAATATCAGCCATAAGGCAGTTCAACATATCTAAATATATTGGCTATCATAAGAAAGTAACCAGTAGGTGATGTTGATATAAAATAGACAAAGCGCAAGTAATCGAGATGAATTGAACTGTGGAAATTGCTGAATCATTTCATGATACGGTTTATTGTTATCCATTATTGACCATAAAATTGCTGTATAGTGTATACGATTAAAATTTCAAGGTCAGTATATTAGGCCAAAATAGAAGAATTTTTATGATGGTTACTTTCTTATGACGGCCGGTATATATACCTTATTGTCGAATTTGTATAATTTCTCTAACATAAAATGTACACTGAAGAATAAAGAACATAAAATTACATTGACCAGTTTACAAAACAATAAAGAGATCACACAACATTTATCACAAATCAAAAACAGATGGAAAAAAGAACACGAAATGTTACAGATAGGGTTTTCATTTATATAAGTAAAGAGAAATATATGTGCTTGTTTTTTTACATTGAAGTAAATATCAAATTTATCTTATCATTGTTTTATGGTGTCTTTTTTTAAAACTTTTTTTTACTATATATTGCATTGTATGTGTATCTTATTGTAAAACGTGTATTTGTATATGAATAGAGTGCTCTATAAACTTGGCTTATAATAATAACAATAAATATTATTATTTTTAGTTTTGTGTATTTCCGATTAAATACTTAACGTCTTAAAAGTTTGATACCACATGAACATTATATATGGTTTAATTGGGTAAAATTGAAGAAAGACACAAACAAATTGCGATATTATCATATTCCAATGGGTTCACTAACAAGCCCATCACATTCAGTTTAATGTTCTCATTTTATGCTATTTTAACAGAGAGGTGTAGAATATCAACTGGGTGATATCAAGTTATGCACAAAAAATGCGATCTCACTAAAAGGCGACAAGAAGAATTATAGCTACAAGGTATGACAAAAAGCCTTAATTCTTAATTCATACAAGAACCAGGCTTAATCAAATTAATGCTATGTAAAATTATAATTTGTTGTAATACATTCGTCCATATTGTTTTAAAATATTCATATTTCTAACCATAGGCGGATCCAGGATTTCTAGTTAGGGGGGCCGAAACTGAACAAGTAGGCTGGGAGTTCAGGGGGCCGCCAGGGTTCCCGGTGGGTCCAGAGGGGTTCAGAGGTCCGGAGGCCCCCGGAAGCTCCTGAGATTTGGTCATTTCTAAGGGATTCGGGCACATTTCCAGAACCCCACCTCTCCTTTCCCAGGGTATACTATAAAATGTCCGAGAGCTCTAATCTACTATGTGCTTAAGGTTACCGCCTGTTGACAGGTTCAGATGCTCCTGCTGCAGCTCTGCAAAAAAAGTCATCAACGTCTTCTGACGTTTCGGCGCATTCATTGATGTTTTGACAGTTCCAATCAGCCCAAAAGATAGAATAAAATACGGAAAGGACAAAATTGAAACGCAAAGTTTGAAAGTCGAATTTCAGTAGATTGTAGAGTAGATCGCGATGTTTTGTAAAGCATTTAGATATATCATATAATTTTCTAAGCAGTCGTTGGATCATGTTTCGACGTACAAGGTTAAAATCTTTTAAAAAAATGAGATAGAATTGTTTGTGATTTGTACGTTATGTCATTGTGTTACTGAACTTATTGTACGCGTCGCGTGCTAAAGATTTCTGTCATTTATATGTATTTTCAAATAAATATCATATTTCATGATAGAAAGAAAAAACCTTTGTTTGGGCATTTTTTGGGGGGGGGGGAGGGGCGTACGCCTGGATTCGCTTATACTAACATAAACATATGAGGGTATTTCTTGTCGCTCTCTCATCGTCATTGATCGGCAAAGCATCAAAATGGGTCATTGTTCATTTCCCTTTGTATTTTGATGATATTTTGATATAAAGGCTTAGTTTAGGTCCCATTTTGTGCGAAAGTATGCACCTGAAACCACTGTAAACTTTGTATTTTATTTAGAGAATGACTTGGCCTTCAAATAATGTTATACCTCAGAAAAATGCAACGAGAATTCAACTAACGGAACATACCCCGCCATCTTCAAACGCCACTAACCCTGGGTTGGCGCGGGGTTTACAAGAGTCGGAGTGAAAAGGTCATATGACGTCACTCAGGTCATAATTCGCGCTGTTTCGACTCTCGACTCTAGTCGCTACCCGAGACCCAAATAAATACGCTCTTTTCTAACTTAACAACAATTCGGTTGCCTTCGGTATTGTTCGACCAATTTGAATATTCGAATGACCTCGGTCACCGTCTAATTAATTTACTGATGATTCGGATGCGCTCGGTTATTTTCTACAGATTTAGTTATACAACTTTAAGGTTTAAATTCAGATCTCTGTATGTGTTTATTGATTGTGTTATAAACCTTCGAAAGGATTTGACGGGGATTGAATGAATAACAAATAGAAGAAATAGAAAAAGTGGGGAACAAATAAGTAGATGTGAAAGTTAACTCAACTTTAAAGGTGAATATTTAATCCTTTTTGACAGTCTTATTTTTATTTAGATTCTGAAAAGGGAGTTGGTATACATTTTTAATTTAGGTATAAACTTAAAAAATATTTGCAGTCGATGTTATCATTTCATAATAACATAATTATGCAGAAATGAGATGTATAACCATACCAACGGTATTCAACGACATTTTGAAGTGATTTTTTTTTTCAAAGTCTGTATTTTCATATGTTTTTCGGCAGAGTAATCATGACAAGCATGCGACGAAAAAGTCACTAAAACTGTTGAACGCTAGTCAAAACAGTAAGTTTATAGCTGTATGTCATCTAATTTTGTTATGTACTTACGATGTACACCGCAAAAATATGCATACTTTAACTAAATTGCGAATGTGTAGTTTCAGTTTTTTTTTTCAAAATTAGAACACCCGCAACGGCAGGATCTGTTCGTGTACGATGTGTATCAATGTTTATAACGATCACGTGATTTTGTTTGATTTCTATATTTCATTCATCTTCTCAGTACTTGAATTTTCTGATAAAATTGTCAGTATTATAAATTGAATTTGTTTCAACACAATGCAATATTTTACGATTTTAATGATTTGCATAAAAATATTTTCTTATTGACCTGTTCAGAGTTTTTAGCAAATGCGATTTTCGTGGAATTTTATGTAATAACTTTCGTAAGTTAGTAACAAATTTTGGATGTGTGTGTGTACATATAGGGCTGAAAGTTTATATGGGGCATTACAAATGTTCCAAGGGGGACAACTCGTAAAAAAGTCGTTATATAACCATCTTGCGCAAATAAGTTTGTAAACAATGTTTGCAACATTAAAATAGCACTGACAGATGCGAGGCGAGATGTATTTTAATGATGCAGACGTTGTTTTAAATATGTTGTTTGTAATATGTATCCATTTTTAAGACTATAAACGATGGAACCAGTCGTAGAGAATAAAAGCGACAAAGTGCATGGAACCAGCGCTGGTCAACCTCCCCGATCAGTTTTGTATGGAGTAGAGGACGTGCCATCACCACTGCTGTGTTTCTTGTTTGGACTTCAGGTGATATGACGTCATACTCATTTCCTGCAATTTGATTTTTTTGTAAAGCTCGTTGAAGATCATTACACCTTCAGATTGTCCAATAAAAACAACTATTTTTTTATCGTATACTCTTCTCCGAAAAAAACTTCAATAATTTTAATGATTATTTAAGATCGATAAACTGATGTGAATCTTTAATAGAAGATGAATTTCATTTTATTCTGATTCGCCCATTTTACAGAGAAGTCAGGTTAAAATACATAAAAGCACAATTTTGGAGATTTCCAACATTTGAAACATTTATCAGTTTGATTTCAAGCTCCAATGATGACAACATCAGAAATTTATCCATGTATCTGCTTTATGCTCTTAAAATCCGGAATACTGAGTTGAATAACTTTGATTATTAATTAATTGATTTATGTACAATTGTTTACACTTATGTCTTAGCATTGATTTGTAAATGTATGAATGCATATGGCCTAAATGAACAAAAGATTTTATAAATATAGATACAGTGCAACCTCTCCAGAGCGGCCCTGTCTTGAGCAACAACCTCTCTTCAACAACAGCATGAATTTTCTCACTGTACGATTTAACTATTAATCTAATCTCTCTAGAGCAACAACTTCTCAACAACAACAACATTATTTTGTTTCTCCCAAAGGGTGTTGCTTTGGAGAGGTTGCACTGTATTCATGTATAGTGAATATCGCACAACATTTTAATTCAACATTTATTGAGAATTGCAACGGTTTACAAACTTCCCGTTTTGGAATGTATTCATTTTGACAATCTATCTACAGCAAGCCATTATGTGCATTGGCGGAAGTTTGTCCATTCCGTTTATTCTGGCATCCTTGCTATGTACAGACAATAAAAGCGAGGTCACTTCAACACTTTTAAGTATAATGATGTTTATGTGTGGACTGGCAACTATCCTTCAATCTCTGTTTGGAGTAAGGTAAAAATTATGTATCAAAAATAAAGAGTTACTTTTCTAGGCTTTTGTTGTCCCCCCCCCTCTGAATATAAACAAAATAACATAAAAAACATTTGAATTTCAACATACATGCGTAACGTAGTATAACAAAGAAATGTCTTGAAATGATGCATAATGTAACGCAACGTAATGAACTGTACCGTGAAGTTGCACAATGTAACGCAAAGGAAAGAAATGTACCGCAAAGTTGCACAGCGTAACACAACTCTAACATAATGTAACGTGAAGTTACATAATCTAACGTAGCGTTCTGATTAAAAGTAACAAAATGTTAAATTATATTACAAACGTTTATATACATTTTTTTCAATAACATTCATTTAAGGTTAGGAATTGTGCAAGGAGGCTCACATGTTTTCTTAGCTCCAATAGTAGCCATGGTGGCATTAGAAAGATGGAAATGCCCGGATGTCGGTAAGCGCATGCGTAGTTGTAATAATCAATAAATTTAATGTAAAAGCAAGTTTTCATTTAGCAAGATCTGATTTGTTTTCTGTTACAAATCTTGAGTTGAATTTTTTAATGTCCACTGAGCGCTAAAAATCATTATTTCTTCCCAACTGAGAAGTTAATTACATGTATGATTGAAAAATAAGCCAACTGTAATTGTTGGCATGTATGTAGCAGTTTAACCTTATTTGCAGACTCGGGCTCGTCAGCAAATACGACCACAAACTATGATGTCATTTGGAAAGGTCAAATGCGAGAGGTAAGATCAAGTGTTAACTTTCAGTGTTTCATGTGACTATAGAGATTTTCAGCATATTATTACTTTATATATTCATTTTACTATACTTAATTACTATATTTACATTTTGTTGGTTAATAAAGTTTTCAAAAGAGGACCATCTCTTTCAAAAACATATACAGTGCAACCTTTCCAGAGCGGCCCTTTCTTGATCAATAACCTCCCAACTCCTTCAACAACAGCATTTTTTTGACCACTGCACGATTTAACTATTAGTTTAACATCTCTAGAGCAACAACTTCTCAACAACAACAACAACAATAACATAATTCTGCTTCTCCCAGAGGGTGTTGCTTTGGAGAGCTTGCACCGTATAACACATTTGTGACCAAAATTGAGATAAAGATATAGAGCCATTACGTGACCTTTTTTAACATTGTTAAAAGCCAGACATGCATTGTTATTGTTTTGTTACACATATTACATATTTTATCATAAATGATATGATAATTGGACGCAGTAAAGTCTGTGTTTATGACCGCCGTATCTTAACTAGTTAGTGCTTCATCGAAGATATTCTAAATGCCCATGTGATGTTTTATGCAGGGGCTGTAGGTGATGAGTTCAATTTGATGGACAATGACGTCAGTCCCCATGGTCCGTGAGAACTCAGCAGGGGGGGGTATCGAGCGTCTGGATTGGCCGGCGAGATGTCCGGAATTAGTTACAGCTAGCTATTTTAGGACGACCAGTCCAGTCGAGGAGTGTCCAAAGGCTTGGGGCCATGTTGGTCTTTGATTAATGTTCCAACGCTCCATCAGGAGTCTGATTGGGGCATGAGAAAACACTGCCTGACCATTATCAACTGTAAAAGCTCACATACCCGATATTAAGCCAGTTTATGTTCCTTCTGAACATTTTATGGCCGATTCCATGAAAGTCCCTGTTTCCCGAAAACATCAAATTAGTAATCAACCTAGATCTAAAAACTTAAACAGCAACCAAAAACAATGCATTTCTGATAATGATGATTTCTGGTGGTGAGGCGCTAAATTTTTAGTTTTATTTTCAAGATTCAGGGGAACTTGATGCTCGCTTCGCTGACCCAAGTGATTCTAGGGAGTAGTGGACTTATTGGAGTACTGTTACCATTTATTGGTCCGATGACAATAGCACCGACCATTTCATTAATTGGATTGTCGCTTACCGATGTAGTGGTAAGCTTCGGTGAAGTCCATTGGGGTATTGCATTCTTGTGAGTATCTTTATTCTAAAACTACAGTAAATATGGTCGAGTTACAGATTGTCATGGTCTAACTACTTTTCGTGGTATGTAATGGATGCATTGTTCCATTTACGCATGCGCGTTATTTCAGAGAATTAGTAAATAGATCGACTGACAGTTTTGTCAGCTTGTCGATTTTTGTCAACAATACGCCACGAACAGGTTATAAACTAGTTTTGTTATTTTTTGTGACAGATACTTCAGATTGTTCAATGAATTCTTATTCCAGGTAACGCTTTTCATTGCGTACATAATATTTAGTTGATAGGCGGAACGTTAATTTTAGGCTTTAATTAAATACACCGGCCATTATAATTTCTCAATTTTATGTTTTCACATTATTGGAATTTCACATGTTTTTGCAGGTCTGCGTGTCTCACATTGATATTTACCTTGTACCTCGGAAAGATAAAACTTCCCTTACCCGCATATACAATCAAGAAGCGATGTCATGTGACCAGATATCCGGTTTTCCAGCTATTTCCGGTAAAAAAATAAATAATTGTCACCCATGTACATCGCCTAGGACAATGTGCCAAAACATGAAATCAGTCTCCCTGCTCGTATCTCATTTTTCTCATACACATGTATAAAGCCAATATGAACATCTGTTATACACATGTATATGTGAGGACATTTTTTGACTGATTAACTTGTTTTAACAGTTGTATCATGGTGTAATTATATGACGACTAGCTTGTGATAATTGAAATACAAAATTGGACTTTGGAATGGGAGATCTATTTCAAGTGTCATAAATTTGTATCCAGCGTACCAAATTTCCCCGGTAACTGCAAGACATCTATGGCAACGTAATTGTGTCTACTTAAGGCTGAACATAGCGTTAAAATGGATCAACAACAACATATCGGTTCTATAAGCATGAAATACGTAGGAACTAAAACATCTTGTAGCTTCTTGTTTCACAAACATTAAGTTTGATTGCTGTATCATGTCTCACTTTGAAGCTCTTGCGCTATAATATCATTCATTTTATTTGTATAACGTAATATGATTTTTTGTCACACCAGCGTTTTTGTGTAAACGACAGGTTATCCTTGGGATTGCCATAAGCTGGCTGTTTTGTTGGATTTTAACCATATCCGACGTTTTGACGGATGATCCCACCCGGCCAAGTTACATGGCACGTACTGACGCTCGTTTAGACGTTCTCGAACAAGCGCGATGGTTCTACTGGCCGCTGCCGTGTATGTTTTCATTAATGTAAAATATTGTATGTATGTATTGATTTATGTAAAATATTTTTATCAGAAATAAGTAATATTGAACAAAAAATATCTTGAGTAACTCGCTGTTTAACGTTTTAGCTGGTACATGTTGCGGCTGAAAACGGTTATTCCAACTTTTTAATACCGCCGGAGCGTTCATTATTTCAAGTAAATCTGTCTGCTACGTTGTCCGCTCTATTGTCTATGAATCCTTTCCAAACATGAAACAGCTTTGTTATGCTCCTATATACAGGCATACAATGAATGTTTTCGTTGCTCGGCTCAATATAATATTTTCTATTATACTTTTCTGTTTGACTTTTTTCTGATTCAGTTCAGTTTGTTTTATTCTCATTTTCTTAGCTAGACTTTTTTCGAGTAATTAGTACATTCCTACGTTCCCCCTACATTCTAGTAACTTGTCCCGTCATACATATCACACTCTTAAAGCTGTGATTGCTGTCCAATATGTTCTGTTTCTGTGCTACAAATATTCCACTAAAAATGTCGACTAATTCACTCAAATTGTTTTCAGTCGCATTATGAGCGTCGCTTCCATCGGATTCAAGATATATTTAAGTAAATGAATGTAGGTTTCCATGTTCATACATTCTTGCCCATATGTACAGTAAAGTTCCATTCAGAGATATCTTTAATATTTAGACTACTCCATCATAAAAACACATATATTCGGATCGGTTCTTCTTTATTTCAATATAGATAAAAAAAGCATTCCTTGACAAAACACACAAAACACACTTTCCCGAAAATACCCGCTTCCCCAACTTAATAATGAGACTGCATTTCTTCTGAATTGTTATTTCATGTTTATGTTGACTTACAAACAAACTGACCTGTAAATTAGAACATTTGTAACTTTTTAGTTCAGTTTGGTATACCCACTGTGAGCGCTGCTGGGTATGTTGGATTATTGGCCGCCACCATAGCTTCGATCATCGAATCAATTGGCGATTATTACGCAGCAGCGCGATTATCGGGTGCCGCCCCTCCGCCTCCCCATGCCATTAATCGTGGAATCGCAGTGGAAGGTCTTTGTAGCATAATATCTGGTATGGTCGGAGCTGCCCACGGGACAACTTCATACAGTAGCAATATTGGCGCCATTGGAATCACAAAGGTAATCCATAGTTGCTTGATCAAATCAATCAGTCAATTGGCGACATTGGTTAAATTAAAGAATCTTGAAGATTGGAAGTAGAGATTTGTATCCTATTTACACTGTGCATTTCAAACCTTACAGATGTTTAGCGGGCAGTAATTTTGCGACATTGCAATCAAACCTGTTTTCGGCCAGCTCCGAATAAAGACCACCCAGTGAATAAAGGCCATTTCTTGAAAAACCATCTCTGATTACTAGAATTCAAAACTAACTGACCTCCAAATGAAGGCCATCAGTCAATAAAGGTTACATTTTGTCCTTCCCAAGGATGACATTTGTTCCCAGGTTTGAACGTATACTTAAAATATGACACACGTCGAAACGTACCAGATTCTATGAAGTTATTATTAATTTGAGTCATTTTAACAGGTGGCAAGTAGGACAGTTTTTATAGTGGCTGGTGTGATTCTAATGATATGTAGTGTTGTTGGAAAAGTAGGGGCTGTGTTGACCCTTATTCCAGTCCCTGTGATCGGGGGTACACTTGCAGTCGTGCTTGGAATTGTCAGCGCAGTTGGCATATCAACCCTACAGTTTGTCGACTTGGAGTCGACCAGGAACCTAACAATAATCGGAGTGTCCTTACTTCTAGGGCTGATGATTCCACAGTATGTGAATAACCCCGCCAATGCTGGAGTGATAAATTCAGGTAAATTATTCAGTTTGACCGCCCCAAAATTTGACCCTTTTAATTAACTTGGCCCGGATTAATTTGTTTGCACCAACCGTTGAATCAACATCTTTTCTTACAAAATCTTTATCATTTTGTCTTAAAAAAAATCTTATTCAGAAACCCTTCCATTACGGACTTTTGTCTCGGTTAAAACAAGTCTGGATTATAGAGGTTCCACTGTGTCACTGAGGAATACAGTCTAAACTGTTCTAATGATCACCTGTATATAGCATAACCCTGTCTTTAATGACCTATTTTAGGTCCAGTGTTACTAATTACTACAACGTTAGGTCATCCTTTATTTTTTTTAGTTTTCGGTTACGCGACCGACTTATTACAACATCCATCTGCCCAAAAATATGTTTAACAATTTTGACCAAATAATTTTAAGCTATAGTTGAAACATAGGCAATAGGTTCGGAAATAAATGGTGGTCTTTATAATGAAATGGTCTTTGTAATGAGACGGTCTTAATACTTGTATTGAAGCGGTATTCGAATGAGTTTAGAATGTAAATGTTTTATTTTTACAATGAATTCCAGGTTTGTAATTTTTGTTTCAGGTAATGAAGAATTAGACCAAACAATCAAAGTTCTTCTCGGGACTGCAATGTTTGTTGGTGGCTTTATCGGCTGCTTTCTGGACAATACCGTTCCTGGTAAATACAATGCAACCTCTCCAGATCGGCCTCTCTTGAGCGACAACCACCCTTCAACAACAGCATGTTTTTCCCATTGTTCGACTTGACTATTTTCTGTCTGTTTTAACCTCTCTAGAGCGGTAACTTCTCAACAACAACATAATTTTGCGTCTTCCAAAGGGTGTTGCTTTGGAGAGGTTGCACTGTACAACATTAACCGTAGATAAGTCGGTACGTGTAGGATAGGATTGTTGCGGTATTTACCGGTATATCGTAATATCATATCGGAATATCGTATCTCACGGGACTGTATCGGCATCGATATGATCAAACATGGTCCATATTGATACAAGTTACAAAAGATTAGAGAAAATTTTGAACCAATCACAAATGATTCTTCAAAAGCGTTTGTTGTGCATTTATGTGTGAAAATAAGTATTTGGCCTGTGTGTAGGTAATATTTTGATGATGTTCTTATGCTCCGAAACAATCAATCGAATTGCTTTGAGTAAGAAGTTCCTGAAGGTGCCACAGTGTGTGTACAGTGGAAACCCTCTAAACCAATACCTATTTAAACCGGTTTCCCTTCAAAATCGGCCAAATTTTCTGGTCCCGACTTCATTACTATATAATTCAAAAATCACTCTAAATTGGCATCCCCTCCGCCGGTTTAGAGGGGTGCCACTGTACATGTATTTTTTACGAATCAACCATGCTTGATTTGACTGATATCTCCATAACGTTTAGTATTATTCAATGCGCGATTTTTCTGCTTTTATGAAGGTTTTTGAAATTCAAATTGTTATTTTTAGGGACGGAGAAAGAGAGAGGAATCATAGCTTGGCGTCAAAGACAACATAACTCGTCCGCGACGTCAGATGAAGATAAGACTGTAAAAATTTATGAATACCCATATGTTACAAAATATATAAGACGTATAAAATGTTGTTCATACGTTCCAATGTCACCGAGTTTTGACAAAGAAGTGATAATCAAGTGTCCGTGTTCATCGATTAAGAAAGAGAACAATATTAAAGATGTTGGTCACGTGAATCAAGTTGCTGTTGACGACGTGGAATTTGAAATCAAGACTAAATTGTAAACGAACAAGCGATTTGGACTGTATTTGGTGTATATAGATTGTCATCATAAAATTATGGTACTCAAAACTGACAAGATCATCCCAAACGTTTCGTGTCAAAAATGTTAACTTTAAGTATACATTGTATTTTGCTAACAAAACTATAGTACATGTACAACTAAATTCAAAATAAACAGCAGTATAATATATTTCTGTTGCTTGGCAACACTATATGTTTTTTATGGAGACCCGAGTACGTGTTGTCGTAACAAGCACAACGTATTTAATATTTGATGTTACCTGGTTTTACTCCTTGTATCAATCATGTACTTCCTTTCATTTCTCCTGAATCTTGCAAGTTAAACATTTTTTTTAAATATCACTCAAACTTTGATACTTTTAGGGTTAGGGTTAAGGACACTTTTTCATCTTATTACATACAGAACATGCAAGCTCATTATTTCATACTTAACAAAGAAAATTACATTTGTCACATTCAATGTCTGATTTTACGTGCAAAACCAACACGGGGAACTTGTAAATCCTGCAACCCTAAAAAATCTGGGTTTGATGCCCAAGTATACAGTGAACACGCGTTTGATGTTATTTTCCTTCACAAACCACATTTAGCTGTTTGTGACATTGTTTATTACGGCGAACCAATGGTTTAAAAGGCGTTTTACTGTAGACGAAATGGACAAAGGTCGGTATGGTACAGGTGGACTTATTCCACAAATATGTTGCATAAATCTTGAACGTGTCACATAACATCAACCAACGAATACGTGTGCGCTTCTAAATTCAAAGAAATGCATCCCAGTTTCGTGGTGTGGGTTATTATACACCTCAAAACTTGGCGTTATCAAACCAAGCGCCTTACAATCACCATTGTGTGATGAGTTGTCTCCCCTATTCAGATTATACGAATGTGAACCCATCTGATGGAAGTCCAGTAAAGATACAGGTTATTAAGTAAACAGCGGGCACACAAAACATTCTGCCCTTTCTTTATAGTCAATGATCTTAATTTAGTGGACATTGGCCTCTAAACGTTGAAAATAAAGCGAACTTAAATATATTCATGACACTAATTTATATGATCACCGTGTTTGGCGCCACATTACGTCTTCTTAGTCTGCAAAATTTGTTAATCAATTGACACTTTTGTCTGTTTTATCACCTTAGCGGTAAAAATGTAACTTTGATCTCAAAAATGTATTGTTCAGTATACAAATCAAATTTTGTTGATATTCTGATAATTAGACCATTCTTAAAATATTGTTGGTTGCAGCCATGCGACCGTCTACGTTAAAACACTCCCACCCGAAAATTCTTAGCGTGTTTGACACAAATAATTTCGTTCTTCATGCCAGCTTTCCGTTTTCAAGCCAAGAAGATAATGTTTTTAAAATGCCAATGCCAACCTACCCACTATTAAAATTTAGATCGTGTTACCACATACAAACATTCTTTTCAGGATAGGCCTAACCTTATCTGCGTAATGAAGAAGTAAAACACGTGATTCTGACGTAAAACTAAACTTTGTTTCAATTTCAAGATCTTAGCAGTTTTAACTCTGACCCACATTTTTTTAGAGTACCCACATTCATACATTATCATATTTATCATATTTTCTTTCTCTGTGGGCAGACATCTCAGGTATTTAGTTTTTTTTTCATTATAATATAAGGGCTAACCACACATATGAAGCTGACACCAGGTCAAAGGTCAGGTCACGATGGTTGAAACTCAGCTTTAACTAATTTATCTCCAAGTTAAGCTCGGGTTAGTCCGTGGACTTAGAAAATATATTAAATCTGAAATAACAGAATCTGAAGTCGGCTTAGATTAACACTTTATGGACTGCTAAAGCCCGCGGCCGTGGTCCAGTGATTAGTGCGCTTGACTTGTAATCCGGAGATCCGGGTTCGAATCCCGGTCGCGGCAGGTCATACCCTTCTATGAAATTAGACAAAAATGTCGATTTTCCTCCATATGTGGAGAAGATGCCAGCTCCTTGTGGAAGGGTAAGTTAGAACTGGTTAGTATACAGTCCAGGAAAACTGGTTAGGTGAACCGGTCGCCGTATATAACTAAATTTTGTTGAAAACTGCATTAAACCACAGTGACATTATGTCACATAAAAACCAAACAAAATAATGGACTGCTAAAATGATCACCAAATTGGGGAGTTTCAAGCGCGTTTCGTTGTATTTTATTATATTTTCCACGACAAAGTGAACATTCCGAGTTATATAGCTGGTACCTAGCTGCAAACATGGGAGGAATATGTGAACAATGGGGAATTTGTTTGTCTGACCTACATTAACCTTATATTTTTAGTAGTAAAATAAAACAATAACATGTTTATTGTTACGCCTTAACTGTGACCCTTATTGTCATTTGTGGCGACAGCAGTAATGTATGATAGTTTTTTTCATGACAACAAATTGTAGGCGTAATCGAGTAATAGTGATGGAAATAAATGGTCAAATGTTGTATGGGGTTATACAAGGTCATCGTATTTCTATTGTGTTGATTCAACGATGTATAATTAATATTTTGTTTTGTTTTCATGTGACATTGTCACTAGGTTTTATGCCGTTTTTCAACATTTTTTCAGCTATTTACAGTTATATATGACCTAACCAGTATTTCTGTTCCGTATACAAACCAGTACTAACTTACCCTTCCACAAGGAGCCAACTTCTCCTTCTATATGACTTTTTTATCAAATTTTCATAGGAGAGTTTGAACTGCCGCGACCGGGATTTGAACTCCGGGTGACAAGTCCAGTGCACAAACCACTGGACCACAGTCGTGGCAAGTCTGTATAATACACGTCATGATAAGACGGTGTAGTTATATTAATGGTGACGCTAAAATGTTAAATGTTCTACACTAGAAAACATGTAATCAATTGTTATAGGGCAGCAGTGCCTCGTTTCCGACATAACATTAGAAAATAAGAATCATTATAAAATTGCAAAAATCACGGACCAAAGAATAAATACTGATACGTTGTAACTCGAAATTTAATGTTCGATGCATTTTTATGGGTTTTTTAGATAAAAAATGTCTCCTACGTACAAGGGGCGCATATTTGTCAAAATACAAATGACTCGGTACCAGTAAACAGACAACAGGAAATCAGGGAATAGTTTTAAAAAATATCACAGGACTTGAAAGAGGTAGATTTCGACTTATTTCGGATATAACAATATATTAATGGTATTCATGAGAATCTAGACATATAAGTGACGCATTCTGCCTTAAATGACGTTTTCTGTGATGTCTAGGGCTCTTTCAAAAGCTTAGCTTATTATGTAGCCACGATATTGAACTTAAAAAGTTTACATCTCGCTGATAAAGCATTGTCTATTTCAAACAGCTCAAAATGTCCGTTCAAGTTTTCTTTAAAAAAAAGATTACCACCGAGGGGGGCTTACTACCACACACCTACCCGAGCCCTTCCCTGAAACTACGGGTGGTCTAAGATCACACCCAATAAGAGGATTCACACATAAAAATTCCGTATACTGACACCCATGTCAAAGTATAGATTATTTATCTTTCCTTCATTCAGTATCTATGTAGGCCTACATAGTAGGATATATACATACATTACATCTAGAATATAAGTTTGTATGATGCATAAAAAAGAACAGAAAGAAAACGTCCAAAAATTATCGTGCTATACATTAAGACAAACACGTTTCACACTACTCACTGTGATCTGAAGTGACTCGTCGATCGTTTCCGGCAATATTTGGGAAAAACGAACGACAACTCTGAATAGAATTTGGGGGAAATGTCACGTTCGTAAATCACAGACTTGTCACTACAAAGATCATTGCCAATAGTAGCTGATGTTTTTTATCAATAAATCATTGAAAAATGCGCTACATCATGGCGGTGCGCCTTAAACATATTCTTTGATCAATAAAGCAAGGGCAAAATGCCCATAAATCTCGTGTGGGTGGAACACCTTTAGTGGTCATAAATTCGGACGTATTTAATAGCCGGATGCTAAATTACGAAGAACTTGCAAAATCGAAGGTACGTAAGATTATCATCTCCCTTGTCGTCCGGTTTACACAGCAACATTTTTATCTTTAAGCTGGTCTGTTACATGCCACAGAGACCGCGTCTATTAAAGGAACTACAGTCAAACCTGTGAACAAAGGCCACCCTTGGGAAAGACAAAATGTAGCCTTTATTGACAGGTGACCTTTATTCAGAGGTCAGTTTGTTCTTAATCATCGATTCTGGTTTTTCAAAGAATGGCCTTTATTCTCATTGTGGCTATTACTCGGATGTGGCAGCAAACACAGGTTTGCATTACGAGACCGAAGTTTATATTCTAATTTATGGTGTTAAACATCGGTTTAAAAATATTGTTACTTACAAACAGTGATGGCGCCCTTTGCTCCGTGTCATTAAAAGCAGTGCCTTCATGAATGCGTTCTCATTATAGCTTCGTTTTGAGGCTAAGGTCTGAGGACTTGACTTTGGCCATTCTCATAATAAAAGGCGTTCTTACTGTTTGCTATGTTCTGTGTGTAAAGTGGTTCAGTGGTGTTCGCTACAGATATGACAACATTGTTCTTTTATGAACAGTTTATTAGATCCCTTATTTGGCAAATGCAAAGCTTGTCTGCTTTTATTACATTAGCAATAAAACATCGACCAATGGGACCACCAATTGGAGCTAAGAAGGTTTCTACTTTGGGAAAGCCTCATTACCAAGCTGAAGTATAGACAGTGTAATCTCTAAACCCCGGACTACCTGAAAACCGGAATTTTCTGAAAACCGAACTTTTGACCCAAAAGGAAAAGGGTCCGGTTTTCAGGAGTTTTAATGTACTAAAATCGAAGTGGTCTTTAACTAAGGTTTAATAGTTGTTTGTTTATGCACGATTCAAGTGAGACAGTTTTTAATAAAGACTGCAGAATGTAGACAAGAAAAGTATTCATTAAAAACATACAAAAAATCTTACACCTTCCCCAAAATACAAACTTCCCCAAAACTCACTAACTGCAAGCCTAACGATCACATAGAGACATACCAAAACAGTACAAGGAGCGGAGTTCATTTTACGAACAAAAATTAACTTTGTGATAATTTTATACATATTGTGACCGTTGAGTGCAACACAGACTAGCCTTAAACGGGACACAGAATCGGTCAGTGCATTCTAAAAATACGCCGTATATTCATGAATTAGTTAATATCACACAGCAATAAATATGGTCATAACAAACTAATTAATGACGGTACTCATTAAGCAAGTTGTTTATCAAAAATGTCAGAGAGAAGAAAAAACACTACAAGGCAAGAGGACTTGTGGTCAATCGATGTCACGACTTGATTGCTGATTTATATCTATTGATGGGCAATTTTTGTCTATTCTGTTGTGTGGGTTGTCACTTACTAACTATAACAAGGTCGTACGGACAAATGACATTCGGTAAAACCTACAGTTATCGCTCTGGGAGGCTAACTTTAGTTGTTAACAATTTTTGCGTGTCATTTATTGGTTTATTTGTAAAGATTATGTTTTTTATTAATTGGTGTATGTATGTGCCATGTAAGGTTTATATATAGATTATGACATATAGACGGCAATGAACTGCACGATACAAAAAAAAAAAAAAAAAAAAAAAAATGGAGAAAAAATATTGATTATCCGGTATCTAATCGTACGAGACTCCGGTGAGGTACGAGTTTTTGTGACATTTTCACGGAAATGATCATATCAATTAGTATTTGTCCGCAGGTCGGAATTCACGAATCAAGAAGAAAGATCGGCAAGTTACTACGAAGATGCTAAGTTTTAGTAGATCGGTATATCGATATATCGCGATATGAAAACTTTGAGTAGTGTACCGCGATACGCTCATAGATGCATCGGTTTTATGTACATGTAAATTATGTAAGATAGATTAGCTACAGGGTGTCAGGAAAGAAAGGTAACACTTTCGTACGTGTTTAATGTCCCTTTTAATTTCATGCGTAAGTATAATATATGTACTGATATGTAGATCAAAGATGTAAGTTTTTGTGTCAGAATACCTTTTAAATATTTTGTTTTTATGTGGCCTATTGTCACTGGAGTTTAACGCCGTTTTTCAACAATTTTTCGGTTACATACGGCGACCGGTTCACCTTACCAGTTTTCCTGGGCTGTATATTAACCAATACTAACTTACCCTTCCACAAGGAGCCGGCAACTTCTCCACATATGAATGAAAATCGACTTTTTTTGTCAAATTTTCATAGAAGGATATGACCTGCCGCGACCGGGATTCGAACCCGGATCTCTGGGTCACAAGTCCAGCGCACTAACCACTGGACCACGGCCTTCAAATATTGTTAATATTTGCACAATAATATTTTGATTTGAACAAATCTTTTTTATCCTTGACATCATTCCAGTAATTTATTATGATCTGATAACCATCCTCTTCCATTGTCGTGTATGCACGATAAAATCTGTTGCCTTTCTTTCCAGACACCCTGTACAAATTTCAATGACCCCTTTGATACGTAATACATCCATGTTGATCGCCACAAATCTAAGACGCTAAATTATGATACTTTTATGGAAAAACCCTTCTGATTTCTTGTATAGATTGCTATAAATGAATAAGTAAATGACGCAAATACATGCATTACATACACAATGTGTCGCAGCTGTTGCAGAATGTGATACGGGAGAGTACCATTAAATTTATCACAGTTAACATTCCGAAATATTACGATGTAACGTTACAATACTGTAAAAGTTTTAGTAAATAGCATGATTCTGTTCTGTATATGTTTTCCAAATTATTTCAAGATAAAAATGGTATTGCTTTCAAGAATTGATTAAATAAACAAATATTAATTCACTAGGTTTGACGTTGCACCGACAGCCGGGGTCATTTGACGACTTTCCAGCTTTAACAGTTGAGGAAGACCCCTAGGCTTACATCTGGGCTGAAATATCGATCTTCCCTGGGCCAACTAGACAGCTTCCTCACGTGTGAAATTTGGACATTTTGGAAATTTGATTCGAATCCACAGCAGAGAGTGGCTGGTGATTGTAAGTTAACCACTTGATCACGGAGGCCCCAAAATATTAATTCAAAGCTTTCTGTCAGCAAAATTTGAAACTTTGCCGTCCCTTGTTGTATCTGGCTGTGAAATGAAGTACTGATATAGTATATTTACAGCGAAAGTTGTTTTGTAACCTCATCGGAAAGTTCAGATATAAAAATCGCGTTGATTTATACTGGCGAGTCCAAAAATATCCTTTTTATTGATCGAAAATGTTAACATTCATTATTATTAATGACTGTTTATGCTTTTTATTTTATTAATTATCGTTTTCGAAAGAATTGTCCTGCGCTATGACAATGCATTTTGTGCGCGTTAAGTACTCTGCCCAATTCATCAACTGTTTATTTTTTCAGTTATTTACGGCGGTCTTTCAACCTAAGCAGTGACATAGTGTTGTTTAATCTGTAGTTACGTGTTCTTTTACAAAAATCTGATGTTGTTCACGCACTTGAGGCGTGAATATGAAGTTGGAGCCAAATAACCGCAGATATATGACACAATAAAACTATAAAGTTTAGGATCACCAGTGAATGAAAGCTAACATGCGAATTATTATTAATACAAATTTATTGTTACGATATTCCAGAAAAAACTCAGAATAACTCAGCTGTTTATTGGGGCGATATTTCCTCTGTCCATGTTTCTCAAGTTTATTTCGTATACTGCCGGGACTCCTCGGTCGAGTGGTTATGGTCTCTGACTTGCAATTGCTAAACCCTCACGGCTGTGAGTTCGAATCCGTGACCAAATTTCACATGTTAGGAAGCTGTCCGCCTAGCTTCGTTGGTTCTACCTGGGTGTGAGCCTTGGGTCTTCCTCCACTGTTAAAGCTGGGAAGTCGGTGCGACGTAAAACCCAGTAAAAAATATTTCATAAACTTAGTCTACATTTACAGCAGCATCACGAGTTATATTATACAACAAAAAATCGTATGTACAAAAGAGGGGCTTACAAATAATTTACTAGGGAGTTTCAGCAATGAATATAACATACATTTATTATCAGTTTTACAGTAATACATGAAAAGACAAAGGATAAGGGTTGTAACAGTAAGATGGACGATGTGTGTAGGCTAGTGTCTCCTAACCAAACATGCACAAGTAGGCGTGGCCTAAATAGAATACATACACGCCATGTACCAGATCAGGGAGTCTGAATAAAGTCATTTGGGTGGAAACAACGTAAAAAACAAATAAACCAACATACACCAATTCGTTCTTACGTTGCCTCTATGTGGCATGTACCGAGGGATACATATTCGTTACAATGTGGAAGAAATTATTCACAAGTTATTTTAGTAAATCGTACTAATATTCATCAAACGTTTCATCTAGCATACTCTTAGATCAGAAAAAGAATGCCGTGTTTCTAACAGCTAAAACAATTTAAGTACAAAATTATTCGGAGATGAAGCGTACTTTCAAAGCACGAATGGTGTAATTAGCAAAACATAGAAAGGTTTTGCCACCTAGATACCCTATATAAGTCTTCCATCTTGGTCGCTTAGTGGAGTTTTACTGTGCCGTAACATGTTGGAGAATGGAGAGATATACACTATTATGATTTACAGAATATGAACATGTTTAGTCAGACATCAGAGTAAGTTTTATTCATAGAAATATTTCCATAGAATAAGTTGGAAATCTTCGGTACCATCATATGGTCCGGTTAGAGCTAAAACACGTTGAAGCCGGTTCAGATCGGTAACGACCAGCTCCTCCGCGACGACTTGTCTAAAGATATTGTAAACAAGGTGCATGAAATGTATCTCCCAACTACACATAAATTGACTCTTTTATCGAAAGCGTTTCAAGAAAAAAATCAGCGCACAAAATAGCGTTCGCATTCATTTGGACATAAGTTGAGGAAAACTACGTACATTGTGATGAAAATTGAAGACGATAATTTATAACTGTTGATTGTTTAGCGTAAGGATTTTTTATGTCACTCCGCCGGCATTTACTGGACTCGTGACATTTTTATGGACAAAAATGATCGCATGTAGTAACAAGGAAATAATTAAGAAAGGTATTCATTAACCCAGGTGACAAGCTGATAATATGATATGTATTTGGAAAATAAATTTCGGTGTAAAGTGTCTTAAAAATATGTACTATAAACGATGACGGTTAGTAGTTATTACTATCATGCTAGTGGTGATAATGATTATTGTTGTTGACTTTATTGTTGTCGTTGACTATGTTGTTGTTGTTGTTGTTATTGTTGAAATTGATATTATTATGTAGGTGGTGGTGCAGTAGGTGTTAATGATGATGTTAATTATGATGATAGTTGTAATAGTGATTATAATGATGATGATTGCTGTAATGATGATGATGGTGATGATGATTTCTGTTATGATGATGATGTTGTTGTTGATGGTCTTGGCGATGCACTAAGAGGAGGGAGCAACATCATTCCTTTCACAAAAACAACTCATGTACCTCAATAAAACACGGGTATGCAGTGGGGGGGCAAAACCTGTCTGTCTACGTCTACTATATCTCGTGTCTCCGTTACTCCGCAGGTCAAACTTGTTGATAAACAATTTCATGTTTAAAACCGCATAGGTCGGAAAATCAAGTTCGTTGAACAGTCAGATAAGATTAACAAACAACATGAAGACGGTGGTAATTATGCCGAAGAATAAACAACACAATAGCTTTTATATTAAGAAATTGACATATCCATTCATAAATTCTATCATGACTAAATTAACCGCCCGCTTTAGGATCGGCATTTAGTCTTTTTCAATGGCATCATACGAAGAATTATTCGGTGTTACTAACACATCGTTCAAAACAAATGACTGTCGTTCTTCCTAAATTCGCTCATTAAGTTACCGTAAAAACGTCTACAGCTAATGATGGTATCTACCGTAATTTCTTGACCACAGAGCTTAACCATTGCGCGAAAAAAGCGAATGGCGAATCCGACACTGTCAATCAAGAGTTTGTGCGTTCATGACTTCGTTTTATGCCAAGAAAAACGACTATAAACGAATGACGTTTATGCGTTTTGACCGACCAAGAAAAAAGTAAACAATACGTCATTGGCACGTTTCGTAAGCGGCGGTGGTTCCGCATGTTGTGCGGTATTTATACGCCACCAAGTCAGGCCACTTCTGAGTAAGTGTTCGGATTTCATTGTGAAATCATCTTTGTAAATTTATTGCGACGCACTTGTGAAAGTAGATCACTTGCTAACATTTTTGATAATTATTTTTAATTTATTTATTGGCTCGTAAACTAAATCCAGGTGAGATTTTTTATTTATTTCATATATTATATTTTAAAAATTATATCATTATAATAAAGAATAATGAAATAATAATACAAATAGAGTATACTTGTGATATATTTGATAATTTTTATTTGTAGTTTCTCGACTTCCAATCCGGACTAAATCTGTTCAATATGTACACGACGCATTTTAATAATGAACTAATATTTTACTAAAATGTAGTGACTTATCTATCTAATTTATAATGATTTATTCATATGTATGTTTTCCTTTTCTCATGAAACAAAAAAAAATCAATTTTATCGCAAAAATATTCTTATTCAATTATTATGTTACGAGCGATTTGCGTCGTAAATAAAACAATGAAATAATATGTTTACATTGACATAGATCATATTTACCTGCCTAGACTTTGATAAAAGTATAGATATGCTATAGAAAGCGTGTATAATTTCCTAATGAATCATGTATGTTCGGCTTATCGAACTTACGAAGTTACAATTCGCTTTAATCAGGATTACAATCAGAACTCACTTGCCTGGAAAAAGCTCAAACTTGGCGTTTACATCTGAGCTAAATCTGTGTATGGAATGAATAAAAAAATAAATGAAAACTGTTCAATGTTTCTTTCACGATACATCTATGTAGCAAACACGTTTTACAACATGTGGAATATCAAGAATGATATAATCTAATATACATATAAACAGTTCGTATAGCTGCTGTTTGTTATTGTATCATTCATACGATGAGAAAAATATCATCATTTGTCACTGATCCGCTTCTTGAAAGAATGTCTTTGTTTGAACTTCCTTTATAGCTTAAAATTATCCTTCCAAAGCTGCGTTTCAAATAATTTGACTGATTTTTTTACAGAACAAAATGCAGACGAGAATTCTACTGGTTGCCATGTTGTGTTTGGCTATGATGACCACGTTCGCGACAAGTTACATAATTTATCAACACCCAGTACCCACACAGTACATAATACAAGCTCCTAGATACGCGTTTCGCCGGATTGCGTACCGGGCACCTGTCATTTATTATGGCGACAGTCCGGACAGCAGGGATAGCATTGATTATAACTTCAACACGTAAAACTCGTAAGTGACACATTTTAAAGCTTCTGTACTTATTTTAGAAGGATTTTTTTACTGCTGGCTTTAGTATGGCACCAAAATAAAGGATTTTTGTCCCTGTATATTTTGCATATTTTAAGCAACTTTTTAAACCAAAGATTGCGTCTTTATTTTTAGACATTGAACGGAAAATTATTTCAAGAACTTTTCAACTAAAGATCGCTAATTACCTATAAATATATCGGAATTTTTTTTAAAGAATGGTTTAGTGTGTAAGATGTTATTTCTTAGGAATTACGAGCAGTCGATTTTCATTGTATTTAAAACAAAATGGAAACAATTCAACTTTCAACGATCCTAAGACATCAAACACTTGTCAGTTATAAGACGATTTGGGATTATTGGGCATATGTACATTGAAAGAAATGATTTTTGTAGCCTTGAACAATATGTTTGAAATCACAGTTAGCCAACTAAATGAAACATTTTGAAAATGTCTCCGACTTTTGCGATTTCTTATCAACATTTTGAATGGGGCCTTATATGCTAGTTTGATACCAATGCGATTGAGATGATATAGGTTAGTTGATACGTATATTAATGTTTAAAATGTGTGTAAATTACGATGTTTTTTTTATATTTTTTTCAGGCCAATAATCTGCTCTGAATACATCACAAAAAGCCATCAACTTAAGTCTCAGCGTTAGAATATTCTAGTAGGACATTAGTATTGCCTTCATCTTAATTTTTACACTCTCTAAAACTGTCTCCAGTACAGAAGAGCACAACAATAAACCGGAAGTGACATCATATCTACAACCGGAACCACTAGAATGGGATGTTCTACATATTTTGAAACACTTTCAAAGGAAGCGACATAATTCTCAACATGAATATTCTTCCTTGGAAAACAAAGTGGTCTTATTGTAGGAGTTCAATTTTTTCATAAAATGCCATCGTTGAATCAAATCGACAAAAATTATAAACATCGAAATATTCATTGCTTCCGAGCAGGGACAATGTAGAGTCCCTGTTCCGAGTTATGAAAAAAGTAGATTCGCTGCTTCAATAATGCATTTTTCATTTAAGTAAATATTCATTATTGATCCTAAATTTCAATATTACCTCATTCGAAAAGAATTCCAATTAAATTACGACAATGCAGCCAAATCTCTCGATAAAGTCATCTAAATAGATTAAGAATATGACCTTAATGCAAAGTTTGGTCTTTAGTCAAAATGTTTATTCAATGAACTAAATCAGGAATTACGTTATGTATAGTCCGTAGGTACCAATGATTATACGATGAGGCCGTTGTTTAGAAGGTGGCCTTAATTCACAAGCTGTAGTTAACCGTGTTCAACTGTATTTATTTAAAAAAGCAGGGGGTGTATTTCAAATAGTTTATACCATATAAAGACAAAGGTTAAATACTTATCACTTTATCATTTCATTATGCACTTATATTACCTATGTTTTAATATGGACTCGCCAAAAACATAGTCTTTATATTGTAGATGTACTGTTCCATTTCCTGTTCATGGGGTGGTTTGGTAAAAACTTTTCATGAATGTGATTATCATTATTTTCTATGTACATTTTCTATGAAACGATTTTAGTAAATAAAAATATAAAATAAGTACAAAATTGTTGTTTCTTGGCAACAGCATAGAATGCTGTTGTTCTTTATTGTATAAAATGTGATCATCCGTTCATTTGAAAATGTTCATTGATTAATAAAGCAGTGTAACATTCTAAACTCAGTACGAAGTATTTCAGAAAGACGATTACTGAGTAGTGTTTAATGAGCAGTATTTCATCAGTAGTATAGATCACATAGGGCTCCACATTTTTTTCACGTCCTGCAAGATAACCAGCTAAGAATTTTAACTAGTTCTGCAGCAATTTCAACCCGTCCTGAGTCAATTCCTGCTCGTAATTACGAGCGGACCAGTGGATTTATCGAGCCCTATATCACAGGTTGCTCAACACATTCTTATAAAATAAGAAACAGTCACCTTCAGACAACTGTAACACTTGTTCACCCCATTCCGAGCGTGTTGGTACTTTTGTAACCATTTATCAGTAGTTTTCTTTGTCTGTCAGTAGTTGTTTTTTTTACAAATTTGCATAAATCATAAATTACATCATCGCAACAAACAAACCTTGCAGTGGACGAGGCACTCTCCTTCAGATGATCTGTTAGGCAAGGAAATAATTAAGCGTAAAAGCTCTTAAATTTTGGACAACTTTTCTTTTTTCAACGTCACATTCATCGTCTGACTCGTTTGGAGGCCATTTTTAGCATCACATGCGGGTACGTGCAAACGTTTTGCAATAAGCGTCTATCGCGCTATGAGTCTATAAACCGAAGGGAGACAACACGTATTAATAACGTTTAAGTAAAGTACGCGTTGTCTCCCTTTGCTAAAAAAATGACAAAAACGAGCTGTTGTACCGCAGCAGATTTTTTTCCACTAAAACGTCCGTAATGCAGAATTTCATATCAAAGTCCGTAGAAACTACGGCGAAATCGTGTGATTAAACAGGTCTGGTAACATAGACGGTTTGCGTTAACGTTCTTACAAACCAGTTCTAGTTTCTCACAGTTGTTGCAGACTAGACATAACATATTAAATGAAATTTGGTACCGAGAGGGATTCAAACTCACAGGGGTGAGGGGCTAGTGATTACAAGTCAGAGACCATAACCACTCGACCATGGATGCTCCTCTGTACCATAGATACGAGTCCATTGGCTGGAGCAAAATTTTTTCCAACAAAGAAACCAGACAGTAAATCTAAAACCGTGCAAAACATTCTAATAACAGTGGATTATAGGACACAGAACAAGAACTCATACTGTATTGTTGGGTGTTTCAGCCCAGTGCCCAATTGTATAAACATTGGTTAACTTTAACCGAATGGTTAATTTAACCCAAGGTTAAATTTAACCATTTTGGTTTATTAACCATTAAAAGTACCATTTAAACATTTAAAAAGGGCTGCCATTTTGGTACTGGTTACCGTTTACGTTAAGATTTAACCAGCATCCTAGCCTTGGGTTATATTTATTTGACATTAAATAAAAACAACATTTGGTTAAACTTAAACAAAATTTTCTACAACAGCTAACCAAACATTTAACCAAAACTATGATTTAATCCAGAGGTTAAAGTTAACCAATGTTTATACAATTGGGTGCAGATAGTCAAGTGATAGGGTTAAAAATATACAAAATAAACAAGTTTTAATTGACAAATTTATTTTGGTTGATATTTCAAGTTATATTTTATTCCAGATGAAAGACAGTCAACACATGGCTGTAAAACACAGAGCAACGTACGTAATGTAATCCAATGAATAATAATATTAACTGATACACTAAAAACATCCACTAATCACTGATAAGTCGTATAAATGACCTGCGTTCAAAAGTTTATAAGATTTAATTCAAGGGCTGTAACTCTTGGCCTCTTACAGTTAAAGTAATATTCTAAATATAGCATACACGCCTGATTGACAAAGTTTGATCAGGAATTGAAGAAGGTACTGATTCGCAGTACCAAAATAAGTTTGGTCACTCATATAAGAAAATTACAATTTTTCAGAGTATATTGCAGCTGAAAATAAAAAATATTTTAATTTAACCTATATAGTAATTAAATCATATTATTTCCCCGATTTCAAATCAATTATTCATTGACTTAAATATATATATATATAAAGCTGATCTTATCAGAGTTGCCAACTTTCGTACACTCTACATTTAGTAATGAGATTAGAAATATGACAATTTATTCGAGAATGGTTTTGCTAAGAAAATCATGAAAAATTTGAAATCAGACAATCTTAAGACAGATTAAATTGGGACAGGATGAAAAACAAGGCGACAAGTGCAAAAATGGCTCATCTCCTTCTTTGCCACAATAGAGATAGGCCTTTCTTGCACTCACCCCCATCAATCATGTAGCAATGTTTTGTTATAACAAGTCGAATATGAAATAATTTCAATCAAATAACATGGAAAAGATTTGAATAGAATAGAATGCAATCAAATCACTCACATTTATTTACTGGTGATATAAGCGGGTGAGGTGTCCTATCAATCAGTTTTTGAAGCTAAGCAGATACGAATTGTCTTAATACATTTAAACAGCAGGACATAGTAAACAATATGCAGTTAACTGCACCTAAGTTTAAAAGAAAAAAGAAAGGCTGTTTCTTCATATCATTTAATAACATAACCCCAGGAGAGGCTCTTCAGTTATAAATCTTGAATCTTAATTTTCACGAATCATTCAATTTCTTAATGAAAATATATTCCATTGTAAATATTAATTAAGCATCATAAACAAAAAAAAAAATTATTAAATTTTTTTGGCAACAATGAAAGAAAAATAACTCCAGTACAAAATAACTGAACAAGAATTTACCAAATATACGAATAATATGCATACTAGGATTTTATAACATACAGTTAGCTGTCAATGATTAACTTGTACAAAAACAGGAAAAATCATCAAGATCAATCTCATACATATAATTTATACTCACATACACAACATTAAATATTCCTTCAAATTTTATACAAATCAGCGAATAATCTTACAGATAAAAAATATCTGTCAAAAAATGCCTCCATTAAAACATTATTTGTTTCCCATTTACCCATGAACTATAAAAATTCTGTTAAATTAATTTTTTACATATTTTTGTGTAGCAATCAATGAAAAAATTATGACTACCTTATTGTGATATTTTTCTATCAAAAAATGAAACTTAAGATTCAAATGAAATAAATTTTTGGAACAACTAAGATATTTTGTCGTTCCTATCAATGAGTAGGCCCCTAGTTAGTGACAGTTGGAAACGTGAAACAAACAATATTTTATAATGGAAGGTATTGGACAAATAATTAGCCAATTAATCATGGTTATAATATCAATTTACGTGTAAATAAAGTCTGCTTAGTTTTTTTTTGTATAAGATGAACATTATATTATGGCATACAAGAATCATTAACATTACAAAGAGACAACATCTGAATGTTTTACACATTAAATAAACATTCCGCAGCCATTTTCTGTACACATTACCAAAATATAAAACATTATGTAAATATGAGCAATGATGCTGAAAATGGGAGATATTATCAAATAAAACATGATCCTGACTCCCATCTTTCAAGATAAGCCCTATATTGACCCTTAAAAACTTATTGTTTCAATAATTTTGAACATGCATAGAGAATATTATTTCAAGTGACGAACATTATCTAAGAATGAAAACCTCCATTATTGAAGATGAATGATTTCTGATCTTAAATACCGAAGAGTCAGGAGAATTAGCATTAATGTGAGAGACGAATTAAAAGACCCCTGGTTCATAGTCCGTCTGTCAAACTGTATAACTGAGTCTGTGCAAAACAAACTATCAACAAAGTTATCAGTTTTCTGGTACTTTCTGTACAAATTTCAACATCATAAACTGTAACAATAGTTTTCATCACATATACAATCTATACAGATGTGTTTTAATTAAATGGAATGTACAATTAATTCTCAGAGGCCATTTAAATAAGAATATCACTTGAAAGAGTACATATATATATAATTAGGCTCCTTGATAACTGATGGTATACAGTTCTCATTTCAGAATATAATTCAAGTTTAAACAGGAAAAGTTAATCTTAAATATTCACACTACAAATATGGTTTATCGTTTGGCTTAAAAACTTGCTCAAGTAAAAAACATGAACATCTTTAAAAAATCACAAAAACACTCATTAGCACTGATTGACTGATCAATCAATCAATCATCAATCCATCAATTCATTCATTAATCAATTCTTATTCACTTAACAAATCCAAATTGTGAACCATTTACAGTATCAAACTTTTAGGAATAAGAAAACTGTAACAACTGAGTGAATTTTTTAGAAAAAGAAAAGAACAGTCAATACATAGACACCCTAGAAAAACATTCAGAACTTACATGTAAAAATCTGAATTATGAAATTTTCAGCAATTATAAGTATTTTGTGTCATAATGAATATGTCATGAATCAATACGAAACTTACTGCACATGGAAAAGGACTAGTAATGAAGACGGGTGGAACACACAAGAGCAAGTTTCAGTATAGGCCACAAGATATGAATAAAGGGCAACAACTCTAGCTTAATAAAAATTTCAAAATCATGAGTTACCTCCCTTCTATTTAGCTGAATGAATCGCTGCAGCACATAATTTAGAAACAATGCAAGTATTTGAAATATAGTATCAACTAATTGAACATTATTTGAAGACTTTCTTACAATAATTAGACTTACAACCGGCTTGCAGTTTGGAAATCTCAAATGCTAAACAAGAAGATCATACGACATTGAAGACAGGATACTTTTCTAGGAAGATTAAGCACATACTGTTGTAGATAATGACATTTAAATGTGTGTTAAACATTTGAGAGCCCTTTTTCTGAAAAAAGGGGCCACCAGTACTTCATAAAGGAGTGAACATGAAACATAGCAACTAACACTCTGGTTTCTCCTGTAATATAAAGAACATGGCCGCTTTTTTCAGGCAGAGGCAATTCTTAAAAATAGCACTAATAATAAAATAATAAAATAAAATGACGGGAAACATTTTTAAGATGGTTGGTGTATTAATCTGGTGCAAAGCAATTATCATTCTGTCTTCTTGGTGTGGAGGAATCGTATTTTTCTTGCATAAAATACAGCAAAAAGCACACTAGGCAACATTTTCTCAAAATGTTGTCATGACAACCAAATCACATCTTAACTTTCATAATATTCTCATTTGATATGCTTAATAATGATTACGCCGATTATGACATTATGCATGTGACGTTAAAACCGGATGTGTGCAAAAACATGGTTTCATATATATCAAAGTTGGTTACCGTAGCAACCAAACAAATTTCAGTAACATTTCGTCATAAACAAACAAAAATTACAAGCATTAAATATTGGTACAATAAAAAAGTGTTTATTTGTGTCGTAGATGAAATTGTGCACATCACAAAATGAACTTGTGTAATAATTTCAGCCCCTCGTTATCCTTTTTTCGAGGAGTGTTATGCACAAAACTGCTCCTTTTATGGGATGAATGTGCGAGCATTGAGAGGCCATCATTTCATGGACTTGGCAAGAATTTGCCACTTTGGGAACCTTCAATTATCACAGAAAATGAACACATGTCAACGAATTTTGGTGAACAGAAAACGAAAGAACACTCAATAAATAGCATCCTGTTGTGAAGAAGAGCGTAAATCATGTAAGACATCTTTGACCAAAATCCGTCAGGACCAACGCGGTACAATGTTCATATTTCTATATATAGTTAATATATATATATATTTATATATATGCTAATCTGCTACTTTCATTCTAACTATATCACGGTACTGTGTCGTGATGCTATTGAATCTGATTTGTGTCGCATACTGTTTGACGCTGATCGTGGCACGTATGTGTTTTCGCCTGTCATCACAACAGCACCGTAGAACTTCTCCTGTTCATCTCTTTGTTTAGCGAACTCATCTTCCAATCTCTGCAAAAATAAAACATTCAGTGTATGAACAAAAGAATTCAAAATACTGAGTAATAATCTCTCATAAATGCCCCGTCACATGACAGTAAAGTCCCATGACAGTAAAGTCTCTTCATGACAATACAGTTTCTTTACGACAATACAGTCTCTTTATGACAATACAATCATTTTATGACAATACAATCTCTTCATGACAATACAGTCATTTTATGACAATACGGTCATTTTATGACAATACAGTCTCTTCATGACAATACAGTCTCTTTATGACAATACAGTTTTCATGATAATACAGTCTCTTTATGACAATACAGTCATTTTATGACAATACAGTCTCTTCATGACAATACAGTTTTCATGATAATACAGTCTCTTTATGTCAATACAGTCTCATGACAATATGACAATACAATCTTTTAATGACAAATACAATCTCATGACAACAACTTTGATTTTTAAGCTAATAAATTAAATTAATATACATAAAAATTCACCACAAGATACAGATGTCACAGTATGGGCCTCACACAGATAAGAAAAATCATTGAGGTAAAGATTATCACAAGATTATCATCACTACAAAAACAGGATAGATATTTTAACAGTCAAAACAAACCCATTAACAATGCCAAAACTCTTTCACCAGTTAAGACACAACTGTCATATTTCCATCTATTATACTAAAGACTGACATATGTAAACACTTCACTTAATAGACAAGAAATACAAAAACAAAACAAGAGACCTGATGCAGCCATTAATTAAAACACGCGTATCAACACCTGCTATGTTGTAACAGGTAAACTTATTGCTCTATTTCGTGACAAGAATGATTCTTAATTAAATACCTAACAGCATTAAGGATGGTTTGATATCTGCCGCAAAATATATCTCAACTTATTCCAACATATTTCACAAAAACTTACTAACATCAGTTTGTTACACACCTTTAAGAAATAAAGTGAAAGATAAGTGTGTGTACTGTGAAATTATGGAAATGTTTTTGTGAAGATTTGTGAAAAAAAGTTTTGGTGTTTTGAGTATTTTTTAACATTTTACCTTCACCAACCCAGTAATGTAAAAGTATAATTCTTTTGACAAAGAATTTATTAAATGTTTCCTAATGTAATTGTATCTCTATCGATTCCATTCAGCAGAAGATTTTAATGCAAATACACATCTGAGACGTGATCAATAGATGGGAAAGTAATTCATTTATTCAGACGAATCATCAGAATCACAAATGAAATGTAAGCGTTATCAAGTTGCTAGTTCACACTTGATAAACCGCGACAAATATAATACGGTAAGACCAAAGGGAGAGAAGAAATGCAGCCTACACACAGGAGACGCCTTCACAGGGGTATCAATATGACCTACATAAAAGTGACCCATCACAGGGGTATCAATACGACCTATACACAATTGCACCCTTCACAGGGGTATCAATATGACCTACACAGAGGTGACCCCATTATAGGGGTATCAATATGACCTACACACAGGTGACCCCTTCACAGGGGTATTAATATGACCTACACATAGGTGACCCCCATCACAGAAGTATCAATGTGACCTATACACAACTGTACCCTTCACAGGGAATCAATACAGTCTACACACAATTGACCCCCTTCCCAGGGGTATCAATAAGGTCTACACACAGTTTAACGTTTCAAAGGGGGTATATACAGCCTATATTTTGGTCTATTATATCAAGAAATGTGTGGGTAAGAGAAGCAGTTATTCAGAATGTTTTTTTCACAAATGGACATTAATTTATTTCTGACTGTACTCTATATTACAGCTCTAACATAAAACTTAGTGGTACATTGTATGTTTCGCCTACACAAACCAAGGAAAAATTTTGAGATCTCTAGTTGAATTCTGGGTAATTTTAAATCTACAGATATATTCCTATTATCTTCAACAATAATTGGATTTAAATTGTCATTAAATTTTATTGAATAAAAGATTTTGCCAAGAATTTCAAATATTGCCCAGATATCTGGATGGAAAGTACACAGCTGAATTTTACAGCAGCGTAATTACATACAAGACAAAACGCAACAAAACATCAACGCTTGTTCTAAACAGATACAACAAAAATTGCATAACAACCATTCCATAAATGAAACCACGGTAATGAAAAAAAGGATTGTTAATAGTACATGAGTAAAAGTTGAAAATTTCGAAAATTAAAAACAGAAATCTTAACCTTGGTGCCACAGAAATAATAAAAACCAGCATGAACCAACCTGCGAAAAAATGGAAATTCCAGCACATTCTGGAAAACTTTCACCCATTCACACAGTATTCTTAAAAGTCCACAAAATCAACACTTTTTTCATTTAAAAAAAGGACAAAAATAGTCACATTGGAACTAAAAGCAAACAGTGAAAAAAGCAACCATGTGAACAATACTACTCTTTTAGAATACATTAAGCGATAAAATAAACATCAAATTACAGGCTGTGTGCAAAGGCCATCTTTCCCTCCAATATGGAGAGGACTTTTTCATTGGTTTAGCTACATGATGTGTAATTATAAAAACGTGAAAATTTTATGAAAAAAAAATGTGAAAATTTCAAAGGCATAAAACAACTCAAAGCCAAAAAAATGTGAAACAAAAGAAAAGAAATAAAAATGTGAAATAATAAAACCTGCAACCAAAATTAAGGCCATTTTGAGTGAGAAAAATGGTACATGGCTAATCTATTGTAAAACATTACTTATTTATCAGTCAGGAAGAGACATCCTATGTCTATTTAGCATTAGGAACTGAAATTTGCAATAAATAGATCATTTAAAATGTTCAAACAATGCCGTCCAGTTTTCTAAATTTTTCCTATTTTTCACAACTTTTGAACTTAATGTTTTACAACAAAACACATAAAATATTCCATTTAATTGAAAAATAGCACCAAATAAAGCTTTTCAAAAGAATAAAAAATTGTAAAATAAATTACACACTTCATTGATTAATCAGTTTTTGTAAAAAACAAAAAATTGAAAAATGATCATTGAGTAATTTCATCAATACAAGGCGGTTTTAACAGTTTGAATAATTCATGTATTGTATTACAGTCAAACCTGTGTTTGCAGCCAACTCTGAATAAAGACCACCCTGCGAATAAAGGCCATTTTTGGAAAACCGTCACTGATTGTTTAGGACAAACTGACCTCCAAATAAAGACCACCTTTCAATAAAGGCCATGTTTTGCCTTTCCCTAGGGTGGCCTTTGTTCACAGGTTTGACTGTACATACTAAGAAAAACATTTTAATAGGTAAGGTTAAGCTCAAAATAAACTTAACTACACAAAGCAGAAAACAGTTCACGGCACAAGAACATACAAATACAAGTTAACACAACAAGATTGGAGAGAAATCTCAAATCAGTGAAAGGCTGGTTTTGAGAGCAGTTATCATACTGTCCAATGACAGAGCTGAATTCTTGGACTGCAAACTTATACCCTCATAATCCTGATTGGTTGTTTTTTAAGAGCAGGCTTCAAACTGACCAATGACAGAGCTGCATTCTGGAATAACTCTCACAACACATTCCAGAATGGTTAGTTCTGAATGCAGACTACAAATCAAAAAGCTGCATTCTGGAATAACTCTCACAACTCATTCCTGAATGGCTAGTTCTGAATGCTGACTACAAACTTAACCAATCAAAAAGCTGCATTCTGGAATAACTCTCATAGCTCATTTCTGAATGGCTAGTTCTGAATGCAGACTACAAACTCAACCAATCAAAAAGCCACATTCTAAGGCTCGACTCCAAACCAAACCCAAGGGTTTTTGTAACTTAGGACAATGTATGTCTTCAGGAAACTGACTAACTGACAGTAATAAGAAGCTCACCTGTTTTCTAGGTATGAGCATGGCCTTCCATTCCCTGAGTTCATTGGAATATTGTTCTTCCAGCTCTTTAATCTTCTGTGTCTCATGTTCCATCAGCATCTTCCTCTTCTCTGCCTAGAGACGTACAAAATTCATCAGGAATCGTGAATTAGCTCTTAGTCCATTTAGACTAGACTGCTTTATTGCATAGAGTTATTAACTATTTTTTTTTTAAAAACACTGAAACCCACTTACAACAAAGTGTGATTGCTAGGCTTATAAAATTGTTACAGCTAACAAAGGTTACTTTGATTTTCAATAAAAAATGCTAAACTTTCAGTACAACTCTTTAAAATCATAATTCATAAACAACAAACAGAATCATTGAATCATACCTTTATGTGGAGCAATATATCTTTTAAACACCATGCTATATTCAGATATGACAATGGATGTGATTTTATGGTTAACAGGTGGATAAAATAAAACATACCTGCAACTGTTCAAGTTCATGAAGACTTGATGCATTTCTATGTACAAGCTCCTCCCACTGTTTTCTGTGTTTATTCTCCTGTCTTACTTGCTCCGCCTTCATTCTTTTCTTTTCATTCTCTTCAAACTGTCAACCAATCAAATTCCATGTAAGATTCTCATGTTTCACAAACAGCCAATCAAACTCAATATAAAATACTAATATCCAGACAAACAAATTCAATACAAATTTTACATTAATGCTATATTACTAGCAAATCATACTGAATACAAAAATTTAGGGTCTTCAATAAGCCAATTAGGTGCTATATACAGTCAAACCTCTCTAATCTGAACATTTCCAATTTGGAATCCCCTCTTAACAGAACACATAGCAGGTCTCAAATTTTTAATATGTATTTAATACTAAAAAAGTTGTACTCCGGAACCTTTGTATTCCAAAAACTTCCCTAATCCATATATTGTTATTTGTCTGAAAAAGGTAAATCAGAGAGGTTCTACTGTACAAACCAGTTGAATTCAAATGAAACTCATTAAGAGTATTTTTAAAAGTATTGACCATCCTAATAACTCACAGACTGGCAGCTATTAAACTTAGACTAATCATGTCTAAACATTCAGTAATCATTACGTAATTAAATTACCTGTTTGAGCTTTGATTTTTCATCATCAGGATTACCGACGATACTTAAACGCAAGCTTTGTTTAAACATGAGCGACCTTGTTTTCGCCTCCTGTTTGAGTATCTTAGGAAGACGTCGTTTCTCGAGGACATGTCTATGTTGCATTTCTTCCTCCTTCGATTGGTTGCTACGTTTCATCTGCTCCAATTCCTGATTAACAGAAATTCACAACAACTTTAGAATTGAACGCAAGAAACTGACTAAAAATGTTATAAACCTGTTAAGAATTTTTCTGTTGAAGATTATTCCGAAGTTCTTGGATTTTGAAAAAAAAACTGAAAAAAAAAACCATTATTCAGAGCAATCTTCCAAATTAAGAATCAAAAATTATTTTTCTCCCCCTGAATTTATTGCTTTCTTAGTTTGCATGGTTGATAAGACGAATGGGGTAATCAGGATGCGTTCATTCTACTTTAAACCAAATAGCTGCTTAATACACTATATTTAGTAAATTCATCCCAAAATAAAGATTTTCTCAAAATTATATTTACTATGAATTGTACTGGGCGATGTGTACAATGTGGTCAAATTGGAACACGCTTTTGTTATATATTTGACAAAAAATATCAACATTGAAATTTTAAGGGGGAGAAATAAGTATTTTCTTTTAATGTGTGGCTTTGTGATAATTGAAAATCAATCAAAATGGATTTCCCTTCCAAAACGACAACTGGAACGTAAGTTGAAGATAAGAATTTAAATCAAAAGCAAAATATTTAATGTGTGGCATTGAAAAGAAAACTGAGAACTCTCAAAACCACTTTTTTTCAAGTATAAGTACAGCACTTATAAAATTGGTTGACTTTTGCAAAATAAAACCTAATTATTTCTCTGTATGACTGGTTTCCCTGACGAATGAGAGAAAATCACTTTTTACGTGCATAAACCTCCTAAAGTTGCGAGTATAAAAAAGTTTCACAGCTTCAAATCTCTCCTGGGATTCTGCGCAGATATAAATCTCACCTTTTGGTGTCTTGTAAGCATCTGATGCCTCTTCAGGAAGAACATGTCCTTAAGCTGACTTGTTGCTAGTTGGTGTTTTTCGTGTAACTGTTGTTTCTCAAGTTCCCAGATCGCAGCCTCCCTCGCTATATTTAACAATACAACAGTCAGTTATTGATAACTTAATGGTAAATATTTCAAGACAAGAGGAACAGGATATAAATCTGAGCTCAGAAACCAGTCTAAAATTCCAGCCACTGATTGGTTGATACTGAAAGCAGTCAGAAATATTGACCAATGGCAAGGCTTCATTATAGAATTATACTCAACCTTCAAAAGTTGAAAAAGAAATCACAAATTGCCATACTTCATTCTTTGTTTGATGTAAATAGCTGAACAAGCCAAAAAGCCATTGGTAACATCGGCGTTTTTGTTAGTCTAAACCTAGCTTACAAGTCTTTTCGATAGACTGCTGTAAGACATATTTTGCAGAAAATTCAATGTAAGACAAATCTTGATAGATAATTTTAAGCATAAAATGCCAGTAGCTGCTGATTATTAGTCTGGCACTAAGTATAATGCTACAGACACTCTAATTTGCAATCATATGATCATGCAATCTCATTTGTCTAAGTTTTAAGCTTGTCTAACCAATCACATTCATAATTGGGTAGTTTTTGTTTACTTGCCTCTCAATAATTGCTGCTTCTGTTGAAGGAACTGACTTTCCAACATCGCAATCTTCTGACGATGGGTCTCCGTCAACTGTTTCATGTGTTTGTCCATTCTTTCCTGTTGGTTCTCCAAAAATTTACGTTCCTGTGTAAGACAATACAGAATTATACATAATGGAACCAGACAATTTTTAGCTCCGTTTATGACAATAAAATACATGACGATGGGAACCAGTCAATTTTGATTTTTACAAGACATTAGAGAAATAAAACATGGGAACCAGTAAATACATATTCCTGGATAATACAAATGAAAAAAAAAACATGAGCATGGAACCAGTAATCAAATATCCCAGACTAACATATTGTTGTAGAAACAAGAACTTGGGAAAGCAGTAACAAGATCACTCTAACATAGAGCTAAATCAAATACATCAATGCATTTTCACATTCGGTTTAATTCGTTTTATTTCATATGATGTTCTGATTTGTCAGTGACATTGGACTGTGTATGTTAATTCATGGCAAACACTTAGCACTACAGAGACCAGGAACATTTTTATTACTATACAAACCTCCTCTTGCAGCTGTATCTCTTTCTGTTCTTTACGTTTTCTTACTTCTTCCTTCTTTGTTGTTTTTGCCAGCATATCAAACTCCTGCTGCATCAATTTCTTATCTTGTTTTTGTTTATCTTTGAAGGATTTATATTCCCTTTCCTGTAAAATAAACAAAATATCACACCACATTATGACATTCTGAGATAATATATAGTGACATTTTATTACCGCAAAACATGAGGAAAAATAATTGCATTTTCTATGACAAACTGGTCCATTTTTTTCTCATATTTGTGAAACAGAGACCATTAGAATTCACATACATACAATGACAGATCAACCAACATAATTCCTCACTTTAAAGATTCAAATTTGAGACAAGTCTGAGAATAAAGCCTCTAATTGGTCAATTTCCAGACTGAACTCAAAACCAACCAATCAAAAGCTACAGTAGAAAAATGGTCTCAAAACTTTTATCATCTAAGACTTGGGGTATCCCTCAGCTAAGATAGCAATGTTTGAACATAAAAATCATGTGAATAGTCCATATTTCTGGTGTTTACTTTTTTAAGGGCTCACAAAAATGAAAACAACCGTAAGAGTGTAACCTTTTTCTTTATAAACCAAATACCACCATTTTTATGTTCAAAAAATGTTATCTGAGCAAATTTAGGTGTATAAAATAAAATCCTGCAGGTGTTTAAAAACAAGATTAGGTGAAGTTTTGACTCAGGACCTCTTATCATGCATAAAGTATTCACTAGCTGATATTCCATCATAAACTCATATTTTCAAGCAATTGGATAATGTTACAGGAGACTGTGTTTTGTCGTCCATTTGTTTTGTATATTTCTATGCGTTATACGGGTTTCTGATTGGTGAGTTTTGGGGAAGGCAGTACTATGGGGAAGGAGGGAGTTTTTGTGTGTTTTCCAGGAATCCATTTCTCATCTATCTTATAGTTCACTACAGTATTTAAATTCTACACAGTTAATTAATAGTTCTATCATAAGGTATAGGAAACCTGACTTAAAAACAACTCAATAATAAGACCATCCTTTTACAACCATTACTTGTTTTTGGACCAATTTTTACTATTTACAGAGCTGGGCAATTTTAACTAGTTCCACGGCAATTTCAACTCATCCTGAGCCAATTTTGACTCATAATTATGAGCAGACGAGCGTATTTGCTGAACTCTGATTTACTTTCTTCACTGGGATTAATCATCTCACCAACTGGCCACTTTACCAGTTTTAATGAGAGCATAAATGCAGGTGTACACCAGGTGAGGGGCTTGTGATAACTAGTCAGGGATCATGACCACTTAGCCACAGAAGCTCCTAAATATGTTTCCTTTACATTTCAACTTTGAAATCAATCACCTCAATGTTACAAACACTTCCTCTAGTCAGGCATATGTTATTAATATCAGGATATAAACAGTGCCAGTACAAAGAGTTTAGATGTCAGACAAAATTAACAAAAATCTCCACCCACACAAATATCTGTGTTTTTTTTCCACAGAGACACAATTATTTACTGATAAACTGTTATCATCGACAATGTGAACTAGTCAGTAACAGACAATATATATAATATGTTCACAGTAAATTTCCCAACAAGTCACAGACAGATTAATTCTGATAATTGGTTTCACAAAAAGTGTGGTCTATTTATAACTCATCCCCCTAAATCAAGAACTGATTGCGGTCCCAAATATAGAAACACCCCAGATGAATGATGTTATTAAGTTTTAGCTGAGCTATATATTATTCCAATAGTTTTGAAATTATAACAAAATGACCATTTATAAATGATAATTAACCCAAAAAAGACATTATGTGAGCTTAAATTATAATGATACCTTTGATGCTAATCAGAAAGTGAATCATGAACCCTCAGTTCAATTGTATTCATACAACAAATATTTTAAAACCATGAAAAAAACCTATCTGGGCACAGGCATTAATAATGAACCAATGAATTCTGTGATACATTTTTTTCATTTAAGGTAATTTGGGGTTAAATTATGTTTTATATAGAATTTATTGCAATTTTATCATCACAGGTCTGTTACTAATGCCTGTGTATCTACGTAGACCAGGTTGCCCAGTCCAGTAAGAGTGCCAAACTATCATTAAATAAGCCCCTTAAATTAGTCTGATGAAAATTGGATGGGGAACCATTCAATGATATGTGTGGACAAGTTCTATTTCACTATTTTTAGTTGAACCAGGGGGGCCATAATCCAAGAATGCTACAGGGAATTATGTTTTATCATTGAACACAGCCAAGATATTAATGCCCGTAAACATTTAAACGAACTAAGAAAGCTAACAACTTTTATAAACAGAAACCAACCCCAAATGCTACAGGTTTCCCATAAACTCCCAGTAATATGTCCACTTCAAGATAGGCGTATAAAACTTTCAACACTGGTACATGTATTATTCAATTGTCATAGTTAATTCATTCTTACCTGTTCAGCTTTGATTTTCTTCGCAGCATTTTTCAGGTCAACAGACTGAGTTCCTTCAGCTTTCTCTACCTGTTGTTTCTGTTGCTTAGTAAGTGTCTCCATGTCCTGATCATAGTTCTTCACCAGACTCTGAAAATATAGAAAATTGTGGTGTTATAAAAGGAATACAGTCAAACCTGTGAACAAATGCCACCCTGGGAGAAGACAAAATGTGGTCTTCATTGACAGGTGGCCTTTATTTGGAGGTTAGTTTGTTCTAAACAATAAGCAATGGTTTTTCAAAGAATGGTCTTTATTCACAGGGTGGTCTTTATTCGGAGGTTGCCACAAACACAGGTTAGACCGTATTTGTTTGTCACTTGACAATTATACACAATTAAGAACAAAAATTGACGGGATGTTAAAAACTCCTCAAGATAAGTTGGAAGCTCATGATATTGATGCTTATAATAAAAAAGTTTTACTGTATACATTTTCACCAATAGAAACAAGCTAAAACATGCAGCATTCTAACCATGTCAGCAATTTTCCCCGCAAAATCATTAAAATTTCAAACTAGAGAAATGTAGCAAAACATTCAATTTCAAAGAAATTGTTATCAGGAACAAAATGACAGAGGTCTGACCTTTACAGCATGACCTTGACCTTGGAAGAGTCGAATTTGCTAATTGCATTCTACTGACTGTTCATTAGTGCCAAGTTTTGAGAAACAAATTTCTTGAAGCATGAATCTCAGCACAACAAATTATTGAGTTGTTTTTAAACAATCACTTAACTAACTATACCATGACAATGTAGAATTTGGTTGTCATGGGAAACATATTAACCTTCATTTCAAGTTCATAAATCTACTACAGATTCGTGCATTTCATATTCAAAGACAAGAAACAAATTGGGTATGTACTCTCTGGGACTATTTTATTTGAGATTTCTGCTTTGGCTGTCACAGTTATTGATGGCTAGCTCGCTATAGGGGAGCTATTGTTGCCAGAATATCAGCAAGTAATAACTTGCTGATCACTATCCAGTTGCATATGCATGCATTCTTAAGAAGATGGAACAAATTTGTACAACAGAAAGAGACATATACTGGCCATTAAAGATTTAAATATGATATATAAATCGTCCACTGCTAGCCAGAAACATTTGGTATGGAGAAAACTAGTAAATTTTGCACACTGTGCTGTAGCACATCGATTTCATTTGCAATCTAGAATCTAGATTGTAGCTGGTGAAAAAAAGCAGAACACGTTCTGAGAAGATTGACACTGCTTTGAATATCCTAAACAAGTTCTCCTCCTACTGTCATTGATTTAATTTTAAGAACAAAACAATAAAAACAAATGCAAGATTACTGCAGTTTCCTAAAGGATTATTCCCATAAAAGGAAATGCAATAATTCTCCATGAAGACATGCAAATATTGACACGGGTTTCGTTGAGAAAAACAAGTTTTTGCTGTTATTTGCAACATTCAAGTACACATACCCAGATTCTATCGCAAAACTATTGTAAAAGCATAGCTAAACAATTCGAGCCATAAACTATTTTGTAATTTCTGTCTCTAACTGTTATGCCTTAAGGGAAACATTCCATACATGATGAGGGATCAATAGGGACTCATAATGTTGCATGGTATGTTTCAAATAGATATAATTACACAAGAAGAAAACTTAATTTACTGGTAATGCTAAATCCAAATTTTAGTTATAAAAAGTTTATAATTACTATAATTCAGTATAAGCACTAAGTTACCATATTGAAATTTCAATTTTGAAATAAAGCCATGCCATTGGTCAATTGTGAGACTGCCACCAGAAACAACCAATCAAATTTCAGATAGGATTAAAAATTGAATCATCAGGGAGTAAAATCATATTACTGGATGAACAGAAGTCAAACATGAAGTAGAACCTGTGTGAAGAAAGGATGTGAAATGTAGAAATGAACCATCACATTTACTATGGACAGTAATGTCTTTGATTCAGAACTTAATTTGGTCAATCATATCGATAAAAGTGTGCAAAAAGGCAGCCATTATTCACAATGGGATTTATTGTCATATGAACAGCCAGGGTCATTATGCGACTTTTCCAGATGATATGGTGGAGGAAGACCCCAGGTACCTTCTGTAAGCTAGCTGAATAGCTTCCTCACATGTGAAATATGGCATTGTGTTAAATTCGAGCTTACAGCAGTGAGGGGCTAGGGATTACTATAAACGGAGACCACAACAACACGACCACCAAGTCCCCTTCCCTTATTTAAAGGTGGCATGAATTCAGGTTTGACTGTGTAAACAATATGAAATGTACTGCATGGCCAGTAGGATTTGATACAATAAATATCATATATTCATTTAATAATGTACACAAGTAAAAAGCCATCAGTTTATTCCGATAATGGAGCAGATAAATGAAATATCCATTATTACGGGGAAGATAAGCATCACATAAACCTTGTATAGCTGTTATATGGTCCATACACTGAGAAAAAAATAGCCTCAGTAGTTACATATTGTCTGCGTCGCACATGGAACAATAGAGGAAAGTAAAACTTTGTTATTACAAGCACTGATATCACGATCACTCGACTTAATCTCAAATTTTCAAAGTCCCGGCAATTTTTGTTCTAAATTGTGCATAATTTTCAACCAACAAACAAATACCTCGTTATTACAAGCAGCACGTTTATCTTGAGCAATAAGTCTGCTCTGATGACTCCTCGAAATAACGAGGTTTTATAGCATAATGTAGTTTTGGGCATTGACTAAAATAGTTTTCACACCAAAATATAGTGTCTTTACAAAAATCACAGACCATAAAATGTATTTTTTTCAACTGGTACTGGAGGGAATGAAATGAGAATTGCATAACATTTTTGGCATAAATTTTCATGGGAAATTTTAATGAGAAATTTGAAGTAATAACAGAAATCACATGGTGAAGGAAATATTTCTGAGTTTTGAAAAATTGCAGATTTTTCGAAGTTATCAACATCTCCGAAAAATTTTGAACCAAACCTGTGTTCCTTGATTCTGAACCTGTAGTAACCTTGTTCTCCGCAAGTAACTGCAAACTTCATTTTACGACTGATCAGCAGAGGAAGGTGAGAGGTCTAAAGGCACTGTCTTCGACAAACGTAACCATAGAGAAACACTATTTGGTAACTCGATGATAATTCAACAATAAGCCTAAGAAGAGCTTTTTTATGAACATTTTTTTTTATGAAAACCTTTATAATCAGCCCCCTGTCTGGCATCAAGCAAGCCCCATGAATTATTCTCGCCATAATTAGTACTTCATAAGTAACTTTCAATTATTTTTAAATCATATGATATCACTTAAAGATATATCATAGCTCAAAATTAATTCAACATAAATTCTTGCCAATGGTATACATTTCCATCATTGCTCTTGAGAGGAAACTGTCTAGCTAGCTTATGGAAGGTCGGTGGTTCTTCTCAGGTGTATACCTGGGGTCTTCCTCCATATTTAAAGCTGGAAAAGGGAACCAAATGACCATGACTGTAGGTGCTACACCAGTGAAGAAAATCCCAAAAATAATTGAAAGAACAAATCTCTGAATTCTTACAATAAGGATTGAGCTGACAGATTTTGAAATTTAAGAATTGCCGTCTCAGCTCTGATCTATAAAATACCAACAGAGGCAGCAACAACCAAGCTTCTATTCCAATCCCAATTAGACACTCACCATATGTTATAACAGCGGTATTGTTTTTTTCCTCCATCGTAAACTAAACGCATTATGGGATTGTTACCAAGAAAATTGATATACGGTATTGTAAATTGATAATTGCATATTGTAGGAGGGGAAATCAGTTAATGCTGGGAAGAATTCTTGATAAATATATCAATATCTTTACATGGCTAAAAGGTGGATAGAATTATTTCTGACACAATCAGGGTCGACATGAGGGCAATGATCTGACACTAGGGCACTGATCTGATATGAGGGTGCTGATTTGACAGTGGTGGGGGGGGGAAGTATTGAGGGCTGTTTAGTATAATTTCTTGACAGAATTTGATAAACTTGTATTGAAGAAATGGCTAATTCAGGAAATATTTAATTCAAGTAAATTCTTTATCAGTAACCTACAATTAAATCCCCAACTACAGAAAGGTATTCAATCATATACAAATGTTTCATGAACAAAATCAGTGACATGAAATCCCACCACAATTAATCTGTCAAAACCAATCACAGTAGAATACCACTTTACGTCCCCCCAAATGAATTCTGAATCAAATCGTGACATTTTGATACAATTACTATTACTAAAATAGTAGTAATACAATCGCTACACTAGTAGATGGATAAACAAATTGGTGCCACGAGCTCAGCACGAGCTCAGCAGAGCGGTGCCAACACTCGCCTGTTTATATCATTCTATTTAATAAATAGTTTTGACTAAAATTCTAAAGTCAAAAAGGGACATAACTCTGAAAATATAGCTATCATAATAATGCCCTTTGTCTTACAACTGTTTTATGTCAAGATAATCAAGTATTCCAAGTGTTGTACGTGTTGATACCCTTAAAAGTGTTTGAGTAATGGGCTACATTAAAGTTTTTGCACAACAACAATGATGCAGCAATCATAAAAGCTCGACTTTGTCTTTGAAACAGGCAAGCTAATAAATGAAACAATTCAGATTAACAGACTATTTCTTCTGCCCACTCAACACTTGGACACATTTAAACAGGCTTAGCTCAGTCAGTAAAGTGCAGGGCTGTTTATCAACAAGTCTGAGGGCAGAGATCCGGGCAAGGTAAAAATTCCTTGATGAATGTCTGAAAGCAGAAATTATTAGTCGCCCCTTTCTGATTTACAATACTTCTTATTTAGGTGCAAAAATTACCTTTGAGATAGAAACAATTAAAAATGACATAAAAGGAAAATTTAATTACCAGGAAGCCTGAAAACAGTTCACTGCAGCCTATTTTTTATACAGTTCACAGACATTATTATTGAACATTCATAAATAATCATATGACACGATAATAAAGATATTCTTAACATCAATAAACACAAGGTGTCAGATAAGACTGTGTGTTGTTTGTTTTCGTGATTTCCTGTGAAGGATTATTAGTTCCAGCACAAAACAGCTTTTTTTAATCAGTTCAAAACAAATTTAGGGGCTGGTGAGTTTCACAAGTTATGATTAAACCTATAAACCGGCCACCTGTAAATAAATTAATGCAGTCTAACCTGTGTTTGTGGCCATCTCCGAATAAAGACCACCCAGTGAATGAAGGCCATTCTTTGAAAAACTGTCAATGATTATTTAGAACAAACTGACCTCCAAAATAAAGGCATCTGTCATCTGTCAAGGCCACATTTTGTCTTTCCCAAGGGTGGCCTTTGTTCACATGTTTGACTGTATCAAATCATTGATAAACAGACCTAATGAACTCCTGCTCCTTAAAACTAGGTTACTTCCCTTAGTAAGTCAACAGTAACATCCCCTGATAATGACTAATTCTACATCCAGGGTGTGTGCACTGATGTTAATGATAGTGGAGAATGATTGTGACGTTGTGAGAGCATTCAAGAAAGGTATTAACTGTTAATAAATTGAAAAGTTATTTACTGAGTGTTGGCCAACCTCCTGATGTGAACCTGAGGAAGACAACTGACCACTTAAGCAATAATGTAGGTCAAATGACCAAACAGAAAAACATGCTTCACCTTCTTGTAATCTGACCTTCCCACTATCCATTAACTATTAATCATGGCAGGCTTTTAAGCCATGGTCCAGTGGTTAGTGCACTGGACTTGTAACCCGGCGATCCGGGTTTGAATCCAGGTCGCTGCAGGTCATACCTTTCTATGAAAATTTGACAAAGAATGTCAATTTTCCTCCATATGCGGAGAAGTTGCAGGCTCCTTGTGAAAGGGTAAGTTAGTACTGGTTAGTATACAGCCAAGCAAAACTGGTTAGGTGAACTGGTCGCCATATATAACTGAAAAATTGTGAAAAACAGGGTTAAACCCCAGTGACAATAAGTAACATAATAAAAAAAACAACAACAACATGGCAGGCTTTACTGTTATTTCAATATTTGTTTTGAATGGCAATGATTCTGACACAACTGTGTAATAAACGTTTAAGATAACCTGAGAAACATGATCCAAAATGATGGAAAACAATACTGTGCAATATCATGAATTATAAAATTTCTCTTCACTAATTTAGATCAATACTGAAATATTTATGAATATTTCGTATCAATTGACAAAACTTAAACGACAAAAGTGGAGGGGGAGGGAGAGGGGGGGAGGCATAACAAATTGGACACCATTTCTCTCATTATAGTCTGGTACTTAGTCCAGCATGTTATCCTGCTCTCTAATGGTTTATAGTAATAGGTTTACATTATTAATACAGTATTTTCATACATCATGTCTGCATTTGTTCATTCCCCGAGGGATAACTTGGCCATAGATAATCAAATGTGATAGAGTTTTTATGTTACAATCCCAGGAAAATGTATCGCTGCCTTCTTTTACGCTGCTTGATAGCAGAGCCAACGAAGGACAGTCTTCAATACTCTACAAAGAATGTGTAAGATCATTTTCATGATCTGATGTGTTCTCACATGAAAGATCATGAAGGGAAAAATAGCTTTTACATCAAGTTAAATGTTACACACATTCTGAGGATTTTCACTAAACTTAACTGTACAAGGATTTATCTGGCAGCATACCCGTGTCTCCATATCTCACAACATTCTATGATGCATGAATGAACTCATTCAAACTATATGCAAAATTTACTTATGTCATTACATACATTTAATTTTTTCACTGGAGTTTAACATCACACCAACAGCTTTAGACATTTGGCAACTTTCCAGCTTTAACAGTGGAAGAAGACTCCAGGCTTACAGCTGAGTAGAACCACCAACCTCCATAATTAGCTAGACTGCTTTATCACAAGTGAAATTTGGCTCTGGGTAGGATTTGAACTCACAGTAGTGAGGGACTAGAGATTACAAATCAGAGACCATAACCACTCGACCACAAAAGCCCCTCCAGACATTTAAACCAATGTTAATTGTTACCTATAAATTAAAACAACCATGTGAACAATGGCAACCTTGTACATCTTCAAGGAAATTAGAGAACCAATTTTTTTTCACTATTTTTAATGCCATTTTTCAACAATTTATCAATTACATACAGCAGCCAGTTCACCTAACCAGTTTTCCTGGACCGAATACTACCCACTACTAACTTACCACAAGGAGCCATCAACATCTCCACATATGGAGGAAAGTCAACATTTTTGTCAAATTATCATATAAGGCTATGACCTGCTGTGACAGGAATTTGAACCCCGATCGCCAGGCTACAAGTCCAGCACACTAACAACTGGACCATGGTCGCTGCCTTACAGAACAAATTAACCTCTGAATAAACACTGCACATTAAAACTGTAATAACCCTCTCCCTTTGCAGGGTTTTATACAAAAGTTGGACAGAATACCACAAACATATTCCTAAATTCCAATAGAAAGATCAGCATAAAACTACAATATGCAGACACAGCAAATATGACAATAGGAACCATCAATTTCATGAGTCATTGAATTAATAGTGCACCAATCATAACAGACAAATATTGCCCTATCCTAATATAAAATGTAAGGTTACGACAAATCATTCCTGAATAAGCCTGCAGATATATTGACAAAACACAAATCTAAGGCATACAACATTGCCTATTTAATTGTTCAGCAATTTGAACTTGTCACTTGTTAGGCTATTTTTAAATTAAATACACACACGTTTGTTTAACCCTTTGCCTCATAAGCATATTTTAGACTCTTCCAAATTCAAAGCTAATATACAAAACACCAATTTATTTAAGAAAATTGGGTAATTTCTCTCTGTCTCTCTGACAGAGCTGAAATCATTAAGGCAAAAGAAACCATTACCCATTACAAGCAATGGTGAAATTCATTCTAATGTGTTACAATGTAAACACTCATACTGGCCCATTCAACAGTTACTGTGAGTAGCAATTTTGAAATTCAAACATGTTGATTTCAACCATAGCTGCAGTTTAAGATTTCTTATAATCTGAAATCTCTGGCAGTTTTCCTACATGCAAAAGTATTGATGAAAATATTTTATTTAGCAAAGACAAAAAGAACTGTCAAAATGACTTTCAGAAACTTGACATTATGCAATACCCAGAAATGCCTCAGAAATGCATCAACATTTCTTATACAAAGTGTCTAAAGACTATAAAATCAAATAAGAAGAAATATCTTCACAAAGCTTGACAGACACCACTGCCAGATACACATTGGTGGTAATAATTGTTTGACATGCATGCCAATCAATCGAGCCAATAGGAGCATAAGAATATTTATTCAGGAGAAATACATAGAGGGTGACAGGCATGATGGCTGACTTAGGACAACAGTTCATTGCAACGGTTGTAGTCCCATGTGAATAAGTAGCTTGTAATTCCGATTAAGCTGGCTCCTACTGTTCAAATAAATACACAGTCAGAACATTACATGTAATGCTCATTCTGGGATACAACAGCTTAAGTTTGGCATGGTGGCCCATATAATTCATGTCATATATGGCGATACAATAAGCGGCAGAATTATCAGCTAGTGTGAGTAACACTTATTCAGCAAGCTATGTTTATATACAGCTATTTACACAACATCATCCTTTCAGATTCCTTGCACAATTCCTAATCTAAAACATTGTAAATCGATGATTTTTTTCACAATGAAATGTAACCTCAGCAATTATTTTACAAAATTCACTAACAGCAACTGATAAGCCAGATCAAAGTTTCCTTTGATCATGAGCAATAAAACCATGGGCTTGAAATAAGGTCTTTATAAGGCTAAGATCATCAGTCAGTAAAAAGTTTCATTGTGTTGAATCCATGATACAAAAGGAGGACAAAAATATATAATGTAGAGACCTGATAAAAAATAAACTGAATTTGTTCATTGTTTTATCATAACAGTCCTCTGGTACAAAGTCAGTATAATGAGAGGCCTTAAAGCCACAAATATGACAGAACTTTGAAGAATTGGCAATGTTACCAGAATGCTGATTATTGCACATTATGTACAACATTTTACCAGTCAAGTAAATGGATCTAACTGCTATCACTGGCATGAAGGAACCCAATAAAGCTGTACAATTACTGGCACATTGATAATTTATTGTACATACACATATATCACAAACAGTCAAGCCTGTGAATAAGGGAGCTAATTAACTTCATTGCTATCAAAACCTCATTTCAACACTGACACCTTAAATTAAGAAAATAGTTTTAGGGGACTCAGGCCTAAAGCTACATAAGCTACAACTAACAGAATTCAGAGTGAAATTTATTTGAACTTTAAAGACAAGAAAATACTCCAATAATCTTTTTCATAATAATCTAAAATCATACGAACTCAGGTGACAATAAAATAAATAAAATAAAGCCATTGACAATAAATTTGAATTCAAAAGGAATGACTCATCAATAAGGAGGGAAGCGATTTACCAGAAAATTCTATGCATATCTGCAAGTTTCTAGAAATATTAGGGTTACAAACCTGCATATCTGTCTCGAATTTTCGAATGACTCTTCAATAAGGAGGAAAGCTATTTACCAGAAAATTCTATGCATATCTGCAAGTTTCTAGAAATATTAGGGCTACAAACCTGCATATCTGTCTCAAATTTTCTGTCCTGCATTTCTCGAGCCAGCTGAGCCTTGTATATCAAGTCTTGATACTGTTTGTTCTCATTTTTCTGTAACAACTTCAGTTCACGTAAATCTTGCTTCCTGTTAAAATATAAACATGGAATATGAGAAACACTGCAATACAAAAACTGATGATAACACTCAGATTTACAAATATAGCCCCTGAACAGTTGTCAGGATAGGAGTAATTAAGTTTGTTGTATTATAAATTCTATTTTCACTTTTCAAAAGAACTTAACAGGGTATGAATCAGCATTTCAAAAATCAGAACTTAAGGATGTGTGGCCAATACATTAAAACTGAACGAAATTACATATTTAAAATGAAAGTTATTCAAAATGGCTTGAAATAGCAAAAATTGATGAACTGATATACAGTGTTGTTTGTCCTTTTGTTGAGATATAGACTTACCACTTACCTACTTTCAGGAAAAGCAATTTCATGATGTTGAATACTACTTAGAATACAAACCTTAGTTGACAACTATTTCAATGTGAATGAAAACACTACAAACCTTATTCAGAGAAATGCACTTATGATTGATCGGTAACTAATGACTTGCAAATTAATACCTTCTTCCCAGTCATTTTGTATACTGAACTAATCATAATTACCAATTCTATCATTTTGTACATTTTAAACTATTCATTACTACCATTTTGTACGTTTTAAACTATTCATAACTACCATTTCTACAATTTTTGACATTTTAAACTATTCATTACTACCATTCTGTATGTTTTAAACTATTCATAACTACCAATTCTACCATTTTGTACATTGATCTATTCATTACTACCTCATGACTCTATATGGTAACTCAGACCAACTACAGACATTCATCAACATGCCAAGACATCAACTGCAAAAACCAAACAGCCTAAATGTTCCGAATTAAAAGCAACAACAAATGTTTAATGCAAAAAATAAAACATTGAAGAGTCAATGAGGAGACACAAACATTGAAGGAAGCAGACATGTTTTTGTAATGCCTATTCCCACTAGTCTCGTGCGTCCATAAAAATTGATCGGAGCCACAGTTTAATTATAGAAAGCAGTATGTCATTTTCAAATAAAATAGGTTTCCTTTGGCAACAGAAATTGTTCAATTCCAATCTCCAAACCCATCAACATCACAAAAAAAACACTGCAATCTATTAGCCCCATGTTGTCAAAGTCATTCCCCTGGATAACTGCTTCTGACGTGATACACACAAAAAAAAGTAACAGGATTCTTCCAAAACTTGGAGAATCCTAGAAAACATGGCTTTTTCGTGAATCATTGCCACAGATGCTAGACAAATATGGAGGCAAGATCGCAGATCAATCAATCAAAGTCTTTGGATAATATCTCATGTCCAGAGCATGCTTTTTTATTCTAAATATTACAAATCAGATGCATGATTCATATTGTTTTTTCTCATTCTCTGTGAAATATCTTTGAGTAATACGAGATTTGGGAGGGAATGGAATATTGAGCTGTTTGCATTTTTTTTCTCAGAATAATGAGAGACGATAATAGATTCTGATTGCAGACATTAAGTTAGTTGGCTATGTTTCTTTTCTTTCCGATATCTAAGTATATCACCCTTTTCATGAAAACTGTTCCTTCCTGACAATTTGACTGACAGTATTACACTTATGGTCATTTACAGCCAAAATCTGATTCACACATCATCAAACTAGCAGTTTCTTACAGATCAGAGAAGAAATACGCCAATACTGTTAGTTAATCCCAAAACACTATGTTAGTAAGTTGTCCATTTTGTAACTGTTTAATACAAACAATAACTAGCTTTATTCTTTTTTTCCTTTGGGGTTTAACATCACACCAACGGCCAGGTTCATTTTGGTAACTTTCTTTACTTAAACAATGGAGGAAGACCCCAGTCAGAACCCAACCCTCTTATATACCAGTCAAAGTCAACTAAACCTTTCAGGTCAATATCTGCAATGTTTACAAACCAATTAAGCCCTCAGTACTGTCAGGAAACATTTAATTATTCCAGAGAAAAGACAATTGCCAAATAAATTGAATTAATTCCGTTTTTTTCCCCAACTAAGCCCTGTGGTTCTTTTTCTTCACACTGTTAAATGATAGCTTTTAGCACATGAACAAAAAAAATACTATGATTCTACGTCAGCTCATGCTGATAATTTTCAGCCCAAGATGACTACGTCTTGTCTACCCTACTGTAAACTAAAAATGAAATTCCCGTTCAACTTGATTACAGATATCCCAAAAACAATCTGTAAAAGTCAGAGATTTTTTTTTTCTTTTGAATGAATAAATTTTCCTAACTTTCAAATAACCAGAATCCCAGGATGACGGATAATATTCAATATTCAACCACAATTTAATTTTAAAGTGTCACGACAGGATTTAAAATTCAATGAAATTTTCTATGAAAAACTTCAGAATTAAAAACTCCCCAAAAATATCAGCTTTAAAGTCAGAATGGGATTTCAAGATAAAGGCAAAATAATAATAAATCATTTTTCCCCCAAGAGACAAGATTAAAGCAATAACCAGAAAAACATCGTAATTCATGATTTGTTTTCAAGTTTCTTAAATTATGTTCACGCAGATTAATCAAAGTTTATTCTCCGAAAAATTGAGCCGGTGTTTTCAATTCCAAGAAATAGAATAATTATTTGAAGAAAAACAACAATTTTTGACACCAGTTTTGGACAGGGGTTCCAAATGAATCCTAGACATGTCTTAATTGATACACAACACAGCAGGTGCCAAAACAATTGGAAACACTTTTTTAGCCAAATAAATCTTAAAATTTCACTGAAGCAAATGAAACATCACAAAATTGTGGAACCAGAAGATAATAAATATTTAGTTAACCAAACTTGACTCATTTAAGAAACCAAAAAATTAGAAGCCAAGTCAAATATACCATTATGTTTTCATATGATTCGACTTCAGCCTTTATTGACAGGTGGCTTCTATTTGGAGGTTAGTTCGTTCCAAATAATCAATGATGGTTTGTCAAAGAATGGCCTTTATTCACAGGGTCGTAGTTATTCAGAGGTGGCCGCAAACGCAGGCTTGACTGTACTAAATAAATAAAATGAAAAATTTTGATAACAAACTGCATAGAACATGTTTTTTTTAATTGATAAGCAATACTATGGGAATGTTAACAAGCTTTCACATATAATCTTTCAGATTGCTTCCAGGCTACACCCAAACTTAAAAACATCAACAACTCCCAAAAAATATATCTAGACTATGTCTGACACTGAATCGATGTGTTTCTCCTTAAAAGGGGAGCAAGCAAAACTACTTATCAGTGACACACACCAACAGTTCCATGCACTAAACTTTTATCAAAAATTTGTGAACCAGTCTACAAAGACAGAAGTGGAAATATGAGACACAGTCTGAAATCTCAAGTGGGCAATACTAAACAAATTGACACTTCAAATGAAAACAAAAATAGTATTTTAACAGCTCGGCCCTCCATTTGGTTACAGGGGTATTTTTGTCTGTAATTCAGCACTTGAATAAACAAGCTTGCTTAAAGAAAAGTTTTACAAAAGCAAACTGTAAAATTACCATAACAGGACATGCTTCTCCTGTAATTTGTTCCCAAAACATTATATTTTAAAGGGACATAACTCCAGAAAATCATAAAAATGAAAACTTACAAAGGCACTTAAAAGAATAAGAGATATTCATATAAATTATTTTTGATGATATTTTATGAATGAATAGTACAGCCATATTTGAACCAAATTAAAGCAAATTTTTACAGCCTTGACAATTAATATTACAGATATTTTTCTACCATTCTGAAGACATTATAAGCAAGTGTAGTAAAATGAACAAAACAAAACATAAATCCCTAATTCACCTTCATTTCTGTTTCAATGAATATCAAATGGTGGGAGTTTTCAAGATTTTGAAAAAAAATCATAAGTCTTCAGACAAGTCCTTTTTAGGATTATGACACGGTACAACTGTTGTTTTTATCAAATCTTGTAGAGATACATCATTGTGGCGCCAATCTCTGGTTTAGTGTCTACCGCAGTATGGAAACAGTTCAAAGTGCCATCATTACATGTGGGTGAGTCAGTGTAGGTTTAATTGGTATGTGGTTCTAGAAACTTGAATTTCTAAGAGGGGTGAGTGTCTCTGTATTCACTGATTTGAATAATGGTGGCTATACATGTACATATGAATACATTCAAACCTGGTTTAGTGGTTACCTGTGAATGAAGATCCTGCACTAAGTCATGTACAACACATGTACAACACATAAGCATCATAAGCATATTTTGAACTCTTCCAAATTCAAAGCTAATATACAAAACATCAATTTATTTAAGAAAATTGTGTTACTTCACTCTGACAGAGTGGAAAACATTGTAGCAAAAGAAGCCACTACTGACTACAAACAATGATTTCTTTTGCCACAATGTTTTCAATGCTTGAGATGCGGGGAAATGTGGCATTATGAGGCAAAGGGTTAAGCTTTTGAAACTGGTCATAAAAATTCTGTTATTACACTAATTCTATAAATATTTACCATTAAACAAGAAATTAGCATTTTGTGGTGATTTAAGAAAAAAATGCACATAATCTGAAAGTTGAGAATTGTGGCTTATGTTACAGAACAATCACTACTCTGTAGAACAAGGTTGTTAACATTTGATGTCAAAGAAACGTGTCAATAAAAGTCAGCTGTACATGACTGCCTTAAATTTAAACCCCTTCATTTAGTGATCTTTGTTCACAGGTTTATTGTTCCATATGTTTTGTTTTTATGCAACTTATTGTTACTGGGTTTAACGCCACTTTCCAACAATTTTTCAGTAATATACAACAGCCAGTTCACCTAACCAGTTTTCCTAGACTGTTTACTAACCAGTACTAGCTTACCCTTCCACAAGGAGCCGGCAACTTCTCCACATATGGAGGAAAATCAACATTTTTGTCAAATTTTCATATAAGGGTATGAGCTGCCTCAACTGGGATTTGAACCCGGACTTTCGGGTTACAAATTCAGTACACTAACCACGGCCATTTATGCTTCATTAAGTAAACCATACACTACATTTATATGAATACAATGTGATTCTTTAAACCTTTTCCAACTAAAAACGCTACTAGATGCATTTACAGCCTGCCTGTGAGTACACTTTGTCAATAAACCATCTGTAAAACATACATATTTTTTTGCATAAACTTCTGTAGCTAACAATCAATATACTGATCCTTATATTGGTATGGAAAACGTCGTAATTGTACAATCAGATGAGAGGAAGAACAAGGAAGAGAAAGCAAGTCAAGATAAATAAATAGAAAGTAGTTGGACAATACACTTGAATGAGATACATGATAAGGAAGAAAAATGTGGACAAAAATATATTCATGAAGTGCAAATAAGTACCGTGGAATCCCTCTAAACCAAGCCTGGGACCAGGTCATTTGGTTCGTTTAGAGGGGATGCTAGTTTAGAGGTGATTTTTTAATTATATAGTAATGAAGTCAGGACCAGAACAATTGGCCAATTTTAGAGGGAAAACTGGTTTATAGTGGAACCAGTTTAAACGGTTTCCACTGTATAAGTGTGAATAACTACATCTATTCTAACTTCTTACTGTATAAATACATAGTTACGCAATGTTGTAAATTTTAATTTAAATCTAAAATTATTCTACAATTGGGTTCATGTATAGACACATGCTACATCGAATTGTACTACAATTATACTATCTAGACTCAACTACATGTATTTCTGCTAGCGCAGCAAATATGCTAAACATCTGAAACCTTGAATTCGATTGTTTATTGGCCAGCAGTCAAAGTCATCTAACAACAAACTTAGGGACAAATGTGAATTTCTAAGATCAGGTCACAATAACACAAATGCCGATGATGAAATAAAAGCATACATACCTGCACATGTATATATGACAGTAAGTATCGAGAATAAAAGTCACTTTAGCTGGAATGGTAGTTTCTCCAAAGTCATCCTGAACACTATTCAACACATTGTCTGAACTTTCTGAACTTGTCGATATTTTGTTTTTAAACTTATGGACTTCAATTTGGTTCTCCAGGTAACCAATCACATTTGTTAAATCCGTTTCTGAAACACTGAATGTGTTAAACCGGTCCTGCTCCGGATTATCTTTCCACATGTCTTGTCCGGTGTGATCACAAATCCCATACATAGTAATTTCCTTTCCCGGCGTACTACTGCTATGTGCACCGGACCCGTTTGACGAGGTGGAAGAGTTTCTACGTCTCTGAGCGTACGGAAATAGGCTTAAGCTACTGAGACTCGAAGTAATCGACATCGCACCAGTCTCGGAAGCCTCACTATAATGTGAGTTAGACGTATCATCCATGCTTTCATCAGTTTCACTAATTCCTTCACCAAAGTTGTAAGTTGCCACTTCACACCTCGGTAGTGACGCGTGAAGGTCAAGGAAGCTTGAACAGTCTGAACGAAGACTTCCACTCCCGTATCCAAACATTTTGTACATCTTGGTAGAATATTCCTCAAATTATTCCAAAACAATTATTCACTAAGAGTAACAGAGAAAAGCCTCACTGCAGACTGTGTAAAAATAGTCATTCTGTCATTTTTTCATTCTTTACGTATTGTTCAGGAAATTAATTCATATATTCGTCATTATCACTTTTCCGATAAGTCACTAGAAATATAATCACGACATACAAGATAAATATACTTGACACAGTGAACAACAATTGAGGATTTTGTATGAAACCAATAAGTCATTGAACCAGTAAACAGTACATCCTGACCTACACATACATCATACTTATAGGTTATATTACACCAACAAAAGACATTAAAAACCCAAAATAGATATATTTCACCTTCATCAAATCATGTTGTTTAATTAAAACAGAACTCAAAATAAATGAAAATAATTACAAAGTCAGTGGTTTTAAAACAAAACCCTTGAAAAATCAATTATTTCAAAAATTCAAATTGTTCTGTTGTCATAGCAACAGTTTCCGCAGATTTTAATAATGAAGCAATACATCATACTTGAACATGAAACAAGTGGTTCCTTGCAAAACAATTCAAATGGAATATTTTTAATACAGAGAAAGTTTTAATTCTCGTCAAAGAATCTAAAGCAAAGAATAAAAACAAGTCAAACTCAGGCAATTATTTGTTAAGAATAGAACAGTCAAGGAAATTTTCCCAGAACAACAGTGAGATTTACATTCATAACTTAACAATCAAAGTGATCATTCCTCTGTTAAATCCATATCTTGAAAAAATGGCAAGTCATTAAGAACAGGAATATTGTTATGTTAATACTGCACAAGCTTACTTTAATTCCTGTTTCACTTCATCCTAACAACATGAACACAAACAAAACAACAATCCAACAACAGAGAACCACAGAAGCAACAGTCACTTATGTCTAATCATTTATTGATAGCTGAAAAGAATCAACCAAGAAAAGGAGAGAGAGAACACCGTCTTTTACCTAATAAACAATCCTAGGGACATTACATTTCATGGATTTTTTCAATGCTCTAAGCTGTTTTAACAATTTTGTGATGCAATGGATATATTTTAATGGACAATTACAGCTTTTACAGCGAATCAAGCAACATCAATATTCCAAAAAGGAGTGTGACATTTAACAGGGTATATACAGCATTCACATAATGATCATAATGATCACACTTTGCTTTTTGCAAGGGATCAACAGCGTCCCTCATAGAATCAGATGAACCTAACAGCTGTTTATGTAAATAAAGTAACAAAAAAGTAACATAGCAATTCAGAGAAACAAGAGAAAAGAGTATTATAATTGCAACTTCTAAGGTTTTCCTGTGATTTGACCTGGTGACCTAGTTTTTGACCGGAGTTTACCCATGTTCAAACCAGTTCACAATATCATTAATACAAACATTCTGACAGAATTTGGGGAAGATCCAATCAAATCTGTGACACTGTGACTTCAGAAGTGATAACAAGATTTTCCAGAAATTTTAGCACTACGTGCTCAGGTGAGCTAAAAATCACTACCAATATAATGTCAGAAAAAACAACAATAACACTTTAGTGCCACAGAGAAGCCGAGGAAATTTAACACCACTATATAAAGTCTGGCCTGAGGGACAAAGGTGTAATACTGTTATGTTGTACAGTAATTCCATTACTTTTATTTCCCCCACATAAATCAGGTGTCTTGAAGCAATTTCATCATTACCAGAATTGATTTTTTGTAGGTTTTACTGTTATTCCATCAGTGAAGAAAAAGGATATATGAAAAAAATGTACTACTGACATAGAAGATGAAATCAATAGAACTCTTGAAATTTCACACCAAAGACAATAAAGGAAGTTGACAGAGAAAAAAATCTTCAACATATAAATTGGTATATTTAGAGTTATATAAAGCTGTTAAAAAGCACATTAACTTTTCATAATTTCAATTCAAAGATATTGTCAAATAAACATCAAGAAATACGAAACTCTAGCTTCCAAACAAAGCTACAAATATTCAGGAATCCATGAACTACATCTTAGAGGGATAGGGGCGTGTTTACATCACAGAACAGTGGATTTAATTTATGACTGAAACATATCCATTTATATACAGAGCAACCTCTCTGAAGCAACATGGGTATCATAATCAGCACTTTTCTCTTGTTTAATCTTTCATATTTATCATTATTTCATTGTATTGCCTACACACAATTAGTAATTTACATCAGTATTTATTGTCAAATTCATATGAACCGTACATGTATACTGTTGGGGGTAATGCCTTACGCTGTCTAATCAGAGAAATAACATCCTTGTTTTTTTGGTTGCTAAGACACCACTTGCTAAAGTGATACAAGGTAGGATGGGGATACAGATATAAACAAAAAATATAAAATTTAAAATTGGACAAAAAATCCATATCAGCCTAAATTAAAGATTAAAAAGACAGAACTGATTTTCAATCAATCAATCAATCAATCAATCAATTATATTTTAATCTGTCATTCCCTGATATACTAAGTCACTATTTCCGGGTGATATATGGATGAATTCGACCTATAACACAGTGACATCAGCAGATCTATAAGCTTTAACAGAACAATCTTAACTCTATAAAAAAACAATCCATTGTTAACATTATACTGATGCACTGACTTAAATTTAATTATTGAACGGATGAAATCAGAAACCAACCAATGAAGAACAGCGAAAAAACAACACATACGCCAATATTTAGACATATGAATAATTCCCTTTGTGATACATAATTATTAGTAGTCATTTTCCATGACTGATTGCGTCAGATTTGAATTCTGTATTAAACAATGAGAATTGTAAAACGTGTGAACAAAAGCCAGCACACTCAGAGAGCATAAATTTACGCATTGAATACAGTTGACCTATGTTCCAATGTATATTGGGTCAATGACATTAATAAAGGTTACATTTAACTAAGGAGCCTCCATTGTCCCTGGTTAAGGCCTCATAATCACTAGCCCCTCATTACTGTGAGTTTGAATCCCATCTGGGCCAAAAGTTCACTTGTGAGGAAGTTGTCCGGCTAGCTTACAGAAGGTCAGTGGTTCTACCCAAAAGTAGGCCTGGGTCTTCCGCCATTGTTAAAGCTGGAAATGTTGCCAAATGACCCTGGCTGTAGGTATGACATTAAACTCCAGTAAAGAAAATAAGGGTGCTTTAAAGAGTCCTCTGTATTCCCTGGTGGCCAATAAAGCATATAACACATTGTTGAAAAAATTTTGAAACTTTCACATTGATCATAAATCTCATCCCACTAAAACCCACATTGATTTCAGATCTGGTTAATTCCTAAATCCATTATTAATATAGATCTGGTTTCATCAGAGGAGACAATGAACTTCAGATTCTGTTCATATTCACACAATAATTATTCAATAGAAAATTTATTAATCAAACAGAATAAAAATCCAATACTGATTTAAAGCAATGATGTACAAGCACAGCCAATTAAAATGGTTCACCACCAAAAAGGAACAGTATTTACCAAACAGCTAAGATTTTACAACCAGAATTTTTTTTAGGCTGAAAAAAATCGTGCGTTTAGGGCAAAGGTCTAATAACAGCTCAGTAGGGTAGGTATCAGCTTTACTTTAGTAAAATTGCTTTACTAACTCATTTATCAGTTAACAACAAAAAAAAAATTGAAATTAGTTGCTTAGAAAGTCTATGGTTGGGTTCCCCTAAACACATGATTTTCTTTGCCCAAACCTGACCCCTAAACATACATGTTTTTTTCTTGGCCAACCAATCAAAATCAAATAAACCTCAAAATCGATGATTACAAAATTGAGTAGCAAAAATAAACAAACCTCACGATGACAGATATTCAAATATGGTTATGAGAATAATCAAAGTATGGTCCATGAAGTCATGAAGTAATGTATAAATATAAGAACAGGCACAATAATATATTCAAACTCCATCATTGAACAATCATCCCAATAACAATGTATTTAAAATCATTATATCACTGGAAAAATGTATTTTAAAATGATACTGTAAATCAAACAAAATATGTAAGTTATTAATATTCATCAAATTAAATGATTATACTTCAAAACTCTTTTCCTCATAAAGATACCATTAACATGACTTACACCACTATTTTAACTTTTGTAATTCACAACAAAGCCAAAAGCATTAAACAATAAAACTCGAAGTTATTATAAAACATCATTTGTATTTGCTATAAAATTTCCTAACCAAACATGTAAGGCTTTACAGTGTCGTGTAATCAGAATAGATCAGCATCAATATTCATTGATTGAGGACATTCAACCCAAACCTGATAGCCAATGGCCAGCTAGAATGGTGAATGACACAATAAACAAATATACAGTCAATAAATTATTAATATACGTGACATATGATGAGTTTTTTCCCTGAAAGATTCCCATCTTTATTAATGACCAACGTCATGGCCTAAAATGGAAAAATCTGAGTTAATTCAAATCGGTCAGCCACGCGTAGGAACAATGACCCAATTTCTTGTATCAGATGATACAATTAACTTCCAACACAAGTCCAAGGCTATGATACAACTATTATATCCTATACTAAACAAACAATATAACAATATAGTGCAAAGAAAACGTTTAGATTCTTTTTCTTTTCAGCAAAAAAAAAAAAACAAAAAAAAAACATTAGAATTTTTGTCACAGATTGATACGGAATAAAAGAAGAAGTCAATAATGCCAATCACAGAACTAATTAATTCCCTCTCCTTCAATATTTCCTGAACACACACTTGTTCTCAGAACAAAAAAAAACCTCATTGTCATCTCGGCATTATTTCTCACCCCCAGAAAATCCATCACCACACTGTTCCAAATTCCTTCACACTAATCCACTACCACACAGTGTCAGACTGTTCACAATAGCATGACTCAGCCAAATAATTGCTATCATTTCACATGTTAGAACTGACAGTAAACTTAATTTCTCCTTCCCGAGGACGAAAACCAAATATCCGCTAATAGAAGCTCCTATCCTAGTTAATGACCCAAAAATAAATTTTTGAGAAGCATGAAAAATTGTGACACACCAAAAGTGATTTTATTATCTGTCAGATAATATCCTAAGCTTCCAAAAAATAATTCAATCAATAACTAGACAAATTTGAAAAATCTGAATGAAATACCCTATGGGGCATTTATTAGGATGCATTTGGCAGAATCATTAGATCCAATGTGACATGCTGAATGCCAAAACGACATGAAATAAACTGAAAAGGTCGGATTCCTGCCTTTCATAACACAGAATTTTGATCTCTCATCTCGTGAAGAATAATCATAAATGTTCGACTTAATGTAATAGAGCGTAATTATTAAAGTACAGAAGTGTTATTGGGGTGAACAGTGTATCACGTTTTTTTTCTCATTATGTGTAATTCTTAACATCTCCAGATTTTTTTACTGTATAAGTTGTTTCAAAGTCTAAGGTGAAAATATCTACAGCCATGTGACAGTTGTCATTTAAGTTAACAATGTGTTTTACCATTCACATGTTGCTGTGAAATATTTGTGTTTTTTTTTTTTGTTTTTATGTGACTTATTGTCACTGGGTTTTAACGCCTTTTTTCAACAATTTTTCAGTTATATACAGCGACCGGTTCACCTAAACAGTTTTCCTGGACTGTATACTAACCAGTACTAACTTACCGTTCCACAAGGAGCGGGCAACTTCTCCACAAATGGAGGAAAATCATCATTTCTGTCAAATTTTCATAGAAGGGTATGACCTGCCACGACCGGGATTTGAACCCGGATCTCCCGCTTTACAAGTCCAGCGCACTAACCACTGGACCATGGCTGCGGCTGCTGTGAAATACTGGTAGATAAATATTGTCTGTATTATGGGCTTAATTAAAAATGGCATTGTACAACTGAGCTATGAGTGACTGTATTAATTATCACTTGATTGGGTTATTTTTGAGTTACATCTGAAAATTGACCAATCAAAAGACTGTATCCTGAGGCTGAACTCAAAAAATATTTAACCAACATTTCATCAACAGAGTATAATCTTAGTTAAGAGTCCACCGCAACTTAAGATATGTGGATTCTGGGTGCAGTCATAACTTAACCAATCACAAGGCTGCATTCAAAACCAACAAAGTAACCATCCACATAAAAGAACCTGGTAACTTAAATTTGCAAGTATATTCATGTATACATAAAGTTATCAATTACAGACAGACAGACAAACCATTATCAACTGATACAGACATTATGCCTACAAAAGTGATATTAACTAGCAATCAGAGCAATATGACTCCAAACAGAGTACGAAAATGAAAATTGTCCAAATATGTTTAACCATTATAATTGGCCACTTTTTCCTAAGTCAAATGATATCGGTTGACTCCTATGGTTAAGTAAAATTTCGTTCTTCTAGCAATTCTAACCCACTACAAACAATGCTATTCAAGTAGAAAAATATAAAAGATAAAATAGTAATACTATTTTGAGCACTTACAGTTCACAAGGAGCAAATTTCCCTGATTACTTGTTTTTAAATGAAATATTTTCCTTTTTATGAATGCTATTCACTGCCATAGTAACTATACGGTTTAATAAAAGAAATTTCCCGACTTTAGAAATAAAATGTTCTGCTTAAAAAGTAAAAACATAAAATTCAAAGTTTACAAAGTTTTTGTTAGAGCACAGTCGTCAAACTGCATAGAACATGACAATCGTTGAAGAAAAAGTCCCTAATACCCTACAACACATGAATGTGCCGACCTATTCGAAAAACCAAACAGTATCTATTTCAGTTTCCAAATAAACACAACGTTTATCATGGTAACAGGGTAATGCAGTCAACTCCAGAAGACGGACTATCAGCAAAAAATGACGCAACAGTCAGTCCCCTCAAAATTAATGAAATCTGGACCAATTTTTCATAGCTGTGAAACAGGGACAAATAAAACAACACTAGGCCATTACTGTCCAGGTCGATGTTCTTACGAACAAATCAATTTCCACAGAATGAATTGTTGTGATCTATTCTAAGAAACAGCCGAATTTAGAAATTCTGTCCATTCCGGAAACACGTAAGGACTTAATTACAGCACAGTTCTAAGAATTCTCCAGACAAAAAAGGATTCTTACATTTGATTAGAGCAATTAAAGAAAGCCAAAAAAAGCCAAGACAAAAATATGAGCAGCCAAGAATCAATACAGAGTATTAACTTTGATTTGTTACTAAGGGCAGTAACTCTTGATCCTAACTTTCACCAGTAATGTCCTAGCAAACAGAATATTTATTAATCAAACATACTGCACATGGCAAGATTATCCAAAAATAGAGGAAGAATGGAACCGTAAAACCTTAAAATTAAGACCACCTTTAGTACATGATCTTAAAATTAACGTGGTCTCACTATGAAGATGAAATATTGAAGAAGGATACATTGAAAACTGGTAAGAAAGTAAATGGGTGCTTTTAACAAAATGGTCTCGACACTAAGGTGGTTGCTAAGTGAGGTTTTAATGCACTAGAGGTTTCAAATACAAGGACAGACAATCAGACAAGAAATGAAACATTTAATACAATGGTGAGTAATCAGTGTTGACCAGCAGACAACCTTGACAGGCAGCAAGTCTTGACATTTCAGGGAGCAAAAAATCAGATCAGCCTACACTAGCAGGTCTTACTGACAGTTAGATTTGACCGCAGGGTCAGTTAAGACAAGTGTCAAGTCACAAACCCACAACCTACACAACATAGTCCTAGACACAACCAACTGAGTAAACCAGGTAAGTAGAACTGAACTGAAGCCTATCCAAAGTAGAAACCTGACAGCTGTGCTGACCAGTGGCTTAAGTCATATACCATACCATTATACCATAAAACTGACCATTACTGGGTAAAATACTATCTGACCAATTATCAGGTGCTAGCCACATACACACTTTAACAGACAATGATTAATCGGAATCATCAAGCACACCTCATTAAAACTCAGCAAGCAGCTAATTAAGGAAGATTTTTTTCAACTGAAAGCTAATTTCACAACTCAATCAATAAAACATCTTTAGAAGAATACTAATTGTGTACATAAATATATGGTAATGAGATTTTCTTTCTCCTTCAGTAAATAGGGTGAAAAACCGAAACTACAAGACAGAGATAATAAAACAAAGATACTTTAATGCAAAAATCAATGAAACAATAGCACTTTAATACAAAAATAAAACAAACAGAAACAATTTAATACAAAATTTAATGAAACAAAGATACTTTAACGCAAAAAGTAAAGTGCTTTTTAAAACAAGATTGGTCATCTACCAAATTCTATAAACCCTGTAGTTGTTCCTTGTTTTGAAAATGGATAAGGGGGGGAGGGGAAATTAAAATATAGGGACTTTGGTATGTTATAATAAAAAATTCTCCTCAAGAAACAACTAAACAGGAAAACTTGCTTTATGTTACATTTCATTACTCAACCCTTGACCATTTCAGGGGTGTAGAAATGAGCCGGGAGCCGGAAAAATCAACTGGTTATTTGACCATTCTCGTGGGCCACTTTTCCCCACAGGAGGCGTTGCCTCTTTGCATCCCCCCCCCCCCCCCGTACTCAAACCCTCAGACCCCCCTTCTAATTTTAATAGCTTACCGGCTACATGATAACATTTCTACAACTCTGGCATTTATTGGATAAGATCTTGTCAGCCACTAACAGTCAAATTATCTCACAAGTAAACGAATGCTCAAAGTCCCAAGAATAAACAATCTAAGCTGGATTTTTCATTTCCTTATTTCCTCCCATGATAAGTTTCTCACAACGAAATGAAACAACACAACACAATAACGTGCTTAACCAAAGGAGTGGATGCCAAACAAGTCTATCAGTATATATAAAAAAGTAGACAATGACTCGGTTTGCCATTCAATCATCATATAACAACATAAGGCTTACTTTCTGTATCCCTCACTTTCATTGTAATGTTACTTCAATCAATACGACAACATAATGTAGGTCACTATTAACCCGTAATAGGATCATCATGATTAACGGAACACATTTATTTTACCATCGCTATAGTTATAAATCTTCATTAAAGCAAAATAATCAATCGAAAAAAGTTATGTACTCCTTGTTTTCAGAGGAGTCATTTATCAAATTGTAGAATAGAGATATCAAGAAATCGAATACATGATATATATCCATGTGAAAAGCCTCTAAAATTGTAGTAATTTTAGTTCATTTATCAAAGTACTCCTCATAAAACAGCTTCACAGACAGATATTACAGGTAATAATTTCTGACAACGTGGTAAAATACACTTAGACCCAATAACAAGGAAACCAGTCCAATTTACCAGCATTAAACCAGTCTATATGCAATGCCACTAGATCATCTGAACAAACTCCACTAAACCATTCTCCTCTATCAAACCAGTGTATTTGTGGCTCTATCATCAAACCAGTCTATATGTAACTCTCTTATTAAATCAGACAAATAGTGACTCCATCATTAAACCACTTTCATATCATTTAACCAGTCTATTCTTAGATCTGTGACATTAAACCAGTCTAACTCCACTAGACTAGTCTCCTTTATCAAACCAGTCTAATGGTGACTCTACCATTGAACCAGTCTCTCTTTTATTAAGCCAGACTAATGGTGACTCCATCATTGGACCAGTCTCCTTTATCAAACCAGTCTAATGGTGACTCTATCATTGAACCAGTCTCTCTTTATCAAACCAGTCTAATGGTGACTCTATCTCTGAACCAGTCTCTCTTTTATTAAACCAGTCTATTTACCACAACTTCCTTATACTTATTTTTTGTGGTTCTTTATATAAATAATTTTACAAATAACTTTTATCTTAACAACAACAAACTGATTTTAACCACTATATTCCAGAAACCAATCACTTAAAATAGGAATCTCATCCTATAAAACAGACCCGTCAAACACTAACAGAAAATTCAGACAAAATTAACATCTTCATTTTGAACTGATCATTCATTTAAACACAATCACGAGATTAAGTTCAATCAGAAATGAATTTCTAATGACTGAAATGGATTATGGGTAATTTTACGGGATTATTTGAACATCACGACCAGAAGGTTTTCTGCCAATGTTAATCAATATCTGATTATTAAGGTCTGGAAAATCAACAATATTCTCCGAGATGAAATGTTGCATTATGCCAATTTACCAATTATTTATCACCGAAAATATGCAGATGAATTATGGGTAAATATCATAGGGTCCATGTACTAAACTGAATACTGAACAAGGGATAATTGACAACAAATATATTTCCCCAGGAAGAAGGAAGAGCAATCAGAAAGCATTGGTTGTGTAATATGTTAACTGTACCAATGAATTTGGAAGTAAAACTGATAATGAAAACAACTGTTTGTATGCGGTAGACAAATGATGAACAATTCAACAACCACAGCTCTTGATACATAAACTTTATGTCCTATATCAAGTTTACCATTTTCCACTGAAGTCAAGAGCAACAACGCTATGGATGACTTTGTTCGCAATTTATCACACAACCTAATGGCCAAAATTTATGATAATAAAAATTTACATTCAGTTTAACTTTTCAAGGGCCACAACTCTTAACAAATCAAACAACATATTCCCATAATACCAATTAACTAATATAAGTGGTATCACACATATTTCATGTAAATTTAAGTGAATACTGTTTAAAACAGTCATTTGTAGAAAACAGTTTCAATACGTTTGTGCCAAGACACTGCAACCGTGGTCCAGTGGTTAGAGCGCTGTACATGTAACCCGGTGATCCTGGTTCGAATTCCGGTCGCGGCAGGTCAATAAATGTAACAAAAATGTTGATTTTCCTCCACATGAGGAGAAGTTGCCGGCTTCATGTAGAAGGGTAAATTAGTAAGGTTAGTATTAAGTCCAGGAAAACTGGTTAGGTAAACCGGCTGCTGTGTATAAAACGGAAAAATTGTTGAAAAACGGTGTTAAACCCAGAGAAAAAAAAGGTTCGCATCAAACCACAAAACACTAAAATCACACCAAATAACAACTGCACCATAAATAAACAGACAGCACATTACAATCATATCGATAAACAAACAAACAAACAATCAGGCATTGATTAAAAACCACAAGCACCCATCCTGCAGAAACATTTCCCATCATTCATTGATACAATGTACTAATCTTCAAAGAAAAATATAAATTTATGCATTCATTATTGACGGCACAATCAGGCTTTGATGATATGGTGTTTTTCCAGATAATCAATCATGTTGATCATTCCAGGGAATCATGTAGCAACATAAAATCAAGCCATCACAGTGAAAAGATAAAAAAATTATATAATAATTACAGTCAAAACAAAATTTCAACTATAATGTTAAAACTAACTCATTTAATTATGAATTACAGTGAAGTATGTAAACAAAAGCCACCTTTGAAAAAGACAAAAAGTGGCCTTTATTGACAGAGAGCCTTGATTCAGAAGTCAGTATGTTCTAAATAATCATTGACAGTAACTGTTTTCAAAGAATGGCCTTTATTCACAGGGTGGTTTTGACTCGGAGGTGGCAGCTAACACAGGTTTGACTTGAAGAATGACCACTTATTTTTTCAACTAATTTCTATATCTTATCTTAATAATGAGACCACCTCAGTATTATTACTGCCATGGCAGGTCATACCCTTCTATGAAAATTTGACAAAAATGTTGATTTTCCTCCAAATGTGGAGAAGTTGCCGGCTCATTGTGGAAGGGTAAGTTAGTACTGCTTGGTAATATAGTCCAGGAAAACTGGTTAGGTGAACCGGTCGCCGTATATAACTGAAAAAATGTTGAAAAATGACGTAAAGCCCCAGTGACAATAAGTCACATAAAAACAAACAATTTCTACTGAAAACGGTCTCATAATTATAATATCAATATTTTCTGCATAACTAGAATTTATCGGTAACTAGAAATCAAGAACAAACAAACATTCATATCTCAAATTAAAGGAAATTTCAATTAACGTAGAATACAAAAATATAAAATGTGAGAAAGCAGAGGACTGGATGTCACACTCACAAACCATTCCACACCCTACACAGACCACCATGAAAAAACTACTAAATATGAATTAAAAAAAAACACAAATTCATTTTTATCATTCTAATGGTACTACTATTAAAATATGAAGTATTGCAACAACAATGTTGACTTTTTATATTGTTATTATCAATTATAAACAAAAAAAAATACAAAAATTAAAAAGAATTTTATGTATTAAACATGAATCCTAATAAAACCTTACTAAAAATAACTACAAAGTAAATAAATAAATAACGCTGCGTAATTTCAACATATAATTTATATTTTTAGATACCTCATTAGTTTCCCGATTTATCACTGAGCTACAAAATAACCTGAATGTACTACGCACCACTTGTTAATAAGACCATAAATTCTAGTTTCCCAACAAAAGCTAATACACAACAGTAATGATTCAACATTCATCTACACCAACGAATAATCACAACAACATGACTGACTCGGACGAAGAGTTATAAGTGTTTTTTCCCATATATGTAGCGAACGACCACACTGGATTGCCTCATAAACTCGAGGACCATCAAGGACCACTCATATCAGACACCACAACTTTTCCGTAACTTGTAACTTCAAAAACGAACGACCTTTTTTTCTTAATCGAAAAGTTATTTCAGCCTTAATGATGGTAACAACATTTTCAGCCATTCAAAAAGCCATTGTCGGCAAAATAGCCAGAATGTTAATTACTTCTCATTATAACACTTAGCAACAAAAACAACAGAAATTGATACTTTAACTCTTACTTCAAGGACAAGCAATTAAGCTTTCACCAATAGTGTACAATAAATCAACAAAACAAAAAAAAAGACATTTAAGTTTCTACAATTAACACCATATAAGCCTTACCACACAATTACATTTCCAAGAGTACAAAAGTAAGCTGGTTATTGTTCAAAACTATTTTTCAAAATATTTTATATGAAATGGCACTGAACAGACAAATGACCAAGATGCAATGTCAAGGTCATCTGAGAAAGCTTATACATGTATATAGACTTACATAAAATGGTGTTAAAACAACAGATTTTTACATACAAACTGTAATGCATAGATTCAAGATGTTGATATCATATTACATCAACAATCCTAAGATCCATAATAACATATCATAATCCTACAATATTATATATGATTCATAAATGAAAACAATTAAATACTGTCACAAGAATTGCCATGGAAACGAAAATTTTAATTCTCCTATAATAATGGCGATAAAACAATTTCTTCTCAACTAAAATATCACAGGTGCATACATAATATCAGGTTACCACATTTTCATAAGATTTCACTTTAGTCTTGGTTAAAAAAAATGGAAATATTAATTTTCCCCACCCACTTATATTTTTCTAATCAAAAAATATTTTGATTTAATACAATACAATGGTTTCGAATCCCAAAAGTTTTTAGCATTAAATACATAATTAAAAAAAATCAGGACAAGCTGAAATGTTCAGTTTATAGAGAGATTCTGCATACAGGAAAAATTATACAACTGTTCATAATATATAACAGCCTTGTAGCACATCAGTTCTTGTATTGTACCCCCCCCCCCCTCACACTATTAACAATATATGAAGTTAGATAATTCAGATCATGTTAACGTAATACCATTATCTTCAGTAAATATAAAACCCAATCATCCTCAACCAGATATAATCACCAATTATCATGAACCGAATATTATAAACCGATTATCACTGACCAGAAATAAAATCAATTATTTTTCAATTATATAACAGGCCACAGAACCACCATTGAAGAACAGTCCTATATTCATGAGTATTTTCCACCCACAGAATTCCAAGCCTGACTTCATTTCTAAGATAATTTCTTTGACAGTAATACTCATAAACAGATGTTCGTAATTTTCATAATGTCAAGCGAAAACAACAGAAACAATGCCAAAATGTAGAAGGACGTACATTATTATTTATCTCAAATAATGCGTCAAAGTAAAAAATAAGCTAATAAAACTGAACCATCGATTTAATGTTCTTCCCTCTTTTTACTCTTTCAAAATTTACATCTCAAACAAAACAATTAATATTAAAAGTATGTCTTAAATAGACTTTATAATTATTAAATCAATATTTACGTTATCAACCAATCCCACAACAGTATACATAAGAATTAACAATAAAATTAGGACTAAGACTGAAAATTATATACTATAAATAATAAAAAAAAAAACACACACACCAAGACTGTATCCCATATTTCTTAAAAATCACCTTTTTTATCAACCAAACCTTTCCTTCTATCGAACTCAATTGAAGAAGATTCGCACAGAGTCATCAGGAAAAAAGTCCACAAAAATATGCAGAAAAGATCATTGATTTTCCAAAACAGTAATTTTCTTCAAAATATCCGATCCACATAGATAACCTGCATCTTAAAAAATTCAGCACTTTCCGATATCGTTCCACACCAAGTACAGAAGTACAGTACATCCATATCTTGCATATAACCTAAGCATGTTTCTCGGATAAATTCAAATTCGCAGCAAACTACAGACGATTTGTGATCAATATGGCTCATACAGGCAACAATAAACATACAATGCAGAAATTCTTGCTTTTTCTTCTTTACAAAATACACAAACATCTTGCAAAACAATAAAACAGCTTAAAGGTTCAATAAGCAAAAATACCTGGCAAAAACCTAATTCAATCAGTACCCGTGAGTTACCAATCACATTGTACCAGTTATAAGTTTACGCAATGCTTGTTTAAAAGCCAATTAGTTAAATGCAGTAATAAACTGAAACCAATACAAAATGTAACCTTAAATTGTTATACTTAATCAAGCAATTGCTTTGCAATTATCTTAAGTCATTTTCCCAAAAATCAGACCAACCCATTGGGAGACAGATGGCAGCAGCTAACAGAATGTGGAGGATCAGGTTAGGTAATTTGTCAAAGTCAATGGTCATTTCATTTATTTACAAATATTTAGGCCATCAGCCCATGCATGTATAATACAAGATTGTATATTAACATAAACATGCTCATGTAATATAAAGATGGCTTTTTGGCAAGACAGAAAGGTATTGTGAAGCACATAGCCAATATGGAATACAAACTGACAATGCAGCAAAAAATCACAGTATAATAATGAAAGGACATGGTCTGAAATATTTTACAGAAATGTTTTACTGAAATGTTTTACTGAAATATTTTACAGAAATATTTTACCTATTTTTTTACTGAAATGTTTTACTGAAATCTTTTACTGAAATTTCATTGAAAATAATGACACCAGGCAAAGTTCAAACCAACATGTACAAGGATCTTGTGACAACATCAACATCAACATAACAAAATAAACCAAATTTTTAATATACATTACTTTAATATAATTTGATACAGCAAGAGAAAAATAGCGTGTTTATGGTTACTAAAAAAAAATAGTGCAGGAAGGTAGCAAATTTTTTTTATCTTATTATTTTCTAAACATGTCTTTTGTACTTTTAAGGTAACAAATTTTTCCACAAATGCTTTCATACTTTGGATTTTGCCGATAGGAACTTAAGTATTCGTAAAAGAATTTAACTGATTGATGAAAAATTGAGTTAATTCTTCAGATAACACTGTAAATCTTGCCATTTAAGCTTAAGAAAATCATTGAAAATATACTGCTTGTAAAGATTTTAGGGTCAAACATATAAGCTCAGCCTGTCACCATCCCACATGTATCCCCAAACAGCTTTATATATACACACAACATAGGCGGATCCAGGATTTCTATTTGGTGGTGGGGGGGGACAAAACTGAACAAGTAGGCTGGGGGGTCCAGGGTGAATTGTATGTTATGTCATTGTGTTACTGTACTCGTAACTTATAGCACACACAGCGTGCGAAAATATTTTGACATTTATATACATTTTCATGTAAATATCATAATTCATGATACAAAAAACCTTTGCTTGGGCGTATGCCGGGTCCGCCCCCCCCCCCCTAGATCCACCCCCCCCCTAGATCCGCCAATGCACAAAACATAAAACCTCACAAGGCTGAATTCTACCTAACAGCTGACTTACAGTAATTAATACCAATATATAAGGAAGCTGTCAAGAAAGAGCTGTTTATCTAAGCTGTAATCAATCAGACACTAGTTGTCTAATTAATACTGTCGCACAAGCACCCACAGTAGTTAGTTTCTACCAAGCAAAAATCAAGGAATTTATGGTAGCTAGACTTTGTCTGTAAATTAGTTTACATTATATTATATATTATATATTATATATTATTATATTATATATTATATTAATTGCTGATTATCAACACCTGTCCCATCCTATCTGACTGTCACAACATAATTTTTGTGTCACAAATAGCAAACAGACAAAAGAAAGAATCAAGAGACAGCTCTGTTGAAACAAGTTGTTGTTGTTCTTGTTGTTGCTGGTGGTGGAGGAAGTGATGCTGTTGTTATTTTTTTATCATTATTCTGTTGGATACCATCACATTTAATCACATACATACATAAGTTAGTCACCCAGAAACTAGGAAGTTTATAGACTTCAATATTATGAACATATTCTGAAAAAAACATTTTAAATAGCATGATTATCACTTTGCAATTATTTTTTAAAAGTTCAAAATTTGCAATATTGATTAATTTTCAAAATACAGTTAAACCCGTGAACAAAGGCCACCCTTGAGAAAGACAAATTGTGGCCTTTATTGACAGGTGGCCTTTGTTCGGAGGTCAGTTTGTTCTAAATAATCATTGATGATTTTTCAAAGAATGGCTTTTATTCACTGGGAGGTCTTCGTTTAGAGGTGGTCTCAAACACAGGTTTGGCTGGAAGTGAAAATAAAGTTCTCACTAATGGTGCTTTAAAAAATACAAATATCAGTGAACATAAAATTCTTACTAAGAAATATGATTTTACAGTATTTTATCAGAACTTCAGCAAACAGGCAAATATTATAAAGTCAGCACAATTTTCACATCAGTATAGAAACAAGTCATTTGACAATTAGTTCACAAATTTAATATAACAAGTATTTATATCAAATATTAGAACAAGCTAGAAAATAATTTGTACTGACATTAAACTGCTCCAAGAACAGATGATCGTGCTTGTAATGTTTTATTTTCACATTTAAATGATGAATGTCACATTAAGTAATATAATACAACCAAGGTGGGAGAACACAAATATGTCCCGTGTTATATGCCTATATTGTTACGTGCATGGAATCAAAGGGAGGTAATTATCATTACTACTCATTTTAAACCAGCTAAGGGAGGTAATAGTCATAAATTTAACTTTAAGCACAGAAAAGGGGGGGGTAATAAAACTAAATGCACCGGGGTTTACTGCTGCACAAACAGCCACGATCATTTTGTGGCTTTTCTAGCTTTAATTAAGTGGAGGTAGACCCCAGACTTACACCTGGATAGAGCTACCAACCTTCCTTAAGCTAGCTGGACAGACTCCTCACACACAAAATTTGTCTGGTCCAGGGTATGATTCGAACTTACAACAGTGAGGGGCTAGTGATTACAAGTCAGAGACCATAACCACTTGACCAAAGAGGCCCCGTAGGACTAAATGCAACAACACAAAAAGAAGTAATAATAATCTGATGCGCTTTCCTAAGGGAGGTAACCATATTTACAGTGAGTCCTGATCAGGCAGGAAATGATAGAAGCAACTGTTTGACCTACAAATTATTTAATTAACTCACTTCACCTTCATCATTATTATCTCCAAGAACTTTCTTCTAAACTGTGCCAGTGTTAATAAGTTCACTCTCTTATCATTTGCCAAAAAAAAACTACCAACAAATGCTAGGAAGAGGGTGAATTAAGACAGCATGTGATAAAATACCTGCCATATTTTTATGGTACAACAACAACAAGTGATAAACCCAGAACAGTCTACAAACCAATAAATAATATCATTTTTCATTACAAAACAACTTGAGAAAGATCATTAATATTGTTCTAACAAGTACAATACAATTAAAATTCCAGCCATTCTTCGAGTGCATCTCAAGCATCAGACTACAGCATGGTACCCCTATCAAAGACATTACTGAAAAAATCAAGAATAAGTTTCCTCAGGAACACCTGCTGAATAAACAAAACTTTTATGCAAGTTAAGCCAGATACCATGCAACAGTAAGAAAGCTAAAACCGGGCACCATAAAAGAGTTTACTGAAAAGAAAACCTGCATTGTTCATCAAAAGTGTATAAAATTTCTGGATCATAGATTCCATGCGGATGTTGCCTGATACTTCAGATCAATAGTTTTTTCATCCTATAAGAATCATTAAGGCACTTGTCTCCAGCGATTTGTTTCCCCTACACACTCAATAAAAAACTGAAACTTTATCTTTAAAAACCTGAATATCATAATTTACCATTGAATGGTATCAATAATTATGCTTTTTTTCCCAATACTGGGCCTCAGAACAGTCTTTTTATGATTTAGCCAATATTTTGAACTGTTGCTAAGTTACACTTAGCTGACAATCAAGATAATCATTATTGATTGTTTAATGAAAATCTATGACAACTATTTTTCTCCAAGTTACAACAATTTATCACAACTGGAAAAAGTTCCAACGGATTATCATATTATGCAATGTTAGAAAAATTTCTAAAACCTGCTGAGATACAAAAGTTAACCATTATTACAATATTATTTTGTCAAGTCACAGTTTGTGACCCCCCCCCCCTCACGTCCTCCCTAGATTGGATTGGTCCATGTTGCTCAAACAAGTAATTAGGAAGTAAACACGTTAGGTTTGATTTCATTCTATCCACATTTAATACACTATCTGAATGCAAAATTAGTATAGCTGGGCCTCAACTGAAGTTTCCATGATATAAAAAGAGAAAAAAAAACTCAGATAGATAGAATCTGACATAATCTAAGAGGGAAAAGATGCATATCAATGCATGCATTCAGATACACAATTCTGGTCGATATCTCCCTGAATTTTAAACAAACCTTTCCATAGAATAAACACATGGAGAAATTGGCACAGGACTCTAAACCATTGTGGCTTCCTGACTGATACAAAAACTGAATTACAATACAGTCAAACTATAGTTAACAGCAACCGGTAAATTATGACCACCTCATGAACAACAGCCATTCACAAGTGTAACTTCAATCATTTAATAGGCTAAGTTAAAAGATTTGAATGTCAAAGACATTGTAAAAAAGCTGTACTTTTGTAATTTTCACAGCCTTCATTCTCAAATGTGATTGTAGGTTTTGCGTCATATACTCAATCGGTCGTTGAAATTGCAGCAGGCAGAACATTAGCCACACAGACAGGACTAATAATAGCTTCAAACAAATAACTCCGCAGTGAAACTTGCATTCATTTATTTGAGGCAATTGGATGTGGCAGAACAGAGAATTCTTACGTAATGATAAATATTCAGCTACTTTATAATTTTCCATTTACCTTAGTACAGCAAAACCTCGTTATCTCGAAGAGTCATTGGAACAGACTAAATGTTCAGATAAAGCGTGGTGCTCATAATAACAAGGTATTTGTTTGTTGGTTGAAAAGTATATGCAACTAAGAACAAATTAGCTTAAATTAGCCACAACAAACTCAATGATTCTACAACACCAGCATCATTCTCTAAAGGCTATGTGAAAAATCGCTATGTGAAAAATCCTCCAGAAATGAACTACGCGAAACTTTACAAAATAGATCTCAGGGCATCAAAGAATATATAGTCAACTGTTGATGTATACAATATCTCATACACAAAAACCCACAGTAATTACATCATAATTCATTTACACAGTGAAAAAAAAACACACAGTAAACAAAGGAATCCCATTCTATTTTGTAATATTCAAGTCTACAGTTTCCTTGTCATAATTGAGAAAACAAATTTCCAAGAACACTTTTTGCAAGATCTTTAAGTACACCTCAATACTGCATTCCAATATCGTAATAAACAGAATAATAACGTCAGCCCAATGCTGGTTATTCACCGAATTATAAATAACAAAAAACATAAATTGGAATCTACATTATATCGGAATCTCTCATCTTAGTGGCATAAATTTGCACAAACAAACACAAACAACACTTTTATATTGTTATCCTTCACCAAATGAATTACATACTAAGAATCTATGAATATCCATCAGCAACATAATGGCTTTTAAAATTTCAATATCCTTGCAAACATTGAATCACAATGGGACCTCCTTGGTCAAGTGGTTACGGTCTCTCAGACTAGTAATCACAAGCCCCACATTGCTGAGAGTTCAAATCCCACCAGAGACCAGACAAATTTCTCATGTGAGGAAGCTGTCCAACTAGTTTATAAAAGGTTGACGGTTCTACTCAGGCCTATGCCTGGGGTTGTTACCCACAATTTTCAACTTATCTTATAAATAAATTTGAAACAAAATATAAAGTAACTACCACACCAATTCTCAAAATTCCAGCACAATATACAAGCTAAACAAATGTTTGCTTCACAACACGGATTATTCCGCAGAACTACAATAACATTACACAGTACCATAACACATAATCCATACATATAATAGAGAAAAAAAACACCATCAAAAAACACCCACCAGAATCACCAACAGTCACATGACTGAGTTCTGATACAATATGTATCTGAATGAATATACAAAGGTAGTCAGTCCAACACGAGACCAGACAGACATTCGTGAGGTCCCGATTCACCTGATCAAGATTATATTCACATATCACAAGAGATGTCAAGAGAACCTTAATGCAATAATCATCCAACAAGATAATACATTGCCACAGCTGTTCTGACAGCTTGTATATAACTGTCACATCACAACACAGGTCCAGTTGATGCTTCACAAACAAGCCTGAAGTCCCATTTAAAGGTGATCTTAGAAAATACCCATAATTCTATCAGATCAAAGAGTAACTATCTTCCATGCTTACATGCATAAATATTCTATACATTATCCAAGAAATGTGCCAGAAACATGTAAACAGTAGCGTAGTAATAAAGTTACAAACATGTTATCTCCTATATAATTCATACACATCTAAATCTTTCATGCGCTGATCCCAAAGACTAATACTCAGCTCACTTTTATATTGGTTACACCTTGGCAAAGATCAATTAGAAGCATAGTAGCGCAGTTACAACCTACCTACAACCACATATTTCCTAATAAAAGCCCCATACACAGATCAATATTTAGAATCATCATTTGTACAAAAATAGAAGATAGTGACTTACCATAAATGCTAAAAAATAATCCTTCAAATCAATGCATCAGAAATCATTCCAATCGTAATTTGATAAAAAAAAATTTAAATCAGTAAAATGTAACACATGGGAGGTGTTTATTAGGGGGTGTATGGTACCTTGATCACTTTGAAAATGCAACAACCACTTGTTGATTAGATGAGTCTATATTATACCTGGAAATATCATAACATGATAGAGTAACACTAATTGGATACAGATATAAATAATGCATTTAAGGCGTAATGTTCGATTTCTGACGAAAAAAATAATGTGCACATTTGCATTTTTTTAATTATGAGAATGAAAATAGCAAATACAGTAGGTAGATAAAGAGCCGTAAATTTTAACTGAACAACATGAGGGAAGGACAAGCTATAATGTGTTCAAAGAGAAGCATGGTCCACTGTGGGCTATGTGGGGGGAGAAGTTTAGTGGGTGGGGAAAAATAGTGCCTAAGGGTCTGGAAAAAATTCAGTATCGTAGGAGTGATCCATTGTGAGTAGGCAAAATTTATTTCGAATGAAAAAAAGTGAAATGGGAAAATAAAGACCCCTATGAACAATAATTCTCACATTTTTTTTCGCAAAAAAGGATACAGTCCACTTTATCAGCATCTTCTACTTTCGAAGAATACTTATGCAGGGCTTTCATTTGACCCTTAAAACAGCATTTCGACCCTTGAAATCAGTAAAATAAAGCTTTTGACTCTAGAATATTTGTACCAGATGGTCATTTTACAATAAAATTAGAAGCAAATTTTGCTGACTCTTCGAATTATCGTCAAGTCATGGATCATTTTTGACCCTCAACTTTTGAGGTCTGGTGAAAACCTTTTATGCATTAAGAGGAAAGGGAAATTTACAAGATGAGACAGTGGTCAGATTATCACTCCAATTGTGCATTTAGTCCCAAGGTAAAAAAAAGAAACTTCAACAGTATGTAACACATGTGTGTGGACTGGAACAAACATTCTTGGCAAACTATTATGTTGTAATGTAACAGAACAACAGAAAATGAATGAAGAAGAATGTAGATATGTGTATCGATCCAAGCAGTAAATTTCCATCACTCAGAGCAAAAAAGGTCACCTATCCGTGCATAGTAACAACTTTCAAATTTGTTGCACTGTATGACAACATATTTCAGTATAAACGACAATTTAAGTATCTGCATGACTCAACCGGACTGAAACTACATGAACTAAGCATCGATAAATCAATGAATATATAAGTACAAAGTGTACTTATATCAAGATGTGTTAGTATGGCTGGTTCCTGTCTACTGCATCCTGGTCTATTTGATCACAAATAATGTCCTTGACATTGTATGGCTGGTTCCTGTCTATTGCATCCCAGCCTATTTGATCAAAATGTCCTTGACTTTGTATGACTGGTTCCTGTCTATTGCATCCCAGTGTATTTAATCACAATCAATGTCCTTGACTTAGGAACCAGACCAAATCAAACAACCTTCACCTTGACTATGATCAAACATTGCTGATCAAATGCATATATTAAAGCACAAACATAATATGCTTCAGAGTAAAATATGGTGTACAGACATTAAATCAACGACTCCCTGATTGAAATAGTGGGCTACCAGGTTGCTAAATAAATGTAGTTAGCAATGATCGGAATAGGTATATGTGGGATAATGCAGCTACATCGAGGAAAGGGTTAAACATTATGCTTCTAACAGCAACAGAAAAACACCAACCTGAAAAAATGACGAGTCAGCAAAACAGCAGAGAAACTATCAGCTACAAAAAGCTTCATCCTGAACAATACAAGACTGCACAATAGAATCTGTATAGATCTGAGAGGTTGAGTGGTTCAGACTAAATAAAAAATTCATTTATCAGCAGAGCATGGGCAAACTGAGATGATAACAGTATGAAATATTGACAAATTCATTCATTGTGAAATGACAGTCGGTATGCACAATGTCTACGCTAGAAGTCAAACTGCAGAGTTCACTAAATTGAGCTAACTTTTACAAGGATGAAGGAATAATTCATCCTTATTTACTGCACTGAAATTATCACACTAGCTGATCAGCTGATCAGTGCCATTTGGTGACCTCCGACCTAAGACAATTTTTAAGAGTTTGGCCTAAAACTTAGATATAACTATAAAGATAATTTAACAGTAAGCACAAAGCATACAATTGTATTGGAACCAATCAGGCCCACATTCAATTTCCACTCAATCAAATTTTTGTAAGCATTCAACAGTAAGATAAGGCTTTTGAGTTCAAATCTCTACTGAAAGTCTTCACCACTTGTTACAGAATGTCATTAGATTAATTATCCACAGGAAGATGTAGAGCAACACTTTAAATTACAATTAAGACTTAAATTAAAATGTTTCAATGAAAAGCATAACTTTAAATTAAGAAACAGCCTCTATAAAATCACCGAGGGGAGGAATTTTACACTCCACAACCACAGAATAAAGTAATAATAATCCCAACAAAATGATCTCAATATTCGCATAATCAACATTAAGTCTCAGAACAGCAATTCTTTGAACTAAATCACATGGTACATAGTGGATGTTAAGCTTTTCTTCACCCTGGTATATTAACCTGCATCCCAAACAAAGGAAACTGGACAATAACCAAGTTCAGAGAAAGGACACTGTAGGTTATATAAACTGCTTGAGATCATCTGGTACATAACTGGTTCAGTATACAGACCGGCTGGTCTTGAACAACCATCAATGAGATACGGAAACCCGTTTCCCGTAGGTGTCACAAAATAAAATAGCCACATTGCCTGTTTTGAAGAAAGTCTAGCTATTACTACCTCTGCAGCATTGTTGTCATCGATGTCGCGCAAAAACTTTAATGTAGCCCATTACTCAAAAACTTTTAAAGATATCAACACAACACTTAGAATACTTGATTTTCGAAGTTGATAGATAAGGGGCATTATTCTGAAAGCTATATTTTTAAAGTTATGCCCCTTTTTAACTTAGAATTTTAGTGCTTATTAAACAAAATGTTGTGACACAGACAAGCGTTGGCACTGCTTTGCAGAGTTCTTGGGTTTTTTAAGAAGAATGACTCAGAATTTGTACAGGGGAGAAATCCTTCAGACAAGATATGAACACATACCCCTGATTAAGCATTTCAGAAATTTGACCAGTAGAGCTAACAATAATGCCAGCAGTACGTAAATCAGTCATTTACCCTAAACAGCTGGCAATAAGATCAAATACAAATTGATAAAATATAACATTTCTTCTTTCTTTACAAAGAAACTATGAGTATCATATTTGTAAGCTGAGATTTGCTTCAGTGCATGATAATTATGTATTTATAACATGATTCTAGCACCTGACACACTTATCATACAGTCTTAGCATTAGTGTACAGTATTATTATACAGAATACCTCCACCATTGAAAACTTACAGCTGAATAAAAAAAAAATACCCAATTAAAGCAGCTTTCAGGCTGACACTTTGAATCCTTCAACATCATGTAAACGCATAATTAATATCATTAAACAGAGTGGACATACATAAAAGACAAAATATTCAAGAATTCAGAAGAAAAAGAAAAACACAAAGAGAAGCATAGGCAGAAAATACAGAAAAAAAACATTGAAGCCTGCAAGAAACTTTTTGAAAAAAAAACCCTGAGAAAAGAATAATTTAAAATACCATTCAACACAAGTTCAGCTGTACCCAAAAATTCCAAGAATATCCATCAAGGTGGTTATACTCAGTTTAATAATCACTTTATTACACTAAGTACACAATGTCCATTATCTTCCAATTATACACAAATATAACACATGTATACCAGAATAGCTCTCCACTGACAGTATTCACACAGTTCATTGGTTAACAGTGTTAATAGTATATGATTCTATCAGAATTGTTGCCAATGGCTGTAATCAATAAATTATATAATCATGCAGCACTGATTCATAGCCAACGAAATTCATTGTTTGATTTACATGTGTGTTTGTTCAAGTTTTCCATCACATTTCAACTCTATTTCAACCATGTCATAACATTGGTCAGAGTTCCAAGCAGTCAATATAACAAACTGACCAGTAAACTTAGCCAGTCCATATCATAAACTGACCAGTAAACCCAACCAGTCCATAAAACAAACTGACCAGTAAACCAAACAAGTCTATACCACAAACTGGCCAGTGGACTAAACCAGTCTATACCACCAACTGACCAGTAAACCAAACCAGTCTATACCACAAACTGGCCACCGAACTAAACCAGTCTATACCACAAACTTGCCACTGAACTAAACCAGTCTATACCACAAACTGGCCACTGAACTAAACCAGTCTATACCACAAACTGGCCAGTGGACTAAACCAGTCATATACCACAAACTGGCCAGAGAACTAAACCAGTCTATACCACAAACTGGCCACTGAACTAAACCAGTCTATACCACAAACTGACCACTGAACTAAACCATTCTATACCACAAACTGGCCACTGAACTAAACCAGTCTATACCACAAACCGGCCAGTGAACTAAACCAGTCTATACCACAAACTGGCCACTGAACTAAACCAGTCTATACCACAAACTGGCCAGAGAACTAAACCAGTCTATATTGGCAGGAGCCAACCCCCTGATAAGCAGAAATGGGACTAACAATTTAAGCAGCAAGAATATTGTTAATATTTGTCCCCTGTATTGTGAAACAGCATTAATTTTGGAGCAGAGAACACAATCATCGAAACTATGAAGTTCAAACAATCATTATTAAGTACAAATTATTTGACAGGTGCCTAGTAAACTAGATTACGCAACCTAGAAATGAATGTAACAATACGCAGTTTCCTAGACCCAAGCCAATTACTGAGACAGTACAACATTGTGAAAATTGGTTATTTCCAACAATTGTTTCCACTACACAATACTAAAAATAAGAACAGTTTATTACAAAGCATATGTTTTAAACAATTCAGTCTCAACTGAAAGTTTTGTGTATGTCTGATTAACACAAGTTTCAAGTCCTTTCCGATGAGAAAAATCACAAAAATACCAACTAACATTTTCTATTTTAGAGGAGGCAATTTTGACAGTATGTAGTAATCATGAATTTTATTGGCTTATTTGAGTAAATAGGTTTATTTGCAAGATTATAGCCCTAATTATTAGATTCTTTTACTCAACTTTGCTATTTTCTAAAAATTCAAATAAACAGTTTATCACACCGTTACAACACTTCTTTGCTGCCTCCAATAATTTTAATGAACAATTTTACCTTAGTTACCATGTATAAGACAGATATTTTCACACTAAAGGTCCAAAAATTGGGTGTTTTTTGTTTTTTTTCGTCCATTTTGATCTTTTTCTTTGCTAAAAAAGGTATTTGTGCTTTAAATATGAATATGTTTTTTTCCCAGGATTTCCTCTGATTTTTACCTGCATCTTATACACAGGTGTGACCCACACACATACAAGTGATTATGGTAACTTGCAATGGATAATTACATAGGAGCATTAGTCAATTAAAGACAGACGAACCAGTAAAAAAAAGCCAATGGGGGCTATTATATTGTTATAATCTACTCTTAAGAAGACTTGACTTCAAATAAGTGGCTGTTAACACATATTAGACTGTATAATATAAATGAAATTTGAAATGGTATTACATCATGGTAATGTATGAATAAACAAACAATGTACGCATGTATCGTTCTATGAAGTACATGGATGTAATGGTATGGTTACGAATAACAAGTAATGGTGAAAACTGGAACACAATTCAGTCCAAATATATTTGTATTAGCATACACAGCCAAAAACTCAACTTTGTAATGAACAGTGCTAGATGAATACTCTAAAACATGATGTCAGAGTTGATTTGATGTATGCTGACAGCACATGAGACAAAAGAGATTGCTCTGTTTTCTGTTTTGATATTTTATAGACCACTTTATGCAGATTTTGTGCTTTTTCCATTCCGCTGTCTTACATTATTCATTACTTTCTTAACACCCCTGGCGTTAAAGTCGCAAAATACTTAATAAATCAAGCATTTAGTTGCCTGAATTCTTTCACAATTCTAAGGAAAAAAGCAGATTGAAGAATTTATTGTGCCAATCCTTGTTTTATGACCGACCCAAATTTCACTTCAAATTTGGATTTTTACTTGCAGACTTCTAAATTCGAATGTAATTAATAGTAATTGATTTAGACTTTCTTATTTTAGTGTTCTTAACTGTTTGGAAATTTCACTGGGTTTAACACCATTTTTCAACAATTTTTCAGATATATATATGGTGGCCAGTTCACCTGACCAGTTTTCCTGCACTGTATACTCCACAAGGAGCCAGCAACATCTCCACATATGGAACAAAATCAATATTTTTGTCAAATTTTCATAGAAGGGATTTGAACCCGGATTGCTGGGTTTAAAGTCCAGCGCACTAATACCTGGATCCTGGTCCCTTGGAACTTTCAGTTAATATGAATCATTTCACTGTGGAGCAATTGTGTCTGTAAAGATACTTAGCTTTCTTGTAGTTGTCACATTTTCTATGTACATACAAAACAACCAGAGCTTATGGCAACATGTGCAGAGTGGACACCATGTAAAAAATGGCCCCACTTCTATACTTACTTACTGTCATAACTGGCTAAATACACCCTTTGGTAAAGACCAAACATGTACATAAGTAATACTTTTCCTCTCCCTTTTAATAAAAGCTTGTAGACACCTTATAGACCAGAATGACCCTATACAGCTGAAGAACATGAAAATCATCTATTTCAGGGTCAGATGTCTAATCAAGTGTCTGTCTGCCCCTTAATAGAAACATATCCTGACATTTTTACGCATCAGCAGCAATAATTCCTGAATCATCCTTTTGAAAAAAGCAACCATAACAAGAATATATATGTCCAGACAAAAACACAATTACACTAGGAACAGACATAAAATTATCACCTAATACATAGAGAGAATGATAAGTACGGAGGTAATACAATATAAACTGAACATACACCAGGAACATGATCATCCAGACATGGAAATTATGACTGAATGACTCAGTATTTTTATATTATCACTTCATCTTATATAGCTGTATCTAAATATGACCTTCACAATGGTTATTTGAGTGTCTGGAGCTGAATTTGTTGCCTACGATCCACGCAAACTCATACAAACAATTGGTTTTTGACTGCTTGAATGTTGTAAATACTGGAAATGTCGCAAATAACAACCAACAGAATGGGCAACCAAGAGCAGTCACCGAATGAGGCTATAAGGAAAAAACCAACAAAATGGGACACAAAAATCAACAATTAAAGGCTCACTAAGGACAACTACATAGACAGTCAAAAAGAACGACCACTTGATAGGCCACATTGAGCGCCCATTTGTTTCACAGCAAGATGAATGACAAGGAGATACTACTACAACAGTGCTGACAAACAGAAAGAGCTTTAATAAGGTAGCATGACAGTATTCTATTAGCAATTAACCAAGGGCTGTAATTTCTAGAAACTAATTTTTAACACTTTTAAGCAAGTGTTGTCCCATTTCCAGACAAAATCATGGTGTAACGACCTCAGATAAATGACTCTTTGAGTCCAAATGACAAAATATTCATCATTAATGATCAGCTTCAGAGAATAGAAAGCAAAAGGCTAGAATCAATATTTTGCCACACTATATTATTCTCTATTCCTTTGGTAAATGAGTCATTCCAGCAATGGTAACTTGATTCTAGTCTGTAAAAACGGGACATATGCAAATATAATGCAAGTGGGAGTATCAACAATGAACTGATTCTAAGACATATACAAGGATGGATTGGTAAAGAGGTGTAAGGAAGGATATTGAAAAGTACCATCAGGTATCGATGTACAACACAAGGTTGGCAACATCAAACTGAAAGAGTTACAGGGTGATATAAAAGTCTAGGTAGGGAAATAGTGGAAAGGTTATATCTGTCGCTGGAACATTTACATAGCAGGGAGAGGCGGTGGAGACAAAAAAACAAAACAAGATTAGAGAGGGTGGTAAAGAAGCAAATAAAATGGGGCTGAGAAATAAGGATAAAAGTCAAATGGACAAAGTATGAAAGGGAGATATAACAGGCTAATATAAGTGAATGTGGGTCAGTAAGATCCAAAACTCAATAAAAATCCACAAAAATCCCGTCAAACAAAACAAAAAAAACTGTGTCATGGACTGAATAATTTAAATAGCCAATTGAACCATGCTCTAAAACCAGTCTAAATAAGCTGCCTCACCATAGGTTAATTCAAATGTTGTGTCTAGAACAAACCAATCAGAAGCTTGAAGGAATAGACTGGTCACCCTACTCAATTCCATAACCTCAGAAATAGGATACCAGTCAAGATTCAAGTACAAGCAATACGACACAAAATAAAAAAACAGCTGTACATCACACTAAATACTGTCAAATAAACTTGTTTTAAAAAGGAACAAAAAATATACATAAAAAAAGAATAAAAAATATAAACAAAGGTTACTATGAAGTGAAACTGATCCGAACTACAGTCGGAAGTTACCAGTAAACAATTTCAAATGTAATCTATCATTTCTGTCTTCCATCACGACACAAGGGACAAATAATAGATTAACAGATATGTTTATGACAGAAACCTGAAGAAATCACTAGACAGAGGAATAGAGTGATAAATATAGATCTGAAACGTCAGTAAAATACAACAATTTTTTTCATTATTTTATTAGTAAGAAGTACAAAAAAAAAACAATTGTATGAGTGGGTGGGGTAAATATAATAACATTTTATGACCTAGATAAAATTGATAAACATTCCTCACAGGATTTATGGTACAAATGAGGTCCCGTTTGATATGCAAATTGAATCCCTGGTGATGTGCCTTACCAACATAATAATAACGTAAGACGTGTTCCTGCCTCTTATCCCTCTCCAAAATATCGTGAGACTTACCGCGTGGTAAAAACGTAATTTGGTAATCCAGGCCTAAGTAAATTTCAAAACTATATTTTTTTCAGAAGTTTACCGAAAAGAACATTCAATCAGAACATGAGATGTGATCTACAGCCGACAACATGATACAAAGACGACTCAAAACAAAGATATTTTTCTAACCTCATAAATGGGCCCATTTCCATTGTATGTCATTGACAGAAACATCTCTTATGGGAATTGACAAATATCTCCAGATGTAAGTGGATTGAATGGAAAATTGTGTAAATGCTTCATTTGACATGTGACAAAATCATGGAGTCATAATTTTTATGGTCAAATACAACTCTAGACAGATCAAAGGTTGGCTCAAAAGTATGATGAATCAGCTTTGGCGTAGAAGCAACATACACCATTTTTGCAAGCGGCCCCTGAAAACATATACATGCAGCAATCATACTGAGAGATGATTTAATGAAAGCTCTCTTTGGCAGCATATTTGGGAGTATAGCAGACAATTATATGTATACACTTATTGTTAATAAAATTGACTAAAGGGCCAATACAAGTCAGAAATCTATGAGACTTTTTATACAGAAATGTCCCAGGACAGATGTAACAAAATAATTAGCCCCAGTCATGTTGACTGTCTACAAATTACTCGGAGAACAAGTATGTGAGCTACATAAAAAATTCTATATAAGAATGGTTCCAAATGTATTTAAGTTCAAAGTACTTTTGAAAAGACAGCTTCCAAATAGACTGATTCAAGACATTTTCAAGAAAAGTCTGGTTTTAATGTTTTATATAATATCTATTTTTTTAACCAAAATGCTTGAAATTGGTTCAAATTGCATTCCAAAATAGAATTTTTAAATATTTTCCACAACAGACTGGTTCATCCTATTTTCCAAAAATAGACTGGTTCTTTTTTATATAAAGTCTAATTCTTCAGCTAAATACAGCAATTATCAAGGTTTCCAATCAGTATCTCCCAGATGCTTTACTTTATATACACAATCAGTGTATAATTGAATTTCATACAAATTAGAAATAGCAGATGAACACAATTAACCTTTGTTCCGCGTCCCCCTGAGAAATCTGGCATTTAAATAAAAATGGCTAAATAGCTGACTAGAAAATAAGTTGAAAATTGGCATTTACCTACTATTCGCACACAATATAAATTATTTTTTTAAAAATACCAATTTACTTAGTGTCAATGACATTAAAACATTATTTTTATCTAAACATTTTCTTCTATGATAATTCCTGGAAAAAAATAGAGTATATCATCTTTTTAAATAAAAACGTATTTATTACATGGTAAAAGAGCAAAGAAATGGGATTTTGAGTTAATAACCTTGAAATTTTTAGACAAAGGTCAAGGTGAAAGTTACAGAGTGAACACTTTAAAGTAACTATCCATGTTTGAGGTTTGAGGCCGAAACATGAAAAAAATCGGGAAGAAAATGACAAAATCTTGCTCCCTTGCACTGAAGGAGAAATACAACTAAAGATGTAAAAGCACGACTTTAACTTGAGGTTAAACCAACAAACTTAAAAATGAGCAACGGGAAAAATTTTCCACATCACTTCTGTGCACAGTTTCCTCCTAAACAAATTGGTGACTATTAAAGTATTTTTTAAGACAATGCAGTGAAATACGCACGAGAGATCAAAATTTTTCTTCAATTTCATTTTTTAGAACTACTTCTGATTGATTCACAATTTGCGAGGATCAAGAGTGGCATCAAAAACAATTTGTTTAAAATCTGCAAGAAAGCTGAAAATAATGTTCAATTCAACTTGATGAGCTGAAATCAGGAAATTGTATTTTTTTTCACTGTGATGAAACGCTTTAAAAAGTGACCTTGACCTTTTTCGTTTTAATCGAAATAAAATGAAATCCAATCATTTTTTTTCAATAAACTAAAAAGAACCCAAATAGATCGTAAACAACCGAAAAGCATTCAGTATCCAAAAAAAGATACAAATATCACACAAAGCTAATCAAATAAACTGCACATTAAGGACTCTGAAAATTGATTAAAACTTGCTTGAAAGACATAAACATCTCAGTCATAAAGTAATTTTTCCCAAACATGAAAAAGCTTTATGAGAAAAACATGATGATTTTCCCGGAATTCCTCCTAAAAGTCATCATACTTTCATTAAACACAAACATATTTCCGGAGCAAATTAGAACACCTCCCGAATCTGTTAATAATAATGAACAAAAAAGGACCTTGGAGCATTCACACTGATATCAGTGTCTTAGTCAGGGTCCTTTGTGTGCTGCGTTTTATGAATAGAATTACAATCAAAATGGACAGTTAGTTGGAACAGAAACAAACAAAACACAAAGGTCTGTGTCTAACTATGCATCAAGTTAATTTGTGGAGTCAGCAAAACTGAATCATGAAGTCTCATTCACTGATGAAATACTTCAGACTTTTTTGAGCCAAAATTTCAATAACTGCCAGTCACCATCATTTTACGACTTTATATCATCAAACACCAGCAAGAAGTCATTTCGACAGAATGGGACCTGGCATATTTTTCTTTGCCTTCAAAAATTGAGGTTCATTAAAACAAGGGAGACAACTCCAATAAACTTCAAACTTATCATGCACTAGAATTACTTCCCTTGCCAAACAATTGGATCATGAATAAAGTGGATAAGAACATTTTTTTCCTTTTGTTGTTATGAACCTAAATTATACAACAGACTTTTTATATAAGAATAATAAGTTCCTACAGAAAAAACCTCCATTGATGCTAAAATAATCAAAACCACAAAAATACATATGATATAAACAAATTAAAATGGCAGTTTTGTGTTTTACCAAACAACATGGAGACATGATCAAAACAATACTACACACTTTGTACTGAAAAATAAACACACTACATCATAACATAAGCCTTTCTGGCTCTGTTGTAGCTGATGAAACAAAATAATAAATTTGGACTTCACATTCAAAAAGTGCATCTTTCATTCCTCTTCTGTGCCTGTTTCAAGGTTTCTATTTTTAAAAGAAAATCAGTGTTGAAAGCATCCTTTCCAGTTGTAGAGAAATCTTGCATCACTGATGATCAGCCTTGTGTCAGCCAAGTGGGGAGAAAACTTCACACATAATTTAACAATGAATGATTTCAGAACCTTACAACAACACCGTATGTTTTTTACAACTTTCTAACAACTGTTAAAAAGAAATATTCAATAATTTATAATGAAAAGCTACTTTTTCTCATAAAAAAAGTAGTTCACATTTTTGCAAAAACCATATTCTGCCTGCTTCACATGCTGCAAATGTCTCCTTTTACGATTCCTAAACTACCACTTCATTATTTTGTAAGTCTGTAATCTAACCTTTCATAATACTACCCATTTTAATAAAATAATCACCTACATGCTAATAACTACATACTAATATATACCAATAATCAACAATTATTCAGCATATTTTCAACAGTATTTTTCCACATAGCCAAAATAAAAGTTGAGAGAAAAAATTATTACACTAACCTTCATGGTGCCAGCTTTTTGTGGGTCTATTAATCATCCATGATCAAACTAAATGCTAAACTTCGGTTAAAAGACCATAAAACATTAAAACAAATAAGATACCAAATAAAGATGACATATCAAACTTCCATCATTTCTAGGGGACAGTGGCCATGCCAGAGCCCTAAACAAGAATACTGATTCCAGTCATAAGCTTGCAGAAAAGCTAAGTAAAACCACACGTACCTCATCAGATGATCTTCTCTGGATTTGTGCTCTTCACCAGCGAGGACGACCTTCTGCGTTGTACTGGTAATAACTTCTCCGTTCACCACAAATGTCCGAGTCTTTGTCAATGTCCTGTACTGGCTCTTGTTACTCTGAAAATTAATCAAAATCAGATTTTTTTATGCGACAAAATGTTAGTAATATTTCCAAAAAAACTGATATTTACTTTTATTTTAGAAATTCAAATTGCCTTAGAAGTGAAATTAAAGTGCAATTACTTTATCCAATTTGTTTTAGCTGTTGAAATAAGATTTAGTATCATCTTATGAGTTATAATTAGTAAGAGTATTACAACACTTTTTCAAGCAAATCAGCAAAGGTCAAAATGTCAAACAAAACTGTTACAGAAACATAGGGACTTATTTCTTAATAACAAATTAAAATGGTCATGAGTAAAATCACATCAAAATTAGAATAAGATAATTTCAATTTTGCTTTTCAAAGACAACATTTTTGAGAACTGTTTGTCAAACACAAAAACCTTCATGCTGTCCATGATGGCTTTTAACTATTACTTAATAAAATAAACAACAGAACTGTTCCTACTTGCATAAATTGAAAATTAGCAGGCTTCCTGAAAGTTGCCAGACTGTCAGACATGTTAGGCAAATTTCAAACAGGTCCAGTAACTTTTCAGCAAGTAGCGGACCAGATGTCCAGCATTTGGGCATGATTTTACAGCATTTATCACTTATTTATGCATGTAAAATATTTGGTCAGATAAATTTTCATTTTGTCTGACTTTGCCTGACCAAATGTCCGGTAAGTATTCCAGCAGATTCAAGAAGCCTGAATCAGCATCTAATACATCAATACTAGCCATTAATTCCGTAACAAACCAAAAACTTTTAACGTAAGATCAAACAATAAAAGATATAAGGTCATTAAAACTTGTATCCACCAAAAAGGTAAAAATACCATATGTTTCAATTAATTACTCTACAGTCCCACTTTTTTTCAAATACAGTAAAACTTTGTTATTATGAGCATGGCTATCACGAGAACCCGACTTATCTCGGAGAATTATTTAAGTCCTGTCAGCTTTCAAACATTCAGGGATACAACGTCACTCATGCTTATTTGAACAATCAACAAACAAGTGTATTCCTCTCTGACTTCATAGAGTACAGCTAACATAAGCATTTCACACTATTACTGTAAATACTCCCGTTAACACACATGACACATTTATTCAACCAACCATCAAATATCTCGTTATTACGAGCATCCGGCTTATGTCGAGCATTCCGCCTGTTCCAATGACTCACCAAGATAACAAAATTTTACTGTAATTATGAAATACTGCATTTGTGCAGTTTATTAAAAAAATGCCAGCATTTGTATATGAACACAGAGCTAACACACCTTGTATGTTCAACCTACCCTGTCATTTCTAGGTTTTATATGGCCACCTCGTTTCTGTCTATTGCGGGGCGATTCTTTTATACTGTCCTCGCGTTCCACACTGTCCACAGTATTTATACTACCAGTGTCGGATCTTTGATCGGACATGTCATCATCAGGATTTGAAATATCCAAAGGCTCAACATTATTAGTTATCTTTGTTTCAAGTGTATCAATATCAGTCTGTGGAACATATTCTCGACTTTTAACCACACTGCTGGTGAGATTAGACCCTTGAGGAGACGTAGAACGTTCCCGATTTTGAGAACTCTCGCCCACTCTAGGTAAGTCAGCTATTTTAGTTATATGGCCATTCACAACAATTGTACTAGCAGCAGGGACTGGTTGTCCATTTATTGTGATCATATCATCAATATTAGATGTCTGAATTGGTTGATCATCATTGTCATCACTTATCTTAACTTTAACTGACTGAATTTCAATCTCACGTTTTTCAGTAGCTTTATGTTCATCACTTATGTCTTTAACTTTTTCTTCATGTTTCACTTCCTCTGGAATGGTTGGGCTCACACTTCCTTCCCTTGGGCTCACACTACCTTCCCTTGGGCTCACACTACCTTCTCTTGGGCTCACACTACCTTCTCTTGGGCTCACACTAACTTCTCTAGGGCTCATACTTCCTCTAGGAGACACACTTCTTTCTTTTTCTTCATCTTTCATTTTCTCCAAATTGCTGATCAATTCTGACACACTGCTCAATCGTTTTGGAACCTGTTCCTTCTCAGTGGAAGACTTTACAATTTCCACATCATTTTTAGCCTCTCCCTCATCAATATTAGTGTCTTCCTTTCCGACAGGGGTCTCATCACCATCCTCATGCATTTGTTCTTCAATAACTGTATCAATGGTTTCATACACAACGGCCGGGACGGAAGGCTGGCTGGATGTGCTTTTTATGACATCATCAACAATGTCATCCACTAATTCATTCACAGTCGGGGTTATGTCAATCTGTACATCAGTCACCTTTAATGGGCTTTCATTCTGAAGAAATACAGCACTTTCACTAAACATCTAAACTAGCAAATAACACACAATTCTCTATCAAAATCAAGCGAGGAACCAAATAGAGTAAGGAAAATATTCCACATGGTTGTATTCAAGAATTTAGTGGCAAGTTGCAAAGATTTGTATTTTTTGAAGAATTTTAATACTTGGCAAAACAACTACATGATTTTTTTTTTTTTTTTGAAAATACCACACTACCATATCCACTGTTGAGGCTGTTTGTACTGCCTCTTTCTATGACAAAAATTTATTTCTTAATAAAATTCTAAGATAGTATATTTAATGTGTAACTTAAAATGATCCAATTTACGTACATCTAAATCTAAACTACAACATAATCAAACACTTCTACCCTAAACTTACTTTAATGCATTCACGAATCTGCAAATTTATCAATAAAAGAACACAGAATATAAATGTTATGCACCAGCCTAAAAAGTTAACAATTTATACCAATATAAAGATTTATCAAAAGAATAGTATTTGAAAATGAACACTTAACATTTTGATACACACACCTGACTTAAGTAAACAAAGACTTAACATTTTGATGTACCCACCTGACTTGAAGTATCAGATTTTTCATCAGCACTCGGCCCAATGCCTTCATCAGATAACTTGTCCTCATTATCAACTTGGAACTCAGGCGGCGGAGATATAGTTCCTTGTTCTGCAACTTCTTCCTGAGGCATTTCAAAGCCTGAAGTCTCATCCAAAGACGGCATTCTTATTGGAGATCCACGTGTGGCTTTTCTAGACACATCACCGGTTGATTCTATTGACTCTTCAGTCTTGGAACTCTCATCTTCTGGTGATGCTTTAGATTCTGGTGTAACATCACCAGCTGGAAGTTTTTCAGGAGTGCTTTCTCTGCTCTCTGGAGGTGGAGCAGGTGCAGGGGTTTTCTTGGGTGAAGGTGCTTTTGCCTTATCAGCATCGCTGTCCTTTGGCACCTCAGGGGTAACTGTTTGTTCCACTTCAGGCGTCTCCTTCTCTGGAGTAACTTTCACTGGTTCCTTCACCTGAAAATAGTTTGAAAATACATTCTATCTGTCCAGGCATTAGATAATATTCACTAAGGCATTAACTTGCATTTGATTTTCACATATTTTATATCTCTTAAGACAAAACGTGTCTAGAACATAAAGTGTACCTGAACACATAATACGTCGGAAAAAAAGTCACTCTTTTACTGTATCTCAAACAATTCTTAACATGAACTTTTAACTTAAAATGTTTAATTAATGTTGATAAAATTAGACCCCTGCATAACTTGTTTTTCTTCTTCATGATTTATTATCACCTTATGTAATCATTTTAACGAAACAAGTTTAATTCATACATGCAACAGTGGACCCTCTGTTACCTGTTTTTCTGGAGTAGGCTCTCTCTTCTCTGCTTCACCACTACCCTGAGAGAGTTTGTCAAGATCCACAGACGCATCATCATTCATATGTTTCTGTTCAATGCAAAAACAATGTGCTACTTAAAGTACATATGAAAAGTGAGTTCTAGGCAGCGAAACTGAACTGAGCTAATGTGTCAAAAAAAGTTACAGTACAACTTGAAATCACATTACGGAAGAACAGACAGTAGCTGGAATCTGAATTGTTTACTTGATGTAATATATTATATAGTTTGATCCTTAAAACCCTAGACTGGATCACAAGAAGTCTTATAATATATATGGTCCCTCAATCTCTCATATGCAGATTCAGTTTGTACAAAACAAAATTACACCAGGAGTAAGTAACTTCATAATTTCTAAATCCTAAACAAATATTGAAAATTTGTACTAAAACTAATCTACCTTCATCTCTTTGAGGTCCTCATCTTCTGTTAAATCTTCAACAGTTTCAACAACTTCAGCTTTAGACTCATAGATCAGATCTAGAATAACTTTACGGGGTGGTGGGGAACTAATAAATGGATGCTGAAATATAAAATGGATCACTTCATAATTCATACACCAGGTTGTCTTTCAGATTTTTTTAGTTTTAGCTTTACACAGTAGAGGAAGACCTCAGATGTACATCTGGGTGGAACCATAAATCTTCAATAAGCCAGCTGGACAGCTTCCTCACAAGTGAATTTTTTGAGGTCCTGTGAGTGATTCAAACTCACAGCAATGATTGCTAGTCAGAGACCATAACCACTTGACCATGGAGGCAACTTTTCTTTCCTTAAGTTAAGCTGAAATAAATTTTTGTAAGCTAGCAGGGTAGCTTCCTCACATATGAAATTTGTCCGGTCCAGATCCTGGTCAATATAATAAAGTGGCTTTGATGTTGAATAAGGCATCAAGTGAGGTTGTACTGTCAAGGATTATTTCTCAGGTAAGAGAAGGGGCATTTTTCTTAATTTTGAAGGGAAAATAACATGGATTTTTTCGCAAACAGGGGAAGAAAAAACTTGATGTAAACTGAAGTTTACAAGAAAACTGCAATATTTTTATGATTTTTCCTGAGGGGAAGATCCCTATAAACGGCCCCTTCTATAGTAGGAAAAAAACCTGACTGTATAAGCCTATAACAATAAACATACCCGTAATAAATCATCAGCAGTTGGCCTTTGTTCCGGATCTTTGATTAAACACTGACGCAGAAAATCATGGAATTGTTGAGACCTAAAAAAAGAAAGCATCAGTTTTGTTATAAACTCATGCTACATGAAGCATCAGTGAGCAGTCTACTAACATCAGTGAGCAGTCTACTAACATCAGTGAGCAGTCTACTAACATCAGTGAGCAGTCTACTAACATCAGTGAGCAGTCTACTAATATCAGTAAGCAGTCTACTAATATCAATGAGCAGCCTTCTATAACCAAGTGTATACATCTGTGAAATGCTCTGGAAAAAATAGAATTTTAATTTCTTTCCAGCGTATTTCAATCATACAATTATGAACATAAGGGTATCCTTAAAAAATGTTGATTTGCAGTTACATAACCCAAGCTTTTAACATTGGGTGGAGGTAGACATTTTTTGGTAGCATTATATGCTTGTACTGAAAACAATAAGCTGGAATTAAAAATAAAATTTGTTACTGTGTCAAGGGATTTTTGAATGATTCAGTAACATAATTATTATCTGCAAACCAACAATTTTTTAAGTATGACCTAATATATCAGTTCTAAGAAAATATAGACAGGGACTTTATGTGCCAGTGGGTAGCTGTGCAACTACAAAGTGTACAATAGTAAATTTAACATGTCAGTGTTCTCATTAGGAACTGTCTGGCAACCCAAAAGGTTGGTTCAAATGACAAATGGACTGGTTGAAGAATTTCAACAACAATTATCAGCAATAATGCATACTACACAAAACCAACATGAATAACGATTTCAAATAAACATAAGATTTAATGCAATTAAACTACAGACAATATTTACACTTGGTTTAAAACCCACTTCAAATCAAGTGGTATTTGTTGTACAAAAAGCCTCAGAAAACTGAAGGGAATAAACTCTTGGGTTACAAAATTATTTTTTCAAGAGTTACCTCCCATGCAAAAATGATTACCATGAGTCATATCCAAGAATTCACTTGAGCAGAAATCAATGGATTTCACATTTATCTGATTGAAGAAGAGCTTTGAAGCATCAGAGAAATAAATTGATCATTCAGATCATTTGCCCTTTAAAAATTAAATTATGAGCAGCTTATTCAAGAGCATTCTGACAGCCAGAACCCAGAAACATAAAATATTCAGACAGTTGCAGCAGGTTTCCCTTCCATGAAAATTTGACAAAATGTTTATTTTCCTCCATATGTGGAGAAGTTGCCGGCTCCTTGTGAAAGGGTAAGTTAGTACTGGTTTTAGTATACAGTCCAGCAAAACAGGTTAGGAGAACCAGTCATCATATATAACTATAATAGTACCATTTTGATTTATTATCCAGGGATGGGGGTTCAGCTTTCTGTATCTTGATGAGTACCCTCATAGGATGCATCTCATGGTTGGGCGGTTCAATCTGAGCAAACTCTATCAGTGTGATCCCTAAGGACCAGATGTCCGCTTTGTAACTGTATGGTGTGTCCTTAAAGGTCTCACACAGTATCACCTCTGGTGCCATCCTGGAAGTATAGATAAACAAAAAATATTAGGGTCAAGGTCACCAATATTTCAAATGAGTCTGACCATGACTTCCCAGCCATCCTGGAAGTATAGATAAAAAAAAAATATTAAGGTCAAGGTCACCAATATTTCATATGAGTCTGATCTTGACTTCCCAAATATACAGAACTGTTAAACCCTTTGCCTCATAAGCATATTTTGGACTCTTCCAAATTCAAAGTAAATATAAAGACATCATTTATTCAAGATGGGTTTTTTCTCTCGAACAGAGTGGAAAACCTTACGGCAAAGGGTTAAGAAAAGGAAAATTCTGTTGTTTTAGTGGAAATGAGAATTTAAGCAATGAAACAGTAAAAAAGTCAGCAAAGGCATTCACAAGAAAACATGTTAATCACTAAGTCCCTAAACTGAAAAAACCACTTCATTCATTTCTATTATAAATTTCCAAACTTTTTCTGCTGTTGTTTTTTTCCACTGGGGTCACACAGCCTGAGTCATTTGGCGACTTTACCAGCTTTAACAGTGTAGGAATATCCCAGGCATACGCCAAAGTAGAACCAATGACTTTGTGTAAGCTAGCTAGATAGCTTCTTCATATGAAAAAATTTTGTCCCGGGCCAGATACGAACTCGCAGCAGTGAATGGTTGGGTATTAGTAGTCTGAGACCGTAACTGCCCCATGAGTTTCATAGGGACTGAAAAAACTGTGTTCAATATAATCGAGTAATAACACTTTACAATTTAACTCATGAAATTTAGAACTTTAGATGAAGATGATCATTTAATGAATTCAGTCAATTAATTTGGCCGCAACATGACATATTGATTCTATCAAGATAATTTTAATAAAGGTCATTTATAAATATCAAAAATAATAAAAAAAACATTAGCCAGTATAATAAATACACAGGTAAATCCAAAATAAATATTTGTTCAATAATGTTAGCAGACAGCGAATGAACTAAAACCATGTCATTCAATGATCTACACAGTAATTTTACATCATCATGTGGTCAGCATACTTATCTTGTCATAAAATGGACGACTTAGTAATTACACGTAATTAAAGTGTAGACATAATTATTTTATGTTGTAAGTTGGTCAACTCCAGTATGTGCAAAACTGTCAGAGGATTTGACAGCAGGCTGACATATATACATATACAAGAGATGCTGATAAAAGGTCAATACTTCACAGTAGGAATTTCTGATGTTTGTCCGGATTTGAAACCCCGTTTTTTTTTCATGATACTACTTTTATGTGACTTTCATGGGAAAAGTGGCTTGTATCAAATTAATTAACAACAGTAATTTGGTTCAGAAAAGCCAGTAGTTGACCTAATCTGGGTATCTATGTATTGAATACTAACCTGATTACGAAATTCCCTCCAGCAACTAAAAACTTCACCAAGTGACAAGTTAATTAGAGATGGGAGAAATTTTTTCAAATCGTCACATACTTAACAGGCTTTATACATGTTTTCAATCAATATTTCAGTTATATACCAGCCAACCATTCCACCCCATAAGCAGACAAGTCTGGGTATTTCATTATGACAATAGGACAAAATAAATATTTTGTGAATGAAAGTATTCTTATTACTCTTAAACAACTAGTTTTGTGGCAAGAGTTTTATCCATTATTTGAGCTCAGGTAAACAGGGTAATGCTGATTAAATAATGTAACCCTTTGACTCATGATACTAAATTCCCCCCCCCACCTGCATCTGAAGCAGACGACTTTTGAAAACATGGTGGCTAAAGAATCCATTGCTTTTGATGAGTAATGGCTTCTTTTGCCAAAATGTTTTCCACTCTGTTAGAGAGAAATAACCCAATTTTCTTAAATAAATTCATGTTTGAATGTTAATTCATTCCATTTATCTGTAAACAAATACAGCTATTTAGCAGTATTTGTGGTCTGTTTACAGCCTTCAAAATTAAATTTGTTTGTAAACAGTTTGAGTGTTATTAGCTGAAAATGATAATAAGTTATCCCTATACACTAGGCAAAAAAATCTGTGGATTCCTGTCTCCTACCTCAAAAGAATGAAAGAAAAATTTCAGAAATAATCATTTTTTCGAGAAACATTTTGTGGCAATACAAATTTATAAAGACCAATGGGCCTTAGGTACCAATAATCTATAGTCTTGGGTAAATACAGAAGATAGCAGTCAGAGGGTACACAAATTTGAAAATTTAAATTTTAGCCTGACGAATTTCAGGTTAATAAGACCAAAACAAGCTCAAAGACCTTTATCTTATCAACTAAGACTAAGAGTTTACATGACTATTAACTTACCAATACGGGGTACCAATAAACGAGTCCCTTTTCTGAAGTGTTTTGTCATTTATCGCGGACACACCAAAATCGGCTGAAAAATAAAAAAAAAACCTTCACAATAAAAAATTGTCACTTAATTTAACAGAAGTACTACACCGATGGGATTTTGGACCAAAATGGCCAATCCTGATTGTTTTTTGTTTGTTTGTTTGTTTGTTTGTTATGTGACATTGTTACTGGGGTTTAACACTGTTTTTCAACAATCTTTTAGTTATACACGGCTCCTTATGGAAGGAAAAGTTGGCACTGTTTTGTATACAGTCCTGGTCAGGTGAACAAGCTGCCGTATATAATTAAAAAATTGTTAAAAAATGGCATTGAACCCAGTGAAAAAAAATAGTATCAGTATTCATATACTGGTGCTCGAAAAGTTTACCGTGACAACATCGGGTTACCTGGTCAACACTTACAATAAACATTGATCATTGTCAATCAATAATCTATGTTTATGTCAAACATGGTATCTATTTCAGTCGAGGGATCTGTGTCAATCAAGAAATCTATGTCAATCAAGGGATCTATGGTTATGATTTCAAAGGAATTATGTCAATCAAGAAATCTATGTCAATCAAGGGATCCATGTCAATCATCATCTATGTTTATGTCAATCAAGGGATCTATGTCAATCAAGGATCTATGTTTATGAAAATCAAGGTATTCATGTCAACAAAAAAATTATGTAAATCAATAACACATGTCATTTAAATCACACCAGATTTGTCACAAATTTCCGGCATCAAATTAAAACAGAATGATGTAGCAGATTAGCATACAGAGTATATTAAAAGAAAGTCATTTCAAACAACCTTCAAATCAGCCACAAGGAGAAAACATCACACAAGTTCATAATAGTGGAAAGGTAAAATTATCATTCCCTTAAGGTTTGTATGACATATCGTCATACATAGACCATTAATTTTGTATATGTTCTTTTTATGTGCATTTAAATCCATGCATGGTTGACTGTAAGCTAACTTTTATTCAAGATTTAGTTGAGTACAAAATAATATCTTCACAGGTAGAGAAGGAATAACAAAAATAACTTGTTTACAAAATGTGAACAAATCTGCTACATTTTTCTCAGACAATGCCCACTTCAGTCTGTGACTTAAGTCACTTGCCTCACATCCAGTATCAGAAAAAACTGCTTTAAGATAAGCATAAATTGTCATTCTGCACATTAGTATACAGTACAAAGCAAAATGACAGAATTTCATCATTTTTTCTCAAACACTTTAAAAATTTAAGGACCCAGTAATTTTTTTTCTAAATTTTAAACACTACCCTCACGTCACTAAATGGAAAAATATAGTGTGATAAATCCAGAAAAGGGGGATTAGAGAAAAAATAGCACTTTACGGGAAAATACAGATTTTTTTTTGCTTCCTGAATGTGCCTGTATTCTCTCAAAAATTGCACAAAAAAATTAGTGCATTAAACTACAATTATCAAACATATGGTTTCAACCAAGACATTAAGAGATAAATATATGGGTGGATGCAGAAGGGACTTCTTGTCCTGATATCTGAAAAAACATCGATTTCAGGAGGTTTAAATTTGCTCTATTGTATATCTTTAGCCAGCAGCAATTTGTTTTACTGAAATTAAATTTAAAATGATCAAGTTTTAAAGATTTTCTTCATTCTTGAATAATCCAAAAAGCATGAACCTCAAATAATTGAATTAGAAAAAGCAAACATGTACCCATACATCACCAGGTGATAAAGTACAGGTGAGAGTTCGGTTTTGCAAGATCAAATCACAGGCATATAAGATAGAATCAGGTGATAAAATGGAAAAGGGCCATCCTTAAAAAATTGTTGGTTCGTGGTTGTACGACCGAGACATTAAAAATTTCTCCAACCAAAAAATATTTTTAACACTTTTCTGGCATTTTTTTAAAATTCTTAAACCCAGTTATGTTTTTTTCTTAAGTACCATCATATAATGCTGGTAAAAAAAGCCTACTTCCCTACCTACCCATTGTTAAAAAAGTTTGGGTTGCGTAACTACAAACCAACAATTTTTAACCGAGGCCAAGTGAACCATGTTTTTACTGCAGAATTATGTATGTGTGATATCCGATATAAAATATACCGGCAAGGGGGCAGATCATGTTAGAACATAGGATGGCATACATACACATTACATATTACATGAACTGATAAATAATAAAAAGCATTACACTGTAGATAAAATCAGAAAAATAACCCTTAGGGGAATCAGTGTAACACTTTTAAAATCAATAGATTGATTCACAAACCATAGTAATAATAAAAGAAGAAACACTTAAGCTGGACAGATTTAAATCATTTTCCTGATGATCATGTGATAATGAAAGACAAGGTTTTACACAAATAAACATATACAGCAAGTCCGTGAAAGAAACTCCTTTAGAAACAGAAGAAAACTGGCCTCATTATTGAAGTGTTCTCATAGGAACCAGCTGCCAACCCAAAAGGTCCGTTTGAACAACTAATGGGCCGGTTAAAACTGGCTAAAAAATTTCTGGGGGAGGGGGACATGCCCCAAATGCCCCTAGAAAGCCTGTTACATTTTTATTTAAGCCTATTCAACAATTCTAAATGAGAACACTGTTACCAAGGCAGCTGTCACAATATCAGATTGAAATATAGAAGTGACACAAAAACTGATAAATGTTAAGAGGTGTTAATGAGACAAGGTGGTCTTCATACTGGAGTGGTTGCTAGCGAAGGTTTAATAGTATCTGTATACATATTGTCCAATGCTAACATCTTAAAATGTTGAAGAGGGTAAAGTGGTGAAATCTTCATATCAAACGTTACATCTAAGCTCTCCCCATCTCAAGCACTAACAATACATGTGTATATATAATAATATATATATATGAATTATTACACGGTATCTCAATATCATTCATGCATCATACAGACACTGAATCTTATTATCTTAACTAGTTCTACAGCAATTTCAACTCAATGTCAGTCAAAACCTAACCGAGTATTCCTGAATTCCGTCCCTGTAACTAACCAACATGGTTCTCTGCAAGTACAGTCAAACTTGTCTTTGTGGCCATCTCCAAATAAAGACCACCCTGTGAATAAAGGCCACCACTATCACTAATTAGAACTGACCTCCAAATAAAGGCCATCCATCAATAAAGGCCACTTTTTGTCTTTCCCAAGGGGAAGTGACCTTTGTTTTGTGTGGGAAAGTTTAAAATAACCGGAATCAGTGGTAATGGACAAAGGGCCTTTGACACACTGACGTCAACCAAATGTGCCACACCACAGGGTTTGAACTCACAAATCCGAGCATGAAGACCTAGGCACATGCCCTATTGAGTTAGTTTATACTAATTCATTTCAGCTCGATTGTGAAACAAGCAATTCTGCTTGTATTAATCATGCTCGAGTCCACTCCCTGGACACAACACCAGTACTGTGTCCAAAAAATGGGATAGTGAAGTTTATGAAAGAAACCCGTTGAAGTCAGGTTTCGAACCCAGGATCTTCGGATCAGAGGTCAGACACTCTACCTCTAGACCACGATGCCTCCCTATTGAGTTAAATGGGAGACTGTAATGTAAAAGAAGAGAAGCAAACTGTAGAAAGAAATTTGTTTCATATGCATCATAATTATCAGAATGCTAAAATTTACTTAATCAGCATCACAGTACATGTGCCCTAACTACTAGGAAAATTCATTTCATTGTAAATGAGTCATTTCATTCATTTAATTGAGACGGGGAATTTAAAACAACAAAACCATCTGATTGGCTGAAATCTAAACAATAATGGTGATAACAATCAGTGCAGTAATACTAAGTAGTAAAGATACATGAAACATTTCTGGAGTTTTTTTTTGTGTGTGTGTTTATGTGACATAATTTGTCACTGGGGTTTAACGCCGTGTTTGAACAATTTTTCAGTAATATACGGCAACCAGTTCACCTAACCAGTTTTCCTGGACTGTATACTAACCAGTACTTACCCTTCCATAAGGAGCCAGCAAATTTTCATAGAAGGGTATGACCTGCCGCAACCGGGATTAGAACCCGGATCTCCAGGTTACAAGTCCAGCACAATAACCACTGGACCATGGTTGCGGCGAAACATTTCTGTACAAAGACTAAGCCGAACATGAAGCAACAGAGGAGATCAGACAGTAGGAGACATCTTAAAGACATCATCTGATATTGGATAACACTGTCTACAAATAAGAAATGGACCACCTATCTGACAATAGATGATACATTCCAGTAATACAGGCCCATTGGGCAATGGATGACTCCCATGTCTAGTAAAAAGGGCTACTGTAGAGTGGAGGACTTCTCCTTAAAGTACACATATGCCTGAGGATACCAAGTTATTAGCAAAGCATTTTTACAGACTTAGGGACACCCTATGTGGGAATAAATATGCCTACTAACTATCCAAGCTGCGGCCATGGTCCAGTGGTTAGTGTGCTGGACTTGTAACCCGGAGATCTGGGTTCGAATCCCAATCACAGCAGGTCAAACCCTTGCATGAATATTTGACAAAAATGTCGATTTTCGACCTCCACATGAGAAGTTGGGTCATTTATTATTCATATTATAAACCAAATAAACACATACAGGCCATTTATGCATAAAGGTAATATTTCTACCCTTCACAATGACCTTTGCTCATAGGTTTGATTTTAGTGATGCACTTAAGAATTGATTTTCCACCATTCTTGAGAGAAATGATTCCTAAGGGACTCGCAGTCTCCAGACTGACAAAACAAAAAAATGCCTTTTATACAAAAATACTTCTGAAAGTCTACGAGATACAGGAATAATTTGGTACTGGCTTTTCATTGAGAGATTTTCTCTTATTTACATGAGAAATAAAATCAACTTAAATCAGGAGAATAAGTAGTAATATACCGTATTCAGGTTTAAATGTAGGTGTACAAATTTATGCTTACTCAAAAGATACCAATAAAATACACACTTAGCAACAGTGACGTTTTTTGCAAATTTTATCAAAATAATGCTTTTATGTCAATTTGGAGTTATGTCCCTTTAACATACAATTAAAACAAATAAGAAACATAATCATTTTATTCACAATATGAAACCACAATGAATCATTCTGTGATGTTGTTCAGAGCAGGAAACAAGCTTTCCGCCCCGACTGCAGTATCAGCTGACTCATGAAGCTTAGTGTTTCATATGTTGTCCGTAAAGTTAACTAATAAACCAATTATACAATACCTGACTGCACCATTTATGTTTTATGAAATAACAGGGCTTTTCTTCCTTCTATAACAAGGGCCGTTTAAAGGTGTCTTCCCCTCAAGAAAAATCCTTAAATTCATGCAGATTTCTCCTAAAAATTAATTTGCATCAAGTTTTTTCTTCCCCCTTTTGCAAAAATACTGTGCTATTTTTCTCCCCAAATTTAAGAAAGGCTCCTTCCCCAACCCGTAAAAAAAACCCTAAATAATCTCCACAGAAGCCAATAATATATTCAGGTAAAAATATTTTTTACCAGAGTACAACCATTCAATATGATCATAATTCTCAAAATTAATGTACAGTAAAACCTCACTATCTGAGACCACTTCAAATTCAGTATTAAGACCAGCACAATATAAAAACCTCTTATTTCAGGGACAGTTTCCAATATTTCTGTTTGTTTTCAACCTGATTAAGAGACCATGTTAATACAATGACTTGTTTGGTCTCAAAGGTTGATAAAGGTATCATCTTATTTTACTGTATATTCTTCACTCGTATTTTCATCAATTTTTGTGCCTATAATTCTAATTCATCAAAAATCAAAAAGTCACTGGGTTTTAATGCTGTTTTTCAACAACTTTTCCGTTATATACAGCGACTGGTTCACCTAATCAGTTTTCCTGGACTGTATACTAACCTAAGATAAACTTTTTTTCACACAAGTTTCTGAGAAACTGGACTGGGTCAGTCAGGAGTATTATTTTTTATATTAGACATGTGTAAATTGACCATGAAACTAGAGGAAATATTTGCAGTAATATAGAAAGGAAATTTTAAAAATACTATGCATTCAATTTGTAGAGATGAAATTTTTCAGACCTGCATTTTTTTGGTGGATTGGTTATCAGTGGCAAACTAATTATATTTCAATTCAGGCCTCATATATATAAGATATTCAAAGTAGGTTTGTAACCTTTTACAACTTCCTAAAACTCAACATGTACACCTAAAATGATGTCACCTACACACAAAGACTCATATATCAGTATATCAGATTTCATGATGGTGTTATAATAATGTTACTATTGGATATTTTTACAAAATAGGCCAAAAAATACTAATCATGTTTACAGTTACAAAGAACAAAAATATTTTGGAGCAAATTGCTCCAAGATATGAATGGTATGTAACGGAAAAAATTTAGAGTAAAAACTCTTTTGACCTATCTACCCTAGTTTTTCTTGAAAACCTAACTATTTTTTTCTGGCCTAAGGGCAACAGGAATACTATTCAGACAACAGACTGTTTTAATTTAAACCAGATCTATCTACAATAGAGTGGTTTCATTTTGTCATTTATTTACAACCTAAAAATGGCTGTATTTAAAGAATTGTTTGTTTTGTGGAATCTTCATAGAAAAGAAAGTTGACTTAAATTTTTGTCACATTTTCCAACTTCAATTTGTTTATTTTCAAACTTTAGACCAGGAAGATGCAGCAACAAGCACTAACACTGAAAATAGACCAATTTGAATAAGCCTGTCAAGGCATCATAAACAAACAAATTTTTACACAGGGCCTTAAATTGGCAACACAGATAATACCAACCATACAAACAGTATGAGATAAAAGACACAGGATGTTGTATAGATGGATATTGAGACAATAACAAACATTACATCAGATATGACCTGAAACCATTCAATTTTATGGCAAAAACTTGATAAAAGCTGGCTTATCATTCTGTTGCCGAGGAACAAACTATAATATTGACCGAATCTCATTTAATTAAAATCAATCACAAAGCATATCCATAGTTTACAACAGGATGAAATAAACACGGCACTTTGTTATTTTATTTCTTATAGACTTAACAAACTGGGCCTGTACTTTTTCAGGGTTTGAAAAATGAAAAATACACTTGTCCACTTGTAATTAGGAGTAGAAATTGACTCAGGACGAGTTGAAATTGTTGTAGAACTAGTTGAGATTCTTAGCTGGCTGTCCTGCAGGACAAGTAGCTTGAAAAAAAATTTGTTGAAGCCTGTTTTTAATAGAAAAATCTTGTGCTCTTTGCCTAAAATGAATAAAATTATTGTTCAATGGTCAACTGACAGCCTTGTTCTTTAACACATTTCCCCAAATTGGAGTGACATAGGTAGTGACCTAGAACTTGGTAACATAACCTTACACTACGCCAGCCTTACGTCTTGACATTGACCTTGGTGGTATGACCAAACACAAGGCTGTACTTGAAGTTGAACTTGTGACCTTGACCTCAAATGATATTGCCTAATTTCAGCCACGAACAAATTTTTATACTGTTTATCATTTGTACTGAGATATACTTTCATGTATCATGTATCAAACTTGTCTTAACAAAAAGAGCTGACATTTATAATCAACTGTGAATCCAATTTGTATAAATTAACATCACTAATGACTTTTCCAGCTAATTATTTGCACTCTGATTAAACAGGATTACACTTATTATTCAGTTACAGTGCATGCATGTGAACAATAAGAAAATCTTATACTGTGACAATAACAAAAAGATACCACACTATGAAGGAGAATATTAAGTTACATCACATGTTCATACATGAAGAATTTGTACCAAGCCACATAAATATGTCACTCTTATACAGGCCCCGAGGTTATAAAACTTGAGAACAGTCTCTGAGTGCAAATCTCAGTTCCATCTTCAGTGTATTTTGGTCCCCAAAAATACAGACGTTTAATGTTTAAATATGCTGACAGTATAATATGAGCTTAGTATCACCATTGTTTTACCATAATCAACAAGTTTTCACTAACCTGACCAAACTTTTCTACTGACCCTTAATGAACCAGACCACTTAACAAATGAAAAAAAAACATTCTATGGGGTTTTAACTGATGTTGTTTTGGGGTCAAAAATACATTTCATCAGCTTGATAGAGGCTACCTCAGTAGGGCATCAATGTACACGCTTAACTTTCTATGTCCAATTGAAAACTGCCAAAATCTAATATGAGATGGCTGAAATGCTACTGTAGGAAAAGTAAGATTATTCTAAACAAGTAAACATTATAGATTTTTAATATTATGTAACACCTCTGAACATATCACTTTTAGACAGTCAGTCAACATCTACACAAAACAAGCGTAAAGAGGTTACATATGCCACATTATAGAAATATATCAGAATAAAAAATACATCCAGAACAATTAAAACTCATGATTAACGCTTTTCCCGAACCAATAAAATCATGGGTGATTTAAAAACATGACTCATTTTCTCATGTTCACAACTGTGAAAACCACCTAGCTTATTCATCATGTGGTACAATAAATTCACAGCTGCAGAATTCATACTCATAGTAAAAATCAAAGAGGGATGGTAAACTGTCGTCAACATTCAAATTCAAAATCTAACAACTCCATAGAATACAAACTTTTTCCCCCCCCGCCCTTTTCATTGGCAGTAAAGAGATCATTGATAGGACATTGACACATTGGTGTATATTTACATACAGTAAAACCTGTATACATCTGAAATGCACAGAGGAAATATGCCACAGTTGGCAATTACACAGCAGTTAATTTGGTCTATACAGCAAAATATGGTCAATAAATCAATATAGGGTCTGTATATACACCAAAATATGATCTATATTAGTAAATAGACCATATATTGATATATAGACTACATATTAATCTATAGACCATATAAGATATTAAATAGACCATATATTGATGTATAGACCACATATTAATCTATAGACCATATATGATATTAAACAGACCATATATTGATGTAGAGACCACATACTGATCTATAGACCATATATGGTATTAAATAGACCATTTATTGATATACAGGCAGCATGTTGCTAATGATACATATATAGATTATTTATTGACAAATATAATAAATGTCAAAACATGGTCTATAAATCAATACATGGTCCATATGCCAATGTATGGACTAAAAACATCAATATACAGCCTACATATCAATATAAAGATGTGTGGTCTATGTATATACCATAATATGGTCTATGGATCAGTATATGGTATAATATTATATCAATATGTGGTCTATATGCCAGTAAATGGTCTATATAAACATGTGGGACCTGAAAAGAAACTGTTGTTCACAGGACTTTTTTTCCTTCTATTGCATGGGCCGTTCATAGGCGTCTTCCCCTCAGAAAAAAACCTTTAATTCATGCAGATTTCCCCTAAAATTCAGCTTGCCTCATGTTTTTTCTTCCCCTTTTACAAAAACACTGTGAAATTTTTTCCCCAAATTTAAGAAAGACCCCTTCCCCTACCCATGAAAAAAAGCCCTGGTTCATCATGTGATCTTTTTCCACAGATGACTGTTGACTCAAGTTGGATTGTAAATGTCTGATTTACTGACCAAGTGCACACAATGCAACATTTAAGTAATTCTGGTATTTCATCACCACAAACTTTAACATTGTGATTTATCCTAACAAATACATCTACTTAAATCATTCAAATATATCTATCGTCATACAATCTGTATGACATACACACAAGTCAAGTATTGTCTACCAAGTTGTTAACTTAACATTTAAAATACTGACACAATATCAAACGAATCATTGAACACAATGACTGATAGTAAGTACATTAGACAGACTGAGACACACATCACATTAAAGCAATCTTTTCATAGGTAGAATATAAATAAGAAATGACTGGCTGCATGCCTATCTGCTAAACTAAATAAGGCACAGTGCATGTTTTCAGTAACAATATTATAGAAATGTCTAAAACCATTCATCCTGCACCACTTCTTCACACACTGACAACAATCTTATGGGAAGAAGTGGTCTGTCCATCAGTAAAGAAGTACTTTTATCATATCATATATAAACATATATTATTTTACTATATTAAGCAGTGATCGAGAAAACAGGAAAAGCATGTGCCACGCCCCATAGTGACATTAAAACTCAAAATGTCACATCATCTTTGGCATCTGATGTTCCAGTGGTGCATTCCAATTTTTTTCGATCTTTTCGTGTACGTATATAAAGTATGAAGTAAATACTGCTGTTCTGCATCATCTGATGCTTAACACTATTCTTTTCTTTATGCAAGCAAGCAGCTAGCTAATTGATGCCTATAAATAGCTACGAAAACAGTTTTAATTGTCACTCAGTTATCGTCACAAGAAAATGACATATTGATTTTGCATCCAAAAGGGCAATTGTCATAATAAGACAATTTCATTCTCAATTGCAGATTTAGTTAATCTTTTATGTATGCATTATGCCTTTCAGTTTCAAACTCAATTTATGATTAATATGATGGCTCTAGATCTATTCACTGCAATCTGTCATCCAGAAACACAATAAGATTTCCCTTAACACATCAAAATTCTGATCAGTGCCATGAGAAGTACATACAGCCAGACCTCCAAAGCAAACATGTATGATTTATTACTTGACACACAGACATGTACAATTCATTTCGTGACATTCAAATGATTTCTAAATTATATCTCAATTATAACCAAGGTGCTTTAAGATTCATAAAAATTCACAGCTCAGTAAATTGTAAATACATGTTTATCATTATTACAATCCATTCATTATGTAACAAATATAAAATGAAGTGTTTCTTGTACGAGACAAGGACATACAACACAGACTTTGAAACTTGCTAAAAAATGTATAAAAATTCTCCAGCATACTCATTTCATTGTAGAGTTTATACTTAATGCATAAATATTTGCATCATTTTTCATATCACCACAATAACAATTTGTTTATACAAAAAAATCGCCCAAGTGACTCATACCTTAAAGTAGATGGCTAAATAAAGAAATCTTACATTTCACAATAGAGTTTTTACAGTATACAAATAGATTCCTCCAACAACACGTCATGTTTTTTTTTCTAATGTAAAAGAAGTACACACTGGATACAAAGAATTACTCATAGTTATAATCATAATCATAAAAAATAGTTTTCCCAACAAGATTAAGAATTGAACATGGCGGAATTGTTAGATTTGATTGTATAAATTGGATTTACCACCATTTATTGACAGACATTTTTCAGAATCGTACAACATATCAATTCCCTCTAGTGCTGCAAGATCTTAACAAGAGCACAGATAACATTCAGTGATAAATATACAGGAAGTGAACAGCCAGCCCTGCCCAGAATGATTATATTAAGGAAGTTACCTAAGTTGCATGAGGTCATTGTTAGATTTCAGTGAAGACATAAAATGGAAATTAATGGTACTTGCAGCCCCGCCCCCTGCATATACACCAGTCACAAGTAGCACCAGGACAGATTGTCAAAGTATTGGGCAAGTGTGACTGGGTGGGGCATCATGTCATATGTCTATAGCTTATAGACAATGACTGAATGAGGGTGAAGTACAATAATCCGCTTAAACGTCACAAAAAAAATTGCGAATGGAACATAAATGATAAAATCAACACAGCACATAAACATGCTTCCAGCATTGTAGTTCAATATTGATTTCTGATAAAACTGCGAGATAGTGCCAAAGACAAGCAACAAAATGCAAAGTTTTGCAATAAGGATCTAAGATCCCATGAATATTAATGAGGCACATACTATGAATATTAATGATGTATATACCATGAATAATAATGAGGTAAATACACACCCAGCTTCACTTCTCCTTCCATGGTGAGCAAGACGTTACCAGCTTTGAGATCTCGGTGTATAACATGCTGCGTATGAATGAACGACAGAGCGAGACACATTTCATGACACACGTATCGAATCTGGTCCTCTGTCAAGGATTTCTCGAGGTCAACCATGATACTGTCGACAGCTCCACCTCCACAAAACTCAATGTACATCTACAAAATATTTAAACAGTGATAATTTAAAATTGGAATAAAGGAGTATGTGAATGTCTAAAGTCATTGGATAGAAGTATATAAATTGAAGATGCAGATTTTAGGAGAATTTTGCCACTCCAAGTCCTTTTTGAATCATTCAGGACTGATGAATGGATAGTTTATATGCCACTATGCTATGCTATGCTATGCTGCACAATGATTTCACTTAGACATTCCTAGCATAAACATAAGCATGAGAATTATTTTATACATCAAGACACTTGACCTTGAGACGTCACAACTAGTCAAAGATGAGAAAGCACTTCCAATCATTCTTTCATTTCATTTTCGTCACACAATGGCAAGAATGTTGAATGCAACTTATCTGACATAAAACTCACATCAGTCTTACATATAGTTCATGCATTACATGAATTTCATTAACCCTTTGCCTCATAATGCCACTTTGCCCCCCCCCGTATCTGAAGCAGACGACTTTTGAAAATATTGAGGCAAAAGAAACCATTGCTTGTGATGAGTAATGGCTTCTTTTGCCACAATGTTTTCCACTCTGTCATGGAGATATAACCTAAATTTCTTAAATAAATTGATGATTTGTATATTAACTTTGAAAGAGAGTTGAATTTGGAAGAGTCCAAAATATGTTTACGAGACAAAGCTAACTTCCATAAGATATAAATATTTCAAGAATTATTGCTGTCAAGTTTTATTCAGTTTGATGCCTTGTAAAAACGTACATGATAATTAAAGCTTGGAATTTTAAAATAAACTAAACAATTTATGACGGTACAAGATGACAGTTGAATGAAACATGGACAACATATAGGAAGAATTCAAAACTCTTAATTTTCATTTATTTACTGTTTAAAGGCAGTTCTTGCTTCCTTGTTTTCGTAGATAGCACTGCAGGAAATATGATACCCTATAAAGAATTGTAACCACAATTATAATTATAAGAAGTACATACAATACTCCGTCATGTCAAATAAATTTGAGCCAGACTATGGATACCAGCATCATTGACTTAAATGTCGTAAAAACCATGTCAAGTTTGAACTTCCTGTTATAATAGACTGACAATAAAGTAATATATATATTCAGGATGTTTGTATATAGTTATAAGATTATCTATATTCAATTGCCAAGCCATAATACTCTCAGCATTTTTTTGTCAGTTAGGTACAAAATGTAAAAGGCGAGACTTCATTATCAATGTTTTCAGTACAGATAACAAAAGATAGCATATAACACAGACAGAAAACACTTCAGCTTTCCTATTTCCTCAAATCCTTACTGACTTAAAAAATCATGAATTTATAGACAGGAATTTACAACCGAAGGACAAAGCGACTTTCAAGGTGCACATCTGTATACATACTGTGATAATCATTTCATTTACACAGCTCTCAGTGTGTTCAATACCCTAGAATGGGGATTTTCCTACGGAGGAGGGGGAAATAAAACATACTTTTTTAGGGGTGTATGGGGCCATACTTCACTGAACAGTTACAGTAAGAACTTGGTATGTACTAGTAATATTGTTTTTAACTGTTGACCAGAAAAACTAATCAGACTCACGATTACCATGTTCACCATTTTGTTCCAGTAAAAACATACCGTACATTCCCTAATAAACACCCATTTTTTGAAAATGTGTTTGTGTCATTCCTTGGATTTAAAAAAGTCTATTTTTCTACTAATTTCTATTGTCCATCTCGGATTAAAACAGCCTGTCATGGTAAGTCACTTTTGTTTTCTCTTGTCCAAAAAAGGGGGGGGGGCATTTATTAGGGGAGGAGCATTTATAAGGGAATATACGGTATTAAATACTGTACTTAAATTAGCTTCTCAAAACTGCTGGAATACTTGTCTGACATTTAGTCAGTCAAAGTTAGAATTTCTCTCTGATCAAATGAAAATTTGTCTGACCGAATTTATTGTAAATAAGTGATAAATGCTGTAAATCATGCCAGACTATCAGACATCTGGTTATTGGACCTGCTCAAAATTTGCCTGACATGTTCGACAGTCTGACAACTTTCAGGCAGCCAGCTTAAACATTTAACTTTAAATAAATTTCTTTCAGGATCCAAATTTCAGAATCAATTATATTCTATAACCGTCAAGTATTCCAGTTCAATAATAGCCACTGTTTACAATATGATAATGATGCAAACATTTCTAGTCAACCACACCCGGTGATTCACCCATTATTTTATATTTTAGAAGCAGCCCAAAGATGATGTTGAAAACATGTTAAGCACCAGAAAAGTTAATAATATGAAATCTTTTATCAGCAAAAAGGCATCATCCCTAACTCTTTATCTACAATTTAAAATATTTTGATTATCTTGCAACCTAAGTATAACACCGGTGAAGTAGATAGCTTGATTAAGTTGATAAAGAATAGCTACAACAAACATCAAATACCACCTTATCACAGGTATTATTACGATTTGTTGACACAAGAATGCAACCATGAGCATGATTATTGTCGGTTTGTTTAAACACAAAGCACTTGAATATATACTATCCATCAAACGTAGTTGATATATGTACAGTCAAACCTGCGTTTGCAGCCACCTACGAATAATAACCACCCTGTGAATATAGGCCACTCTTTGAAAAACCATCATTAATTATTTAGAACAAACTGACCTTCAAATAAGGCAACCTGTCAATAAAGATCACATTTTGTCTTTCCCAAGCGTGGCCTTAGTTCACAGGATTGACTGTATATAGATATTTGTATATATAAGATTTTATTGCTATAATCATCAACAAATTCATATTTAACATAAATAAAATGGGAAACAACAGCACTTCATGATATAACTTATAACATTATTTATGCCTAAGTAGTACAACCTAATATCAAAATTCAAATGTAAAATTAAATACTATTCAGTCTTGTTACAGATGATACCATGTATTTATCACTGTTGGGATGAGGTAAATATTGAATCGTTGAAAAGATCATCACTATCGTATACAGTCATAACATATCTTAAGGCATATCCAATACTACTATCTATTCTTATAAATAATTAATATTCCAAAATAGCACAACTTCATTATAGCATGTAGCATTGTTGACCTAACATAATCATGATTGGACATGTACTTGCAGAACTTTCAAATGAAGAGAAGATAATTATTATGTTCAGCAGATTTACTTCAATAGTCATTTGTCATGTGCCCACCATTAACTAAAATAGACTGAACAAAGTAAAACTAGAAGGTATTGTACAGATGGGATTTTGAAATTTAGAGTTTATTATTGAGTGGACATCTCTTTGAGAGTTTCACAGGTGAACTAAATAACTACATAAGTTCCAAGTTTTTAGTAAAAAAGAATCAAGTACAAAGGGCTCCTAAAAATAATATAATGAATATATGGATGATGAAAAGTTCTAATAATGCAAGGAAAACAGACAAAGACAAAACCATTTCCCTTAGTAAAAGAGAAACATTAAAAATTAATGCCCAATTAAGTTATCAGAGTTAGCATAATTACCAAGGATAGTCAATCAGACACTGAGTTTTCAGTCAGACAGAAGATTTCAGGATAAATCTAAAGAAGACTTCTGATAATACATACCCATAATTTACCACCATGGAAGTAAGTCTCATGAAGACCAACAACATTATTATGTTTACATTTAGTCAATATATCTATTTCCACCAAAAAATCTTCAAGATCATCTTCAGCCTTGATTTCCACTAATTTCAAGGCTGCTAGAGCGTTGTTCTCTCTGTTTTGGGCCTGTAAAAAGATATTGTAAACATACAATGAATGAATACAGGGTTTTCACTAGGCATCAGAAGTTTAGGGTAAAAAAATTATGTTTGGCTGAATAATAAGTCAGTAAGAGTCAACAAAATTTCCTTCTAATTCTATTGTAAATTTGACACATTGGTACAAAGTCTCAAGAGTCAGAAGCATTATTTTACAAAATTCAAGCGTTAAAATGCTCTTTTAGTAAGTTTTAAGGGTCAAATAAATGCCCTTGAATACTTAAACTGCATATTTTCAACAAGCAACTCTTTAAAACAGTAAATTAAATAACTGCTCCTCGACACTTCATTATTCACGAATGCAACCCTCCCCCAAATTTCTCAACAGGTATAGGCAATTTGGAAGAACGATCCTCAAAGCATTAAATAAAACAGGAATCCAGTATAAACTGGAAAACTTGCACCCTTGTGGGTAACAGGGTCAGTATAGGTCTGTATATCACTGTGCACATATAAATTGCTTGTTAGAGAGAGTGAAACTAGCAGCATGCATATTGATAGAGCAGGACTTCAATACATGAAGTAAGTAGCAAGATCTAACACCAGACAAAAAGATAACATAAAATTAACATTCCATGATCATAAAGGAATTCGAAGCATCGAAGATTTAATGACTGACATCATGTATCAATAACGACCACATCCTGTTTCTGGCGAAATAACCACATTACCCCACCCTAGGTTTCATCCATATTAAAAATGATGAAGTACCTTATAAACTTTTCCAAAGGCGCCATCGCCAAGTTCACCAACGATTTCCCACACATGATTTGGGTCTTTATCCCTGATTATATTCCTATCTTCTAACGGATTTCGCCCAGTTTCCCTGCCAATCCCAAGCAGTTTCTTAAAACTGGACAGAAATGACATCTCCACACGTCTGAAGATTAAAATGCCGTAAAAACTAATCTACTACAAGTTTGACAGTTTAAGCACGTTCATGAAAATTACTCGTATTATAATGAGTGCAAAATTCTTAGTCACACGATTGAAAGGGGAGTATAAATCCGTTTTGTCGACATTTTCAATGACTTTCACTTAGTTAGCCAACGAATATTCTCCATCTTGTTTCTACAACGCATGCGCAGTAGAGTACAATATTTACTTCCGTGTTTATTTCGGATACGCCCATTTTATCGACAAGGGTTGTTTTACATAATGAACTCGCCCAAAGCTGCTGATGCGGTTGAAATCTAAAATATGCGCTCGCGAATTTGGGGATAAATCTTAAATTATGACGTGTTACAGTCACGACAAGGCGGGTAGAGTAAAAGTCACCGCTGTCTATATCTTGGATTTAATGTGAGGTCTAAAGCAAGAGAATAATACACCAAATTCAACAGATCTTCAGCTGTCCTGTGCCACGACATTTGAACCACGCTCGTATTGAACGGACTGTATAATTCAGCCCAAATAGTACAATACAGCACGGTTATAATATATAATTATTATTATTATTATATAACTCGGAAACACGGTGAAGTATCGAATACAGTTAATTAAGTATTTGATTTTCCTCAAACATGCGCATTACTTGTAAACAAACTGTCTCAAATGTTATCTAAATTATTTTATTTTTTAACAAAGCATGCCTTTATTTTATCACTACAAACCAATTTTTGAACCAATTTATATCAATTATCCTTTATCCTTCGTTCTTATATATTTATTATCCTTTTACATGGTTAATAATTGTTTCCATTACCTTTAATTTAAATAGTAGTTGATGCACCATAAAACACCATTAAACAAATTATGTTAAATTTTGGATTATTTTTGTTGTAATTTTGTAACCTGATATTTATAAATAGATCAAAGAATCGTAGTTAGCATGTAGGCATGAGTGAAACATAAATATTCACGAATGCGGTCAATACGTAAATAATATGTAATATATTAATAGAAATTATATCATTCTGTATCACGTGTTTTAACCAAATGTAATATCAGCTTCCAAACTAAAATGGGACCAGTGTATAAAATAACACACACTTATACATACATATTGGCAAATACCTGGATTAGCAATGGAAAAAATGCCTCGAATATCCATCTGTTTCAACACATGTCAGATTTTTCCGTCTTATTTCTATGTAGCCTTCAGGTATCAACTTTAACATAAAAATGACTAAAAGTTTATCATTTTGCAAAAATAAAAAAGAATCATTTGAAAGAAGAAATGTAAAATTTTTAATCATCGTTGGAGCAAATTCGATATTTCAGTTGATAAAAGGAATATGATGGCATAAAGATTTTCCTCCCGTACTTTCCCATTGTAACTTTATTAGCCACTAACGATCGTAGGTGGACCTTAAAGTCTGACATGAAGAAACGTCAATCACACACCTTTTCGGGGGAACGTAGAAGATACTGATAACACACAGATACACCGTTCTCGACAAGGGATTCCGGCAGATACCAAACACTTCGTGTGGCCTAAAACATGCATACTTACTACTACCATCCGTTTCACTCACATGATAAGCATCGCCGTAGCTACACTGAGACACAACGAGGCGCGTGCCTCGATTGAAATTTGAACAGGTAATGGGAAAAATGACAGGTTTTAGGAAAAGAATCCAAGGGAGCATGCTCCCGGACCCTATAGATTGCTTTGGTTCAAATATGGGCCTGGTTTCAGCACTGACAAGACAGGACAGCAATGGTGGCGATATTTGCAGCAACATTTCGTCGAAACCACTATATTTTGTGAAGGATTGCTATTTGAACAAACCAGTGATGAAATAAATGACCTAATTAAGTGTGATAAATTCGTACATATGCTGTACATATCAACAAACTGCAGTGGTCAATAAAATAAATAAATAAAATAAAAATAATACGGTTATACTAGAACAGACTATTCTAATGTCGACAAATATGAGTTAGCAACACAATGCCACAAATGAGCACTATTTTATCAGTATTTAGAATTGTATATCCCAGATAAATCAAGTTCATTATAAGCACAGACCAACTGCGGGAAAATCACTAGATTGAGCCGAGGTCCCCTGGCGCTGTAGACGGACGCTTGACCATGTCGCTAAAGACTACAGAACCTAACTGCAAGGCTATTAGAATTCATTTACAAACCTACCATCGTTACGCTCCCCTCCTTTTACTATTAAGAACTGAACAATTCCCAAGATTAATGCTCCATAGCTCTCGTTGAAAGAATCTGTCAAACAACGCTGCAACTCACTGACCGGATCTGGACAAGAATTGAACTGAAACACCCCAACACTGTAAGCGGGCACTCAACCACCTCGCTTAAAAAGCCTGAGTAAATTCACGAGCGTGGTTGCTGGAGGCTACCTACAAGCATACAATCACTACAATATACATATTCTTCGTCAGCCATTACTTACATAAATGTGATAATTGTAACTAAGGGTAAGAATTCTATAAGACTCTATCTTTCTTTCTAATTCTTTCCTTATAAATGTACTGTTTTATAATGTACATGTAAATGTTTGATGGCTTGAAATAAATTTGTTTAAACTTATTGTAACTGTCGATATACATGTATAATTATATATGTCCGGAATATGTTTTCTGGATTAGTTTATTTCGCAAATATATATTTCTATATATTTTATTAGAAAATGTAGATATGCATTTAAAACGAAGTAACAACCATTATCTTAAGAGCTTGATGATCCCAAAGAAATGATGTCTAATTATAACGTCATAGTATAATCATGTGACGTCAGTTTCTTAGTGACGACGTCATTGTTTATAGATACACACTTGAGCCAGCAGGCCGCAACAAAAAATGACTTCGCTGCTAAGATATTTTCTTGCAGCGTGTTTTCCGAAGAAGGAAAATCAAGGTTGTGGTTTTAAGCATAGGGAAAAATACATTATTGTAGAATATCTACACTTTATCATACCACAGAGGTACTACGAACTATTCATGGACATTAAACCAACGAGTGATGAGTTGAACATTAGTCAGTTCATGTTTTTGTACAGATTTCTAGAAGATAAAGATGTGAGTCAGCCACCTGGACCAGACCATGAATGTCAACATTACGTGATAGAAGACAGAGATCAAATGTTTGTATTGAAAGGATGGGTACCAACTAAAGGTGAGAAAATAGAAGAAAATATAAATATTGACCGTGAAATACCGTACAGCTGGAAACCTGGACTAAATGGCGCTGTAGGATCGTACGCAGGTATGTTACCATCACAGAAAACATACCATCATACAGTCAACAATAAATCTTGGAGCAGACATATAACACCGGCAAGCGAAAATAACCAAACAGAGAATAGTTCACGCCTCAGTTCACAAATGTCTGCACTCCGCCTTCCACCCTTAAATAAATGTAGTTCATTAGTTGTTTGCCCTGACACAACACAAAACAATGACGAAGGCTGGGATTTAGTTGAGCCAATTGATAAAAGAAGAAGACATGTTAGGAACCGTGTTGCACAAAGTACAATGTACAGACCAACATCAGACATGTGTGTAAGAAAGGAAAGACCAAAGGCTGCAAGAGGACCAAGAACAAAGCCCAACTCATTATTTCAGTATTGAAATTGTTAGTAAGACTCGTAAGAATTATTATCAAAAAAATATTAGAATGTTTTTATTCCCAACTTATTCTTTTATCCTTTTACCTCTGAGTCTGTTGGCGAATCATTGCAGTAATTCTTTGAAATTGGGTTTGGTATATTTTCTTCGTAATATATTTTTATTCAAAAATAACCTTGTCCTGATTTACGAAATTAAAAATAAACTCGTTTACGAAAGGCCGATAGATGAAGACATTGTGTAATGATGAAGTATTTAAAACATTGTGTGGTGATGAAGTATTTAAGACATTGTGTGGTGATGAAGTATTTAAGACATTGTGTAATGATGAAGTATTTAAGACATTGTGTAATGATGAAGTATTTAAGACATTGTATAGTGATGAAGTATTTAAGACATTGTGTGGTGATGAAGTATTTAAGACATTGTGTAATGATGAAGTATGTAAGACATTGTGTAATGATGAAGTATTTAAGACATTGTGTAATGATGAAGTATGTAAGACATTGTATAGTAATGAAGTATTTAAGACATTGTGTAGTGATGAGGTATTTAAAACATTGTGTAGTGATGAAGTGTTTAAGACATTGTGTAGTGATGAAGTATTTAAAACATTGTGTAGTGATGAAGTATTTAGACATTGTGTAGTGATGAAGTATTTAGACATTGTGTACTGATGAAGTATTTAGACATTGTGTAGTGATGAAGTATGTAAGACATTGTGTAGTGATGAAGTATTTAATCGGTATAAGAATAGCAAAACACTTCCTTTCTGATTTCACGAGTTTGAACTGTGAACTTTGATATTTATAATTTAAATAACAACATTTATGGTATTGTAAGTGATCATTTTCTCAAAGTGGCCTTAAAACATCTGTGACCATTGACTCAAGTTGTACTGTCTGGGCAATACTGTTTTTCTAGTGTATATATATGCTGGTATAGAGAGGATAAACCATTTTAAGTTTACATGCAAATCATCGCGAGGACGACATACATGTGATTGCTTCATTTTAACGTCTGTATAGCATTGTGTCAAAGCTTTCACATAATTATACATTGTATCATATTATAATTGTTTTACTTAGATAATTTATTTTTATCTCAATTATTATTTTTTGATGTTATTTCAGATTGCTTTGTTTTTTTTTACTTCATCAAATTTTATTGCGTGGTTGACTGGTGTGCGAAATATGAAACATCATTTTGGAAAAGTTTTATTGAGATGGACTTGATCACAATGAAATATATCTTTTTATAGTTGTGGACTTGAAACCGGATAAAAACTGTATGTACTTCATCGTTTATTGTATCACAAGAATTGACTTCAATTAACAATCATGACTCAAAGATACTGACTGAAGAAGATTCTTTGTTGATTTTTTAAAGTTTGAAAATCAATGGTTTTTATTTTCAATAAATTGTTAAAAAATCAAACGTGGCTTTTGTAATTTTTTAATTCTTACATTCACCAAAGCATTTTCATGTTGATTAGATCAACTTCAAATGATCTGGTTTTTTTTGTTCCTCTACATTGTCTGAAATCCAATCAGTGAATTATCTGCCTTAGTTGTATGGTGTTTTTATGTTGTTATGCCGCTACCATAATACCTATTTACTTTAGATTTAATACCTACAATCACGTGGTACGACAGGGTGGTAATGATTAGTGTACCACTAATGTTGATCATCACAACATGGAGTTTGCTCAGAGTAATGTGAAATCTCATGTTAGAACCACCTAGCTAGAAGCTTTTAGACAGTGATCTAAGGCAACACATCATACCCTTCTATGAAAATTTCACAAAAATGTTGATTTTCCTCCATATGTGGTGAAGTTGCCGGCTCCTTGTGGAAGGTTAAATGAGTACTGGTTAGTATACAGTCCAGGAAAACTGGCTAGGCGAACCGGCCGCCATATATAAATGAAAAACTGTTGAACAGCGGCGTTAAACCAAGTGATATGTCAAATGACGCGGTTCATTGTTAAGGTCTTGAGACTGACTTCTGTGTGAACCAGTCAGAGATTTCAGTTGTTGACACTGGTTTCAGAATATAGAACATTCGGAAGTGTTAATAAGCTGGTACAGTGTAATGCTTTCTTTACATAATAAATAAAGACCTATATGCTTAGATACGTCGAGCCTCTTGTCTAACCGTCTTTACTCAGATCTGTCTTCCAGCGTCCGTGTCTTTTTGAACACCTATCACTTACGCCAGCGTTTGCTGCAGCAGTTGCGCCCCCTGCTCGTAGTGAATGCAAACCAAAATTTTGATTTCCAGCAACTTCTCTTAGTCGTGAAATCAAGGTCTCTCTGGCTCGCGTATAACTTAATGGTTTGTTTACATAAACTAATTTCGAAATATGGTTAGATCTAAAACATGGTCTAAATAAAAACGCATTAAGCTCCGTGGACTGACCGCTAAGTTTTAAGTATCTCTTAAGCATATCGTACGGACAAGCAACTGAATCTCCTTTAGAAATTACAAGCTCTCTTCCTCGACGGTACTGGTCAGTTTTGCTCTCGCTTATTTTTAACGAAAAATGGTCAGCAAAATTTTTTATATCATTACATCGTAAGTTTCTTATTTCATCGAATCTTAAAAATGCGACGAAGGCTATGACAATCATACACAGGCCTCTAACAATCAAAACATCAACACAATTGATATATTTGTTACATAATTCAATCAACAATTCGGAAGTCACCGGCTCCTTTTTCTTCACAGGTTTAGATAAACTTCGTTTAGCCGAATCAAGTAAGTTCTTCACGAATGCGTTGTCCGTTGGATCGGATAGATTCTTCAAACTATGTGCCCACTTAATCGCATAAACATGCCATGAAATAACACTGTGAGAACACTTACGGTTAATTAAGTCAGTAATGAATAAAGCCACGCAAATTGGTGAAGCTGGTGCTGCCGACTGACCTTTCGAAGTAATGAATTTCTCCCACTTCTTATAATAGGCGAAATATTTCATGCTTGTATTGTCACTTCTGGAGCCAGTAAGGTGATATGTCATACTATCAACCAAAGACTTCAGATCTGGATCATGAATATCGTTGTTACAAATCTTGTTGTCTATCGAACCTTCAAACCTGGATAAATAACATATAACCATTATACATACAGCTATATCAAAATCTGATAGCCAACATACTGAATGTTAAGGGTCTACCATCAAATATACCATTTCTACCCTTTCCTCTTTTGGTCAATGTGCCGGGCCCAAACGAAATACAATCTTTTATGATAGTTGCGCCATCAAAACTGCTATCGAATAATAAAGGCCAGTAAGGCGACGATCGCCAGGCTGGAATAATTAATGTTCCCAACAATTTCCGTGTTTGATTTTGGTGATGCACTTTGAGATCAATCTCGGTGGCGGCACCAACCAATTGTTTTCGTTTGACCAGTCTTGATCAAAGGCATCTATACCGATGGTGCCCGGACGCCAATATCTTGAATTGAATTTGACGCATTTCGTGTTATAATCTTGAGCAAAAAGATCGTACGTGTAAATGGCCCAAATTTGATTTAAATGTTTAAAAACCCAATCTATAATCGACCAGTCGTCGCTGTCACAGCACCTACTGAGAAAATCTGCACTAACGTTATTGGATCTAGGAATCCACCAAGGCACTAACTTTATGTCATGCGATGTACACGTCTCGTGAATCTTTAGTGCGTACTCTTGCAATCTCGGTTGCTTGCTACCTATATTTACTATAGAACATACGTTTTTATTATCTGTATGCAACGTAACGTTATGCCCCTGTAGGCTCTTTGCTGATGTCAGAATTGTACGAAGGGCTGCTTCTAGCTCACGCCAAGTAGAACTAGCACGACTTTCGCACTCAGACCAAAAACCCAAAACCTCGCTGTCAGCCATGCCATCTATATAACCACCGAATCCAGATCCACTGGCGTCCACAAAGACGTTGGCATGCTTATTGGACATGTCAAATACCATGGCGTCTCTAGCGCCAAAAACCTCTGCAAAACTGCGCATATTCATACGCTTAAGGTTATCTAACCAGAACAACAGCTCTTGTAAAGTTCGGTCACTGACCGTCACGGGAGCATTCCAGCTTGCTCTACCGTTAATGCACTCATACATTGCTCTAGATCTGAGCCTTACAATCGGACCAAATACAAATTGCATCGATATCAACTGATCCACAATGCATACAATCTTTCGCACAGATATCAGCGTCTGTCCGTTTGTAATAGTTCTAACCAATGTCGATAGCATGCGCAGCGCACGTTCGACTCTATGATCGGTCACTTTTATACTTCCGTTTATCATGTCCCAATCATAACCTAACCATGTTATATTTGACGTTGGCTGCCAGTGGCATTTTTCTGTCGCGATCAAAAAGTCAAACTTTTTTAAATCACTTTCAACGAAATTGCTACAAAACAAACTTTTTTGCAAAGTGCTATTGCCACCGAGGCCATCGTCAAGGAATAAAATAATCCTAAAACCCATGTCTCTCCATTTAGCAACAGTGACCTTCATTAGCTTTGTGAAAATGTAACCTGCAGTTGACAGACCAAATGGTAAAACGTCAAATACAAAATACCTTTTTTCTGTACCAAACTGCCAAGCAAACCCAAGGTATGTTCGATGGCCGGGAAGAATCATAATGTGATGATATGCACTCCTAATATCAAATGAAAATAAATAGTCTCCTGTTTTGAACAATTGACCGGCTATTGAGTGGTTTTCAAAACAACATCTGTATTTTATCAGTTCCAAATTAATGTGCCGATAGTCTGGAACCAGTCTTGGCTTACGATCTCGGTTAAATGCTACAGTCAATGGATTAACAATATCTGGCTTTGAATTTACTTCACTTATGCAACCTTTCTCGAGCAATTTAGTGATTTCATCAAAAACAAAACTTTTGTTTTCTATAGCAGACTTATTATTTTTCATTTCACAAGAACTTGGAATATTCTTAAATGGGAGTTTGTAGCCGTTGCGTATTACGTCTATTATATAGCCATTAGCACCTGCTGAAACCCAGTGGTTAATACAGTTTTTCAATCTGCCGACTGGAGTAGGCTTATAAGTAACTAATTGTTTATTTTCTTGTTCTAATGATTGGTTTTAATTTAGTTGCACTGACTGCATGTTCGCAACAACTTAATCACTGGCGCTATTAACCAACATACAAGGTAAATAAATGCTACTTATCTGCATGGCATCATTTTTACTAGCTTCTGAAGCCAACACCACTTTACACTCTGACCGCCAGTGCCCGGTTTTCCCACATCGAAAGCATGTCCCAGGCTTTTTAAGTTGATGTCTCGTCCATTGGTCCGTAGACTGCTGCTGAGTTCCAAAGTTCCCTTCTCTGTATGGGTGGTTTCTGCTCCCCGCTCTGTATCGTCTAACGGACCTGACCTTACGACCGGCTTGCATCTGGGCTCTATATATCTTTTTCTCATCTTCTGAATCGTCTGCTAGCGGATGGGCTTCATATTCTTCCACTACCTTCCAGCCATGTTCTGACGAATCTGCCAGTTTGATAAGCTTTTGACGATGAGAGATAATGCGAGTACCTTCAGATATCTGGTGTCTGGCTCCTGCGTAATCTTCGTCTTGGATACAGTCGTGACCAGCGTGTTTCAATTTCTCCATTACTTGAGCATTATGCTGATACTGACGCTCATGTCCTTTCTTCTTGAACTGGTAATTGCCTTGTAGTGACAAACTATCTTTAATTGCGTTTATTTGTGCCCTCGCTGTCTCCTTATGTGAAAAATTCATTCGCTGTTCAAAAGACATCAATTTGTTGTCTATTAGGCTTTCTAACTTTGATAAAAGTTCGTTTTGTTCGTCCATATTTTCGGCTGCCTGCGTTGAACTTCTATAACTATCGATAATTTTGACGTGTTAGCGTAACAAATCCGTCTGGTAGAATGACCAATACCTTAACTATCAACACAACCGTCAATTCCCGTGCAAAACTCAACAATCACTGTAGTGAATACATACCGTGTAGACAAATATTTCACGCTATACTACGTAACGCGCGAAATTATTATTCCCTCGTGCAAAGAGTAGCTCCAGGCACATCTATGGCCCCATTCTTCTACGAAAACAAGTTGGTAAGAAACCCAGGAAAATATGAGATTGCTTAAATTCAGTAAGAGAATTTTGATTAATATCCAAATGATAGTTTGCATGTTTTTTTCCTGCTATAGCAGGGATTGTTTATAGGCGTCTTCCCCTACGCTTTATGCCCGCCTAACCAAAAATCCTGCAACCATCCCAGCTTAATCTCCCAAATAGGTCTGACATATTGACGTCATAAACAAGAAACGATGACGTCATGACGTTGGACGTTTCGCACATAGTTACCGCATTGCGTACTACAATACAGACGACAAACATACAGTATTTAGATGTTTTATTACAATAACCTATGAATATAAAGATGAATGCAATAAGGAACATTTTCAGCAGGTTGGTATTTAAATATTTTGCAGTATTTTAATATAACATATGATATAAAGTCATATTTGTAGTTGCTCTTTAGAAAGTAAACATTATTTCTTACTTTTATCTCAATGTATGCGATCTTGTTTCGTATACCCGCCAGCCATCGCTTATTTTTTTCTCGTGAATTTAGCAGTATGATCAGTCCTTGAATCAACGTGCTTCTAGGGGAAGTAAAATGTTTCATACGTTTATTTCCTAATCCTTTTTATGTATAGGAGATTGATCCATGAAAAATATTACATGTATAAGTACAAATGTTTTTGATTTTGTTCATCGATGACAACGCATTTTTTCAGAGATTCAAAGAAAGATGATATTTTCTTCACGGAAATAACTACTCTACAACCTAATGGGTTTATCAACCAAACCAGCGGTGAGTAATTTTTAAGAAATCACAATATTGTAGCATTTTTCGTATTTTTTGTGTGTATTTTATTCAGTAAACAGCCCAACATGAGTAAAAAGAATACAATGTCATTACGCATATGATATGCGTAATTAAACAAATAGATTTTTAAAATTTCAGTTACCTTAATTGTAAGAATTTTGAAATAGCAGTCTTTCGACCTGGTTTGTTTGTCTACACATAGAGAAGTTGTTTTAGTATTTCAAAAACATCATTGCACTATATTTGGTAAGCAACCTAAAATATATATAGGAATTCGGACTTTTGTCTCAGTCAGAAAGGGGTCCGATTTTCAGGGGCTTTACAGTATTAAGATACAAGCATATGAAACATTTGTTTTCAGAATTCGAAGAAATCGTTGGCAGGAGATGTCGCATGAAAGTATCCGTAGATAATGCTACAAGACCACTTGTATTTTGTGAGCATCGTGTGGCACCAAGGATAGAATGGATGACAAAACAGCCACCTGTCTACACACAGAAAGACTTAGACAGAATTGCTAACATGTTTCTAGTGACAAATACACATTGTAACAGTAAGTCCGTTTTCATTTCCAATTCATCGGCGACGTGTGGTCGAAACACTTTGAGTTCCATTTGTTGATACTTGCCATTTGTATTAAGTTTAATGTCAATAAATATACGGTACACAGTCCAGCTTAATTTACTGACGGCGGCTCCCCCTAAATAACGCTTTTGAAGGATGCTATATAAGTTCACTATTTTCGAGTTTCCAATCCGGAAAACCATTACTGCACAATTTTCTAGAATAGCCTGTACTTAGAAATCTTCGCAACGATCTTTTTACCTCCAGTTTCTATTTTCTCTCTACATGACAAGGTTTACCTATGGCGCGCCTTTGTAAGACATATTTGTTTGCAAACTATTCTTTGAGTCATCTACTGAATGAAACTTTTCGAACAAAAAATTATATTTCAATGGTAAAACTAGTTTTTTTTCTTTATATTCTAGACGAAGAAGAATTACTTACTTATCAGGACAGAAAGAAGAGTGTTTGCCTGAAGAAGACAAAACTAGTCAGAAATGTATTAAAACAATTTCGCAAATTATTTTCATAAACCATCAAAATAAAAGTACAAAAAAGTATATATCAGTTGTTGTTACAGTAAAACCCGATTTTTCGACAACGGATTATCCGAAAACCTGGCGTAATCCGTAAAGAAATTTCAGATTTTTTCCCTATATATTTCATTGTAAAATAACCCTGATTATCCTAATCGAATAATCCGAATACCATGTCTTATCCGAAATGATAATCAGGTCCCCAAACTCATTTGAATGCGTATTTTCACTCCTGTAATCCGAAATTGACAATTAACTCCAATCGATTAGACTTGTTATGTCCATTGAAGGATTTCTTTAACCTGTCAAAAGGTGTGAACAACAATTTATAAAACCCTTCTGAACAAAGTATTGTTTGTTTGAAATTATTGTTTGCAATTTCGGGAACATAATTAACCTATTATGATGCGAATTTGGTTAGACAGTTCACGTCTAAGTTTGGCTTTATTAATAAATTGCTTTAATGATATAACACTTTATACTTTAAGACTTTAATATTAACATTATTTTTTTTACTTCATTTTAGTGTTCGTTTTAATTGAAAACGTATGCTTACAATATCCTCATATTCTCATACATTATATTTCATTAAATGATCAAGTTTTATAAATTTGCATGTTCGTCATAATTTATTTTGGAGTGCTCTCCATTTATTTTCATAATAAAACTTTCCTTTACCCTGGATTATCCGAAATCCCGGATTATCCGAAATAATTTTTCGGTCCCGTCGATTTCGGAAAATCGAAGTACTACTGTATATTATTATGAATAATTTTCTTGTCAAGCACTGTAGGACTGATTTGTACAAACTTGAACGTTATGAACTGTTCGGGGTCCGTGTCTTGTAAATACACACCACTTCTGGAATAAAGTCAAACACGGGCTGTTCCATTGAGAATTTAATACTAACTATATTCCGGATTCGGTACCGGTGTTCGTCTTGTTCTTTGCAAAGAATTACCAACTCCTCTTCAATCGCTTGTTTCAGACGGAAACGTCATAATCAAAGTACAAAGAGCATTACCAACCAAATCTCACCTTGTTAAGCTCAGAGTCAGTGCGTTTCATTATGAGTTAATAGTGCTTATGAGAGAGTGGCACTTGTGAGACAGAAATGTTCATGCGAGAGTGGCGTTTATGAGATGAAAGTGTTAGCAATGTTTAGAAGGGAGTGGCGTTAATGAGTTAGAAATGTTCACAAGAGAGTGTCGTTTATGAAATTGACGAGTTCATTTGAATTGCGTTCATGAGTTAGCAATGTTTACGGGAGGGTGGCGTTAATACATGAGAAGTATTTATGACACAGTCTCGTTTATGAAATAGAAGTATTCATGAGAGAGAGAGGCGTTTATGAGACAGCGATATGCATGAGAGAGTTGCTTTATGAGTTAGCAAAGTTTATGAGAGTGTGGTGTTAATGAGTTTATATATTTGCGCTTAAGTAATTAAAGTGTTCAAGAGAGAGTGTCGTTCAGGAGCTAGCAATGTGCGTGCGTGCGTGCGTGCGCCGTGCGTGCGCGCGCGGGCGCGTGCGAGAGAGAGAGAGAGAGAGACGTTTATAAAGCAGAAGCCTTCAAGAGAGAGAGTTGCGTTTATGTGTTAGTAATACTCATGAAAGAGTTGCTGCGCGGGTAAGCAATGTTTATCAGAGTGTGGCGTTAATGAATTGGTAATATTCACGAGAGTGGCGTTCATGAGATAGCAATGTTTATAACAGAGTGAAATAGAAATATACATGAGAGAGTGGCGTTATGAATTAGAAATGTTTATGAGAGAGTTGCGTTTATAAAATAGAAGTTTTTATGAGAGAGTGGCTAGCAATGTTTACTGGAGAGTGGCGATATAAATTAGTATTGTTTATGAGAGAGAGGCGTTTATGAAATAGAAGCTTCTATGAGAGAGTGTCGTTTATGAGTTATTAATGTTTATGAGAGAGTTGCGTTTATGAAATAGAAGCTCCTATGATAGAGTGTCGTTTATGAGTTAGTAATATTTATAAGAGTGTCGTTTATGAAATTGGAGTGGTCATGAGATATATATATATATATATATATAACAGTTTTCATTAGTGAATGTATCTATGTATGTTTTTATGCAAATATTACAAAGTGACAGCGTCGTATGAATGATTTAGCGGACAGAAACATTGGCATAATAAATTAGTATAACGTCACTAACGTCATAGTACAATAGCAAAGACGAATGACGTCAGTTACTTAGTGACGACGTCATTGTTTATAGATACACACTTGAGCCAGCAGGCCGCAACAAAATGACTTCGCTGCTTAGATATTTTCTTGCAGCGTGTTTTCCGAAAAAGGAAAAGTATGGTTGTGGTTTTAAGAAGAGGGAAAAATATATCATTATAGAATATCTACACTTTATCATACCACAGAGGCACTACGAACGATTCATGGACATTAAACCAACGAGTGATGAGTTGAACATTAGTCAGTTCATGTTTTTGTACAGATTTCTAGAAGATAAAGATGCGAGTCAGTCACCTGGACCAGACTACGAATGTCAACATTACGTGATAGAAGACAGAGATCAAATGTTTTTATTGAAAGGATGGGTACCAACTAAAGGTGAGAAAATAGAAGACAATATAGATATTGACCGTGAAATACCGTACAGCAGGAAACCTGGACCAAATGTCGCTGTAGGATCGTACGCAGGTATGTTACCATCACAGAAAACATACCATCATACAGACAACGCTAAATCTTGGAGCAGACATTTAACACCGGCGAGTGAAATTAACCAAACAGAAAATAGTTTACGCCTCAGTTCACGAATGTCTGCACTCCGCCTTCCATCCTTAAATAAATGTAGTTCATTAGTTGCTTGCCCTGACTCAACACAAAACCATGACGAAGACTGGGATTTGGTTGAGCCAATTGATAAAAGAAGAAGACATGTTAGGAATCGAGTTGCACAAAGTACAATGTACAGACCAACATCAGACATGTGTGTAAGAAAGGAAAGACCAAAGGCTGCAAGAGGACCAAGAACAAAGCCCAACTCATTATTCCAGTATTGAACACGTAAGTAAGAATTCAAGTCTCATTAATTAAAATGTAGAACATTTTCTTTTTTATTTTAATTCCTATTTGTCTATATATTGTCAAAGGCGTTACGTTTCCACTAACTTATAATCATCTTCAAACTTGGAAACATCAGGAGTTAAATATTTAAAGAGTTGTCCGACTTTCAAACTTTTGACCATGACCTTTATACCAGAGATTCAAATCATAGCAAAGTGCTACCTCTCCAAAGCAACACTCTTTGGGAGAAGCAAAATTAGGTTGTTGTTGTTGTTGTGAGGTTGTTGCTCTAGAAAGGTTAAATTTATAGTCATATCGTACAGTGGGAAAATCATGGTGTTGTTGAAGTGTGGTTGTTGCTCAAGAAAGGGTCGCTCTGGTGAGGTTGCACTGTAAACTCAGACTTGGGACCTCAGTAGATAATTTTCAAAGGGTTTTCCGGCCTTCAAAATTTTTACCTTAGTACCAGAGGTTCAATATTTTAGTACTCATACTTTCATTTTTGTATTTTTATAACTAAGTTATTGACACTTGAAGGGAAACATTTTAATGATATTTGTAATACTGTAACACAAATGCAATCTTGGAATCCACTTCAGTCATCTCAATGTTATCCATATCTCGAACCACTTTGTTTGTAAAACATTTTCAACAGTTATTTTACAGAAAAATGTGTCTTGCACACAGAAGCAGTAAATCTGTTATACATATTGGCTGGTATTTAAAGCGAGTTCAGTTAATGCGGTTATTTAAATATAAATAATAATATACATGTAATAATACGATGATGAATACAGTATTTAATATGATAATACATGTAATAATATAATAAAAGCTTCGCTGTCTTGTATTAGTTAAAATTGTGTAAAACTTTATTTGTATTGTGGTTATACCTAGAGGTGTTAGTATTGGATGTGATTATACAGCGATTAAAAACAAGAAGACTGAAAAAGACATCGTTTAAGTCAAAAACACACTTTTAGTCTAATCTAAAGTGACTCAAAATTACCGAATAACATAAAAGCAGATATTTTTAAACCAATGTGCAAACAGAACGTCCGAATTTAATACATCCGAGTAATGTTGCATCATCGCCGATAATTCTTTGTCAATTTATGTGGATTAAAATAGTGTCGAAAAGAAATTTGATAATACGCGGTAACAATACGACTCTATTTTAAAACCTTTATTTGATATAAAAGGGCCTAATCCCTCATAAAACTTAACAATTTGTCAATATTATAGCGCTAATGTGGACACAATTGCATTGTCTGTACTGCAAATGACAGTGTTTGATTTTCTTGAAATTATATAAATGTTGAACATTTTATGTCAATGGAAAGAATTTTAAAATCTGACAGAATAAATTCAGAAGTGCATATTTTGTGAGAGGGAATTTTCTCAAATGTACTGAAAGAAGGTATGCTCCTTTTATACATGTATAAATTACACTATAATTTTTTCTCTAATTTCTTTATGTAAACAGGAAGGACCGTAGTAATCAAGTCGAGTTAATTTTACTGACAAAACTAATTTATTTTGCGAAATTTAATTATTTCATTAGGAGACAGTTTTTAGCATTAAAAAAAACGGAGAAAACTGATATTTTTTTCAATATGCGGATTAGTCTTGTTGTTTCGTTTGAAGTTAGTTTTTTAAAAAAAAAAAACATAGAAAACGGACTGTACATTTTTAGAATCCACTTTTGTTGATTTTTCGACCATAGTAACGTCATCAGCGAAAATAGAAAAAAGTTTTACGTCTAAAAAATGACTTTTTGAAAAAAAACATTGTACTCACCGTATGTGTGTCAAACTCAGTTTTGACGCGCGAATTTTTATATACATTCTCTTTGCATTTGAGCTAAAATTATTCATTGTAAAAATGCACGTACTAAAATATATACCTATATATTCTGCACTAGAATAAGACAAAAGGACCTAAAACGGACAAAGATGCTCTGTTGGTTTCCGTTCTACCATCCTGTAAACCTAACTTAACGTCCATCTGTGAATAACACGTACTTGTGAACATAAGCCATCATTAGTCATGTGTTTTGATGTAAGAGACAAAAGTAGACCTCTCGATAAAGACAAAATGTGCTAACAGACCACATTTCTTTATTCCATTCGGTGGTCATCGTGCAAAGATTCAAAAGTTTATGTACAGTGTGATATTTTAGTCAGACAAAGTTTATGTACGAACTTCTCGGCTAATGTTTTGTTGTTGTTGTTGCTGTTGTTGTTGCTTTTGCTCTTTTTACTAATATCTGTTGATAATACTCGTAAAAAATATTTCATTTCTTATAATCGCAAAACAATGCTGTTTTACTTTAGCGCCAGAATCATAATTATAATATGTTGATACATGTAGTTATGAAATTGGATTGTGAATTATTTTTTTTTATTTTATTTTTAATGACGGAAGTGACGGTATCCAGCCTGGGTCCCGGCATTCATTCTGAAATGAGTGCTCTATTCTGGAACCTCGCTCTTGAATGAATGCCGGGACCCAGGCTGGATACCGTCACTTCCGTCAATCGAAAAAAAGGCGAGTGACTAACCTTTTAGTTTTTCTGATACGCTGAGTAGCGATATGACGTTTTTTTCTTGGCTGATTTGCGTTGTTTGATGAGTTTAGATTTAAAAAATTATATCTGTTCGGGTATATAAATAACGGAAATCGAGTGGCTATGGTCTGAAAGTGCATTTCACCATTCAATTCATTACGAAGAGAAAAAACTCCAAAACAACTTTTAAATCAACTTTAAAAATAGTTACCTCCCTTATGTTGTTACGAGATGGATTAAACCTAGTATTGTTGACACTCATTTATTCATTTCAACGTAATCATATTTCATTTACTCTCTATGAAACAATTTTAGGAGATAATGTATACAAAGTCTCGTGTTCTAAGAACGGATTTCACTTCCGTGTCTAGTTAAAAATTATACAAAGAGGATTTTATGTAATTGAAATGGTCAAACAAAAATTGCAATTCTGAAGCCTGGTCATACAGTTAGTTTTTATATTAATTTTGTAATATTGCATGCCATTCAAGAAACAATAACTAGTAATAATGAGTGCCAAGATGATCATTTAACGATTCACTCGCATTATAACTAGACAAAAGCCACGACCGTGGTTCAGTGGTTAGTGCCCTGGACTTGTAACCCAGCGATCCGGGTTCAAATACCGGCCGCGGCAGGTCATATACGTCGGTGAAAAATTGACCAAAATGTCGATTTTTTCCTCGAAGAGAAGTTGCCGGTTCCTTGTGGAGAGGTATGTTAGTACTGGTTAGAATATAGTCAAGGAAAACCGGTAAGGTGCACCGGTCGCCTTATATAACCCAAAAATCGTTGAAAAATGGCGTTAAACGCAGTGAAAAAATAGATCTAGACAAAACTCATTATCAATAAACTGGTACCCCTATATGTGCCTACCTTAGAAGATGGGGGACCAGTCCGGTAACAACTGTTACAACAAAAAATCATGTATGCTCCAGAATTCTTGTACACTTAATTGCTGGACATGAAACTCGGATTTTGAATGCTCTATTTGTATGAACGTATTCAATAAAATCTCCCCGCCTTGTTTCAGAACGATGAGCGCTTTCAGAAATGCTCGGAGCATCCAACCTACCACTCTAGCTTACCAATACCGACTGAGCATGGTTCCGCGCACGAAGGCACCGGCGAAAATCGAAAGAACTCGCGAAGTCCAAGATACAACAAGGAGTTTATCCAGATCTTCGTACCTCGACGACGAAGAAGAGGAAGATGATTTCTACTTCCGGTGTGATTCACCCCTGACTCCGAAAGAGGAAGGCAATTCGTCCGTGAATATTTATGAACTAGCCTGCAAGAAATATAAACTCCTACCATTAAGTAGTGTTAAGAAGGGTCTCCAAACTACGAAACTGTCATGTCAATCAATTCAACTAACTTACAATGATTGTAAATGCATATGTTTTGGACTGGTTAATAATACCCAAATGGAAAGTATTGAATTTGAAGAGAACGGAATGAATCAAATTTCAGCTGTATTATTTGCCGAAGTTGTCAACGAAAACGTAAATCTAACTCACGTAAAATTAGCCTACAACAATCTCAGATCAGAGGGTGTAAAGGCTATTTGCCAAGCAGTGGGAGGTTCAAAACGAATTCGTTCACTAGACCTTTCTGGCAATGGTCTGGTGGAAAACGATGGCGAATATGTACGGTCCATGTTGGAAAATTCAGACTTCCTGAGAGAACTTCACCTCGGGCATAATAATTTATCAGATAAAGGCATTATATTAATATCTAAAGCTCTAAAAGACAACGAGACACTCCAAGTTCTGGATTTAAAATGGAACCACATTAGACTTCAAGGTGCGCATGCTATCGGTAAGGCATTAGAATGTAGCGCATCATTAGAAATTGTTAATCTGGCTTGGAATGGCCTTCACAAAGAAGGAGCATGCAGTATCGCACATGCTTTAAAAAAGAACCGTTCTTTGGTTGAATTAGATATCACATGTAACAGGTTAACAGAAGACTGCGTAGCAACGATACTCAATGGTTTGAAAGGAAATGACACACTGGAAAAATTGATTATCGGACAAAATCAAATATCCTCCAGAGGAGCGCTTGCTATTTTGCGTTACATTAACGAGAACAGTACGTCCACCCTTAAGTATTTAGATTTTGGCAATTTAGAAGTTCATGACACTTTTGAAGAGATTTACAATGAAATGAAAAAAAATCGCGACATTGAAATAAAATACGGACCTGTGTTGTCAACCGGAAGACAGCCATTAGCGAATGATAACAGAGAAGATGAATGTGCTCTCCTGAACTGTAATCCCCTCACTGTCGTTATGGAATGTATGAGAATACAAAACTTAAGACTAATCGACTTCTTCAAGTCCTTAGATTCAGACAAAAGCAACATGATTTGTATCAAAGAGTTATGTGACGGAATGATTAAGGTAGGCGTTCCAATCAGACGACATACGCTACTCCGGCTCCTTCGGAAGCTTGATAAGGATAACAATGGTCAACTGGATTTTAGCGAAATGACCGAAGCTCAGAAAATACATAGACAGAACATCAGAGCAATATTCGCCGTCAGTGGTGTAGACTTTGAACAAACAGACATTGGGAAAGTTTCTCTTCTCCTACGAAAAATGATGAGTACTAGTTACATCATGAAGAAGACGGCAACAGATGCTAGAAAGAAGTCTTCAAAACCTGACAATGACAGATTAGCAGACACTTAGACTGGTACTCAAAACTAATTATCACAAGGTGTTGTTGAATTTTGAAAACCTGTTCATCACGGAAATGAATGGACGTGCCGACTATTGTATCGTATCGTATATTCATGAGGCAATCGAAGAAAGTAAATTCACTAGTATACATTATATACATGTATTTTATTCGTTCAATAAAATTTGACAACCTGAGCAGTGAACCCTCGATTAGCGAACTTCTAAGAAGATAAATTCTACCTCTTTATACCGACTACTTTGTTGGTACCGGTTTTCAGTATTTCCTGTGAATTTCAACTTGATAATAATACCACCTTATCATTAAAACCTTTTGTTTTGTCCAAAAGGTGGTATTTATATCGAGAATATACTATATATATATGTATGTATGTTTATGTAAATACCTATCCACAGTTGTCATTCATGTTTCAATGGCGGGATTCGCTTTCTAAATACATGTACTTTTCGATAAAGCTCACTTTTCGAAACGTTTTACACAAATTGTATTACTTAGCCATTTCGGAATAAACCGGTATCCGTTGACTCTGGTGTACAGAGTGCAGTGCAACATGGAACGGGGACCAGTTTAATTTCGGAAGAGATGAGAACAGGAACGGTAACTCTGAACTGAGATTTTGACACCCAGTTTGTGTAATTTACAACAACAACTGAACGAAATTATGGAATGTTTATTACAACATAGCAATTACGAAGAAAGCTGGGTTTTCCTATGTTTTTGAATACTAGTGTGTGTGTGTGTGTATACAGTTCTTGGAACCCAATGACCAGATTCCAGCTTACACGCCGAGAAACGAAACAAGGGACATAACTCCTGGTTGACAACAGAAATACAAAATGATGAACAGTTACCAAAACACATTTCATACGTGTAATTTCATCTATAAGTGCTCGGTTTTCTGATATTTTATGACTATGAAAAGGCAGTAAATACCGAAATTTAAACTCATAAATACCCCTACTGCGTTCCAAAGACTATTTTTTTTTCAGATGTTTTTGTTTTGTAAATAAAATAAATGAAATTCCTACATCCACCTTTTATATATCATCACTTCTGAATGAAATTAAATGTCTGTGTTTTTAAAGAAAAATAGAAATGTGTAGTTGAGTTACTTTAACTGTTGTTGTTGTTGTTGTTACATTTTGCTACTGTATACACGACTACGGATTTTAGATATCATTGTCGTCTCGAATTTCTTCTTTCGTTGAACTCCATAGAATAATTGAGAAAGCAAAGTTCACATCGTTGTTTACAGACAGATGTTTGATGGTGAACACAATGAATACACTTCAGTCACAAAATCACACTATTGAATGTCAGAATTTTTAGTCCAACAGAAGATGAAGACCGGTTAATTGGAGGAACTTTCCAGATTAATCTCAATATTTAGATTGATTTTAGTCTAAAAGATTGTTGATTTTTAAGGTATTTTGTTGATATTCAGTGTTAGATAAACAACATTCAACAACATTCACAAAATGAGAAAAGTTGAGACGACAACGACGTGTGTGACGTGTCGTTCAAGTTGTATACATATACTGACGTAATGATGGGAGAATAATGATCGCAGAAAACGTGTTATGTTTTTTACGGCTTTGTATTAAACTTCACAAAAACACATCCAATAAGCATACCAATGACGAATACTACTAATTTTGGTTCATTTGAGTTCGTTGAACTAAATACTGCCAACTTTTTAGCCTGCTTTTTTCGGGATGTGTAAAGATCGCGACAAATTAAAACTGACTGATCAGCGCCAAGTTTCAAGAACTCACCAGCATTAAATGGTATCCCGTTGACTTCAATCATATCTTTCCCAGTTTGTAGTACTCTTTTAAACATGAACGTTTCACAAAACTGCAGGTCCGTCATGGCAACTGAGCGTCCACATTCGTTAGATATGAATGATGCAGAGTAAGTGGCGAACGAAACAGAACTGTCGTAAATTAACTCAAGGGGGAAGTTGGTTAATTCCACAGTGAAAGGTCTAGCGAAGTTTCTCGCTTTTCTGTTTAATGATTCCACCCGTTTGTTAAAAAAGGCATACTCATCCCTCAAGTCTACGAAGTCTACACTCTTCAGCGTGTGTTGTACAACTGCCATCGTCTTACTCCCATCTTCATACCGGTCTAAAACGCGCACGACACACAGAATCATGACGTCGTCGTCATCTAGAATTAACGATTTCACATTTGCTGAGATTTCGCTATCAGATACGTTTAGAGGAATTTGTTCCGAAAAAGTTATCTTAACGAGAAAATCGAGACCAATACCTTTTAACTCGTTCATTACCACTACGCATGTAGACCCTGCAGTTATCGAAGTAATTGGACACATTTTCTGTATTTTGTCCTGAAATTAAATAATGATCCGTCAAGGTGAAATACGTTTGGTCTGATGATTACATATCATACATGGGCTTTATGTAGAATTAAGACCGTATATAGAATTTTAGACTGTATGTAGAATTTTTGGCTTATTCCAAATTTCGCACCCATTTTTGTAGGCAGACTTGAGACAGTCTGCCGTCATAGGTATAACAGCAATAAATTCGTTTGGCTGTACTTATCACGCCTCTAATCTCGTTACGCCCGAGAAATAAGTTCTGAGTTCTTACATTCATAAATGTATATGAACATTCGTGGAACTATAGTTTTATAAACTTGTTGGAGCTTAGGAATACATGTATTACCAAATCTTCCCACAACAGTCCCGTCAGTGATTCGGCTTTACCTATACCACAGTCAATATTACATTTCACCTTTATCGTGCTGTTACAGTTTTTTATGATTTTAACAAATTAATACAATGATGTGTATATATTTACAGTACATTCCTCTAACATACGTAACAAAGTATTTACTGTTAACTTCCATATACTGCACCGCATCTCTATATTCTTGCCAACAGATAAGAAAAAGATACCTAGAAAAAACGCATACAAAACATCCTACATTCCTAAAATACTACCTTCCTAAAATACTACTTTCCTAAAATATAAAACACTACCTTCCTAAAATATAAAACACTACCTTCCTAAAATACTACCGTCCTAAAATACGACCTTCCTAAAATATAAAACTCTACCGTCCTAAAATACTACCTTCCTAAAATATAAAACACTATCTTCCTAAAATACTACCTTCCTAAAATACGACCTTCCTAAAATATAAAACTCTACCTTCCTAAAATACTACCTTTCTTAAATATAAAACTCTACCTTCCTAAAATACTACCTTTCTAAAATACTTCCTTCCTAAAATACTACCTTCCCCAAATCTCCTAACCTAAAACCCATCCAGCACATAGGACCATACAAACACAGCCTCCCGAAGGGTTCCGCTTTGGGACCATCGGTAGCAAAACTTCAGAGGAAGTTTCTTCAGTTTCGAGGGCCTAACTTAGCACATCCTACAAGTACTTGTCTTATTTTTGCATTTACTTTCAGTTGTATATTCGCAAAATATGACACAATCGAAAAAAAGTGTAGAGTGACAAAGTTTGGACATTTAACTGAAAGTTCGGTAGTTAAAAATCGTAGTTATATTTGTCCTAGGATCAGAATTTCTCTAAAGAGATGAAAAAATGCGTTAAATGAATTGTGTGCACAGGAATATCATAAAATAGTAAGGGATAAGTTCTACAAACACAGTTTGCTATAAAAACGAAGTCGCGAAAGAATGTAAAGTAAAACTATGGAAATTATAGAAGACACCGAATTTATTAACATACACCGAAGTAAAAAATTCTATGGTTTACGGCTGACAAAAATAATGAAATGATAATTGTCTTACATTATTGAAACTGGGAGATGGAGGCGGTAAACCATTGTCTAGGGCGTCAAGTACATCAACAATACTTTGCGGTAGTCGTAAAGCCACTCTAGACGCATCATGTCTTTCGTGTATGTCGTAAAATGGACTCATACAGATTCCGTTAATTACATCGAATCCTTCGTTGCAGATTAGGCAATACAAATTACGATATATCCCGTAGATTCCCTTCACTGGATAATAAGGTGCTTGGCGACAAAACTCTATTGCTTGTTCATCACCAAAATTCGGATCAGAGCACGATTGAATGACATTGCTTCTCTTAATACACATTTCAGTCTCCCGATTCGTTTGCCAATGCAGGTAACACCCCTTCGTAGTGTTGAATTTATCAATGATGTTACCAGACTTGTAGAATACTTTTTCTAACACTTCGATCAGCAGATTTCCATTCTTACAAATGAGGTGAGTTTCCCAGCTCTTAATTGGTGTAAGCTGCCACGCGATGGAGCCAGCGTTCTCATTATTACATTCGGCACAATATATGTTTTTATATGATTTCATAGACCTATGGCTGTTGACTGGAATGAATTGCCTCAATTCTGTTATGTCATTTTCCAATTGTTTGCATTTTTTTATTGTTCCAATCTCCGCACTGACGTCGCATGAATTTATCAGTCGTTTACTCAGTGATCCGATATACATACTTTTATCTCCGATTGAAGGGACCAGACATTCCTTGGTATACGTATTCATATGAAATTCATCCTTGGATATTAAATGACAGCACGGCCCATGAGACATGCATGTACTATAACATTTGCAAGGGATACAACAATAATTTGCATCGACAGATACATTTTCAGAGTCGCATGCGTTTTTAATACGACAAAACCTCATAGCACTCAGTATAGGGTTTCCCAAATTAAAGTCGCCGAGTTCTATAAATGTAACATTTTCAGTCACGTTTACATTATCGATGTCTTCATTTGTTAGAAAGGCAGGTACTGAATCGTTTTCTCTGAAATTGTCACTTAAATTCGTGTTCAGATCAAAAATTGTAAATGTGTAATTCCCGGATTCTTCAGGTTCCGAAGATTCTAAAGAATCATAATCATCGTGGTCAGCATTAACGTCTGCAAAATCAGCGAGAATTCCACTCTTTGCTGTGACTTTGGGTGTTCCAAGACTAATGACTGTAATACCTGTATCATTTGAGCCCTTCGTCACGTCATCAAACACTTCCTTCGTGGCAAAATCTTTCCTATTTACTTGACCGTGTATTGAAAACACTGCGCCGAGGTACATTGCCAAAGTCAGGACCAACATTTTCCCTCCCGCTGAACACTGCATCCTTCAAGATACTGTGAGTGTTAATTATACGAAACGTGCACAAAATAAATGTATTTTATATGTATTCTAAAATACGAACTTTCACATTACATTCATAATACTTGGAATTAAATAGCCATGGCAATATCAAAACAAATATTAATAACATTAATTAAAACAACATCTGGAGGTTTACGTACGTGTGCTGCAGTGTTCGTCCTGATTACGATAAAAAATGTGGCCAGCAACAATCTATCGATGGTTGGAATCGGTTAACAAAGTAGCTTTACGACTGTGATGGTAATAAATGCCTTGTTGGCATGTTCAAGCGTTTATATTTACGTATTTGCACATTTCCAATACAATTGGAGCTCAAATATGTGCGGAGAGACGCGGTGGCTATCAGCTATAAATGTTATGAAAGTTACAGGCACTGACATCTGACTTCTTCGTGAACTTCTGAGAATTTCACTAACTCAGTTTATGTATTCGAGGGCATATAGACCGAATTGTCATGTAAAACGATTTCATGCCTGCCTATTTTTTTTACTAGTATTTTTTAATTTATTTATTATTCTGTAATATTTAAGCACATACTGTATTAGTGATGTTTGTTTGTATGGTCTAAACGGCGACCAATTTTAGGTGAGAATTAGTTCCTTTACACAGTAACTGTTGGTCATAATTCAGTGTTTATCAGGTCAACGATACCACATCATGCTCTTTATACACAGTTAGTCATAATTCAGGGGCTTTTGGGCCTGTTAATGGTATATCAATTAGCGAATTATAATTATAAACAAATATACTGGTACACGCTTTCGCGGCATTGAAATACACCAAAACAAATCTTCAAGTGCGAAATATCAGAGCTTTATCATGAAATCTCATCAATTCTGCACAAAATAATTAATCAAATATTCAAAGAAATTGTGAATAAACCAAAAATGACAGCAGATAACAGACATTGCAAGAAATATCAAAGGTCTCCTTTTACCCCCATCTCGGTCCTTTTGGGGACGTATGATAAAATGTTCTGAAAAGGTATTGGTCAAAATTATCACACATATAATCAAAATTTCACCCGCGAAATTAAACACCTTTTCCGATCATTGAAAGATATTCAAGAATAGTTCTTGCTGGGTCAATTCCTTGCCCGTCAGGTCTTGTGTAAAAGACTCGATCTAACGAAAGATGTAAGTAAAAAAAGTTGTCCATTTGTTTGTTGTTTTCTAACGTATAGGCTTAATGCTACATAAAAATGTTAATATCATTAAAATCGTGTAGCCCAGTCATAGTTATTCCTTGATACTTACCTTATACTTCAGTTTATTTTACCACATTTTTTGAAATTTTGTAAGAGTTGTTGCCCTTGATGGAAAATAGAAACATATTAATTCCTGTAGATATTGCATAGTGACCTACATTTTTCTTTATCAAATCAGATTTACACCGTGTTGTTGTATCTTTTCCATGAGTTTTCACTGAAATGGATCTTTTTCTTTAATTTTTTGAACAATGGGCTACTCCCATATAGACTTCAACGCAACTTCAAGGGGCAATAACTCACAGTATGTCATTGTTTTTGAAGAATCTCATAATAAATCATTTTCTCTCATGGAAACCTATAAAAATTGTAAACAATTCCAAAATCTGTCCGCTACACGTTGAGATAATAATTTTGGGTATTAGGTAGGTAATATCTTAATTTTGTCATTTTTCATACCTCGGCTGTTTCCGTCATACATTAGCTTTGTGTTCACGAGTTTGTCTGTGCATGTAGTTTTCAGGATCATCAGTCAATTTGATAAACGCCTATTTGTATTAAATATATTATCAAATTGTTTGATAATGCAAGTAGATATGGCGGTTATTTTGATATACATGAAATATAGATAAATTTATCTCGCGATAGCGAAGTCCAGTCCATTCAATTTTATTGCATTATATAAATGTATTGTATTTATCTTGGGTGAAATTCATACCCGTTTAGGTTTACAGCCTGAAGATGGATACATTCGTTGTTTTATTCGCTTTATGTAAGTAGTGGATTATATTATATTAAACCTCTTTTTGATTTTGTTTCACATCCAACACAAATCATTAGGCCAGAAAAAATATAATTCTGTTAACAGTTATATAACCCACAATTTTTTGTCACTAACCACTAAATCCTGAGTGAAAAAATATTTGAAGACAAATCTTACTTCCAAAAACATCCAAGGTATGTGTAGAAAAAGAAAAAAATAATTTTTTTTACTTAACGATCTAATTTTTTTTGGGGGGGGGGCTCAAGTAGTTGTAAACATGACTATCTTTACTTTTGTACTGGCGAAATGTCGGTAAATAGATTTATGGTTTCTCGTAGGATCGGCTTTATATTGTTTCAAATTCCATCCGCATGCCCAAACCTCGATATTAAGGTCACTTTATAGACACAAATCGGTATATATATTGAGGTGATTTCGTTATCGAGGTGAAATATTGAGTACATATTGAAATAAAGTTATCGTTATAATGGGTTGATGTTGAATTTAAGTAGGTAGGTGTCTTATACATCGCGCATGCTTACTTTGTAAGATTCTGAGTAAATTAACGGCACATTTATGTCATATACAGGCTTGGTATGAGATGTGATCATTAATAGAGATTTCATGTTTAGCGACAACAAAGATGACAACGACGAAAAACAACAGCATCAAAACGAGGCTCGTTCAACTTATAATGTAACACTTTGTTTACACTTTTGAAATGATCCTAGCAATTTATTTATGACGTTCATATTTAAGTAAATGCTTAATTTGAGAACCTTGACTATGGTATATTAGTTTACATGTATTGGACCTGCTCATTTCAAAAGTGTTACGTTATAAATTGAACAGCGATTTTGTTATTTTAATGAACTCAGAAATTCAGAAATTCTCTTTAAATACAACTAGTCGAATCTACTTATAAAGCAGCCTGAACAATATTAACGTGAAAAAAGTAAAAAAAAAGTGCCTTTTAGACAGTTAACACACTTGAGATAAAATTCGAATAAACTCTACTAAAGGTACTTTAATTTAATGTCACAAAAGTTCACATATCATATACATGCATGACATTATCTGGGTATCTAATTATATCAACTCGTATTTAGATAAATACAGTGAAGATAGTTTTAACATTCAGTGAACTCTTCATCACTTAATAATTAACCACTTAATAATTCTTCACTTAATAATTCTTCATTTAATAATTCATCACTTAATAATGTATTACTTATTAATTCATCACATTATTTATCACTTAATAATCCTTCATTTGATTATTCTTTACTTACTAACCCATCACATCATAATTTATTACTTAATAACTTATCACTTAATAATTCACCACTTAATGATTCACCACTTAATAATATTCTTTACTTAATAATTCTTTACTGAATAATTCTTCATTCAATAATTCATCACTTAATAATTCACCACTTAAGAGCAATGAAACCTCAATAAGAGCACTATTTGGATCGTAGAAAAAATAGCTTTAATATTAAATTAAGGTGATCTGATTATCAAGTTGAAACAGAGAGGGAAATATAGAAAACTGCTCCCGTAAAACTCCGGTCGTTATAAGGAGATGGTCTTAATATCGAAGTAGTCGCACAGTGGGGTGTCACTGTATCTTACTATTAACTAGTATTGTGTTAGTATCGAATGCTAACGTCGGCATGCTCAATATAGTCCTTGTATTTTTCATCAAAGTCACGAATTTTATATCCACTGTCAACACCTTTCATCAACATCGGAAAGGTTTGTTAAAGGACCATTCACTAACTAGGCCCCCAGTAGACATGACCGTGCCCGGAATCGTAAGGGAGCACCCCATCTCAGAAAAAACATTCTTCTCTTTAAAACCTTGGAAAAGGTTTTTTAGTCACCCGGAATTGTAAGTTAGCTAACACCCCAGTTACACAAAGCCATCGGTGATTGATCGGTGCTTTTTTTTAGCCAAATTATGGAGTGAACCGATGACAACGCATTTAAATCCGATATCATTTCACCTATTGTTCATCTGTTTTCCACCTATCAACTGCTATCGGGGAAAGATAAGTTTTATCGGTGAAAAATTACCGATTGGGAGTTTTAAACACGTTTAAAATTCTCGATCGGTGAAAGTATTTTACAAATAACCGATTGACAACCAGTCTACAACCGATATCACCGATGAGCCACCGATAATCAACCCATCAACTTATACTTACCACCGATAGAAAAGAGATGAGAATTAAAATGAGTGATTTCGTCGCTTTATGAAATGTTTGTTTAACCGATTGAACACTTGTCTATCACCGATGGCCGATTACACAGAAAACTAGAACTAAAATCGCGCATGCCAACCGACCAAAACAGGGAGTAATTTAAAATAAAATGACCGATTGGGGACCGACCGTCTGGGGTGTAATAGTAACCAAATTGAACCACAATTTTCACACAAACGGATTCTTCATATGTTTTTGTAGATGTTTTCTTATTGCTGATATATTGTTGTTGTTGTCAGTTTCTCTTGGTATAAATTTACATGTTGTTGACTTTATTTATGTTGTTATTTTATGCTGTTCGTATTGTTATTATTCTAGTTTTGTTGTTTTACTTCCTGCAGTTTGTTTTTATTATTTTTAATGTTTTTGTGCTTATTATCAATGTTCTTGTTACAAGAATAGATGTTATTATAATTATCGTTACTTTACACTCAATGTTTAGTGGGGTTCGCAGTCGCCCAACAAACACCTGTATGTGATCAGGGATGGACTCCGTACGGCGGAAATTGTTACCAGTTTAACACCCAGAAGTCTGTCACCCAAGACGCCGCGCACTGGGAATGTTACAGAAATGACGCATCACTCGTTCGGATAACAACACAAGACCAATTAGTGAGTTCTTCTTGTCATGTTGGAAACAAAGTACAGTAAAACCTGTGAACAAAGGCCACCTTAGAGAAAGACAGAGTGTGGCCTTTATTGACAGGTGGCCTTTATTCGGAAGTCAGTTTGTTATAAATAATCAGTAACGGTTTTTACCAAGAAGTGCCTTTATTCACGGGGTGGTCTTTATTCAGAGGCGGCTGCAAACACAGGTTTTTATTGTATTACCAAGTCAAAACATGAATAGATTAAGTTATCCAGTTATTGTTCAAATCTATTCCACATTTTTTTGTTGGCCTGAAGACATTTTTATGGATGACCTATTTTCTTACTGACGGTCCGATACATGCCAATTCTTAAGCCCAAATTAAATTATTTTGTTTCATGATAACACATTGCATCAACTGCAAAAAAAATGTGTTCACCAACTGGTACCCGTTTCAACTTATCTATTTAGAAATCCAATTTTTTATAATAGAAAGAACCAGTTTATTACGTGCAAAGAAGATATTTAACCTGTTTGCTTTTCCACTTTTCAGACATGGTTGCTTAAGCAAGCTAAACAGTCACCAAGCACCGGCTATTGGACGGGTCTTGACGATAAACCCAAAGTAGCGGCTGATAGACTGGGTACCGGGGTTTGGAAGTGGGGAATGTACCAGTATGCTGATATGTCACTCATGTATGTTCGCTATATCAGTTGCTACAATATTAACTTAAAACTATCAGATGCACAGATTACAGTGGGTAGTGTTACGTGAGCAGGGTTCAACGAATCAGTATTTAGTGTGTAATCGACAGTGAGTAGTTTTCAAAACAATAAGTAGTATTCAGTGAGTAGTATTCAGTGAGTAGTATTCAGTGAGTAGTATTAAGTGGGTAGTCTTCAGTGAGTAGTGTTCAGAGAGTAGTGTTCAGAGAGTAGTGTTCAGTGAGTAACGTTCAGTGAGTAGTGTTCAGTGAGTAGTGTTCAGTGAGTAGTGTTCAGTGAGTTGTGTTCAGTGGGTAGTGTTCAGTGAGTAGTGTTCAGAGAGTAGTGTTCAGAGAGTAGTCTTCAGTGAGTAGTGTTCAGAGAGTAGTATTCAGAGATTAGTCTTCAGAGAATAGTGTTCAACGAATACTAACAATGATATTCAGTTCTCAATTCATGGTTCACATCGAATTCTCGATGAACGTTCTTTCGTTCTAAGTGTATAGTGACAACTTAAGCGTCAGTTGATCGCAGTAATTCAGTCACTTGTGAAAAGAGAAAGGCATTTATAACAATAATTTAGTCTTCAGTGTGATGGTAAAAGTTTACATGGATGAGGAATAACAAGTCGTACTTTAAACTGAATTTGTATTGTCACGAAATTACACAATATTCTTTCAAGTGAGAAAAGAATATTCTACGATTGTATGAAACAGCTAAAATGTGGAAATAGTGTAGTGTCATTGATTTTAACATGATTACCGGAAATGAGGTCTTACTAGTATTTAATTGATTTGTTACTTTTAAATAGTCATTATTGGTAAATATGTTTATTAAAATTCAACCATTGCAGTTGACATATCATTTAAAATGATTGTTTTACTTGTTTTTTTTATGACAGCCAATGGAATCAGTCTCCAGCTAATGACGGACAGTCTATGTGTGCAGGTGTTAACATTCAGGGTAAAATAGCTGATTTAAACTGTAAGGCCAGACAGGGTTACATCTGTAGATATCCATCAAGTAAGTAAATACATGTACAGTCAAACCTGTGTTTGAGACCACCTTCGAATAAAGACCACCCTGTGAATAAAGGACATTTTTTTTTAAAAAAACATAACTGATAATTTAGAACATACTGTCCTCTGAATAAAGGCCACCTGTCAATAAAGGCCATATTTTATCTTTCCCAAGGGTGGCCTTTGTTCACAGGTGTGACTTATATAAAATGAGATTATTATAGCAGAATTAATATTTTCTTGAATAGCCTGGTAGGTGAATACTTGTATTACCTTGCTCTGCTAACAATAAAAACACATAATATATACCCTACTAAGACCTTAATAGAAAGTAGAAGATAACTAATGTATTCCGTGTAACTTGTTTGAACTACTTAATGTTGCTACCTGGGTTTTATTGTAAAGGTTTTCACAGGTAGTCGGCAAATCCGATTCCTAGTGTACGCCCGAACAAAGCTCGCTCTTTTAACTTTGTTTAGCATCAGCAGTTTTTACCTCGCCTATTTGAGATCCAGTTTGTTCAAGTCAAACGCTACTAACGCACCAAGGTGGCAACATCGTCGAATGGAATTTTTGAACTTGTGAATTTCACGACAACTGTTGTTGAAATATTTCCACTGTTTCACACCCAACTTCACACAATCAAACAATAAACCTAAATATAACTAGTCATAGTTTGCAACTCTAGTGTTCTTGAGCAAAGAAATCAACAAATATTTTTTTTTATATTTGATGACGTTTACAATTACAAAAAGGGAGAATATTTGCATCTAGCTGCTAAGAATACGAACAGTTTTATCTACAAGGGCCCCCATGGGTCGAGTGGTTATAGTCTCTCGCTCGTAAACACAAGCCCCTCACCGCAGTGAGTTCGAATCACACCCGTAACCAGATTTCACATGTCCAGCTAGTTTACAGAAGGTCGGTGGTTCTACCAAAAGAATAATCCTGGGGCCTTTCTCCACTCCACTCTTTCTCTGTTAATCCCAGAAAGTAGCCTTATGCCCTTAGCTGTCGGTGCGACATTAAACTTCAATGCTCTATTTATAGATAGTGATCCTTGTTCACCGCTTTAATTATAACTATTAAGCTTTTGGTGATAATTTCAGCGACTGGGTGTGGTTTAGGCTGGTTGGTGGGGACAACAGCTTGCTACTGGTTTAGTAACACCACGGACAGTTCACAACTGAAGAGTTGGGCTGACGCCAAAAATGTCTGTGAAGGAAAAGGAAATGGCGCCAAGCTGTTTATAATTACTGATCAGAATGACGTTGTAAGTTGTGTTCCAAACTGAAGATCTCAAAAACCCTTTACTGAGAGAATTTGAAATAATTCGGTTTTTCTTGTTATTTGGTACAAATGATTTGTTTGTTTTTATGTGACACTGTCATTAGATTTTAACGCCGTTTTTCATCATTTGTTTAGTTACATGCGGTAGTCGGTTCACCTAACTATTTTTCTAGGACTGTATACTAACCAGTACTAACTTACCCTTCCACAAGGAGCCGGCAACCTCTCCGCATATGGAGGAAAATCGACGTTTTTGATTCAAATGAATATGATCTGTTAGTAAATATGACCTTCCGGTGTTGCTCTCTAGTATGGAGGCGCGATTGCAATACAAGGTTTACAATGTACTTCCTGCGAAACAAAAGGGTACTTCCTTCGCCTGCACAAAAATTAAAGATAGGGCTTGGATATGACAAACTTTGAAATAATAAGGAAGAGACGATAAATGAAACGTTGAGAAACACAGATTTAGTGACTAATGGGTAGATTGTGCGATTCCATTAGTTGTTTTCAATCGCCGCATAAGTTGATGATTTTATTATTTGATTATCTGCCGTACTGAATATCTGTATGATTACAATAAATTGTTAATACATGTAATTACATGTACGTGTTTGATTCATAATTCTTGAACTTAAATAGTCATATCAGATCTACATCATCAATAATATTTAATATTACTAATATTCATGACCTACTATACATAGAAACATGACCTTTTGGATAATAACAACTTCAATTTGACTGTTAAAACGAGGAAACCATTACAATCATCCGTCGTTGGACATGTTATAATTAATGATTCTCCTTTTTTTGCAGAATTTCCTGACCAATGAATTGCCTTATTTGGCCCAAACCACTAAAACACATTGGATAGGGTTACAGTCGACAACTGTAAATGAATGGAGCTGGTATAATGGAGCTAAATTGGACCCAACACTCGTGTAAGCTAAATATCTTCTAATTCATACTCTGGCGAATATTTGAGTCTCTCTCTCTCTCTCTCTCTCTCTCTCTCTCTCTCTTTCTCTCTTTCTCTCTCTTTATCTCTCTCTCTCTCTCTCTCTCTTTCTTTCTCTCTCTTTATCCCTCTCTCTTTCTCTCTTTCTCTCTCTCTCTCTCTCTCTCTCTCTCTCTTTGTAACTCCCTCCTTACCCTCTGACTGTGTACGTGTTTATAACTCTGGCTATTGGTCTTGTATTTATAAGAATACATTCAAGAAAATATAAAATATTATCAAAAAATACACGCACATTATATCTGAGATATTCAACATTCACACAGTCTGTGTGAAGAAATCAAGCATTCATGTCGTCCATATAAACACAAGATGACACGAAACTACCACACTTCTTCTCTGAATTGTTTAAGATACTCGTATATTACACTACAGACATGTTATTCGTTTATTTTTTTTCTGCAAAATTTCAGTCGACAAAAACTGGCTATTTAGTTGAAAGGTTTTTCGAAGACTACAAAGCATTCAGGTTCTGTTGCTAAAATTAGATATTCTAGTTTTGGTTTGAAAACTCCATATTAACAAAATCACTTGATGTTGTTTTGTGAGATGAAATTTATTTCGGATATTTTCAAGCCACAATCAGCGTGGGAAAAGTACGTTCTGTGGTTTAACGTCGTGCCAACAGCCAGGGTCATTTTGCAACCTTTCCAGCTTTAACGGTGAAGGAAGACCCAATGTGTACGCCTGGGTAGAACCATCTACCTTCCGTAAGCTAGCTGGACAGTTTCCTCACATGTAAGACTTACCCGGTTCCAGGTGGGATTCGAACTGAAAGCAGTGAATGGCGAGTATCAGAGACAATTACTGCTCGACCATGGAGGCCACTTTAACTGATTATTGGATCTCTTATAAATTCATGCAACAACAAAGGTTTGTACATGTGTAACCGTTGTTTACATAATGTCTTTATTCACATCTGACTGTAAACACAGGTTTGATTTTACTGGAATTTTTAGCGCATGTATTTCATTCTTTGACAGACAATGGCAAAAAGAACCAGATAATGTTGCTGGAATAGAAAATTGTGGAGTTTTGAGGATGACTGGAAAATTCAGCGACCGAGATTGTTCATCACACGCCAACTTTATTTGCTACAAACCACAATACAATAGTAAGTTTTTTATTGCGACTAATGAATGCGGCCTTGACTCAAACAAATCTGCTAAGAAATGTTCCCCAGATGCTGCTGACACCCTCACATTATTAACAACTGACGGCTGTGAGTCATATGATGTGTGAGTCTGAAGTTGATGAAAATAACACTGGGGTGACATCGAAGGTGTAACTTTGCTACAGACTGTTTTAAGGCGGTACCCTCCGGGAAACCGTGTTTTATCTATACGCTGGATAGGTTTCGGATAGGTAGGTTTTGAGGAAATATATACTTTGGGGAAGATAGTGTATTGTGTAAGGTAGTATTTTGGGAAGGTAGTGTGTTGGGGAAGGTAGTATTTGGGGAAGGTAGTGTGTTGTGGAAGGTAGTATTTTGGAAAGGTAGTGTTTTAGGGAAGGTAGTATTTTGGGAAGGTAGTGTATTGGGGAAAGTAGTATTTTGGGAAGGTAGTGTATTGGGGAAAGTAGTATTTTGGGAAGGTAGTGTATTGGGGAAGGTAGTATTTTGGGAAGGTAGTGTATTGGGGAAGGTAGTATTTTGGGGACGATTGCATTATTTGTGTATTTTTCTATGATTATTTTTTCAAAGTTTTCGTATCAATATTCAGTATAATTCTCATTAAGCAGCACCAAAGGTGTATCTGTGGCCTCTGTTTCACGAGTCAAACGTTTTATACCGAGGCTGGGTGTGTTTGGATTACAGAGTCAGGTAATGATATGACGGAATCGATTAAACTTTTTCGTCACACCTTTATTGCAGCGGCCCCTTCTGATAACCTTGGTTGTGGATCATGGATAAGAGCAGGAAAACTTTGTTACGGTTTTATGGCTGGTGCTAAAAGAAGTACCTGGGCTGCGGCCAGGGGTTACTGTCAGAATATGGGAGCTGACTTATTGAAAATTGATTCCTTTGACAAAAAGGTATTTCTCGGCTTTGTCTATCTTCTTATTGTTTCATTATGTACATGTTTAAGAGTGAATTATTAATACAAACAAACCTAGCTTACAAACCATGGTTAATAAAGGTCGCTATTTGAACATCAGTCATTTGTTAGCACTACTTTATTAACCTTTTGTCTCACAAACATAGTTTGGTCTCTTCCAAATTCATAGCTTGTATACAAAACATCAATTTATTTAAGAAAATCTGGTTATTTCTCTCTGACAGAAGGGAAAACATTGGGGCAAAAAAACGTATTACAAGCAATGGCTTCTTCCGTCACAATGTTTTCAAAAATCGTCTGCTTCAAATGTGGGAAAATGCAGGATTGTGAGACAAAGGGTTAACAATATAAACATACCAAATGAACTTCTGTCTAGATATACTGTCTCAAGTTCCACTGGTGGTCTGTTTAGATAGATTTGAATGAGTATTGTTCAGACACTTTAAGTCTGGTTTAGATTTTTTCACTGTTAAATACCCTCCATTCCAAGGTATTAAAAGGTGTTTTTATTCATTTCTTGTTAATTTGTTTGCTTCTTTCGTATATCGACACTTTTCATGCGTAATGTTATTGTAGGCACCCAGTGCTTTGAATAAATTTATTGCTCTAAGATATCAATAGTGGCGAAATTTGAAAATGTCTCATATCTGTCCGCAGTTATTAAAATAACTCCCCTATAATTCAACTTGATAATGAGACCACCTCATTATTAGGACCTGAAGGTGGTCTCATTATTGAGGTTTTACTGTATTATCTATCATCGTTTCTGTTTTTTACACTTAGTCCTGGCTAATGCAACAATTACAAGATCCAGCGAAGAATCGCATGTTTTGGATTGGACTGAACGACCAACAAAATGAAGGAACATACGTGTGGGCAGATGGAAGTCCGGCCAATTCGTCCTACTTGTAATTAACCTTTATAAATGTATTTTTCATTGTGTTTAACGCCGATTTTCAGTTATATACGGCGGCTGGTTCACCTAAACAGTTTTTCTGGCTTGTATTCTAACCAGTACAAACTTTCTCCTCCACAAAGCGCGGGCAACTTCTCCACAAAATTGACATTTGTGTCAAATTTTCATAAACGGGAATTGCTCAGTCGATCGATTCAATAATTCGTTGTTAGTCTTTACTGTAAATTTTACTTTTTATTGCATGTGTATCAATTATTTCGTCTGCTGAACTATCTTAAATAATAAAGCACACATTTTCTTCACAGTGATCTATATTTTTTCGTTATTTTGAATTTGCCAGGAATTTTGGCGCATCAAATTGTTACTCGATTCAGTTTATGGTTGGAAATACTTCAACAGTGAGTCGAACAAAGGCAGGAAATATTTCGATGCTGAAGGGATACAGCTGATTTTATTTTTACGAAAAACCGCTTCATCTTCTAAATATTTAAAGCTCAATTTCATTTGTGAAAAAAATGTTGAGCAAGCAAAGTAAAATTACTGTTTTGTTGTGTTTGTGTGCATTAGGAATTCAAAATTTTGATGGCTGGTTCCCAGGATAGTTTAATTGTAACTGTATATTAGATAATCGATCCTTTTCAGAACCTGGAACCAGGAACCTAATGATTACAAAGGCTTTGAGGACTGTGCTGTTATTTACGCAACTGGTCAATACAATGATGTCGCTTGCACAATCAAATCTGCTGCCATTTGTGAACTGGACAATTATTGTAAGCAAAGATTACATTACAATTTACTGTTGTACCCATTAAAATGCGTAACAAATAACGATAAGGACTACAATAGAAATGTATCTCTGAAATATTACAGTGCTCCCTTCCCTGACGTCACCTCCAAAGACCGATTCCCTCCAAGAAACGACAGTAAAAGGCACACATACACGTAATAAAAACTCCTGTCTCAAATGTATTAATTCCGTCCAAACAACAACTCCCCCATAGAACAACACATTCTTGCGACCCTTTGAAGTGTTGTTCTTCAGAGGGAGGAGGGAGCACTGTATAGTTTTTTTAAATATCAAAGCACTCGATATTAAGACAAAAACGGACCTAGTAATGAAATAGTTTTAGAAAGGAAATATAGAACTCCGGTCCAATTTGAAGGTCTCACTATTGAGGAGGATGTGAAGTGAGTTTTCATTGTACAGGAGAACACGGTTATAATGAATTCCAAAGGACCCGAATACATAATCATGTTTCACTATTTCCATAACAATGACCTAAAGAAGGTCAGGTACGTCGAAATATTAATACTTCACTGAATCCAATCTTTTCACTATATCCTAGTTCACCGTAACCGTGCTTTACTGTATACTGTTTTATTTTCCAGCACCATGTCCATCTGGCTGGAAGGTTAATGGAGGAAACTGTTATCTATTTACACCATACAAGAATGCTTCTTCATTGTTTAATCAACAAGAGGCTACATCGTACTGCCAATCATTTGCTCCCAACGCTAACACGGTCGGTGCTCTGTTATCAGTTGACAGTCAGGATGAAAAGGTGAGTTAAAGCTACAGAACTCATTTATTTCGGGGGCCCACTGCAGTCCAGTGGTTAGGGTATCTTACTAGTAGGCTGAATCATTACCCCGTTCCGTTGGGAGTTCGGATCATACCCAAAACCAGACGAATTTCACATGTAAGGAAGTTGCCCGCCCATGTGTACACCAGGAATCTTCCTCCATCGTTAAAGCTGAAAAATGTCGTCTAATGACCATGGTTTTTGGTACGTCATAAAACCCAAGTGAAAAAAATACAAATATTTCGTTGAACATTCAATTATGAGTTCTCCTTTCCATTTGTGAAAAAAAAAACAGAAATACTACTTCCGGTATAACATTCATACATAATGTTATTTCGGAAACCGAAATTTCTCTTGTATAGTTTTGGAAAATGATAACTTTAATCTACTGATGAAAGAGACCATGTTTGGAATCTCAAATTAATTCACAATGTATTAATGGGCATTTTCGCAATATTGTCGTGACAAGGTGAAAAGGTTTGTCAACGACCTCATAAATCCTAAAAAAGGGACATTAAGGATGCATATTTTATGTACAGTTTCAAGTTTATGCTTGTTTCCGTTTGTTCGAATATAAAACGGTTGCAGTTTTGCAGAATAAAGTAATGTTTTATCCAAGTTTATCACAATGGATTGGAATTATTACGATTAACTCATTTCAATCACAACAGAGCGATCTTTATACTACATCAATGATACAGGGGATAGCCTAGTTTTCCAAGGAGCCCCGGAATGACATAAATCAATGCCAGTTACTTATATATTTGTTCTTTGTTTCCTATAGTATCATCAAGGTGACAAGGTTGATTTCTTCGTTTCCAGCCGTCCAAAGATTGGGGCTGTCATTGTATGATACAGTAAAACCTGTGAACAAAGGTCACCATTGAAAAAAAAAATCTGGTCTTTAATGACAGATGGTCTTTATTCAAACGTCATTGTGTTCTATATAATCAGTGACGGTTTTTGAAAAAGAATGGCCTATATTCACAGGGTGGTCTTTATTTTTGGAGGTGGCCGCAAACACAGGTTTGATTGTATTTTGGTACTTCTGATTATAAAATTCTGTGTTTTTTTGTATTTTAGACATTCATTAAATCTCAAGTGAAACTTATGAAGGATAACATTAACGGCTGGTATACGTCACTAAATGACAAGCAATCTGAAGGATACTGGTCGTTTGCATCCGGGCCCTTGATGGATTCAACTTTGATGTAAGTAACATAATAGTAACAGTAGTGCACCATTTGTAAAGTGTGGAACACAAATACAGTAAAACCTCAAACAGCGACCACCTAAATATTACGAACACCTTATAACGACTACTTATTTTCGGACCCGCTTCCTATAACTCCCTTGTAATTGAAATTAATAATGAGGCTATTTATGAGAATAGTTGTTTTATATCCGATTTAAAAATATACCGTTCATTCAATCTGAATAAAAAGTATAAAACGCATTTGACGTAAGAAACTCTATAACTCCAGATGATGACCATATTGCAAGGTGTTCGTATATACATACTTAGATATTACTATATTTTCAGTGATTGGAGAGGGGAACCAAGCACACTTCCGGGTGATAACTGTGGTATGGTTGGATACGGTGGAAACATTCTTCAGCGAGATTGCACCAAACAAATAGCGTATATATGTGAAAGATACGCCACTGGTGTGAGCAAAGGTGATCAGAGAGACATTTATCTGTCAGAGTGAATACAGAAAAACCTCGTTATTATAACCACTCATTTCCAACCAGTTTGTTATGTAGCTTCTTTTTTTTCAACCTGACATTGACTCTACCTCTATATTAAGGCCATTTTTCTTTGTTCTCCAGGGTGGTCCTGATATCTAGGTTGTACTGCACTGTCAACCCTGAATTAAAAGCAGCCAGTTTGCGCCCCCTCTTTCATGGTTCATAAAATACGCTCAAAATCAATATAAGTGAAAAAAACACTGCAAGTGATACAGTGCAACCTCTCCAAAGCAAAACCTTTGGGGATAAGCAAAATTGTGTTGTTGTTGAGAGGTTGTAATAGTAGGAAAAATCAGTAGGAAAAATCATGCTGTTCTTGAAGGGAGGTTGTTGCTCAAGAGAAGGCCGGTCTGGAGACGGTGCACTGTATTTATATTGTTTAATATTTATTTGGATACCTTTTATTGATATTATTTCAAACAGTATATTCAAAACATTTGAATAAATGAATTATTAAATGTTCACTGTGCTTATACAATCAGGCCTCTCCTAAAAATGTTTGTTTGCGATGACGCGACCCAAACTTTTAGCAGTATGTAGATAGGTCGTTATTTTTGTTAACATTATGTTTGTACTGAAAACGAAAAACTGGAATATTGAACGAAGTACTTCTATTGTCTAAATCGCTAAAAACATTTTAGGCCGAGGGATTTTTAATGAGTCAGTTGTGTAACTGCAAACCAATTATTTAAGGATGGCCTTATCATCATCATCATCATCATCATCATCATCATCACTTTTATAACAACAATTATTTTATCATTTCAGGACACTGTCTACAAACAAACATTGTGGCAAGTATTCTCCTGCTGGTGGTGGCACTTTTATTCCAGAAATAAATATTCAATATAGTGGAATACGTGACAATGAAACACGGGAAATGAGAGAAGTCATTAGTTTCTCATTAAATAGTTTAGTCAATATAATTTAAAAACTTAAACCAAAATGATATTCCTGCATGTATTACAGCAAGGTCCATATTAGCATCGTCGATTAATTTGAATTCATCTTGTTCAGCATTGGTATGTTCATATATATGTATGTGTGTGGATATTTATACATGCAAATGCGAGTTTTGTCAAGTAAAACACATGGTCTGTAGATGGCCACAGAACAGTTTCATTACTATAAGGGAAATACATTTTATGTAATTTTTAAGTTTATTCTGTATTTATTCAGATGCTAAGATTCATTCCGGACTAAGAACTATTCATGTATCAAGACAATTCATGTAGTTATAGATTTTATAGTGTTTTATTTTCCCTGTTTTGGTTATAGACAATGTACATGTACTGTCAAACCTGTGAACAAAGGCCACCCTTGGGAGAGACAAGATGTGACCTTTGTTGACAGATGACCTTTATTTGGAGGTCCGTTTTGCCCAAATTAGTCAATGATTTTTTTTTCAAAGAATGGCCTTTATTCACAGAGTGGCTGCAAACACAGGTTTGACTGTATATGTATAAAATGGGGAAATTAACTCAGGATCTTTTAAAAGATAATCAACAATGCAAACCTGCGTGTGAACACTGATTTGTTCAGATAAGTTTATCTGTTTAGTGTGTAACGTTAAGATTACAGTGGAACCCCTCTAAACCGGCCAAGCCGGAGACCAGATCATTTGACCGGTTTAGAGGGGATGCCGGTTTAGAGGAGAGTTTTGAATTATGTCGTACAGTAGGGAAGTTGGGACTAGAACATAATTCTTCTATAAATGTCATTTGTAGAAGAACCGGTTTAGAGGGTGTCCACTGTACTACAATATTACTATTACTAGATATGAGAAATAAATCAATTATAGCATTCTCAATTAATGTTGTTACATGATGCTAAATTAAAAGGTTTTAATTTATTGTAAATGTATGTTTACTTACTGTATAAATAGACATTTTAAAAAGTGTTAAAGCTGCGTTTGTTATATATTGCGAAACGTACCTTGCATAAATACAATTTTGCGTACAGTACAACCTCACTTAGTGAACAATTTATTAATACGACCTCCTTCTTATAATGAACACTTATTTTAAGACTGACTTTCATTTTTTCCATCATATTTCAACTTGATAATGTGACCAAATGAAAATTAGGAACTATTCTATTTTTCTGAAGATGGTACAAATGTTAAAATCTTTATCATGAATTTTCCCACGACGAAACGATTCCAATTCTGAACAATTTTTATGTAAACTAATTGACTAATGAGCTTTATCATGCATATAAAATATTTTGGTTTTAACTTTAACACAAAAAAAATTGAAGACTACAGACTAACATCTACACTTTTCTTTTTGTAAAGTACCAGAGGGCTTGTTTTAAAAATTAAAGGAGTACTATCCTGCTTTGGGTTTGTAAAACAAACAATACATAGTACTGCTCTTGTCTAAGACTAGTCTTAAATGTCGTGTTTACCATGTTTTAAATCCAAACTTCTTGGTCCGAGGTTATAAAACTTGAGATTGGTCTCCAAGCTCAAATCTCATTTTTCATTTCCCATTTTTCTTAACGTTGATTATGATAAAATAATGATGATGCTAATCCTGCATTTTTCTGTTCGCTTATGTAATTTGAACGTGTATTTAAACATTAAACATCTGTACCTTTTGGACCAAAATACGCTGAAGATGGAACTGAGATTTTAGCTCAAGGACTATTCTCAAGTTTTATAAGCTTGAGCCCTTGTGTACACGAAAAGGTACACATTGGAATGGGAATATTCATTTCCAAGTGCATTTAATAAATGAAAATGGAGACAGACGGTTGTTTGGGAAATACAGTCTCAATCCAGGCTAACAGACACTTGTAGACAACGGACACCTCCAAAGAACGGTTATATGCATTCAACGGTTACCGGGAGATAGCGTCTGTCAATAAATAACTCATTTGTACATCGGGACCATGTTTAAGCAACGGTCGTTTGAAAACAACGGCCATTTTTAGCAAACTCTAATGGAAATCATTGACCGAATAAAGGCCAACTGTATATAAAAGTCATATTTCTTCTCTCCCATAGAGAATAAGGGCCAACTGTATATAAAAGTCATATTTCTTCTCTCCCATAGAGAATAAAGGCCAACTGTATATAAAAGTCATGTTTTTCTCTCCCATAGAGAATAAGGGCCAACTGTATATAAAAGTCATATTTCTTCTCTCCCATTGAGAATAAAGGTCAACTGTATATAAAAGTCATATTTCTTCTCTCCCATTGAGAATAAAGGTCAACTGTATATAAAAGTCATATTTCTTCTCTCCCATAGAGAATAAAGGTCAACTGTATATAAAAGTCATATTTCTTCTCTCCCATTGGTGGTCGTCAGTCACGTGGTTCACTGTATCTATTATTAATTTAACTTCGTACCAGTAATGGTACTAAATTTTATCAAATGTAGAGTAAATTTTGAACAAAGGTGAGACTGATTAGGGCTTATCACGATCAGCTATGCATCACGTGGTGTCTAAACAAAACTATCACCCTCACACAAGCTGGTGAGAAATTTACTGCACATCGTTAAAAATTAGATAAAAAAATGACGAATTTATCATTGGATGTTATTGTTGCTCTTGCTGTGGTGTGTAAGTATTATTTTTAAACTACCAAAGTTCAAACATAACATTTTTGCAAAATATCAGACAATGCATACTATTCAACAATTTTATCATTATTCAAACAAATTTCTATTAAGATTAATGATATACATGTACTATCGATGCTGTTTTAAGTCGTTTAAAAGGAACTATCCACTTCTAACAGATACATGGAAATACCACATCAATATTGCACCATAAATATGGTTATCTCCAAGTTGTAAAGCTGTGACATAACCATATAGTGCAGTTTTGTGCTCATGACTCTGTGCACGTAGAATAAATCTTGTTTGTTAGGACCGTTCAGATATCGCACGCTTTATGCATCTAAGTTTGTGTAAGGCACTGTGAAAGGTATTAGTAGCTTAATTTAATGTTCTGTTCTGTTCTGTTCTGTTTTGATTTAAAGTGTTAGTCCAAACACGCTCAACTGTATTTGTAATATAGACGAAAACTGGTGTGAGAAAAAATGTTTACAATTTAGTGATAGTATTGAAAAAGGTCTTTTTGTGACCTGTTTTCATATTTAATAAATGAGGTGCCCATAACCTTAATTTATAACAATGAATTATAAGTACCACGCACAAGGCATTGCTCACTCATGTTTGATAATATTCTCATCAGTGTCATTATCATGTATCATATACTTGTACATAAATACAGTAAAGCCTAGATATACTACTGATAATTCAATTAAGGGTCACTGTTTTCTCCGAAGAATGCGTCATCAATAAAATGTGCTGGGACATAAATTTCAGTCAAAATAAAGTTCATAGTGTTGGCCTTATTGTCATACAAGGAAATTATTGATTCGTACGTGTGGTAACACGTGAAGCTCGGGGACTTCATGAACCTCAAAAATCAAGATTTTGACGGTATGAATACAGAGTTCGAATTTCTGTGTTCCTGTTAAAACTTTGCAATTCAATGTTTTTTGAGCATTCAATATAAAAATTCAAAACCTAAGATGGCGGCTGACGCCTTACCAGATGAATAGGTGGGTCGGTATGTTGCAGGCAGGTGTCTCCCAAAGGCGGGTTGCCCGCACCTTGAATGTGTCACACAGAGTTGTTCAACGCATGTGTAATCGTTTCCAAACAGAAATGCAGCACATTTACATACTAGCGGCTGTTCTAGGTGTACAACACATACACAAGACCGGTATGTTGTGGTTCAGGCCCGGGGCAATCGTTTTCAGACCGTTACTTCCTGACAAAACAGCTTGTAGAATGCAACAAATGTACGGGTATCTATCGAAACGATAAGGAATAGATTGCATGATGCTGGTATGAATGCTAGACGTCCTGTAATTCGTGTTCCTTTGACGAATAACTACGTCAGAGAACGCATGCGTTGGGCACGTGACCACGTGCAAATGCGATTAGTTGTGTTTTCTGATGAGTCTAGATTTTGTCTAGACTTCACAGATAGACGTGCAAGAGTGTGGAGAAGACCAAATGAACGTTTGCGCCTGCTTGCATCATGGCACGGAATTTGACTGGTCTGGTGGAGGATCTGTCATTGTATTTAGATTTTATTTAAAAATAAGACATGTCCAACATTTCACATGTAACAAAAACACAATTAAATTAACATTTCAAGTTATCAAACACATTTCTTTACTGATACGTGTGTAGTTTTATCATTATTAAACTATATTGAAACATATATTGTAATTTTATCATAATGATATCAAGTTTTATTATGCAAAAGCACACGGTATCGGGTAAAATACGGTATAAATATATAGGAAATTTCGAAAACCCGTCTGTAAATGAGCGGACGTCATAATGTGGTAGTTTTAATATTAAGGTGGTCACTGGGTAAAATGAGTGCATTTAAGTAGTAGATCTAAAACTTTAAAATTACCAGACTAATGGATTATATCTCTAAGTATGTTGATAATTAATGTATTATCAATTTGTATCATGCGCATATAAATACCATACAAACAATGGTGAGGACTCGTTATCTGGAGGTTTGATAGTAAATTATGATAATAATCATAAACCAGCTTCATAGTTGTAATATGAAGTTATAAAAAAAACTTTTAAATCATGATACAACTAAAATCTCTATTAAATTCTCACAATAAATGATAAACCACAGGCTTGGAAAGGGGTGGGGCATCATATGTTTTCCCCTCCCAAGTTTTGAAAGTAAAAACGTAAAAAAAGCTAAACTATTCATATAGAATAATTATGTGTAGATATAGATAGATATAACCCCGGACATATATGTTATATCATATTTATGTATATATATATAAAGTATATATTGCGTAAAACGCAACCTCTCCAAAGCATCACCATTTGGGAGAAAATTATGTTGATGTTGTTGAGAGGTTGTTGCTCTACAGAGGTTAGATTAATAGTAAAATCATACAGTGAAAAAATCATGCTGTCGTTGAAGGGAAGTTGTTGCTCAAGAGCGGGTCACTCTGGAGAGGTTGCGCTGTATTATGCAGAATGAGGATTAGTCTATGAAAGTTGAATTTAAGAATTTATTTAGAGACGAAAAATCGGGTACTTGAGTTACGTACCGTGGTTCCTAAACTCAGTTTGTTTTATTACTTCAAGTACAGACAGAGGCGTTCGTTTAATTTCAGGCGTGATAAGTGAGGTTACAGCGCAGTCAGCGGTTTGCGATCAAGGATGGTTGGCGTATGGTGGTAATTGTTACAAGTTTAATACCCAGAGATACGCCTCAAGGGGTGGCGCAAATGACGATTGCTTTAGCAACGACGCTTCTTTGTTGAGACTCGAGTCCCAGGATCAGTTGGTAATATTTTTTCTTTACCGTAAAACGTCGCTTAGCAACCGCCTAAAACTTTGGGATGAGTTAAAATGAAAGTCAAAATTAATAGTACAGTAAAATCTCACATTGTAACCACCTCAGTACTACAACCATCTTGTTATAACGACCGCTTATTTTTTGACTGGCTTTCAATAACACCGTATATTTCAACTTGAAAATAAGACCACCTCGTCATTACAACCGGTTTTTCTAGTCTCGAAGGTGGCCATAAAGTCCAGGTTTTACTGTGCATTTAATTAAATAAGACTTTTATAGCATTAACATTAATGTATACAATATAACAATAACTCATTCCATATTCATTCACGATAATTTAGACATTTTATTTTAGAAATGCACTACTTATTTTAATACAGTATAACCTCGATTAGTGACCACCTCATGATGACCACCACTTATTATCCGACAGGTTTTCGACATTAAGTAGCTGAAGAAGAAACTGTCTATAGTATGCAGTCCGTGTTTTGTCCGAAATATTGTCTTAACATCGAGGTTTTAACAAGAAGTTAACATTACCCTAAGCTATGTAATAATAAGCCTACTACATTCGATGAATGATTTTACTTGACTAACACATAATAATCCAGTTAACACAAGATAAATTTATGTATCTACCCTGTAAAATACAAGATTCGTGATTGACTTCGAGTAGTTTCACTGAGGTTAAAATCGGTGTCGAACCCTTTGATCCTCAAAGACATCTTAGGGCCGACAGACCCATGTTCAACTGCTATCCACTTCAATCTTCGAAGTCCGCAGCGGCCATCATACTCGTCGCCGCATGGCTCCCTGAGGGGGTCGTATTGCCGTGACGGCCCGGTATAGGCTCGACGCTTCAGTGCCATCAAAGGTCTAGCTAGTTGATTTTCCAATACAGCCTTTTCGGGAGTATCAGAGTAGTATAGTACATATATGTAACGCAGTAAAATTTGAATTTAATTTCTCATTCATTGTATACTTGACGAGTCGTTTAGCTCAAGTCATTTTTTTCTTTGAGACATGGTTGCTAAAAACAGCCAAACAGTTTCCAAGCGCCGGTTACTGGACAGACCTTAATGACAACCCAAAGGTAGCCGCCGAAAGACTGGGAACTGGGGTGTGGAAATGGGGATCGTATGAATACGCCGATATGTCCTTAATGTAAGTATTCTGTGTTCTTTAATTGGCAAAAACCTGTGATAAAAAAATCTTTACTGTGTGTGTAAGCATATGTGTAAAAACTTTTACTGAGTGCGTTGTTGATATGCGTGAGGTGTTCATGTGTGAAATGTTTATATGTGTGAGCTGCTCTTACGTGAATGACTTCTTATGACCGGAGATCCTGGTTCGAATCCCGGTCGCGGGAGGTCATATCCTTCTATGAAAATTTGACAAAAATGTCGATTTTCCTTCATATGTGGAGAAGTAGCTGGCTCCTTGTGGAATGGGAAGTTAGTACTGGTTAGTATACAGTCCAGTAAAACTGCTCAGGTGAACCGGTCGCCGTAACTGAAAAATTGTTGAAAAACGGCGTTAAACCACAATGACAAATGTCACATAAAAACAAATTGTTAAAGTACCCAGCATAAGAGTCGATACACTGAAGTGTGTTTATTTTTCAGCCAATGGAATCAATCCCCAGCCAACGATGGACAGTCAAACTGTGCCGCTGTCAACATCCAGGGTAAACTGGCTGACATGAAATGTAGCTTCAAACAAGGATATATCTGCAGATATCCATCCAGTAAGACAAATAAGTATTCGGAAATAATGTTTGTTTTAGTTTTTTATGCGACTTATTGTCACTTGATTTTAATGTTTAATTTTTCAGTTATATGCGGAGTCCGGTTCACCTATCCAGTTTTCCTGACCTGGGTTTGGGTCATTAAGGGCTCTGCAAGATTTAAGGAACTCGGGGTCATGAGTTTGAGCAGTGGGCGCGGCACGAGTTCTGTGTCTTATGTTTCTATGTCCCCATATGTCCTTCACCGCTTATTCGAGTAATTCATGTGGACATGCTGGCTGTCACTTGCAGCGAACAAGATCAGTATTGGTGTAGAATCCAGGAGCAATGATAAGATTAACCATCGGTATATACACAGTATGGTGTACCTGAAAGTTTGTCCACCCTGAAATACTGTCCACCCTGAAATACTGTCCACCCTAAAATACTCCCCACATTAAAATACTGTCCACATTAAAATACTGTCCACCCTGAAATACTGTCCACCCTGAAATACTGTCCACCCTAAAATACTGTCCACATTAAAATACTGTCCACATTAAAATACTGTCCACATTAAAATACTGTCCACCCTAAAATACTGTCCACCCTGAAATACTGTCCACCCTAAAATACTCCCCACATTAAAATACTGTCCACATTAAAATACTATCCACATTAAAATACTGCCCACCCTAAAATACTGTCCACATTAAAATACTGTCCACCCTAAAATACTGTCTACATTAAAATACTGTCCACCCTAAAATACTGTCCACATTAAAATACTGTCCACATTAAAATACTGTCCACCCTGAAATACTGTCCACATTAAAATACTGTCCACCCTGAAATACTGTCCACCCTGAAATACTGACCACCCTAAAATACTCCCCACATTAAAATACTGTCCACATTAAAATACTGACCACATTAAAATACTCCCCACATTAAAATACTGTCCACATTAAAATACTGTCCACATTAAAATACTGTCCACCCTGAAATACTGTCCACCCTGAAATACTGTCCACCCTGAAATACTGTCCACCCTAAAATACTGTCCACCCTAAAATACTGTCCACATTAAAATGCTGTCCACCCTAAAATACTGTCCACATTAAAATACTGTCCACCCTAAAATACTGTCCACCCTGAAATACTGTCCACATTAAAATACTGTCCACCCTAAAATACTGTCCACCCGAAAATACTGTCCACATTAAAATACTGTCCACATTAAAATACTGTCCACCCTAAAATACTGTCCACATTAAAATACTGTCCACCCTGAAATACTGTCCACATTAAAATGCTGTCCACCCTAAAATACTGTCCACCCTAAAATACTGTCCACATTAAAATACTGTCCACATTAAAATACTGTCCACCCTAAAATACTGTCCACATTAAAATACTGTCCACCCTAAAATACTGTCCACATTAAAATACTGTCCACCCTGAAATACTGTCCACCCTAAAATACTGTCCACATTAAAATACTGTCCACCCTGAAATACTGTCGTAGCAGGAATAAAACCCACCGGAAATGTTTTACAAAGTACTAGACTAGATGATCTAATCAAATCAAACATGCTGATACCCGTCCTTAGTACACGAACATTTCTTACAGGCATCGGATGTGACCTTGGTTGGCTGTCAGGATCAACGGCTTGTTACTGGGTCAGCAACACGACTGATTCTTCGCAATTGAAGAGTTGGAGCGATTCCAAAAATATCTGCGAGGGAAAAAGAAGCGGAGCTAAACTTATGATTATCTCTGACCAAAATGATATGGTAAACGCTTTACTAGATCAGAACACTTGTAGCACGATCAGCGTCATTGCCAGCATAAACATATAGAAAAACACCGTATGCTTTATTACACGGTAAAACACTGCAGGCTGTTCTATTTTACCGATACGATAATAATTTAGCAATTACACTAGCTTAAGGATGAACTACAGTGAAATCTCGATATTAAGACTATTTTTTGAACCAAAAATAATCTTTTTGGTAGTGAAATGGTATCGCGCTATCATGTCGAAATGCAGGGGATATATCCGACCGATCCAAAAATAAGTGTCCTTATAATGAAATGGTTTTAATATTCAGATGGTCGCTAAGTGATGTTTGATTGAAGATACATTTTGTATGCTTGATACTCAAAATGTATGCAATAAGTACACACCTATGTTTTATTTAATCCTCATATGCGACATCGTCAGGGCGCTCACCGAAGGTTTTGCAATTTCATTACCATGCCTCCTATGTTCGCTAGGGACGCCTGTGTGTAAAACTGACTTCCTTTTTGCTAGTTAGCCACATGGACGTTTGTCCAAAAGCGTTCCTTTCTCATTTTTGCATTCAAAAAAAGATAGATTTTAATAAAAATATAAGTGTAGGTAAGAATATGCAAGTGTGATGTACAGTTAAGCCTTTGAACAAAGGCCGTCCTAGAGAAAGGTAAACAAAATGTGGCCTTCATTGACAGATGGTCTTTATTCGGAGGTCAGTTTGTTCTAAATAATCAATGAATGTTTTTCAAAGAATGGCCTCTATTCAGAGGGTAGCCTTTATTCGAAGGTGGCCGAAAACACAGGTTTGACTGTATAATATCAAAGTGTTTTACCTCCTTCCCTTGCAGGACTTTCTTACAAATGAGTTACCGTACCTGACTAAGACGACCAGGACCCACTATATTGGACTGACTTCAACAACTGTAGGAACGTGGAGCTGGTATACTGGGGACACCTTCAACTCCGCTTTAATGTAAGACTTTATCCTCATATGTATGATCATATCAACTACACTTTTCCCCTGACAATTCCGCCAGTTTCTGACAAAATTTCAATCATACACTGGCAGGCATTTTACCTCACCAATATTTCTTTATTATCTACGACTACTAGCATAAACCTTGTTCTCCACAAAAAATTGATAACTTTTTCGCATGAATCATCTGCAATTGAAGACGAATAGCTTTAAAACATGTTTTCGTCAACCAACTGATGTGCTCAGCGAAGGTTCACAGACCTTAGAGTTAAGTGACCGCGAAAGATACATTTTCCATCCTACCAATATTAAACAGTTCCGCTCCTACATCCGAAAGAAACATTTTAATTCAATTTATATGGTGTTTTAATCAGTAGATGACTGATGACGCCGGAAGTGTTGAATATCTTCGGATTATTATATACTAGTACCTCGGGTCTCGGACCGGCGATATGTCGTTCAGAATTCTTTCGCTGTACCAATTAAGCATTCAATTAAGCTTGGTTTTAACCAGAATCGCAATGTTTTGCTCACGAGCCTCTTTGCTATCTAGTAATTATTATTTCTGTGATATTTTGTGTTATTTTGATTTATTTTTCAGAAAATGGCAATCGGAGCCAGACAATGTTGCCGGAATAGAGAACTGTGGTATTTTGAGGATGACCGGAAATTTCAGTGATCGAGACTGCAAAACTTACGCTAATTACATTTGCTACAAATCTCAATATAACAGTAAGTGTCTTATCACGTGACAAACTTCAATGCAGCAGTAATTTTCGTATCACGTGACAAACTTCAATACAATAATAAGTTCTGTATCATGTGACAACCTCTTTTCAACAGCGAGTTCCGTGTTATGTCTAATTAATAATAATGAAATTAATTAGCTTAATAACTAACTTGCTTACTCTCAAAGCGTTCGAAATCCAACGGACAAGATTTTAGGAGGTCAGTTACCTGCTATTTCAGAACAGCCAGGTACCACCAGGTACCACGTGATAAACATACAATACCTTATCTCATTGTTTGTCAAAGTGGAGACTGGGCCTTCATGTGCTCAGCCCATCAATTGAATTACATTTTGTTGAATGTACGAAAACATGTACAGTAGTATCAAGAGTTTTACGTTAAAGTCGGCAAGCGTCAATATGTACTTCAATTCAAAAATTAGCAATTAATTACCGAATTTAACGTATAATTCGTTCTAAGAGTGATTATTTTTTTATTGTGTTTATAGACAATCCAACAGACAACTTGGGTTGCGGAAATTGGATCCGAGCAGGGAAATTATGCTACGGCTTTATGTCTGGAAAAATGAGCACTACTTGGTCTGGAGCGAGAAGTTATTGTCAAAACCACGGTTCTGATCTTCTAAAGCTAGACAGTTTTGATAAAAAGGTTCAGTATCGTGTTTTGGTGACCCTAATGTACATTAAAGTCTGTTTAACGATCATTTGAACATCCTACTAATTACAGTCAAACCTGTGTTTGAACCACCTCTGAAAAAAGGCCATCCTGTGAATGAAGGCCATTCTATGAAAAATCGTCACGGATTATTTAGAGCAAACTGACTTCCGAAAATGTCACCTGTCAATAAAGGCCACATTTTGTCTTTCCCAAGGGTGACCTATGTTCACAGGTTTGACCGTATTTCGTACTCGCATTCGATATTTAGTCAATACTTAAACTTGCTAAGATCATCTTGTTACCTAGACCACATTATTTGGTCTCAAAGGTGGATTTGATATCAAAGGAGGTTTTACTTAGGATCTGTTCATGAAGAAACTTATCAATCACATTTGCTTATAAACTGTTCTCATTGATTTGTGCTCTCTGTGCGTGAGTCAAAATCTTAATCAAGCATCAGGGAGTGTGGAGCATTTTCGATGGAACATAATAAATATCTAACAAAAACGTTTTGCTCAGAATACACATGTATCTAAATACATTTTGATGGAGTTGACAATATTGTCGCTGTTTCCCACAGCGCAACCTTGCATTTTTGTAGATTTGATAGGTAAAAAGTATTTCGGTTCTAACATAAACTGCTGCTTATTTGATATTTTATTATCAATTCATGATAATTATTATAGTTATTATTACATGTACATTTATTGTCATCATCATCATCATCTTCACCATCATCATCATCACTATCATCTTCACCATCATCATCACCATCACTATCATCATCATCATCATCATCATCATCATCACCATCATCATCTTCATCACCATCATCATCATCATCTTCATCATCACCGTCACCATTACCATCACTATCGTCATATTACAATATTTGAAAATTAGTTTAATTCAATATGTTTTGTTATATATCTAATTTAAAGACCTGGCTCATTGAACAACTGCAAAATCAGGGAGCGTATTGGATCGGACTAAATGATCAAGCGAATGAAGGCACGTATGTTTGGGCGGATGGAACTCCTGTAAATAATTCCTATGTGTAAGCGTATAACAAACTTTAGATAAACTGATATGGCGTTTTTTTTTTATAAACGAATTGTCTAATTATTTTTGTAAACGGTGTTTTAACGTTACACCCACAGCCCGGGTCATTTGGCACGTTTCCAGCTTTTAATGGCGCAGGAAGACCCAATGCGTACACCTGAGTAGAACCACCTCTCTACCGTAAGTATGCTGGACAGATCTCTCGTATCCTAAATTGGGTCTAAGGTGGGATTCGAACCCACAGCGGAGAGGGGTTAGTGATTATAAGTCAGAGATTATAATCACTCGACCACGGAAGTTCCTCCTTCTACATGTCACCATTATTATTAATAATATGGAATTTTAGGATGAAAGCAGTGAAAATAGTTCAAGTGTTAGACACAGTAAAATCTCACTTCGCCCATTCGTTAAGCAATCAGGTCTTTTTTGGTCTGTTTTTCTTATTTCCCCTGTGTTTCTACATGATAATAAGATTTTCTCGTTATTATTTTATTTGGTTACAAAGATGGTTTACATATCTATGTTATATCTTTATATTGTTCGAAACAAAGCACAGGTGTGTACAAATCTGCACGGTTCCTATCCAGTCCTTTCGACAATAAAATTGGTATATTCGGAATATCGCATTATAATCCTGAAAATATTTTAACTGCGTCGATTTTAATCATGCGCGACCTATCTAGAATTATTGGACAATTCAAGTTCTTCGATGTCTGCTTTATAATCACGCAATCAACTTAACCAGGAATGTCTTTCTAGTTTACCAGAAGTAAAATCATGTTCATTCGAATGTTTGGTGTGACATAGATTTCAATAAGAGCTATATAGTAAAACCTCTCCAAAGCAACACCCTTTGGGAGACGCAAATTATGTAGTTGTTGAGAGGTTGCCGCTCTAGAGAGGTTAAATTAATAGTCAAAATGTTAAGTGGAGGGAAGCATGCTGTTGTTGAGGGGAGGTTGTCGCTCAAGAGAGGGCCGCTCTGGAGAGGTTGCACTGTATTGAGCTTTGTCACCAAAAAGGCAAAACATTTGCAATATATAACAATATAGTTCAGAGAAAACAAACTGCACTAAAACCTTACACTGCGACCAACTCAATATTACGACCACCTTGTTATAACGACTACTTATTTTCGGACCGGCTTCCAATAACTCCTCTACAAATCCACTTAATAATGAGACTACCCACGACCAATATTCCGGGTACCGAAATAGTCTCATTATCAAGGTTTTACTGTTTTCGATGCTGATGTAAAATTCTTGTGTATTACAGAAATTGGAACCAGGAACCTAATGATTACAAGGGCCAAGAAGATTGCGCCGTAATTTATACAACAGGACAATATAATGATATTGCTTGCATTGTCCATGCTGCAGCCATCTGTGAGCTTGACAATTTGAGTAAGTTTCAAATCACCAGACGCTATTGTTTGAAACCTCCGAATTACTAAAATTATTGACAATTATACTATATTATTTGAATCGGCGAACTAAATAACAGCATAAATCGTGAAGGATAGTAGAATCATAATACGAAAACATGAATCTCTGAACAAGGTGAAGAAAACACATTATACATAGTGGACTTCAATCTCTATCCAGAGTTGTCGTTCGTTATCCATCACATACATCTCTGTCAACGTCTGGACAGTAGTTCAAAAACACGTGTCCGGGTCTCCTTTAGTTTCCATCTGATACACAGAATCCCGCTTTCGTTTCTCTAAATGTACACTTGTTATTATAATTTTACACGATTACCTTCGACTTGTGCGTTTCATTTCCATTTTAGCGGCGTAACTTTGCGACCTATTTACCAAAAAGTAAACAAATACTCTCCGTCGAGAAATAGTGCGCTAGATAAATAAAATAATTTCTCTGATTCTCTGGTAATTTATAACATCTTTTGTCTCCAATGTATTGTGCAAAAGAAATTGCTTCACGTAATTGTAAATTTTGTACAATTTGTGGCTTTATTTCTGGTTTTACAAGAATCTTGTAAAACACTGAGAAGTTGACAGAGATGTATGGGAGAGATAACGAAAGACAACTCTGGATAGGGACTGAGTGGGCTTTTGTTCCTAAGTTTATTTAGTCAAAACTATCAACTCAGGCTGACCCTGTAAAAATGTATGTATCATTGATGTTTGTATAACTTATATGGACAGGAAATTGATGCAAAATTTATCCTTCATGTTTGGAACTATTCTATGGAGCGCATGTATCATCCGAATGAGTTTGAGTCCTTGTAAAGAGCGTGCAACTGTCTGAGTTCAAACATGAACTCTATTATATGGTACAGGGGTCATTAAATATGGAACAGAATCTTGCAAGAGGATGGATTTGAACTCACAACATTAAGATTTCGTGTTTATGTTATACTTATACATCTGGATAACCTGATTAAGTTCCGAGATAATTTTTTTTTAATCAAATATCTGATTGGTTGTTTTATGATCACGTGCGAAAAATTTAACAATAGCAGGTGTTGATACTAAAACAGATCTCCCAACACAATTTTATAACCATTAAGAGGTACAATTGTATTAAACATCGACTATTTTTATCTGTTTAGACCAGTGTCCATCCGGATGGGATTCAAACGCAGGAAACTGTTATCTGTTTACCCCGTACAACAATGTATCAGTCCTGTACAACCAGATTGAGGCTACTGCTTACTGTCAATCGTTCGCTCCAAATTCTAATACAGTCGGCTCTCTCTTGTCTGTTGACAGCCAGGCTGAAAAGGTAAGTAAGCTGGTCCCCGTTCCACGTTGCAGTACAACCAGAGTCAACGGGAACCAGTTTAGAATAAGCTAAAGAAAAGTCTTTAAAGGGAGACAACTCCAAAATTATGATGGAAAATCACGAAAATGAAAACTCCCAGGAAGTGACGCAGACGAGTTTAGTGTCATTCTTTAATGTTAACTATGTTGATATTTCAATTCAAATTTGTTTATAGTATATTTCTATTACTTAACTAACGTTGTATATAATTTTTAATCTTCCCTAATCTGTTTACAGCGGTCAGTTTAACCCTTTGCCTCATGAACATGTTTTGGACTCTTCCAAGTTCAAATTAAATATGCAAAACATCTATTTATTTAAGGAAATGGTTGTTGTTTTTTCTAACAAGTGGAAAACATGGTGGCAAAAGAAGCCATTACTCATTACAAGCAATGGCTTTTTCGCCACAATGTTTTCAACAGTCGTCTGCTTAGATGCGAAGAAATGCGGTATTATGATGCAAAGGGTTAAAATTTTTGTTTAAGTAAAACGTTGTGTCGTTATATGCATATGACAAATAGTATGCTCGGATTTGAAGGTTTCATTGTAAATACAAAAACATTTTCTGACAATGTACTTACTTCAGGCTTACATATTATCGAAAGTAAAAGCAATGTCTGATAATATTTATGGTTGGTACACGTCGCTGAATGACTTGACTTCGGAGGGCTTCTGGCAGTTTGGTAATACACCGCTACTGGATCCAACACTTGTGTAAGTAAAACTTGAAGTACCAAGAGTAACAGGTCCAATATGAATTAAGAGTGGTGAGAAAATTGAATGCACAAATTTACTAATATAAAAGAAAAAGGAAACCTCCAAATACGGACAAATTGCGCACAAAGTCCATACTTGGCCATTGTTCACGGGACTGACTGATTATAAACATAAACTGGAGCTCCGCAGAATGGTGCCAAAGATTTCGAGTTTGAACACGACAAGGTATAAAGAATTAGTGCCAGTAACACATTCCAAGCTTCGTGTTGATACCATTGATAGCTTTCAAATCATTCCATTTAATACGCAATGATGACTAAAATTCTAAGTTAAAAAGGGGCATAACTCCAAAAATATAGCTTTCAGAATAATGCCCCTTGTCTTGCAACTGCGCCTTGTCATGATAATCAAGTATTCTAAGTTTCCTGTTGATATTTTAAAAGTGTGAGTAATGGGCTGCATTAAAGATTTTGCATGACAACAAAGACCCAGCGATCATAGTAGCTCGACTTTTTCTTCGAAACAGACAAGCTAAAACTATTCTTATTTTCCAGTGACTGGCATGGAGAGCCGAGTACAAACCCTGGAGATAACTGTGCTATGGTGGTTTATGGTGGGGCCACTCATGAACGACGATGTGATAAAAAGATACCGTTCATATGTGAAAGATATGCTACAGGTGTAAGCAAAGGTATGCACAGTAAAACCTCTCTACATGATAACTTCATCACGCATTGTAAAGATCAAATTCAACATTCTCCATTGTGTATTCTCCCATCCGAAAATAAATGGTCATTATAATTTGGTGGTCTTAATACTAAAGTGGTCACAAAATGAGATTTCATGCTGAATACAATATACAGTTAAACCTCCCTAATCCAAAGCTTTACAATCTGGAATCTTCTCTAGACCAAGCACATCAGCTGGTCGCGATGTTTTATTATGTATTTAATGCTGAAACAACCTTTATAATCCGCAACCTTTGTCTCCCAAAACCCTCTCTAATCCGAACATTTTTGTCTGTCCAAACAAGTTTGGATTGGAAAGGTTCTACTGTACTGATAATGTTAAACCCAAATGCTATACTGGCAAACTGAACAAAAGTTAAAGCAATTAATATCTCATAAATGGCTAAAAAAACATTCTTGCCAATCATAGAGGATAATTTAAGGTGCTGCAAACAAATGGGTGGCTGTGATGAGCATATAAATATTTTTAAGACAGTCACATATAAAACACTGAGTGACTATAAAACTTGATAGAGTTACAGATTTATATGCATATGTACATATGGGTAAAAGTTGAAAATCCCCCCCCCAAAAAAAACCGGAAATATTAATCTTGGTGCCATGGAAACAATAAAAAGTCCTTTTTTGTATTTTCAGGACATGGAATCCACAGCAGTGTTATAGGATGTATAATTCTTCTACTCGTGGCTTACCTAGGCAAATAAATTAAACACAATAACAAAAGAAACCATGAACAATAGTCATGTATGTGTTGATCATTTTTCATAAAAAAACATTTATTAACATTAGTTTTTATCTTGAAGGTAGATAGGGAGTGGTTCTGGTCTCTGACTAGATATCACACGTACCTCACTGCTGTCACAGTGCTGTGAGTCTGTTTCCCATCTGGGACCAAATTTCACATGTAATCTGTCCAGCTAGCTAACAGAATGACGGAGATCTACCCTAGGTTCTAATTAGACTATATATTGTCATAGCACTTGTATTTCATAAACTATGTATTATTATAATTCCAACTTATAATTATTTTGTAGATAATGCTTAAATTAGGAATTAGATTGTTAAAAGCAATTTTGTTTCTTTTTCTTCAAAAGTGCACTATCAAACATTTCACCAACAGCCAGGATCATTTGAGAACTGTGCAGCTTTAGTCGTGGAGGAAGACCACAGGTGTACACCTAGGTAGAACTGACCATTAAGCTAGCTGGATAGCTTTCTTGCATGTGAAAATTGTCTGGTCTTAGGTGGGATTCAAACTCACAATGGTAAAGGGCCAGTGAGATCATAACCCATTAACCATGGAGGCTGCTATAATGATGTATAAACTTCAGTGCATGGAAAGAAAGTATATGAAGGATGACTATTTACATTTCGTCCAAATTACAGCGATTAATGTTTTACTCCGTGGTAGTGTATTCAGGGGTAAAAAAAATTGTTTCTGATTATCGATACACGCTCGTTATAAAAAGGGTAGGCAGGTAGAGAAATTTTTAGATTTATTATTATTATTATTATTGAAGCCCCTGTTGAGATTAATTTTGAGCAGAAAAGTGAAAAAGTGGATGTACTGTTCCTTGGACCAAATAGAGAAATGAGCTCTCACAGCTTTCATTGGTAGAAAATTCAGCTGCGGAAGACACTTTGAACTCTAAAAACAAAAGACAATGCAGATTTAACAAAAAAAATTTTTAATAAATGTATTTCACAAAATTCTTCATAAGTAAAGTATCCTCTTCAGAAGTATGTGCATAAAACAACATGGTATCGTAACAGTTCTAAACCACAATGCATTACTATCATGCTTAAAATGACACAAAATAATTCTACAAGATATAAAACAACTTCATTAAAACAAAATTTATCTGTAAAACATAAAATTTTAAGATCAACTACTATATTTTTTTATCTTAGATCGCATTTTCATCTGCTTAAATTATCAATCATGAAAAAATTATAACACTTTAAAAAAAATATATTTACAGTTTAACAAACAGTTATGTTAGTGTCAACTTTGAAGTTACTGTTTCAATACTTCTCATCCCCCACCCCCCAAAGTTACACAACATAGGAAAAAGCTATTGAACAGTAAAAAGATTCTTACAGCCATTTTTATGGGTCTTTCCAAAGACAGCATACCCATACATAAACTGATGCCTCATTTTTTTTTCTGGGGTTAAACATCGCACCAACAATCAGGGTCATTTGGCGACTTTTTGCGTTTTAACGGCTGCAGAAGACACCCGGCGTACAGCTAGCTGGACAGCATTCTGACATGTGAAATTTGGTCATGGGAGGGAATCAAACTCATAGTGGAGGGACCTGTGATTAACGGTATTAGTCAGAGACCACTCTACCACATAGGTGTTGCCTTGTATGCATAACACATTATGAACACTTCAAATAAAAACAGTTCTCTTAAATAAAATAAATCTTCTCTTTTCAAAGAATGATTGAGTAAAAGGGTTAATTAACGCAGTGAGTCAAACTATTGTATCCACTTCTTAGTCTATCATCCAGTTTCAATAATTTTGCATCAAACTGTCAATATAAACAATTACATGGCTGGAAAATAAAATTTTAAAAAAAAAAACACAAATCTTAACCTCTGTGCTGCAGAAACAAAAAAAAACAGTAGGGTCCAGACCCGGGAAAAATTGAAGGTTCTGGAAAATTCCGGAAAACTTTTAACCTTGCATTAGAATGTTGAACAGCAGACAAAATACATCACATATTTAGTCACACATATGTCAAGAAGAATTCTTCAGTTTCACTTTATCACCAACAATTTTAACACCAGGAATTTTCTTCAGTTTTTTATCAAACTTCGCCCATAACTTTTCTTCTGATTTTTCTGTACAGCCTTGAGCTAAATACTCAGAAAGAACCTGAAATACGAATAAATGGATGAATATGAGGGCTGTTCAATAAGTTCATAAACTTTATTACATTTTTCTACTGTGGACATAAATTAGTGAACATATTACAACATTCCCCAAACTTTGTTTGTTATCACATATTTTAATTGTAATTCTCCTATATGCAATTTGATATTTAATACATTTTATTTCAATCTTATCAAGAATGTCTTTGAATTTACTGAATGACCCTCGTATATAATTCAACTTGTAAACTAGGGTCTCTGAATGGACAAAAAAGAAATTCAGCATTCACACCGACCATTATTCACAGGACATTGTTAATTCATGTTCAATAGTACCAACAAACTTCTGTAGTTCTTTCATAATAAAAATCAAGTCTAAGCAGTTTCATTAAAAAAATTATGTCAATTTTTGTAATTAACATTTAATAATGCAATAAACGGGTAAGAAAGAATATAAAACATATCTAGTTCAGCAATTAACTCCAGTTGTTATGTCATGCATGATACTGGGGCCAGGCCCTTTAATATGCCCAATGGGACCCACATTATATTACATTATTGCAGAAATTGTACACCATGACTCGGATGTATAATATGATCAACACCTATCTGTAGAAGGTAACTTTACTTACTGAATGAATTGGTAATAGCAACTAAATGCAAGATGGTCAGCAGATATATTGTTATTATTTTTATCATTAAAATTTACTATTAAAAAATTTTACCACAGGTTTCTGAGAGGAACTATCAGCTTTTTGATAAACTTATATGATGGAAATAACATACAACTGAAAATTCACACCGAGCAAAAAAAAATATTTTTTCTATTTCATTAGGCCTAAACAAAAAAAAGGTTTGTTTCTAGTTGCATGCCCCAAAAATATGGGTCAGTAGGTATGGATTTTTTTATGTTTTTTTTTTTTTAAATATATATCGGCAACACTGTATGGGAATATGTGCGCTGTAATATTAATGAGTTGTGAAAATTACAATATAGCACTAAGATTTGGATGACATAAAAACTTATCAGTCGGCAGGTAAAATATTGGGTCAGTCAGGCAACCGGAAACAAACTTTTTTTAGGCATTACACAAATATTAATTTTATTCATGCAAGCTCATACAGACACAGTGCAATGGATTCATAAAAATTTGTTTGGTATGATTTCAATAAATTATACATTATTTCAAATTGCTGCTGTAAATAGCATCAAACCTTTTTCCTCAATTTCTTAATCTTCAGTTCAGGACCCTTCGTCTGTAAAACCTCGGTGACAACTTCATTCCAACTAAATTTTGTTTTAAACTTTTTCTTCACCGGTTCATTCTCAGTATCATCATCATTTTCATTATCATTACTAACAACAGTAGATCCATTCATATCACCAGTATCTTCAATGTCTTCATCTACAAATTTACATGAAATTTTATTTTTTGTTCTTTCACAGGGACTTATAGGCACAAAAATAGCCAGGATCATTTGATGGCTTTTCCAGTTTTAACACAGGAGGCAGACCCCTGGCATAAACCAGGGTAGAACCATCAACCTTCTGTAAGCTAGCTAGACAGCTTCCTCTCATGTGAAATTCGGTCAAGGGTGGGATTCACAGCAGTGAGTGGCTAGTTATCACTAAGCACTGACTTTAACCACTCGATATTTTTAAATATGGGGAATTTTTTGTCTTTCAAATGGGAAAAATATATACTTTTTACACGGGGGACAGGGCTGAATACCACACCCAAAAATGGCATAAAATGGCCTACAATTGTATTAGTTTCTATGATAAATTCATCTATAAATTTATCAATCCATGACAACAGTTCTAAAGTGAATGTATAATGGCAGTATCTCACAAACTTACCCTCTTCTCTCTTTCGTTTCTTTGACTTTCGGTTAGTTTCAAGTGATTCGGAATCTTTCCGTTTCTTTTTCTTCTTTGAGTTCTTTTCTGACACACCATTTTCTGCTGAATCATCATCTACAGCTGAAGCTTTATCTTTCTTTTCTGTTTTATGAGCCTTTTTTCTTCTTTCTTCCTTTTTATCTCTTTTACTGAGTTTAACACCATTTTCAGCTGAACCATTACTAACAATGTCTTTATCTACAACATCAGTAACTCCATTTGTTGTATCCTCAGCTTGTTTCACACAGCTAGAATCTTTTTCAGCTTCATTTTTAGTCATATTCTCTTCCTAAAATTAAATCAAATTAATATTTATAAGCAAGAGAAATGTAACATTCAAAATGTACATTCTCCAAACTCGTACTAAATTAATGAATCTTGAAATAAGGACAGAATATGCATACAACACTAAAGATGATCAATCTTGTCCGATCTATTTTATCATGCACCCAAGACAACAATGCATTCAATCATGAGAAAACAACTCTGTAAAACTTAAAAGGACTTCAGATGGAATACTCAGGGTTTTCCCTAAGTTTTTTCACCAGAGGGTCCCAGGGATTTACATCTCCAACATTTTAAGGGTCCCTTGGGATCTTCAAGGATCGCAGACAGAAAATGCCAAGGGCAAATTCCGAGTTGGAAGGGGTCCCTTGGATGCGGCGGTCAATGTGAGTCCCTCGGCTGAATATCGCGTCAGGGATGCAAGAAACCTGTGTCAGGGAAATCCCTGAATATTAATCTTGAAATCTGGAAAATGTTCTCAATTTGGAAGAAATTACAGTAGGAAGGACAATCATGGAGTATTACAGATTTAAATGTGCTTATTCAGAGAAATTTCTAGGGGCTAGTCCTTCTTAACAAAATTAATATGTTACAATAAAATTGTATTATAATTTGTTTTCAATGTAGGAAATGTGATTATAACATCACAGTGTATTCATATTAACCAGTCAATTAACTCAGTCTAAATACAACAGCAATTCTATTATCCTGGTTGGATTAAGCACCTGTTTAAGACTTGCTGTATTTGTCATCAGCATATCCCACACTTGATTCCCTAAATTAGGATCTTTAACATGAAAACCGTTGGCTAGAAAATTCTGAAAATATAAAAGATACAAAATCTAAAGAAAAGATAAATAATAACACTAAAGTATAAACATTCAAGGTAAAGGAACATCTTGTCAATTATTTCATTTCTTAAAGTTAACATTCAGACTTTGATCGCATTGTAACAAATGCTAGAAAAAAAGAAAGAAAGCTGAACAAGATAAACTTTACAGAAAAACAACACCAGTATTGTATTTGAGTTCCATTTCAATGTAATTATAATTATAAAAGCTTAACTAATTCAAAGGGCAACAACTCAAAGCGTATAGGTTCAAGGACTTTGTTTGTTTTTATATGACTTATTGTCATTGGGGTTTAACGCCAGTTTTCAACAATTTTTCGGTTATATATGGCCACCAGCTCAACTAATTAAGTTTTCCTGGACTGACTACTAACCAGTACTAACTTATCCTTCCACAAGGAACCAGCAACTTCTCCACATATGGAGGAAAATCGACATTTTTGACAAATTTTCATGGAAGGAATGACCTGCTGCAACTGGGATTCGAACCCGGATCTCTTGGTAAAAAGTCCTCAGCACACACCCCTGGACCTTCAAGGACTTTATGTTTATATTTTTCACAAAGTGCTGCAGAAACTTAATCAGCAGCTGGTCAAGTAGTTTGATTTTCAGTTTCAACACACAACTAAAAACAGCATTTACCAGGAATTTATTTTTCTTTCTTGGAATATTTGGCTGGTCCTTCAATCTTATGAGAATTCCTTTTAATCTAGGATTTGTTTTACATTTGTCAACTGCATCTTGGACTTGCTGTAAAAATACAAAAATACATACATTATAACATTAACTGAATGAAATTCAGCTATAATCATCATCTTGTTTCAAAACTATCAATACAATATAAAACTTAGGCAGCAAAAAAAATGTTCACATTTATCTTTTGCTCACCTGCACAACTATAACAAAACTGTGGTGTGTGACTGCAACTTCAACTTCATTAGGCAAAGATATGTTATGAATCATGCCGGGGTATACATGATCCACGCCAATACAAAACCTCTAAGTTCATTCCTTGTACCAAATTCTAAAGAAATTTTGTTATTAGTGAGGGACAGGAGTTTCTTGAAAAGGGTTGTCCAAATTGTAAATTTGTTTCGTTATATATTTATTGATTTAACATGAAAAATGCTGATTGCATGCTTCTCTGAGTGTCAGACAATTTCAATTTGTCCAAGATGCCAAGTATGTTTCTTCAGCTGCAGACTAAAGATCTAAACAAAACTTTCCAAAGAAATATTTCAGTATCACGTGCCACATAAAGTAATTTCACCAACAAATAACCAACCTGAACCCAAGTTTGTTGCTTGATTTCATTTTTATTTGAACCAGGTTTTGGTACATAATTCTTGCCAGAATATTTCTCTTCTTCACTTATACACTTCGTGTGAGCTTCATATTCATTTCCCCTGAAAGAAATTATACAAACAATATTTTCATACCTAACACATTGTGGATACTTTAATATGGTATTGAAATATAATTCGAATATATATTATCTCATCACTTGCAGAGAAGAATTAACAAATGTTTCTCAGCAAAAATTAACTACATAAAACATTACATAGTACTGTTGAAAAAATATCAAAGCTGATCTTAATGAAGACTTTACCAAAAATCATCACATTCACTAGGAATGAATATTACGTTCCTTTGTTCCTACATCTTTAAGATAATAAAAAGCCAGTGAATGACCAAAAATGTTTCTGACCTATAAACTTGTCTAATAAGTATATGAATATTAATACAATATATATATCAGCATCTGCCTTATACATGTGTAAATCTGAAGACCGACTCATTCACAAATTTCTTTGCATAAAACATGAAAAAGCTTTTATGGATCAACTTATGGGTATGATATTTACTTGTACATCTGAAAGAACTTACCAGAAATCTTTTCCACAGTCAAGACAAGACAAAACATTACAGTTACGACATTTTCTATAATAATGCGTCTCCACCTGGTTCTTCTTTAAACTCTCCCCACAGGCACCACATGCAAATACCACCATATCTGAACAGTAAACAATATAAAGATTTAAAACATGAATGAAATGTTTATTAGAAAATGGGAGATTGTTGATGAAACTTGATAAATGGTCCCAGTTATAATCAGTATTGATTGATCGGGAGTATCATGTAGATGTAGATACCACAGACTTAATTCTAAGTCAGGTTTTCCGAAAGTTGCTAGACTGGTTGGACATGTCAGGCAAATTTGGAGTAGGTCCAGTAACTTTTTGGTGAGTACTGGACAATATGTCCAACATATATATTTATTTATATTCACAGCATTTATTACTTGTGTATAATTCATTCGATCAGACAAATTTTCATTTGGTCTGACGGAAATTCTAAAATTGAATGGCCAACCAAATGTCGGCAAGTATTCCAATATTTTGGAGAAGCCTGCAAAGTTGAGCTCAACTTAGACATTTTTGAATTAGTTAAATGTCTGTCGAGGGAGCAGCAATTCAAATGTATACCAAAATATTCTATCTGTTTAAACATACATTCAATTTACATGACATGAAATGTTAGCATATTTATTACTGCCCACATTTTCAGAATTTGACCATTCGCTTTAGGTCGCGAATTATTATGACAAATCATTACTAACGCTAAGAAATATTTAATGAAACATTATATGACTGAGTTATAAAGTTTATTTTACGAAAGTAAGTATCCTGAACCAACCGTATAGTCAATCTTTCTCACAATGCACAATAATTCGAATTCTTATTTTCAATTTAAAAACATTCTGAATTCAAGGGAAGTAATTCCTACAACGTGTTTAAATAAACTGGTTTCCGTTGACGCTGGTTGTACATTTGGTGCATTGCAACATGGAACGGGGACCAGTTTAGTGTTTGAACTGGTTACTTGTTCCGATTATGATAAATTCGAGTTTACCCGAACCAACCGGACTTTCCATAAGTTAATCTGCTCCCCGTTCCATGTTGCAGTGTGCCAGAATACAACCACAGCCAACGGAAACCTGTTAATCTTTAAGTTCGACTAAGTCCATAAACTGGTTCCCGTTGAATCTATCTATTCAATGCAACATGGAACGGGGACCGGCTCAACTAAGTCAGGTGGTACATGTAATTTGCGAATTATAAATGAAAAAGCATTTGGCACTATATTTAAGTATAATTCTTATTCGATAACATTTTTTATCTTAGAAAACGGACATCGTACTTGAATAAGAATCCTTTTTTTGTCTTTTTGAAATATTAATGGAACAGTAACATACTATGATGATTAAATACTTGTCTTGCAGCTGTATACAAAATGTATAAATATAATTCAGTTTGACTAATTTCTCATAGAACTATATACATTATATAGTTCAAACTGAAGCCATACTAATATGTAGCTGTAGCGAAAAGGAAAATACCGATCGTTTGTGAAATTTTAACACAAATTTTTTTCGACGTAGCATTCCATCACAGATTTTTTTATTTAACAGCTAAATGATTACATCATTATGATCTCGATTTCAATATCATCCTTAGAATAACATTGAAAACAAATTACCATCACGATTCATCAAAATACACCTAATTACTACCCTAAACAGCCGTGTGCGACTTTTTGAACCTGGTTATCCGAAATTGTATTATTGTGTTATTTCACTATTTTCTTAATACAAATAATGACAGTTTGTGCTTCTTTGATACAATTTGTTAAACCTAAACGTCGGACGAATATCTTAACTCGCTGACTGATAACAATGCATCTAATCACATTCGCATTATACATGTATGTGACTAAGCATTGTTTAGTAGGAAATCTTTCATAAAATTGCCATAAAGTTTACCATCACTTTGCGTTCGATAGTTCCAGCGACACAGAAAATTAAGCGAACCGTCATTCATTTGTTGTTGCAATATAGCTCCGTGATAATATCAGACTTGTAACAGAGTATACGGCACTGAGTTAGCTGATAGATTTATTCAGGGTATGTGTTCATGATTAACTTAATAAGCGCACAATTACTATCAATGTTTTGCAATTTTCGTATATAAAACCATTTCAGCTGTTTCCTTCGCATGGGCTTTCTAATACATGTACATGTATGCGTCTACAGTTGATTGTGTACCTTTCAACACGCGTGACATGGGGCATTTAAACTCAGATCTAAACTTATTCTGTTTGAATTCAGTTCAAACTTCTCTGTGATAAAACGATCACTCCCAGACAGAATTTTTGTTGACTAAATCAATAACAACACGTGACATGATTCCATTTCACCTGCTACTGCTCTTAGACATTTTTTCAATTCATTTAAAAATTCCTTTAGCTCCGGCGTAGAATATTGAACAGTTCGGACTTAATTCGTGACCCGGGTTTGCGTTATATTTCCGAACAAAGTGCTGAGTAATCAATAAACGCGCTCATAATCTATCCAGAGAACGGGTTCATACATTTGATTGGATGAAATTATAATCCGAAATCAATTTTTTCCTTAACAGTTTGTTTTGTAAATATTTTTTTCGCGCCTACCAAGCACAAACAGTTCGTGTGTTTGTATATGGTTTAAAGCCATGTTTGGTGACTGAATATTTTCTTGGCTTTTAAGAATCTTACATGACACATAGCAGTATTGATAGTATATCAAACGACACATGTTTTTATAACCATCAAAATACATGTACTATGATTATTATTATGAATTTTAAAGGGACCTTGGTGTTAGAATGATTTTTGGTATTTGACTAATAATCACTAGCCCCTCAACACTGCGAGTCCGAATCCCGCCCGAGACCAAATTTCACATATGAGAAAGCTGTCCAGCTAACTTACTGTAGGACGGTGGTTTTACTCAGAAGTATGCCTGGGGTCTACCTCTATCATTTAAAGCTGGATAACTCGCCAATTGATCCTGATTGTTGATGCGACATTAAAACCCAAGTGAAAAAATGCACAGATATATGTGACTTCGGCTATAGAAACAGAGTTGTCCGTAATTGTCACATTCTATTGTGTTACTGCAAGGCAATCACGTGCTTCTCCGAGCCATTTTTACTTGTACCAGTCACAGGACAGTAGACTATAGACGTCGTCGACAATGACAACATCAGCAACAACATCAGCAACAACAACGTAATAATGACAGAGAATAATTACAATGACGATTATGTTTCTGTCTCTACTGCTGTTGTTGTTGTCATTTAAAATAACAGCGCCGATGATGATGATGATGATGATGATGATTAAGATGATGATGATGATGATGATGATGATGATGATTATGATGATGATGATGATGATGATGGTTCTGTTAGTGTGATTGATGATGATGACAATTGACAAATAAAGTCGAGAATGATATTTATGATAAAAATAGAAGTAACAGTTTTGCGCCTGATTTCAACAGTATTTCAGTTATTCACGAGCGGGCACTTTATTTATATCAACAACAAGCAGTGTTCCCGGAGTCTAATCCGGTACTAACGTTGTTTCGACAGTAATTGTGAACTCCCTCACACGAATAACTCGAATACCGATGGAAAACGAAAGAAGAACGGATATAAAGAATATATGCTGCGCTTGTTGTTGTTTTTTGTTGTTGTTGATGATGATGATGATGGTGGTGGTGGTGTTGTTGGTGATATTGGTGATGATAATGACGACGACACCCATGTATCACAACAATATTAGAGTTATTCCTTAAGTATTGACGACTTTGTCATTGGGTAAGCTGTATATATGTTCAATGTGCTAAATATATTGCCACTATTTATGCACAAACATACCGCTATTTCGTGTGATTGAGCTTTGATCATTTACGGCTAGTTTAAATTTTGGAATTTGAAAATCCTACACGTGCCGATAAGGAAGATATATTCATGAATCACAACAAATTTACTCCATATATCGTAAAATAATCCTGAATAGAAATATACTGCGTGTTTGATAAAGTTCAATATTGTCATTCCGGATTTTTACGAGTGTATTTGTGAAACCGACAGAAGAGATCAGTAAAGTATCATTATGATCATATAAATCATTAAAACTACTAATTTATACAAGGCATTTAATGATATTTGAACTGTTCCTATCTGTAATACTGTACAAGTAGATCATTATTTGTTTCTCGCTACTTGTAATGTGGCAGCGGGTTATCGATCGACCGGAATATGATCAAATGAATGAATATATTTTAAGGAATCACATATTTTCGCGAGAGTTAATTTTGGGGAAAACGAAGATGAAATAAAGGAAATTAAATACATTATGAACATGACAAATTATGAAAAAAAAATAAACGAAGTTGAAATAAATACTGGATAATATTACGTGTATTATAAAGTAGTGGAATATCGCAAGAAAAAAGGAGTCGCGAAAATTAATGACTTTACATTTAATACTTGAAAGAGACTCTATTGAGACGACGAGCCATCATTGATAAAGCCTTAGAATTCCGTTAGGTACTTCTGTATTCAAGTGTGAAAAGTCTCGGATCTGATACATGGAATTTTGTTACAATATCAGATTTTTACGTCGCTGATTTTAAATACTGATTTTAGATTTTGATACCAAATAATAATTTGACTCCAGTTTTAATTACAATTTTATTGATTTTTTTTTCACGGAACATGAATTTATATTTTGGGTAATTAGAAAATAATTACTGGACATTAGAACGAGTATTTAAAAGAGAACAGTGTGAGAATGGAAGCACAGAAAAGATTTTTCCCTCAGGGATTATGTTGACAAATAAAAGTTTGTGGTAAGAGGTTTATCCGATTACGCGAAAAGCTGGGTATTTACAGTGTAATAAAGAACACTGATTGTCAACCGGCAGCTTACGCGCCAGTCCGGGATAGAAACAGATTTAATTAGAAAACGCACATCGAAAAAAAGCGGGAGTGAAAACACACAAATATGGATTTTAAAGGTAATTTTTTTTAATTATTATAAACTCGGTCAGAGATGTTGGTTTATTGATGACTATAAAAGCTATCTTGAATTCTGCTAAATTTGTTATTTTTACTGAATAAACTTATCGGGTTTCTTTATAATATACTGGAGACATTTTTAAAGTTTACTCGCTAGAAATCTATTATTTTACGCTGAAATACTTAAAACAATGGTTCATGAAATCAAATTAAATATAACATAATTATACATGTTCAAGGGCCTGATTGTAATTTGTTGTTTTTAGGATTTAACACAGTTTTACTTCAACGCTCTTTTAACACATAACTTAACCTTTTCAAAGTTCTTTTAATCAAAGTTCGTGTATTATCATTTTATCTAAACTTATACGACTTCAACTTAATTTTCCAAATAAAAAAAACGATACATTATATTTATAAGTTGGTTAATATTCGTACAGTCTTGTTATCCAGTTTTATATGACACAACACTGATTTTTGTCCATATAGTCAATCGATGAGTCACCAAACCCATAAGCTAATGAAGGTTATGAATCAAACTGCACTCATTAAGTGATTTAGTGTACGACTTCTAATGTAATGATTTTCTGATGAATCTTTGAGCGTTCCTTTTGATTAGTAAAAGCGGAATCATGCGGAAAAATAGACATGACTTTTGTATAAGAAATCAGTCGACATATTTGCTTTACAAAGCAAATTATATAATACATGTAATCTGCCTTTTACGACAATTACTTTAAAAACTTACTTTCTTTGTGTTTTCAATGGTAATTTGACAGACTATTGCAATCAATGTTATTATGAATAATTAAAACGTCGCTAAATGGAGTTCATTTTTACTTAAGATAATTTGATAAGATTTTTCGTCATGTCACTTACCGACATTTCAAATTATTGAGATGGTTGTCATATTGTTCATCAAAGTATGTTTGTTATAAACTGGCTCCCGGTCTAACTGGGCACCGGATATTTAATTTTCTTGCACGGTGCCGGTATTAGTGCATGCTTGTTATAAACAAGGAAACGCTAAAACCTCAACAAACCGTACCCTCTAAATACCGGATGACACAATTAGCTTCATGTTTTCTTTAACTAAGATTTTTATAACTTAAAGATAAAACACCCAAACTCTGCCTGATATAAATACTTGTATGTGATATAGGACAGGGTTTACAGTAGGCAGCCTAAATGACTAGGAAAATATTTAGCTTACCTAATAAATCGCTTTCCCACAATACACTAGTAAATGAATTGCGTAGTCAAAACAATTTAACAAAACGTCTCTGTTTTCTGTTTTTTTTCTGTGACTGGATTTGTGAAAAGACTGCTTCTAATTCAAAGTTCTTATTACGTTAATGTATCGCTTAAATTGTGTCTTCATAGTTCTAAATCCATCCTATATTTCAAAGAAGTATAAGTTGGTAGATTTTTCCAGGTGTTGGGGGTTATTTCTTAAAGTTTAACTACAAGAGGTCCAAACGACCACCAGGTAGTTTCTTTAAGAAATTAGGAAACAGTTGCTTATATACACCAGGGACTCTACATTAGTATTGTGCAGTCCCTGTAAGCATAGATGGTGATTTGCTGCAATACATATTCGTACACGAGATCGTCCGAAAAGGAGACTAGTTCAATAGACAACTTCTTCATTTCTTGTCCTTTCTTAGAATGTTTTTACACTTGTATTATTAGAAGCACTCATGATAAAACTAAAACTGAAGTATTGTCTTCTCACTGAATTTTCACATCTCACCGACAGTTTGTCTCATTTGGCGATTTTGAGCGGCTAGCGATTACTGGTAACAGACCATAACAGCATGGCATCGTAAGCGTTCTAACTCAAAAGAAATTTTATTTAAACAATATATATGATAGTGCCGCGTCAATATGGCTAGTGGGAACCACAATCAAACATTTGTTTGTTGACGGCCTTACAAAACAATCATTGAGTCAGAGTTAAGTAATTTATAATGTTCTTGATTAGCGAATTTGAGCACAAAGGACTTTTATGATGTCTTGTTCGGATCTGTATAAATACGGGCTTAATCTTGACCTTAAGATAACAGTTTTAACCAATCGTTTAATTTAAATATATGTTTAGATCTTATAAAATAAGTAACGGAGTAACGCGTATACCATCAAAATATTTATTCTCAGTTTGTTCAAATCAAAGCATTTACTATATAAAAAACGAAAATTTCGCGAATAGTTCTGAATAAATGGGTTTAAAATGCAGAATGAATATTCGAAGAGGAGAAGGGTTAGAAATAACTCTAGCAGAACTCCCGAGAACCTCGGTTATTATCATATTTGACGTGTCAACGGTTACGTTCGAGATGCTCCAAATGACACTCTTTGTAATTCAATGGTACCCGTTTCTCTGGCGCAAAGTCGGTCATATGAAAATCCACAGGAACGAATCCTTTTTGCTGGGATTTAAAATGTTTATTCGTTTAACTCTCCAAAACACGTATTCTTACGGGTCAGGGGTTCGAGTATGTGGCCTTGTACGCAAATTTATTGATTATTGCAAGAAGTATTTACCAGCATAAGATACATTCACGTCGTCGTAAATGAATGTAGCTTATGGAGGAAAATGAAAAGAAATTGATTAAATTTTCTGTTTATAGGTTAACTAGTCGATTCAGTTATGGCTAGGTCAATTAACAAGCGTTCGAATTACTCTTATATAATAATACCGCAACTGGCATACTTACAATGTATATGTACATGTATATTCTATTTGACACAGTTACATACCGGGTATACAGTGCTATAAATTTGATGTAGGTGGGGGTTATCTTATTCACAGACGACGACTTTACACGGAAGGGACCGTAAATTTAGCTGTTGATAGGTATTTGTGATACGAGAGTTCTAAAAGCGTCGATTCAAAATCCTAAGGACATTTTTATTTATGTTTGTTTGTAGATTTTAAGTCAATTGAGTGAAATCACATGAAAATATTAACTTTAATGAATCGATTGAAGTTATATTCCCACATTTAATGCACAATGTTGATAAGATTTATTCCGACGCGCAATCTGAAGATAAAGTTCGTAAATTGTTATCTTTTGATGAACCTAAATCCCTCGATGAATAAAACATGAACTCACGTGACCAAAAATAGTTGTGAATTATGCATGCATTGGTGCATTTTAATTAGGACGGTGGGTCGACAGAAAAGGTTACAATAAATATACCACACAAAAGATTGAACTTAATGTTCAATAATCAACGCACGACATCTAATCTGTCATAGGAATATTGTAAAGTATACCTTTTCATTTAATGAGCATGCTGCCAAAAGATCTTTGAGATTGGGTTATTGCTACGCATAACCGTTTTAATTAAAATCAATTACGTATTCACGTGGCCCGGATCAAATTACGAAACGTGCTTTTATTCATTACCACAGACCGGAGAGTTGGCTGTATTCTTGTTCTTACGAAGTCGTGTTCATTTTAATTGAATGAACGAAATGGACGGAATGTACGGATATGACTGCCTTCCGTCTTTAATGAAATCCTCAACTAATCAAGATAAGATATAAATTCATTGGTTGAAGTTGTAGCTAACACAGGTGTTGGTGGCTTATTTATAATTCAGTATCTTTATAACTAGATGCAGAACCAAGTGTCAGAGTATGCTTGTATTGTGGACATTAGACTCTTGGTGGCTCAATTGGAAGAGTGTTCGCAACGAGGCAGTGACAAGTTTGACAACCGGTCTTGTCTGGCATCAAAGATATAACTAATATTCAAATCTTAGCCATTCTGCTAGGTAGCGTTGAGGTTTAAGTATGGGAAATGGAAAAGAAATTAACTTGAAACATGATTGTTATTGTTTTTTTCAGGATATTGACCTATTAAAAGCAAGTTTGCATTCATGGCCAAAACCAACCCCACGAATGTTATTTTACGAAACAAATTATGCATTGATTAAAGGACTCAACCAATCGTCAAACTTAAAATACCACCATTAATAAATTCTAAATATAAGTACGTTAGCAGATTGTATTGACCAATCGATGGATTAAAAGATTATCTCATTAATCTGTTTTTGACAATATGTAAGTCATTGCCAGTTAAATTGTTGTTATTAATTTAGGATTGTCGAGATCATACTATGGACGAAATATGTTTCAAAATTAAAAAGAAAACATCGAAGTCATCAGCATGTTTTTTTGTCACTGCAGTCATGATCTTTTTAACAAAAGCAAAATCAGGGTGAATAACTCGTGCGAAATTGACTTTGCTCTCGTTTTTTTTTCAAACTGGTCGCAATGCTTTAGGACGATGATTCATGTAGAACTACAAGAAGGCCCCCATCGTGATCCAGTGGTTAGAGCACTGGACTTGTAACCCGGAGATCAGGGTTCGAACCCCGGTCGCGGCAGTTCATACCCTTCTGTGAAAATTTGATAAAAATGTTGATTTTCCTCCATATGCGGAGAAGTTGCCGGTTCCTTGTTGAATGGTAAGCTAGTACTGGTTAGTGTACAGTCCAGGAAAACTGTTAAGGTGAACCGGTCGCCCTATATAACTGAAAAATTGTTGAAAAACGGCGTTAAACGCAGTGAAAACTGTAAGAAATAGTGCCATGAAAGTGGGACACAGTAAGTCACAATACATGCATTAGAATTTGTAATAGCAGCCCGGTTAATTCATATGATTTGTGATCTAGGGATCGCGGATTCGAGACCCCGCTGTTTCACGGATATACCCCCTTAACAATTTCACGTTGCATCAAAATAACACTGTTTCTTTACACACATGCTATCATATCAGGGAGTCTGTATTTATAAGTGGAATGATGTAGATTGGAGGGGGTTAGTACAGGGAAACTACATGTACATAGGATCAATGGTTTAATCGACCATCCGCAGAGCAAATGATAAATACTGTTCTTAAATGGCGTGAAGAGACTCTTTGATTATCAACAAAATTAACATTTTTGAGCGATACTAAACACTTGTAGTACATGTATAGTTTAAGTCCATTTCCTCAACATTGACTTCAGTTTTCATTCCAAAACCGAGTCCCTTAAAATACACACTTCCAGCATACAGAAATACAGACAAAATACGGTTGCTACACAGAATTATCGAACCTTATTAAATAATAAAACATGCTGATATGTCAAGTATCAACAGAGGGTTTATATAATCATCATAATCAGTGCAGTATTACTCCATAAAAAAGTACAAAAGCATTTCGAGCAATTACTTTTGATTCAAACCGATTCAAAGAGATTTGACGTAACGTCGTATGAAATAGCTTAATCCAGATTTAATTATGATATGAATTAAGGTTAAATGTTGACTTTACAATAACTTTGTAACGCAGTCGAATTATTTCATTTATATTTGATATAATCTACGGAAGCCTTTCCCCAGTTGTTATTTACATTTAATTTTCAAGTCAGGCGATTGATATCCAAGTAAAGGCATTTTAAAGTAAGTGGTATACATGAAGTTTGGATTTTTGTTCGGAGGAGAAAAGTGGTACCATTGCGTGAAGCGCGTATTCTGAAATTGTAGAATCGACTTGTTTCTTTGAAATACATGTAATGGAGTATGACACATAGTCATAAAGGTAAATTGTATTTTTGTTTAATAAGGAGATATTTTTGTTTTATAGGCGGTAAATCTAAAATAAATTGCTGTAATTTTTTCTCACTATTTAAAGTTTCATATATCACTGCTCTTCAATATTGAAAATATATTCATGTACAATACCGATTAAATTATTGTCCCAAGGTTATTTCTGTGACTATGATAGGTTTATAGATCTTAAACACAAAAGTTGCATTAAAATTATTCATTCGTATTCATTTTTTTAAATGAATGTTAAAAATGTTTAAGCATAAAATATTATTTTGTCTACTCAGAAACTCGTCCCAATTCAGATTTGTAAATATACTTATCCATTCAACAGTATAGAGTGCCAGTGCTGAGTGCGGGACTATATTGTTGAGTTTAAAGGGTTGAATACTTAGTGAAGAGTGCTGAAAACTGAGTGCGGAACGTTCTGTGCTGTGTTGAGTGGAGAGTTTAAATGTTGAGTGTAACCCGTGATAAGTGTAGAGAGGACAGTTTGGAATGTTGAGTGTAACCCGTGATAAGTGTAGAGTGGAGAGTTTAGAATGTTGAGTGTAACCCGTGATAAGCGTAGAGTGGAGAGTTTAGAATGTTGAGTGTAACCCGTGATAAGTGTATAGTGGAGAGTTTAAAATGTTGAGTGCAACCCGTGATAAGTGTAGAGTGGAGAGCGTGGAATGTTGAGTGCCAAGTGCACAGGACAAATTATGATGATTACAATCAGAGTGTTGTGTGCTTGGCGTGTGTATGCTACTCGAGCTTTTTATAGTTTCCTTATGTCGTATACATTATCAGTGAATAAACATTAATCATAGGGGTCGAAGTATAACAATCAGGGGGATTATTTCAGATCGTGAAATTAAGTTTTAACACAGTTACCGACTGGGTAAAACATTTAGAACTAACTTCTTATGTTTTTGGTATACAGTCTAACCTCTGAACGAAGGCCACCCTTGGGAAAGACAAATCGATAAGACAATTGCCTATATTGACAAACGGTCTTTATTTGTATGTCACTTTGTTTAAAATTATCAGTGACGTTTTTCAAAGAATGGTCTTTATTCACAGGGTGGTCTTTATTCAGAGGTGTCCGCAAACAGGTTTGACTGTACTACATTTATGTAACATTATTATCATCAGTCATTACCTGTATATTTAACTCTCTGGAAACCGGACCCGGTTCGGATAAGGCTAAAGCCGGGTATACAGAAATTTCAGTATCATTAATTTAAACAATTTAAGAAGACTACGACAAAAAAAAAATAAAATAAGCTCGCGTCAATAAACATCGTAAATTGAAATTTTGAAAGGTACCGTGTAGAAAAACGTAATAAACGATATAACAGTTGAACACTTCACCATTAAAGGTCTTCTCGAGTGTTTGCATCTGTAATCTTGACATATTACAGAATTATTCCAGCTATTTATACCACTATCTCTTTAATTCTCATTGCATGACTTGTTAAATGTCCCCAGCTGCGATAAATTTAGCAATACAAGATTAATGATGTCAAAATACAAGATTTAACACTTATTTATTCGCTGTCATAACATTTACTTAAAGTAAAGCGAAGCTCACGCAGCTAATCACCCGGATGACAAACTTGCACATCTCTAATAACTTTATGGAGTTGTATCAGGGCCAAGGAACGTAATGTTGTTTAACCTTTTGCCTCATAAGCATATTTTGGACTCTTCCAAATTCAAAGGTAATATACAAAATATCAATATACTCAAGAAAATTGGGTTATTTCTCTCTGACAGAGTGAAAAACATTGTGGCAAAAGAAGCAATTACTCATAACAAGCAATGGCTTCGTTTGCAACAATGTTTTCAAAAGTCGTCTGCTTCTGATGCGGGGGAAAAGCGGGTATTATAAGACAAAGGAGCACCCCTCGTGGTTACATTATGTCATTCAAGAATCAAAGGGCCATAGCTCTAAGTCGTTGTATCGTGATTTGCTAACAAAGTCCGCAACAAAATTTGGTAGTGGCATTTTTCTTAAATCTACGAGCAGGTTTACATTATTACACAGTTTATGACTTCGGAAATGGCTCCGCTCTAGGAGTTGTATTTGGAATACGTTGCCAAAAGAAGCGATAAAATGATGTTCTGTAATCAGGGAGGTTTATTAAAAAAAAAGTTATATAACAGATAAGGCCCAAAAAACTTAAGCTCTATAATAAAAGAATGCTGTCCTATTCAGTTGATAAAATCCGTCTATAATCACTCGAAAGTAGTACTTTGTGGGAGATTTTTAAAAAGGCGATACAGAATAACAACAAGAAGTGCTGATAGTGAGAGGGCGGGGCTTGTTGAATGGTTTAGGGCGGGTTCGTTGGTTGGCTGGTTAGTTAGAGAGAGAGAGAGGGGGGGGGGGGGCTTTCGACAGGGTGCCATTCTGTAAAATTATGTAAGACAGAACATATTTCTTCAATTTCAATAATTCTTATATTATGATTACAAATTATTTTGATTCAAGAAGAATGCAGTAGAAAGATCGGAATTGACTTAAGCCAGAAACCAATGCATGTAACAGCTCGACCGCTTCACTTCCAGGCTCGAGCCTCTAACTCACAATCGGGCAATGGGGCGTACAGGTAGGCGGAGACCCCCTGTAAACTGTGACGTCATATTACATATATATTCACACTTGTTTCACAATAACATGCATATAATCACATTAATGAATTATAACACGCCGTGCAGTCATGTACAATTTCGTGGTGTTTGGTGTCAACTAGTATTTTGTACCTGTTTGCGTCTGTCTAAAAATACATGTAAAGTCCGGGTACAATATAACTGTGACGTCACAAGAGTCCTACTTAACCCCTATGTTTCAGTATATGTCGACTAAATCAGGATTTATCAGACTCTTGGCTTACAATTAAAATAAAAGTCCAGTTTCATATTGCGTAATTACTATCGGTCAATTCTTAAGCAGTATGAAAACATTGGGACTGATATCTTGACTAATGCGCGTGATGTATTATATATTTTTTTAAATTATCATTTTTACGACGAGAACTCGAGATTCATCTTAAGCGATTGATATAAAAATATTTCAGTTTACAGGAAAAGATTATGAAGGGATTTCAATTATTAAGCAAAACTTATGAAATTTTTTCTATTTACATGAAAAGGTTATAATGACATGTTTTATTTACAAGAATAGGTTTTACAGATCGTTGTGTATTTCATATAAATACAAACTTGTGGATTTATTGTGTTCTATATTTATAGTGTCCTAACATAGTGTCCAACAAGTACCCAGTACCTGCATGCATCGAGTCTCTATCATTACTAGATTAACTAACGCATAACACAGTTTATAGTGTATATATCACACAGATATTTCAATTTACAATGAAAGGTTACTAGTATAATGATATTTCAAGTATTAGCGGCGGCCTTATTACGAGGCTGATTTGGATCAATATACAGTAAAACCACATTTAGCTACCATCTTTGTATTACGACCACCTCAATATAACGACCACTTATTTACTTACTGATTTTTAATTCATCATCAATAATACATGTATTTCAACTTTATTATGAGACCACCTTAATATTAAGACCGGTTAAATTGGTTACAAAAGTGGTTTTGATACAGCGTGTTGTTAACTAGAAGACCATGTTCACACAATGACTTTTATTCTCAAGTGAACGTTAATTCAAGTTGGACTGTAATTTTAGACGCTTTGGGAATAGTCTAAAACAGCTTTGAAACTAGATATCTGCTGGATTGTTTAAATGGTCGTTTTAAAGTCGCGACTTTAAATATACCTATTTAATCATTGTATAAGATCGCGGTGATTGAAAAATATTTATTTAATCATAAAGAATTGAAACTAGATACACTTAACGACTATGTGTTTTTGTTACAATATTCCATAAAGGGTGGTTTTAATTTACAATCGGCCAGTCTTCTAAATAAACAGAATAAACAGGTTAAATAGCTAGTTTTCTTATCACTTCACCACATATCTATACACGGTTACTGGTTTGTAATAGCGTAGTCGATAAGGGGCACCACGTATGAATTATTTTAATTGTTGTACTTTAAATTTGCAACAAAACCATTTTTTTTCTAGTCGTTAAATTTAATCTTAAGTCAAGTTAATATTAGTGACACTGCTAAGTCATGTTAGCTATTCTTAAAACACGATATTAGGAATTTCAAACTACGTTCACGGTGTTACTGATTTGTGCGAGCCGTGTTGTGCTGAAAAAAGTCAGTTGGATTAATTAAAATTGATGCGTTGATCTGATTATGGACCGGCGGATTATCTAGGAATCAAATCAAGTTTTTGATATAAAGATAAAAACTTTGGAGATTGTTGGTACCCTGTGTATGTTTAATCATTGAAAAAAACAATGGGCTACACTATGGAAAAGTGCTGAAATAACTTAGGACGGGGCCAACAGAAGACTGACATGTTTACATGATGAAACGCCACCGGAAGTGAACATTATTAGGAACAAAAGTTACGATGCTTGAAGTGTTGTTTTGCATCATTGGATAATACACGTGTAGTACAACTCACATTATTACTTAACTCCTTCTGTTACCGAACTAGTCAGCTGTGGGGTTTTATAATCATGTAGAAGTATATAGCAGAGGGTTGTGGCTTTTTACGGACGGACAAATCTGAGAGATATCATTAAATCAGTATTGCCGATCATGGAACATGTACAGCTGAATATTAAATACTAGTCTGATTCAAAGTTCCGTTTTCAAGTACCGGTGTATTTGGGTTTTTTAAGTATTTACTTAAATGAATTTTAACCATTCATCTACCTGATAAAATTAATGAACGGTTACCATGTCAACGTTATCATCTGCTAAACACATCTCTGCTCTTCAGCTGCCATGGCACGCAAAAAGGTAAGGAAATAAGGTGTCCACTTCTGCATCCGGTCAGAACAGAACGCGCTCGTTAACTTCCGTCCCGTAGCGTGGATTTTGTGAAATCGAGACAACTAATTAAAGACAGTTCAGAGACAAGCGTGTTCTGCATGCAAGCCGAATGTCGAACTTTGATTACAATATTTATTTGGTCATTACACGATATTTTAAGAATTAATCTACATGTGTGTTATAAACTAAATATTCAACTCTAAAGTGCATTTATTTCTTCATTCACGCATTAATAATTATCTTTTTTACATTTTGTGCATATTTTTTTTTGTTGTTGTTGTTGTTATAATAAGACCATAATTTGTTATAAAGAAAACGACTACTCTACAAATCATTGGTAAAATGTTGCCAATTAAGTCAGCAAACACGTTTAGAGTTAACCACCATTCATAATGAATGAAGGAAGTCGTACGTACATACATACAGACAATACGTGTCGTTTTAAATATGTTGTATACATAGAATTACCACACTCCCAAACATGGTTAAAATTGCTTGCTCCAGTCGGGGATCCATTAACAAGCAAATAATAAACTTTCTGTGCAAACACGTATAAAACATCTTAATTGGAATCGTCAATAGCCAACAAAAATCATTTAAATTCTACATAATAGAATCTTATAAGTATACACTTAACATATCTGATACTTTATTATCAATGCCTCTGATCTGTAGTCAAACCCTGTATTTAAACAACTTCACCAAAGAAAGTTAAGACAAAATTCTGATTTTGATCCACAGTAAGCCCTCAGAGGTTTATGTTGTCCGTTATGTATCAATATTTTTTTCACTGGGTTTAACGCCGTTTTTTTTTTCAACAATTTTCCGTTATATACGGCGGCTAATTCACCTTACCAGTTTTCCTGGACTGTATACTAACCAGTACTAACTTACCCTTCCACAAGGAGCCGGTAATTTCTCCACATATGAAGGAAAATCGACATTTTCGTCAAATTTTCATAGAAGGGCATGACCTGCCACGACCGGGATTTGAACCCGGATCTCCAGGTTACAAGTCCAGCGCACTAACCACTGGACCACGGTCGCGGCTTGTTATATGTCAATTATTGTGAGCTGTATGGTAACCGTAGTTCACGTGCTCGCCTGTATTCACATGTGGCTGTCCACTCAGGTTTGAAATATAATTCGTATATATAATTCATAAATCGACTACAATAGCGTAACACCATTCCACAAGACCATTTTCTTTCGGACCCGCTTTCAACATTCTTGTCACATTATCGATATTTTACTAAACTGCTTTTTGATGACTATACACGTTTTTGTGTTAGGGTTGGAGGCTATCCGATATAAACATTTTTTAAAAAAGGAGAGCACAGATAAATTTGAATATTTTATTATTTATCTCTGTTCATACTATTTGTAACAAAGGGTCGTGACTTCAGACATCTGAAGTGCTTGTGTTATCTTATCAATTATTGATTTGTATTTACAAAGGATTAAGATAAATAACTTGACGACTTTGTATCTAGATCATTATATCATCCATCAGAATATTATGTCGCTATTCGATTTATTCTGAATACAGTGGAAACCCTCTAAACCGGTTCCTCTATAAAGCGGTTTCCCCTCTAAATCAGCCTAATATTGTGGTCCCGTCTTCATTACTATATCTCGTACTAGTACATTATAACTCAAAAATCCCCTCTAAACTGGCATTCAGTTTAAACTTGCAAAATGACCTGGTCCCGGGCTAGGCCGGTTTAAAGGGGTTCCACTGTAAATGAAGAACTTAATGACTTATTTGTTACTTATTAATAATCGCCGATTTCTTGCAAGTAAATACAGTAATACGGCACTTAGTGGCCACGACCTCGTTATTTATACCATCTCATTGTAATAAGCACCTACAGTCAAACCTGTGTTTGTGACCACCTCAGAATAAATACCACCCTCTGAATAAAGGTCATCTATCAATAAAGACCACATAAGTTTGTCTTTTCCAAGCATGGCCTTTGTTCACAGGTATGACTGTATATTCGGGCAGATTTTCAAGACTTCTATGATTCTTCATTAAGAACTTGGTTTGCTGTTATATAACCAACTTATTCAAAATCGCCCGACCGAATTTTTTTAGCGATTTTGACAAAAACATCGCTCTATATACTGGACTTTTGTTTTCATAACAAGCATATTAATGACCAATGTCAACAAAAAATAAGTTTGAGTCGTTAAATCGCAAACCAGCATTTTTTTAAGATGGCCTAATGTACTAATTTAATAAATTCCTATAGTTTTATAACAATTATATATGCATTATTTTATGCTTTTACCTAGTTTTTTTTATTTTCACCGCTTATGTGTGTCTGTATAATTTCAGGGGAAAGTCGTCAAAGATGGCGCGGGTTGACACTCCGTGTTCCAGCGGCCAACCGTCAAGAGTAACCTCCCCGGTGGAAAAAGAAAGTATCCGTCGGCAAATCGTTGGTCTTGCACTGAAGCAAGAACCATCAAGCAAAAAATCGTCGGATAGGCATTCGTCGGCAACAACAAAGAAAAGTAACAAATCGTCAAACTTAAGTGATAATATCATTACTGTTCCATTTTTTAGCTATAACCCGTTACGCGTAACCAAACTTGACGGTATCAAGAAAGAAAATAGTCCCCGACAAGTGCCTCCAAAACTCAGCCAGTCTTTTGCGGAAACTGAGGCCAAAGAAAGTAAAATGTCTCGCGTAGAAACACGTAATTCGACCCATAATGGCATCGTTCGGTCAAAAACTCCAATACAAATTGACCGGCCGACGAAGCCGAAAATAGTGCGTTTTCGGATGGATGAATATTCTATAGGTAGACAAAAGGCGCCGATTGTAAGTATAACCGACACAGGTACTGAAGCTAAGGAAAACGGACATACGTATGAGGTCCGTGGTAATGCGATAAGCATGAGAAAAGAGGGACTCAAAGGGTTGTTATCTTATAGAGATGTTAGTGAAGAAAATGAGAAAAGACAAAATTCATTGCAAGCGTCTCTTAAAATATTCAGACGAAGAATTAAGCTGAATCAGGAAAAATTCATTCAACCGAACGAATCGACAACGGAAGATTATGTTCTCAATCGACGGTCGCCATTTTGTGACGTCAACACTACATCAATGGCGCAAGAAGACGAATCCGCTTCTCGTCCAATGTCCAGCGACGCCCATGTTCGTATTCTGCGGTCCGCCTTACAAAATAAACATAACGGCGGGAACATGACAGTTAAACAAACGGACTCTCATGATACTGGGGAAGCTTATAAAAATATTAAATGCTCATACAGACTTCCGGAGAACCCAAACTGGGGGAAAGAAGTTTCATTCAAAGACATCAAGGACGATACTATCCCAAATGTCAAAACATACGTACTCGCTCAGGAAACTCACCCACACGCCAAGTTTAAAAAGAACAACATTCAAAACTCGGTTACTCTCAACACACATAACTTAAATGTTCATAATTCCATTACTCATGTAAATGGACATAAAATGAAAATCGGGGATAATGAAATCGCGTTTGATCCACGATTTGTGGACTGGCTGGAAGATTCGTTAAGTAATGTGAAGTTACACAAAACATCATCATTCATGTCAGAGGACACGCTAGACTGCAGCACGCCGGTTTTAAAACGTAGAATAGCCGCTAAAACGTGATGTCGTGTGATGTGATGTAAAAAGACATAACGTAGGTTTATTTCTACAACTCCCGTAACTCAATTTTTGGCAATATTGAGATTTTGATATCATGTTCTTTTCTTCTCGATGAGCTCTTTACAATGATCATACTTACCTGCTCGTAAGTCTAGACTAAATAGGTTTAATCCCAGTTCCACATTTCACAAACCCGCATCTTGCTTAAAGTTATTGCAGTGCAAAACTTCAAATGCGATTTTCTCAAAATTGGAAAAAATGACATGCGCGTTTGTAGAAATATCCTGACGATAATTATACAGCCAAACCTGTGCACGGAGAAGAAATGTGGTCTTGATGCACAGTTGGCCTTTAATTATAGGTTGTTGTGCTTTACAATGCAACACTACATCTGTGTTTTAAAGAGTGGTCGGTGTTTATAGTAGTCGTTATTCACAGGTAACCGTTATGTCTGTATGAATCAAAGATTGGAACGATTTCCATACATGTGTCTATTATTTGTTTATACCGCTGTATGAATTTGATATAATGCCAGTATTCAATCAAACCTTTATATCAGTTTATTTGGCACTTACCGTATACTTCAACATTATTACGAATAAAATATGTGCTCACGAATACACTTAACCGATATATCAATGTAAACAGTGAATAATCAAAACTTCCACTGACAGACACAAAAGTGTTTGTTGCAAGATTTCAAACTAACTGTCAAACTCTAAAATTAACGACCGCCTACAAATAAAGACTGTCTTTGGACAGCGGCAAGTTTTAAGTACCAATTTGTCAATATAATTGTCCTTGATATACCTCTTGGTAAATTACTAAATACCATGTGCGCGTGAAGTTCATCTTTATCAAACATCACTTTAAAGGCGGCTTTTGTTCACAGATTAAACCGTATAATGTCTTATGTTTTCAGGAAATTTACACTTGTTGAAACTCTTGTTTAAAGTGTACGTGTTGCTGAACATGTATCGTTATCAGTCTCAGTCATTTTTTTCACTGCTGTTTCGTCCGGAGATCCTAAAACTTTGAATTTGTGTATGTATTAATGAAACTAACAGTAAAAGTTTGGTTTGTAAAGATGTGTTGGTCGGAATACAAGAAACCTGGGCACCAAAATATGGCAGCAAGAAAAACCACAGTCCTGCAGCTTTTGATATTTCTATAATATTTTAAAATACCTCATTTGTGACATATAGGTCCGAATCAGACGTCGGGCCACAAAAAAATCGCCTGATCTTATTTTATTAGTGGTTGTTCAGTCATAAACATTGTATTGAAAGTCTAATGAATGTGGGTTCGAGAGTTTTATTTACAAATATGTTTCAATGTCATTAACATTTTCGTAAAATTTGCGCTTGTCATGTGGTATATGTAACAATAAAAGATAAAAATAACTCTTGTTTATGACTTTATGCAATGAATTAATACATTCTAATCATACGATGTTTGTATGTTTTGACCAGAGTGAAATCATCACTTTCACTTAACCATTTCTTCGCGGTTACAAGTCAGTTATTTTGCCTTTTACATCATGTACATGACGACTTCATGAGTGAAAGTTGAAAATTATAAAAAAAAAAAACGGAAGTTCTAACCTCGATGCCGCGAAAACAATAAAAACCAGTTGGGTCTGGATCTGGGAAAACACGGAGGTTTCGGAAAATTCCGGGTATACCATTCTATGAAAAATTGACAAAAATGTCGATTTTTCTCCATATGCCGAGAAGTTGCCGGCTCCTTGTGGAATGGTAAGTTAGTACTGGTTAGTATACAGCCCAGGAAAGCTGGTTAGGTGATCCGGTCGCCGTATATAACTGAAAAAATTGTTGAAAAACGGCGTTAAACCCCAGTAACAATAAATCACATAAAACAAAAAACATACAACGTCAGTACAACAATCAGTACCGGGTGATATAAATACGTTAAATCCATGACCTTTGTGTTTTAAAAGCATATGTTCATAACACATCTAGATGTTTCGACGAAAGAATGCACGTAAAGATCCACCCCAGAAGTTATATATGAATGGCGAGTAAAATTGCGAATAGTTGGTCTAAGTATGGTAGCACTGAAGAGATGGCTGCGTCAACAAATGCATTAATTGTATATACTTGTAACACTATACATATATATATCATGGTCGTCCACAATTTCCACTAATAAGTAGCCTCGTCCTTCCTTTCCGATACAGTAATCAGGCGTACTTGTCCGTGAAAAATGTAATTCAAGGGAGACAACCAAGATATATAAACAATGTGTTTCCGACTTGGTTACCTCCCTTGAATATATTGCGCTAAACATATTTTTGCGAACAATATAATAAAAATCTGAGTACAGAATTGTATACACCCTAGACTTATACTGAAACGACCATACAATCCTTTAACTATGTCAGGGGAGTAGGCCAAATAATAAGTAGACAGAAAGTGAGTTTGGAGTGTCCGTGACAATGGACACTGCATCTGAAGTGACGTGTCTCCCACCTTGCAGGCGTAGAATAAAAAGTTCCAGGTTTCTACAATCCCGAACGACCCTTTTTTCTTTTGACCCTAACATTTTTTGGTCTCGATCAATTTTGATCTTAAAATATTAAATGAAAAAAAAAACAAGACATGACTTGAATTACCTCAAATTTTATAGTGAGTAGACAACCATCAAGCATATATTATGTGAACAGCTCGGCGCTAGTTTAATTATAACACTGACGGTGCTGCATCAACTGCAAACTGATAGATTGTTGAGAGATTAAAATGAACAATAGCAACGATAGCAACTGATAGAAACCAAGCGGAACTTTATAAAGTTATTTAAAGTTTTATATCCGTAATGTCCAAAATAATTATCTCAAAAAGGAGCGGGCAGATTTTGGGAACCCTAACCTTTTTTGTAGGTTTCCATGATAGAAAAAAATTACCGTGAGATTTTTCAAAAACAATGACAATTATTAGAATTATCGCTCTTTGAATTTTAATTTGGATGGTACGGCACCACGGTTAGGCTTATAAGTACTACCAACGGAGTTTTTTTAAATAAAAAAATATGATTACTTATGGCCAGATTTCAAACCTCTGCGAGTCACAATTGTTGCTTTTTTTTATCGACCATGACCGAGTTTTTGTCCTCATTTATTTTTCAATTAGTTTTTGCTGACACAAAATCGTTTTCAATGAAAGAACATTATTTTCTCTGAAGTGTTAGTTACAGGTTTGGATGACAGATTTATGGTGTTAGCTCTGACCCTTTGTAGAGTAGGGCGATGCCATGCTGTAGTCGGTGATAACTACGCCGGAACTTATAAATATCGCGATGACAGCTCATTATGAGGATGTAAGTGTTTCTGTGTTGATAAAACTCAAAAGTCAAAGGTCGTTCTGATAGGCGACGAACTATTAGAGACAAAAAACAACAACCCATGAAAGTGAGCGGGCTGTGTTAATGGTCTGGGCTTAGTTCTACTTGCATAAACTGAATTGAATTAATTGGAACTCGTGTTGACAAGTTATGTGCTCGTATTTTCACAGATCTTCAAAAAAGCGTCTGGTAAATTATATTTTTGGGGGGAAATAAGGCCAAAAATAAATTCTTTTGTAAAGAATTTAATTAAAGTCGACAGAAATTTTTAAAATATATTTTGTTTGAAGTTATAGTTCATAATTATGATAATGAAAAAATAAAAAAAATAAAATGATAATAGAGTAGGTACATTGTATTTGAATACAACCCCCCCCCTCATAACATGATGAAATACTGAGCACATTATTGCCTGATCATAATTAACTGTGAACATTAAAAGACAAGATATGAGATTTGAGCTCAGAGACCAATCTCAAGTTTTATAACCTCAGTCACTGATCCATCCTGTTTAATTATGTTTGTAGGATCCTTTTAAAAGCTCAGCCCCATGGTTTCAAACCAATGGAGTGTGTTAAAAATCATTAATTAGGGGGCTTTCACTCGTAAAGAGAAGCTATTTAGGCCTTAAATAAATATAAGGTTTGTTTCTGGCTAAATACCAAAAAAGTATGGGTTGGTAGGTAAGGATTTTTTTAAATCTATTTCTTTTACATATTTTGGCATCACTGTATGAGAATATTAACAAGTTGTGAAAATTACAATACTGCACTATGAGTCGGCAGGTAAATTATTTGGTCGACCGGGTAGCCGGAAACAAACCTTTTTTGGGCCTAATCTGAGTGGTTCAAACTTTCACCATACATATAGTTAATACTAGATAAAGTTTAGACTATGATTGAAAGTAATTGGAACTGTGTATGTTTGTGTTATTGATGTAGATCAATTTTTTCTAATTATGTATGATCTTAAAGATGACGTCTGTCATCTGTGCAAAACTTAGCGCAACAATTCTTCTGAGTAGCAAATTTTTTTAAATCGAACCATTATTACCAGTAATTGTTACTGTTTTTTTTCTACATGATTGGTTGTTGGTGCTATTGAATAACTGAATTGCATGTGACAAGTTCTAAAATTTAGAACCAACTGTTGGGCTTTATGCCTTATGTTTGAATAAATATCTATCTATTAAATGGTAGCTGCCAATTCTCTTTAACATTCTTTTTTCTTCTTGAATTGGAAACAAGTATGCAAGCCAGTATGGTCATAGCCAAACACCTGAGTGACAATTGCCTTGATTACTTGAATAAGCATAAAACTGTGTTTTTCTAAATATGTGAAGTAAACTAACGCTATTGTTAATCAGTTCAAAGGCTTATAAAATCACACACTGGGTAGTCACAGTTGCTAATTCTTCAATTTTGGACACTTAAGAATTATTGGCAGCCACAGAGCTTATAAGCCTCATCACATGACAATCAATTATAATAATTTATCATGAAATAATCATCAAACTTTGAGAGAACAACTACAACACAGATAGAACAGACATAGAACTTTTTAATCAAATCAAAATAGAACAAGATCTTTTATTTACAACATACATTATTATTTACACAACAAATATGTACATAGGTTTATATCAGAGGTCAATTCAACATGGGTTAAGTTGAAAATGTTCAAAATAAAATGGGAATCTTAAGCTCGGTGCCACGGAAACAATAATAACCAGTGGGATCCAGACCTGGGAAAAATGGTGGTTCCAGAAAATTCGAGAAAATTTTTATCGTGACTTTATAGTGGAAAATATTACAATAACAGTTGTAATACAACAGATTCAGTCTAACATTGTAAGATCATGACACAATTCAGAAAAACAAAAGATTTAGAGTCTAGATTTGATTTTTTTACGCAACTTAAAAACAAAAATTTGAGTCTACGTTTGATATATCTTATATTTAATGTAATATCAATTAATTTTTTTGCAATTCTGAAAGTAAATTAATTGTTTACAATATCTGATATTATGAAATAAATTGTTCATGAATTGAAAGAAGTCAAAGATTAAATAATCATTAAAAATTGACAAAAACTGAATAGAATTTCTGATACCTATTTGATGGCAGTATCCAACTCAAAATTTGTTAAAACAATAAATACATGTACACCAATAAACAATATTGGGGAAAAAAATAAAACAAAGTAACATAAAATAGTTAAAAACTAAAACTTAAGCACATTTAAATGATTTAAAAAAAAATTTGGGGGCAAAATATTTTAGTTCTTGACATTTGCAAGTTGTTTTTGATAAAATCAAAAATAAAATTTTGATCAAAATACTAAAAAGACCTTATTTGGGCCAAATAAATATCGTAACATAATTAAGAATAATTAAAACGGTGGCAAAAGAGACATGAACATATATACAATATTTTAAACATTATTTTTTACGACAATTTAAAGAGTTTATATTTGCAAAGTAATGTAGGAACGCATATACAATACTAAAAATAATTTTATACCAAGAAAATTGACAAAAAATACCCATAGAAATTCCATGCATTCGCAAATTGCATGTTCAACTTAATTCTTGCTTAAAATAACAATATATTCATGATAAAAGTATGAAGTTGACTAATGGAAAATTGGTATTGAAAGTATTGAAGTTTTTTAATTTAAATGATATAATTGAAAAGCAATCAAAAACAATCAGAAAAAATCACACATAGCACATTAAAAAACGTTCCTTTCAGCACATTTTAATATTAGTCCAGCACTTCTTAACCTGTCTCTTGTTTAAATCTCAAATAAAATTGACTAGAAACCAGTCATATTACACTTCACTAACGTTCAAAACTCCGCAATCTCGAGAATTAAAATCCAAAGGAATGTCTGACATATCACATAGAAATGTTATGATTTTATCTCCGATAGCAAGCATCGAAATCCTGTCTCGGTGTTTTGAGGGCAGTACCGGATGGTATGAGCATTGTCCCCGACGGCTCCACACTTAGGACATGTATATTTCCTTAGCACGGGACAAGTGACACGCCCAGCGTTGTCTTTTAATACATGGCTACGATAAACACTTGGTTGTTCTTCATTGTTCTTACAAAATACGCACACTTTCACTTTAGTTCCAGCCTTCTTGTTAACACGACTCCGACCAGAAACTGTCGCCGACGGTAACGAATCGTTAGCATTGTCACAACGCTCAGCAGGTCTAGCGTTCAAAGATCGCATTCTACTCTGGTATTTGTCCACCTCGTCCAATTCCACAGTTATGCCATTCCTGTTAAAATCTTCCATGACAGACTCATAATGTAAGCTGTCATTAGCAGACACATCAACCATGTTAAAACAATCATTCAATGTGTTAATTAAGTCCTTGCTATGCAAAAATGAACTAAGTCCAAATTTATCCGACAACATAGGATTATAATCACCAACATAATCCATGGCGATGGTTTTATTTTTAAAAAGTTCCTCGCAAAGATAAAACTGCTACGTAAAATGTGTCAATAAAAGTTATTGATAGCTAATGTGTTTCCCTTTTACCGCTACACGAATATTTATGTTGAAAAAAATCACCCTGCGCGTGCTCTATCGTTCTGTGATTGGTTGATTTGCTCTGGGAGAATGACAGCCATTGGATGGAAATCAAGTGTTACAAACTCCGCCCACCTGTTATTTGGAATTGTTCGGTCGTAAACATTGATGCAGACATACGGTCCCGAAGACTTTGATGTTATGCCGAATACAAGAGGCAACAATGGGGAAATTAACGGACTCATGACACAAAAAATTTAATCGTTTGAAATAGAAAACTGAACGTGTCGGCATATTGGTGTATAACAAAATGTTGACAAGGAATTTGACGCCGCCTGAATTTAATATTCTGCGTGCAATTGCTTTAATGTTTTTCAAAAAATATTTGATTCGGTGGCATTGAAAGTCTATAAATGATATTGCATTATTTTAAAAAAACATACTTGGTTTGATCAAGACACAAAAAATGTTTTAAACAACTGGATCACATTTTGCTTCATTCGCAGAGACATATTTATTTCACATCGCTTTATTGTTGAGATTCATTTTTGAAGTATAAAATGAAACTTGCTTAGTTACGAATATGAAATACAAGATTTTCGCATGACATCAAATGTTGAGGGTCAGAAATGACCAACGGCTGAAGAAAATTTGAAGAGCCAACAAAATTTCTTTGTAATTTTATTGTAAATTTGACCCTCTAAATTAGTACTATTTCTCAAGAGCCAAAAGCTCTATTTTACCGATTTCAAGGTTCGAATTGCTGTTATAAGGATAAAATAAAAGCCCTGAAATATATGACGTATGAAAATTTATTTATAACAGATATGTACAGAGATATGTAACTTTCAATGTTTACCCGTGATCCCGTGATAATCATTTCAGATTTTTTTACTGTCTATAAGTCCAGAACCAACTTCATTCACGCCTACGATGGGTACAATTCTTATAGTAAGACTGTAGTTATCAAAATAAAATTTGTAAATTAGACATTTTCACTAAATAAATTTCTGGCTGTCTTTGAAGAAATTAATAGCCATATGCATGTATTATATCACAATACGGTTAAGTAACATTAATCTGATCCTGAACAATTTTGGAGAAATTGTTCACTATTGATGTTGAATTTAAATATTATTTATTAAGTATATTTAATTAAGCCACACTAAAATTAACCTCCTGTGCGTCAATAAGAAATAAGCAACAAAAAACTTGTTTGTCAGACAACTCCGTTTTTAAAAAAAAATCGAAAAGTTCAAGGCATTAATTTGATGTGGCCTTCCCGTGTATGTAGTCCTAAAACCGAACTAGTCTTTAATACATTTGTATTAAAATGCGCAACAAACACGCATTAAGCAGAAAACTTAGCCAGTGTTTGTTCAAGTTCGCGGAATGTTCTCATTTATGCATTAGAATCTTAAAAATAGCTATTTCTGTAACGATCTTAATCATATATTGAAAAAGATCGTGAACTGAATTAAAAAACAGCTTTGTTCATTCGTATGTATTTAATTTACCACAATGCTGAAGGAAATTGATTATATGAAGTTTTTTCTGCAGAAGTTGTTATTAAAACGAATATGAAGTGTCGTTTTATTATGAAAATCTGCACAAATGACCTCTTTAACGGGACAAACTTTGAACTAGAAAAAAAATACTGAAGAAAAACACTGATGTATAAGTTTTTGATAGTTTTGTCATATAATGAAAAGAAACATGCTTGTTTTATTCAATTTCATTTCCCCCCCATAAATTAAGAATTGCGAGTGAAATTATGACCTAAGTCCAAAAAGTGTAGTTAATCGGCTTCACATCTGTGATACTAAAACTACTGATAAGTAATGTCATAAGACGTACACGTGTAAGAAGTTCGCTGGAATTATTACGTAATATTCTGCAAGCGTCTGCAGAACCCACTTTGGACCCTGCAGGTGTTCGGAGATCAAAGTCGTCGTGTTATTCACGCCATGTTCTCAAAAACTTAATAGGGAACTCGATTGTCCATTGCCGCGTTATACATGCTTTTGATCATGGTTAATTAATGACCTTTACATACATAAAACTCGTGGAGATTTAAGTGGCGCTAATCATCAACTGTTTAATTCATTAATTGTTTCGATGACAAAATTGGCGAAATTAAGTAACAAACTGTCGACAGTTTAATTAGAATACTTGTTCTATAATAATAATTTAAATGACACAAACGTGCGATTAAGAAAAAAATCCTTAAAATATCCTCTTTTTGAGTGTTCCCATATCTTAATTTTCATATGAAATTTAATATTCCCATTAATCGTTGATTTTGATCCTATCTTAAAACCAACACAGGTCCAACTATATGCAATTAAATTATGCGCCTTTAGGTGAAAAATAATATCACCGACAAATATACACAATGTACAACACATTGAGGTCGACATGATCCTGGCCGGACAATATGCCGAAAGAAAGTGGCACGACACGTGAAATAGACACAGATTTTTCTGGCATGGTTTATTAGTATGATAATTAGTATATCCAGGCCCCTGTATGCTATTAAAGCCCGGTCCTGTACACATTTAAGAGTAATTAACGGGCCATAAAACGCATGGTCATTGAAAGCGTCCACCTGAACCTGAGTAGTGTTTATTTTCAATAATGATTAGTATGCTGATAAGCCCCTGTCTGTGTGGTTTTGCACTCACTTGTGGGAATTGGAGGTGTTCGTGATAATTCATGAAATCATGATTATCAGATTAGCTTTCACCTCGAGTCAAAATTTACGGCCTTGTTAAAATGTCTAGTCGTATCATCTATTTGCCAGTATCGCCGAAGTATAACGGTATAATTCCGGTACTCGCTGGTATGACCGGAGGGCACATACTTTATTCCAGCCTCACAAAACAGGAGCTTTGAATGAAACACAAACATTCTACGTGGATAAATTTTTTGGGCTAGAAAATTAAAATACATCAGATTTTGGGATTAATAATAAACGCGTAGCTAATTTGGCTAACAGTAAAATCTTTTACGGTTGTAAAAAATGGTTTTGTCATATAAAATCAGTTACGTGTTTGCAATCTATTCTATTCACTTAGAAAGATGTGTGTCAAAACGTAAATTGTGTAATGTTATTGAGAATTGATAAATGTATAATTATGTTCGTCAAAACCTGGAAAGTAACTTTTGCGTGAGCTGACAGTAGATCTGGTAAAGAGCAATATATATACATAAATAATGTGTAGACCTATATTGGTCCCAGGTAAAAAAAGAGACATTACTATATGTTTAAAGCATCCCTTTAAGAGTTTTTTTTATGAAATTCCATATTTGTTAGGTCAAATAACGTTTGAGCTCAATAGACATTTTAGCAGTAAAAGATCCTGAACTGGCAGTAATGATGAGATTAAGATAGGAGGTTCAGGGTGGTCAAGCAATGTGAGGAATGGGGTTTATTTTAAACATTGGCAATCTCCCACTTTATGTTTAAAACTTAATGAATTCATAAATGACCAGTTTCATTCTAGTAATGAATTCATAGAATAACCAGTTTTCATTCTAACACTGAATTCTGAATGATAAAACTGGTCTATTACACAAATACTTTTTTAAGAAAAAAAAGGGGGCAGATCTATATTGTTTTATTCAACTAATATCATATAATGTTTTCTTATGTGATAATTGATCTTTATCAAGTTAAATTTTGATTGTCTAATAAGTTCCAATTATCAAAAAATGTAAACGCAGAATCTCTTTTAATTATCTGCATAAAGATAATTAGTTGACGTTAATTAATTTATAAACTGTTTGTCAAATACAAACACTGTCTTTGTCATAGTGCATCAATCGCTGCCGATTCAAACTTATGAATAGCAAGACCCATCGGACAATACATGTAATTAGTTTGTGCATCGAACTTTTACGCGCACTAACAATTATACCACTTACCTCCTTGGCTTTTACATTCGACTTTAATTATCATTATTATTATCATCATTTAATTAATTATCTAATATGTGTGTACTTGATGAAAATGAATTTTCTGACTATTGCCCAGTTGCTTATACTATATCATATGCTAATATTATTTGTCCACAAACAAATATTAAGGAACAAGTGTGTAATTGGATTATCTGGGACAGTAGCAAAATGGATGGTTTTAGAAATTGTCTTGATGACAATAAAATTTGGTGTGAAGATACTATGAGTAAATTGCCAACTTGTGATATTGACATAAATCAATGTATAGAACAGTTTTCTAAGATTGTAAATAACATATCTCCGAAAAAAGTTTTGGAATCATATTAATAAATTTAAAAAGAAATGGACGTAGGCATTGAAGATTTTGTAAAAAAATGCCAAAACTGCAAATTCACCACATTGAAATTTTAATATAATATTATAATATATTAAGAGAAAATAGGAGCTGTAAGTTGTGCAATTTGAATCAAGTTGAAACAGAGTATCACGTTATATCATGTTGTCCAAAATTTGAAGAAATTAGGAAAAATACCATTGGAAACATTTCTTGGCCGAGTATCGGTAAATTTAAATTTTTAATGTCATCCACTAATAAAAAAAATTCTCTTGAAAATTGTTAAATGTATTCAAGCTATAGAGTTTAAAGTTTTAGTTTAAAATAATTAATTAAAGAAAACATTTTCAAACCATGTTAGAAATTGTCAACGAAGACAATGAGAGGACACGGATTATATTTTGAAACTTGAAGTAACTGGATAAGTTAACTTATGATGAAAACTGTATTACAAGCCATCTTTTAAAGAAAAAATCACATTAAAATACGTTCACTTTGAAATAAAGCGACACTTTTATCATCCAAGAATCAAGTCCTTTATAATTGCTATCAATTACAATGTTAGATATACATGTACACATACACCTAATATCAGAATAAAACAAAGATACTGTTTAAAAAAATATTTTCAGTTGCTTATGAGTAAAACGTAGCAAATTACACATACACATCAGATTTGTATATGGAGCTGCCGATTTTACCAAAAAATACATGATTATGAGCAAATTTTACTGCACCAAAACGAAAAAAATTATATGGTGACATCCACTTTTTTGTGCCACTGTGTTCAGATATGATTAAACTAAACTTATGCAAAATTTAACCAATTTATTATTATAACTACATTTGGTGCATATGTCTTTAAAGTATTTATGTATCAGTCATGTTCCACAATGTTATAAACATGGAGAAAATGTAAAACTTCGTAGGATATGAATTTAATAAAAATAAAATTCTAAAAAAGTGAAAATTATCTCGTTAATTAAGCACAGATAACAATCGCTGAGTGCGCGGGCTTTTAGTCACCACCAGAGACAATCAGACGCCAATTAGCGCATCCACTAATTTGTACATATAATGCGCGTTCAGGACACGAGTTTCGCACGTTTGACACGTGGTATCAGTTTTTTAAATCTTATTTGATAAGAATTTACACGTGTTAAGTCTTATCAAAATGGTGGATCAGTGAAACATTTCCGGACAAATTTATATTTAAAGACTGCAAAACTTCATGGTCGTCACAACAACTTTCACTGTTCGTTTGAACAAGTATCAAGAAACGATATTGAAAAATAAAAAAATAAGAACATATAATTCAATAATTTTTGTAAAAAGAATTAAAATACCTCATAATTTTTAGCATATTAAGATATGGAGATTGCTAACATCGCCTTTCATTTCGAGCGATCAGGAAAACGAACTGTGTTTGCAAAACACATGAAGAAAAGAAATCTTAAAGACAAGGTTTGAAATTATTTGCTTTGTATAATGGCATATTTCAGCATAAGATAATCAGAATATTTTCGCGAAAATCTTCTAGATTTTCATGAAAATAAAAACAAAGACATTTTCACGAGAATTCAATAACTTTTCATGATAAAATTTCTTCACCAAATAGTAAACGTACTTATTAAGTGGACAATAAAACGTTTTCATGAAAATAAAGCATTTTTTCACGAAAACTTAGAAAGCTTCCGCGAAAACTAATTCTTAAGTGTATGAAGAAATATGCCACCATAGATTTGTTTGAAAACGTTCTTTTTAACTATTAAATATTCAATGACTACCCGGTATCTTGTTAAGTACAATGCTCTTCAGATATACAAGGTTCACCATGATAAGGTTTTTGAAGTCTTGTCCTGTAAGTTACAGGCCTCGTAAACATTTTATTGTAGAAAATTTAAGCTGTTAAATTAAATACATGTTGGGAAAAGGAAACGATTAAATTTACATACAAATATTTCAAGGCTAAACCAAGAATCAAACTCCCACCAACTTTCGCCCGTCCATCTAATAAGGTAGTACGTTAGGTCTATATACCTAGGGGCCGTGAATTCGAACACCGGACGCGGCACTTGTTCCATGAGACAATTTGGTTGAAGCCATTGAGCCTAACACCATTCGCCCCCCATGGCTGATCATTCATTTGGAAAAGTTATCAGTTACTAGCGGAGAACAAGGTTACTACTGTTATAGAATACGGAAAATTTGGTTGGGTGAGTTGCATGCCGGTATATAACAGAAATAATGTGGACAATACGCGAAGAAAACTCCGCAGATTTATTAATCATGTATACTCCACTCATAATTCTGGGCGTATGATCGTGAAACTGCTGATTCACTGCTCATTAGCATATCGATTTAAAGAGTATTGCGGATAAAGGAGATCGAAGTTCATAATAATTTCAAAACCTGAAATAAGAACATTTATGAAGAAAAATATTTAATACGATATTTTGTGTTTAATAGGTTAGCGGTTTGCTAGACGAAAAAAGAGGTAAACAGTCGATATTGGGAAGATATCTGAACGATGTTGTAAGACACACGAACTACACCAGATATGAGAATGATACAGACGGATGGACAGGCTTTGGAGAAGGTAAATATCTTCAATATATAGTTACGCGTTGTTTTGATAAACTGATTCCTGTTTACTCTTACTAAGTCTAGAGATTCAGATGCCAGGTGCTCATGGATCGGGTACCAGCAATAAATTTTCATGACTGTCGATACCATACAGCCAGAATTATTCCGACTGACAAAACATGAATTTCTTAACGTGAGCCAAATCTGAGTTTTAAGACTAAAATTACATTCAAACGTTTGGAACAATCTCATCATGACGGCTTCTTGAAACACTTAACAATGAGTGTTGCAGCAGTGCTCTGTGTGTATCTATGAAAAGCGACGAACGCAAATCAGACTAATCACAAATTTATCCGTCATAAAATAATTTTATCATGAAATATTTTGTGTGAAACCTCGTATGGTTCTAACTTTGCTGATGTTTACAATTAGAACTATTAGTTTGATGATCAGATTTGTTTCTGAACTGTTTTGCAACAGTACGCTGATCTTCACTTGAAGTATGCTTTGGAAAACATTTTTTTATGATTTTTTCCCCTTTATTCAGGGAACAAGAACAAAACTGGAAGAAAATATCACGTGACCGGAAATCATGACGACTACATGGACTTGGCGTATTGTGCGGCCATTAAATCATCATCTGAGGCGTCGTTCTCTGATTCTGAAGAAAGAGAAGTACGGGGATCAGGCGACGGTTCAGAAACACCGGATACAGATGGATCTGTTGCTATGGATATGGCCGCTAGGGGGAGTTTAGTGTATCATGAAAGAGTCGTGATCGGAGCAGAGGTTTATCACACCCAGCAGACGGTACATATTGACAACCGTAATGATTTCATAGTAAGAGACAATCAGCCTGCCAGAACTCATCTTGTTGACACAAAGAGCAACAAAAGAGTTCAATTTAGGATTACAGACGGCATTCAACGATTGGAAAACTGCCATGAAAACGAAAACTTGTTGACAGCTCAGGTTCAGACGACGAGCCAGGTTCATGCTACGGCAAGAAGCAACACCCAAGTCTGTCAACAGACTCTCACAAATGGCAAGAACGTTTGTTATTGTGGCAGTGATGTAATACGCATGGTTGACGGGAAATCAGACAGAAAAATAGAGGCTAAGAAAGAGATGACGTCATTAAAATATGCGTTGAAGCAGAAGACAACGAGTAAGTTCCACACTTTATTGAACTTGTACAAATCAAGGAAATTGCAATTGAAAAAATCAAAAAAGAAATCGTCTGCTCACATGATAACAAAGAACACTCTAGGAACGGCAGACGAACACACGAGGATGGGTTTGGAGCACGAAGTATTGTGGAATAAGAATAAACAAACAGACGACAACTCTCACAGGGACAGCTTTAATTTTGCTTTCTGTGACGAATCTAGTCAAGTAAGTGGCCCGTGTGACCAGACACGTGTGAATACAACGTTTGTTATAAGAAACATCGGGGAAAATTTGTTATTTGTAGAAAATGGCTCAAATTACAGGTCAACGCATCAAAATGATCATTCCAGTGTGTCTCTTTGTATGTCAGGACAAAACAATCATACATACGAGAACTTCGTATATTTCAACGATGGATTTGTTCTAGATTAGCAAGTCTTATAACTGTGTATAAGAGTGCTAGAAAACCTTCAATGATAACACTCGGAACACCCCCCGACAGAATATGTAGATGGAAGTAGGGCCAACGGAAGCGGCCGATGTGTTCCGAATAAATGAGCTAGAAGTTGCGTTGTATTATAATAATTAGTGTGAATAAATATGAATTGTGTCGCTCTGTTAAACTTATGTAAATTATTTAAAATAAATTTATTTTAACTCAAGTATCCAGCTTGATGGATTGTTATAACTCTGAAATGTAGCAAGTAGCACATTGACCATAACCTGGTTACCTGGACACAAAACATAGTGGCAAGACCAGTCACAAAACACAGCTTTGTCATTGGTCAATTTCAAAACTGAGATAAGAAACAACCAATCATTTGACAGTATGAGACCAACGCCCTGGTGTTATGAAACTGAGCATGAAAACTAAAGCATCTGATTGGCTTGTTTTGAAGACGGTCTTAAAATTGATCAATGCCATTTCCGCATTCTGAAATAGGTTAGACATGATAATTATTTAATAGTAACATGATGGTGAGACAAACAAGCAACAAATGTGCATCAAGTCTTACATCCAAGATGATTTCTTTGGAAAGTGTGGTAGACTTGAAATACTGAAAAATTAGTAGTAGGTACTGAGAGGCAACACATTTCATGTCAAGGGGAATTTTACAGCAGTTGTGACTATGTTTGTTTCACATTGCAACTTTATTACACTCATTCTGTAAAGAAATAATTCAAGATTGATGAAGTATTTCAGAAACTTTATTTTACTACAACCATACTCGGTTTATGTAAAATACTATATCTGTAGTCATAATAAAACAAACTTTCTAACAGAGAAAGTCAAAATACAGTATGTGTAATACTTGTAATTCATATAAACATTTACATCTCTATATAGTGTGAAAGTATGAAACAAATACACACGATCAGGCCACCTGTAAAAAAATGCTGGCTTGCTGTCATGCAACCCAAATTTTTAATATTGGGTAGGTAGGTAGGTAGGTTTTTCCGTTAACGCTATATGCTTGATTTGAAATGAAAAGCTGGGTTTAGGAATGGACAAGATTTCTTGTCAAAATTGCTAAAATATATTTGGGTCAGGGAATATTTTTAATGAGTCTGTCACATAACAGTAAACCAACAATTTTTTAAGGATGGCCTCATTCATTCATGCAGTTGAGTTAAAAAACTAAAGCTGAACATTCCTTTTTTCTACATCTATCTTCAGAAATAATCAATTTTTCTATTCATTTCTGATAATCGAAGTAATAGAAACAAAAATAATTTTGTCAAAGTGTAATAAACGGAACTATAAGCTTTGGTGTCTACTGTACAACTTGAACATGTTTGTCCCCAGCAATTAATAGAAACATCTCCAAAGGTGAAAGTTGAAAATTTTCAAAAAACTGGAAATCTTAACTTCGGTGCTGCAGAAATAATAAAACCAGTCGGGTCTGGACCTGAGAAAAACCGCAGGTTCTGTAAAACTTTTAACCATGAACCTCAGGTTTCCAAAAAAAATTGCAATTCAGAATATCTTGGCATTTTTAGGAAGTTAGTACCAAAACAATACCTTAAGTACTGTTCATAACTGTTAAGAATCACAAAAGATGGCACTAATACTCTTGAAGTTGACTTGAACTCATTCTGAAAGACCATGATCTGAGGTTTTAAAACTTGAGATTCCAGGTTTCCAAGCTCACATATATTATTCTGTCTTTAATGTTTCCAAGTTAATTATGGTTAAACAAAGATGAAGCCAATCACATACTTCTCAGTCAGCATAATTGATCTGAATATATAATGAAACATTGGACAACCCTTTTAACTGAAATACAATGAGAATTAAATTGAGAGTAGAACTTGGAGGCTGTTCTCGTGTTTTATAACCTCTAGGCTAGATATCAAGAAGTCAAATTTCAAGAACTAGTTGCTGAGATTATGTGAACTTCTCAACTGTAACTAGGTAACACATTATTTTGTAAGATCTTAAGATCTCAAACGAGAATGGATGTTTTTCAAATAAGACTTGACCCTAGTGTTTTCCAGAAGAAGGCGGTATGGCAAAGAATTTTTTGGAAGCGATCAAAATTAAGAATTATCAACATGTCCTTGACCAAAGTGAACAATAGACAGAATGTATAACATAATTAAGGTACTTTTTTATGTCCATCAATAGAAGTGAGCTGTAATGAAAAAAAGAACGTAAAGTATTTGTGGGCAAGATCCCCTATAACACAAAAGACCAAAAAACAGATTCCATGAACAAGAAGCTAAGGTAGTGGTACGGTCAAGTTGAGAGATTACATTTGAGACTAATTCAAGCCACGATATGTCGTGCAACTTAAAATTTCCTAAGTATAAAATCAAATTTGCACATTTCATTAATTAAAATCTTTTAATTATGACAATGCTATACAGTTAGGCCATAATACTTAATAGCTTAATCACCAACTCTTACAAAATTCATATAATTTCCTGAAAATTGATTCATGATTTCTAACAAGTTAACAAAAACTGATGAAAATAAATACAAGTTCAATTCAGATGTGAAAAATGTTCCTGAAATTGTGTTCCTGTTTGTAAACCTTGGCTTTTGAGTAAACCACTAAATAGTTTCACAGGAATTATTCGAATAATTGATGTAATAGGTCCAAGTGATATCATTACAATGTAGCTGAATCACACAGTCTTATGATTTAATGAACAAACAAACATGTAGAGAGACAGTGCATAAAAAGACTGACTTCATTCATAGAAACAAAATAAATTCATGTATTACTAAAGCAATTGATTCATAATGTCCAAAAAGTTACTAAAATGATTTATTTTGATATGATAAGCCTCCATAACCTTGAATGAGCATTGTAGAATGATAATATAATAATATTATGTGTCAATAAATAACAGCCTTAAAAGAAAAATCGAAACAAACACAAACTTCTAAAATATTTATTTCAACACACACATGAGGCAATGTCTCCCGTTCATACTCAGCAATATACAGATCTAATAACAATAGTGCTATACTGGTGATCATCCATGTTTTATTGCTTTGAATTACAGTAAAACCCTGGAAAACCGGACCCTTTCCAGACCAGGCCCAAAGTCTGTTTTTCTGAGAATTCTAGTATTCCGAGAACTATTGATTATTGAAGTGAAAAAATGGGACTTGAAAAGTTGACTGATTTTCAGAGAATTCCAGTTTTCAGAGAGTCCGGTTTTCAGGGTGCACTGTGTAACATCATTTTTTCTAATCACATACACTTTGCCAGGAACAAATATGAGGTCAGTAGGAAAAGTTCAGCATCACCATGGCAAAATTGTGAAACAAGATTATGCAATGAATTACACAAAGATCTGCTCATAACCATCCCCATGAGAGTATAATCAACTGAAAACTTAGTGGCCAACCCTCCTTATGAGATCCTCACGTAACTACTAAATAACTTAATGGCCAACCCTCTCCAAAAGAATTGCTCATAATTACTTGATACCTTAGAGGCCAACCCTCCCAAAGAGAATTGCTCATAACTGCTAGATAAGTTAGTGACCAAGCAATTGAAAGAGGATAGCATATAACCACTTGAAAACTTAGCGGCCAAACTTCTAAAATGTATTCCAAAAGGATACTCTTTGTGATAAGTGAATTCATCTGAACAAGTTCTTGTGGAAATTATCTCCCATAGCAGAACCTTAATTACTGCTGCCATAATATACCATAGTGTGATGAACATAAAAGTAAAGTGATATTTATACTTACGATTTAAATGGTCTTTTATTTGTATTCAGCTATTAATTAATCAACTACCTAGCGATATTATTTTTATGAAGTATGATCATGACACAATAATAAAATTATGTTAATTGTCAAAAAAAACCCCAAACTGAACAAGATCACTACTACATCTATATTTATCCATTATTTAAATCCGTTACAATAACTTGTAATGACACAGATCACACCAAACTGCCAAGGGAGATAATCATGGGAGATGATTAAGGGAGATAATTCACAGCCTTGAATCTGTAAACCAATACTGATTGATTAAAATGCCTCTGAAAACAAAGCTTCAGTTTGAATTGTAGATAATTTCAGTCATGTATGATTGATGCCTCATATCAAAAAGGACTTACAAGAATTAGAAATATGACAATTGTTTTTTAATGTTTACTGCAAAAATACCAGAAAAATTACTGCATTAAAAATGATTGAAAAATAGCAAGCCATCAAAAATAAGTAGAAATATATGATTTATATGTAAACAACTGATGATCACCATTTAGATGGACGCAACAGATACAACACAATGCAGAAATTGATTCTTACCCCCAGCGTGATATAGTTACTATAATGACAAAGAATGCCCCACTCCTGTCTCCACAGCCCCACCCACAGCCCGCCCCTTTCCCCAAGCTGACATTCTCCTTATGTACTGAATTTATGACAACCGCACAAACTAAATGTATAATGTTTAGTGTTGAATTTTATTCTCCTATGAAGTCAGTTGCTCTGTACATGCACAACCCATTTACACGCATTACACTCTGCTACTGGTCCTTTTGCCAAGGTTTCCGATCGATTCCTTTATGAGCTGGCAAATGCAAATTTCTGCATTTATCACCGTATGTACACCCAGTTGTTCTCCAAAAATAACACTCATTACCATTCACAGGCCCAGTCACTTTTTGTGCACTTTTTACAGCAGCTCCTATGATTGTACCATTGCTGAAATGGAGGAAAAAAGTAGATTCCAAAGTCATAATATCTGCCGTTTGCTTCATAAGCTCATTTTGGACTCTTCCAAATTCAAAGCAAATATACAAAACATCAATTTATTTAAGATAATTGGGTTATTTCTCTCTGACAGTGTGGAAAACATTGCCGCAAAAGAACCCATAACTCATTACAAGCAATGGCTTCTTTTCCCATGTTTTCAAAATTTGTCGGCTTCAGATGTGGGGAAATGCGGTATTATGAGGCAAAGGGTTAAGACGGCTCTGCAAACTTAGATACGAAAATATCTGCAATAAATACAAAGAATGAACATATTGTTAAGATTTCTGGCAAGCAAACATAATGGATATGATTATAATATCCTATAAGTTTGAAAGAAATGATATTTTGTACCAATAACATGTATTTTCCTACTGAGGGAATCCTTGGAAATTAAAGTCAAAGATTGTCAAACTTTATACCAACCAGAAGACCAACATGATTATTTTCCTAGATTAAACTAAGTTACAGATAATACCCCAGCCTACAGTTCAAGTCACACAACAGATGAATTGAGATTGATCTCGAATGTTTCAACTCAATTTTAGCCTACATTCTACTCATGCTGCTATTTTCCCCAATCTTACAAAACACTAAACCATTTTTTTCAGTTTATAGCAAGAAGGCTGCGACAGTACCATGTTAGTTTATACTAATTTATTTTAGTTCAAACGTGAAACATGCAATTTTGCTTATATTAATCCCGCTTGAGTCCACTTCCTGGACACTACACCAGTACTACGTCTATAATGGGATAGTGAAGTTCATGAATGAAACTTGTCAAAGCCGGGATTCAAACTCAGGTCCTACGGATCAGAGGTCGTTATGCTCTGCCTCTAGACCACGATACTTCCCATGGTCCCATGTTGCTCATCAGAAAATTACTAATCAATAATACTTATGATAATCAATTTATACCATTTACAACAAAATACACACATCTGGATAATAGAAAAAGGCGTACATTTTTTATGTCATACAACTAAATTGACCCCCCACACGCGCGCACAATATGGTTGCAACAGATACTTCAAACTTGTGATAAAGATCACCTCAGTATAGGGACCACCAGGCTGTTAAAAAAATTGTTTCATTTACAATACAAATACTTGCTGTTTGTGTTAATAAATACAGAACATCTTAAATATAGACCACTTTTTACCTTAATTTAAGGTGGTCTTCATAGACAAGTTTGACAGTATTTGATAAAAATTCAAGCTCAAATGCAAACAACAATATATACACTATACACATAATTCAATGAAAATTCAAATACATTTTGTTGATCAAATCATTCTAAAATGTTTTGGAAATTTTGAAATTCCCGCCAAAATTGCAGTCATAAAGGGAGATAATTTTGGGCCTTAAAAAGAAAGAGAACGAAGTAATAAAATAAAACAACATCACCTTTAAAGCAACTACTCAAGCAAAGCTCTGACACCAAATAGACTTAATTTCATTAATGATTACAATGATAATTAACATATTTATTACTCCATAATTTTAACTCTAGTTACTAAGCTATCATTGCATTTCCATGACAACATTTTATTCATAAATACTCATTTGAATAAAATTGCTTAGCAGTTTAAATATAAGAAATTGTTTCTTTTTCTATATGAAAAAGATAATTCTATCAATGGTATATACCCAGTAGATGACAAAGAATACTGACAATATCTAAATCATTTTGACCTTTGACCCTAACCTGATTTTTACTCCATTTCATAACTGAAGAATTTAAAATGGTCTTGCCCAAAACCTTTGACACTAAACTTACAAACAGGAAGGGGATAATGCCATACCAGATGCCTGCCAAAAAGGGGTCAGTTAAAGGGACGTCCTTCCTATTCCTAAACCCTTCAACATAACAAGAATACATATAACCAAGAAACCAATAAGCAATAAAACTAACTGAATAAAAAGAATCTTCATGGATCAATGACTTTTTTATAAAAATTAGATTTAAAATTCACTACTCCACAATGATATAAAATCAATTGTTTACAATGCATATTTTTGAAAAAAAAAAATAGTTTTCACAAATGGAAAACAAACAATTTTAAAAGGCAATAGTTGCAGCTAATCCTTAAGTTTCAATAACCCCTAATTTTAATGCATTCCTATTCTTTGATGGGTAAACACAGCAGCCACAAAGCTTCCTAAGTCCAAAATATATTAACAGCCTTCGATAAAATGGTTCTATTTTAACATAAAAAATTTTACTATCTATATCAAATCAAACCAGGATAATCAAATAATATCAACATTCCAATATTAATATAAATTATCAGCAAGTCAGCAAAAATGCAGCAATACCATATCTGTCCTATTTAACACACCTATCTGTCCTAATTAACACACCTGTTCTTTCAGACAAACATCACAGTCTGTGGTGTTGAATTAATTTGTTTGTTTGTACTGTAGCTCATGTTTTTTTGTTCCTAGTCCTTAAAAAGTCTGTTAGTTAACTTGACTGTTCCTTCGATACCAATCTGTATAAATATTTCCTTTGCAAGCTAATGACACTTATCTGATTACAAGGTAAACTTAGAATAATGGCTGCATGTTCTGAATTGGGTTTAATTGCATTATGAACACTACTGTTGAGACGGGAGTTAATCCAATTAGTGTTTCTGTGTTCTATCTACGGGTAGTAACCCATTTCTGAATACATTTTATTACTGAACATCATGTGTGAATCAAATGAAAGGACAAACTACACTTCTATGTACATTATACATCTTATTGTAATGTATGTCACTGTATTTTATATATATGTTCACACAGCCTCATGAATTTGAAATTAGAACAAAATTCTTCAAAATATCATTTTACAGTCAGATTAATTGTCACAGAGAAAGCAACAAATTCATATTGACCTTGAGCTTATAACCTCTTGATCAGCAATACTAAATTCATGGAGTCAATTTTAACCAATTCATATCAATTATCCCTCATTCTTATTAAATTATTATCCTTTTACATGGTTAATACTTGTTTCCTTTCCCTTTTACTTCGATGAGTGCTACATAACGGCTAGTTGTCAATGCACCATATAACACCATTAAACTTTAAACTGAACTCATGGAAGTGGAAGACAATAATCATGTTTAAGTAGAAATGCTACAAGAGACATGTTCAGCATTTTCAGTCTTGAATGGTTCGAGAAGATCTGATGCTAAAAGTGAAGAAAAAGTCCCAACAATTTTATTTCTAGACTGACTTCATAAAAGGTACAGAAAGACCTATTGAAGATTTATACTTAAGATTGGACTTCCAAAACATTTAAACCTTGTCAGTTCACTGTCTCTTTTCAATAAGGTCAAAATTAACGTAAAATCCTGATACAAGAATAAATGATGTATATTCAATACGGGTCACAAAACAGTCAAATGTAGCATTTATTAACAATGGTTCAATAGTTATTTTCTGAAACTTTCATATTTTTGGAAGTTTGAAAGAGTCTTGAATTCTGCAAAATTAGTTTGAAAGCACAAAGTAGTCCCATGTTATTCGGTTTTGCACAGAGGGCTGGTGCATTGTAAAACCTGCTTTATTGAATGAAGGCAAAAGTCTCGCACAAAAAATCAACATTATGTACTTCTGACCAATATTGAAACACCTCAGATGTGTTAATTAGGACGAAGGATAATGATTTACCTCAAGAAATAAACCTAACGAAATAAAAATATCGAAGACTGCACTAACCTAAACCTGACCTCAAGCATTTATAAACGTTAAGGAAAGGCAAGGGCTAATAGTTGTAAAGAGTCTAGTACTTATTTTAAATTCCATTTTTTGCTGTTTTTCACCATTTTCTAAACAAAAAATTACTAACAAGTAAAGATCATTTTTACTCTAAGTCCCTGCTAATTAACATATTAAGGACAGTTATGCAAAATGCTAACTAACTTTAAGTGAATGCCATGAAATACACAATGCCACAAATTGTGATGATTTCTCTCCTCCACCACTGAAGAGGAGCAGCCTTAAGTTTTTATCACATCTTAACAGATCAGGCACACGCATGAGACATAACTCCTATATAATAGTGTTTAGTATCAAAAGGCTCTCATAACAGCAACAACTGATTTGCATAATCATTAATGACAAATAAATAAAGCAGGACAAGAGATGTACTAATTCATTATGATACTTTTCTTCTTAAGGACTTATAACCACAATGCAAGCACCTCAAACACTGAAAGAATGACGTAAGTAAACACGAAGCAATCAAAAACAAGATGGTGAAATAACTAACATGACCCTAACAAATTCATTTTATATCAAGTGTGTATTACATACTGTAACAAATCAAGGGTCTGTACAGGAGGCATCAAGACTGCTCATTCAAAAGGAGCAACATACAAGGGGCAAACCTGTGTTTGAGACCACCCCCAAATAAAGACCACCCTGTGAATGAAGGCCGTACTTTGAAAAACAATCACTGATTATTTTCTTTATTTTTTTTTAGCATTTCTAGTACAATTTTATTTTTCATTGTATGGTATTACCCCTGAAAACCTGACCCACTCCGGACTGATCCACAATTCCAGTTTCTGAGAATTCTGGTTTTCAGAGAGTTACTGATTATAGAAGAGAAAAAATGGGACTTGGAAAATTGTCCAATTTTCAGAGCATACCGCTTTCAAAGAGTCCCAGTTATCAGGGGTTTTACTGCGTAAGGACAGCAATAAAATGCAATATACAAAGATAAAAGGATTCTTTCATAGTCCTCACCACAAATATTTGAAATTTAGGCAAGTGTTGATAACTAGTAATTCTATATGGCACTGCATTTATCAGGTACATATTTTTTACTGAAAAGTATGTCAAATCTGTCAAGCCAGGTTGGAGAAAAAACTTACACAATACTAGTGCATAAAAAATCATAATAAAATACCTTGACCTTTGACCCTCAGAAAACAAATTTTCCACAATAACAAGAATTACGACAATATAATATGATAAAAAAACAATGACAACAACAACGACATAATAAAATCAAAGCACTGTAAGGATTCAAAATAAAAATAAATACATAAAACAGAAAATGGTGAATAACAACATAAAATGGACGGTTTTTACCCCGTTGGTTAAAAAGCCATACTTACTGTTAGAATTTTCGCTTTCTACTGAAGTCATAATGCCTACAGATAAATGAATTAGTGCGTAGAATGTGAAAGAAATGGTACAGCACTAGTGTCAAAGGTTTTAATACTGAGTTTTGAGTTCAGTTTTAGATGCACTGCTCAGCCATTGTTCAATTCTTACACATTTTAGAACCAACCAATCAGGGATTAGAGATTCGGGCTCTAAACTCAGCATTATAACCAAAGACTGTTATCCAAAGAACAGTAGACAAGATTAGACAGAGAATGGCAACAGTAGAATTTAAAACAAGAAGCTTAGGATAAAGAGATGATGAAAATTCAGTAGTCAAATTTTTGGAAGAATTTTCTATAAAACAGTTTCTGATAAAAAGAACACTGGAACCTTTCTAATCTGAACCCCTCAAAAGCAAAAACATCTCAGATCAAATACAGCAGTTCCTGAATTTTAGCATAGATAGTATTAAAATCATGGGCAGATTACATGCTGCAATACATCTATAATCTAAGCATTTTTTTTATTTTTGTGTTAGAGAGATTTCACTGTACAATAAGTTTGTTATTTAATCACATGACTCCATCCCCAGTTATAAGCCTATCAATTAAATTCCAATTACTTAACTCAAGTTCCCTGGAATTATGTATCGGAATATGAAGTCCTAACAATACAATAGAGAAGTGACCAAATGACCCTGGTGCAACATTAAACCAAGTCAAAAAGTAATACTGAATGGGACGGACATAAAAATAAAAATTACAAATATTTTATCTATTATAAGCCAATTTAATATCCTCAAACAATTGTATTGTGACCAGCTGTAATCATAGAAGTCAATTACCTGAAACAGAATAAATTTGTTGGGTTCTGAAACCATAGAAAAAATGAAGGCAAACAACCATTTTCTCAGCGATAATAAATTATAAGTTCTAACAAAAATATCTTGTTTCTGCTACCGGCTCTGACAATATAGGGTCGGTAGGTAGGGATTTATTTCTTTTATTTTTTTTTCATTCCAGAATATGTCTGACATTATTTTTATTCTCCAAAACTATAATTTGACCAAAAAAAATCAGAGTTGGCAGCAAAAAATAGCTAATTTTTTAAGGCTTAAGTAGCTAAAAGAACCTTTAACTTTACTCACTCATTGCTAACATTGTGTTTTGGGATTACAGACATTTTTAACACCTTAATATCTGTTAAGTAGGTATGTTGGACATTTCTGTATTTCAAACAATAATTATGTTTCTTTTTTTACTACAAACTGTTAACAAACAGAATCAGACAAGAAGTCTGAGACAGAGGACGAATGCTTCAGATGAAGTTTAGTCACAAAAATTAATATACAATGCATAGAACATTCAAACTGACAACAGAAGATTAACAAGAAAATACAATAATTACAGTGTGTAAATTGCTTCTTTACGAAGGATGCCTGAACCAATGAATACAAGTTTATCTTTTTATTTCTAACATCATTTTTAAAGAAAAATTAACAATTTAGGGCTTGACAAATCCCTTTTAATTGCCTACGGCTTTAGGAAAGATGGTTTCCTCATAAGGTTCATACAAATCAAAGCATTTCAACTCTTAAAAGCTTATTTTGAATATTGATGACTCCAGGAATAACATTGTAATATACAGAATTAGACTTCACAAGGTGCATTCCAAGTAGGCCCATATATATTGTGTACAACAGTATTATTACATAAAAAGCCAACTGAAAAATGAAAATACACTCAGAACTTAATACATTGATAATTAAATATCTGATGATCGAACAAACATTAATATTTACAGGTAGACAAAAAGCACATGCTTCATGTAAGGGAACCATTTTTTTCTCAAAGTTGTAATGAGTAATGACTAGCTAAATAATCCAATATTCGAGTGAAGTAACTGAGATTAGATGCAGGAATTCATTCAAGGGCCATAACACAGAACAAACACATTGATTCTTGAATCAATTCAGCTAAATCTGAACAGCCACATAAATATCAATGTTTTATTCACTTCTACTTGTGGTGTCAAGCAAATCACGTTCTAACTTTAAACTGACATTTTTTTAAACTACCGCATGACTCACTGGATGGAAATAGAGACTGATGGGAAATAACACAGTAAGCTTGTATACATAATGGTAGAAGTCTGGGTACAAGTTAAGGGTAATTTTTGGATACAGTAATAAAACCTCTGTTTTACATTAAGTCATACATAATGAGCACCTAGATGCAGAGATAGTAAGCATTAATCAGGAAATAAAGATATGACAGAGTGTGACCCTCACAAAGTTACTAAATTACAACTTACAACTGGTGGTGTACTAAGAGAAGGGTAAGCCGTGGGTAACAACGGACTCTTGGATAAAGGGGAATAACTCTTGTTTTATAGAAAGATAACTGATGGGTGATTTGATGGGATTTGATGGGTAAAATAACTAGCATGACAGTGACAGTCATTCACTTTCAAGTTGAAGAAGGATGACTGAGGTATGACAAAGGGTTTTACGACAAAACAGAGAAATAACTCGAGGAATGGGAAAGGACAAATAAGGTTTGATACACGAAAAAGGGAAATTCTTGATGTAGATAATGTTACTAATCAATGACTCTGGGATTTATATTTTAATTAACTTTAATAAATAGTGAAAGATGAAACAGACAACATGGAAGATGGCCACACAAGATTGCATGCATCATGTAGCAACGATTTACTACATGAGAAAGTAAGATGCTCCACACGAAAAACTCAGAATTTTCAAGTGATTACAAACTATGGTAGTCTTGGATCCTCTTAAAAGTTAAGTAGACATATGAAAAAAGATTTCTTTACAAATATAAGCTGATCACAATATTTAGAACAAAGACAACAGTAAAAATATGCACAAAAAATGTTGTGTGCATTCACCGTTTAATACATACCCCCAAAAATTCCTTATCTAGTTGAATAAAGCATTAAAAGAAACCATATTATCAGAATATTAACCTATAAAATGACATGAAAACAATTAAAACTCCTACTTTTACTTATTGTATCAACTTTGATGCAAGAATAAAACAGAAAAAAATGTCTACATGAAGTAAGCATTTCTCTCAACCCCACAAACTAAGAAGTGTTTTTAATTGTGAATATTAGGAGAAAAACAATGCACTTTTATTCGATATTTGAATCCAAATAAAATGAATTAATCTTTGGTAAAAATTTTATGACTAAAACAATGTTTGATACAGTCTTTAAAATCACTAATTTCAAGAAGTGTGGACCAAAGTTAATTTTGTCAGAATTGGACAAAAATCGTAACGTTAAAACATTAAAATAAACCATACCATTATTATATAAGACATCACTCCCACACCATCTTACACACAGAATCAATACAAAAATATTTAAGATGAACCCTCAAGGTATTCCAACAAGAATAATGAATTTAAAAATGGCTAAAAAGGTTGTTACAGTTTAGCATAATAAATTACAAATGATTCCTCAAAATAGTCATCTTGACCAAAAACTGTAGCACAGAAAGGTTGCAGCACAGAGGAACTGCTTTATAAATTGAATAGAAAAATAATTAGCTGAATAGATTCTATGGGAAAACGCTACCTAAGAAGACTAAGGGTTACATTTAACCATAATTAAACTTTCCGATTGAAAAATGAGCAAGGATGTTAAACCTTGAAAATACTTCAAGGAAAAATTTGATTAATCGCCAACTAAACAATAATAATTTGATTTTTTAGTCAAATACAATTGACAACTGTTCCTACTATGGTGTAAATATATGACCACATGTATAAAATTATCTCCATGGTTCAAGTTTTAGGTCTGATACCACAGGGTCAGTATTATTCATACAAGCGGGGGTTGGAGCAAGTATTATTAATAGCCATATGTGTACTAGCTAAAGTCTAAATATAGTCAAACTAAATGCAAATGTTCTTGAAGTTTCACTCAGGTAAAAATTCATCAATTTAATACTTCTATATTTTAGACTTAGTCTACCAGTGCATGAGGCCCTTATTAGTTGGTTTATTGGGACATTCTACTTCATTACGATTATAATCCCCAAAAAATATACCAACAGAAATTTTACAAAAAAGTCAGATTAATTACAACCATATGAAAAAGTTCTAAAACTATTATTATTATTATAAGTATAATAATTACTACAGATAGATCTATAGGTAATGAATTTAACTTGGATGAATAGTATATAAAAATGAGTGAAATATCAAGGAACAAATTCACACATCAAACTCTCAGTAATTTTGAGAGGACCCTCACCTTTTATTGGTAGTATTGCTCGGAGGTTTTCTTATCGTAATAGTGCCATGGTCATTTCCATTGGTAATTGGATGGTCAGGAAATTTTATCAAAAGTCTCTGTCCACTGCATTCCACACCCTGTACAGAAAAAAAATACGACAAATTAATTATTAAATCAAATCAATTATTTTTCAATTTTTACACAAATTTCAACGGCACTAGTCACATACTGGAGTGGGCAGTAAACCAGAATTCCTGAGCTAACCTTGTCCTCCGCATGTAACTGTCAACTTCTCCACATAAATAACTTGAGTCTGTAGTGAAGGATGAATGGCCTTAAACAGGTGCCACTTGGTTTGAACTCACAAACCTAAGGTTGATGGACTTAATGCTGTTCCCTCTAATGAGCTACATTGGTGGATTTTCTGTTACCAAATCAAGCTATTACTATTACAGAAAAGCAGTTTAAAACAAAAGGCCACCACACAACACAAAGCTAGTAAACCTACAACCTCACTAAATGTAAAAACATAAGGAATTAATTGATGGAAGTTGCTATTTGCTGGCAGCTCCAACATTTTTATCATTCAAAGGAAGTTAGAAACTTCAAATTTTAATAGATAAGATTGGTTCCTGGACTACTTGGCCCATTTTCAGAATACTACAATCAAATATGACAATCTAGAATCAGTGTGGCAGAAATGTATGCAATACAAATAGCTAGTTCAGCAATGAGTAACATACAGTACAACCAATCACCAGCTTAGTGCCTAGGAGTTGGATTCAACACCATTTCACCTCAGTATTTCAGGGCTTACCAAATCAGTGAAGATACATTAACACTGTACTGACTACCATAATTCACAAAGGTAAGTACAGTCAAACTAGTGTTAGAGAACCCCCAAATAAAGACCACCCTGTGAATAAACACCATTCTTTGAAAAACCATCACTGAGTATTAAGAACAAACTGACCACCAAATGAAGGCCACATTTTGTCTTTCCCAAAGGTGACCTTTGTTGACACTGTATATAAAATATACATACCTGTAATCCAACCATTGCCTTTCCAGCTGCCTCTTTTGTAATAAAATTTACAAAAGCACAATACTTTTCAGGCAGACAACGAACACTTTTTACTTGTCCAAATCTGAAAATAGTATCAAATAACAAGATCAATAATAATAGTTATAACAAGTAAGAAATCTTCTCCCATAAATAATTCAAAATTAGGGAACTAAACTTTCATAATGGTTCCTAAAGTTATCACTGACCACCTGGTGAAGTAACGATAGGAAACTGGTGTGATTTTACGTGTAGTACTCTACATATATCAGTTGCACACCAGTCATAATTACATGTGATTCAGACTGGTTACTTATTTATAAAAGAATCAACATTTTTTTATTTGAACTCTAAGACAATCCATTCTCGTATACAGCAGGTCTAACTACACCCCCCCAGCTTAACTAAATGGACCCCAAATTAAATGAGAGAGGTGTTTCACCACACATCTAGATTGTTTGATAAAATTTATTCCAACTGTTAAAGATCTATTCAAGGTATAAGGTATTAAACTTTTAAGTATAAGAAATATTCATTAAATCCAGTAAAAGCCAACTCTTTTTGGTAAACTCTAGGCAGAGGAAATCTAACTCACACGAAGAAATATTATCATACTAATATCAGTCAATAGAACAAAAAATTTTATCGCGTTACCTAGAAAACATTTGGAGAAGCTTTTTATCGGTGACTTCAGGTAAAACATTCCCAACCCATAAAGCTGTTAAACCTTCGGGGTTTTTAGGACTGAAACAAAGAAAGAGAAAGAAGGTCAATAATGTTAGGTGAATAAGTAACAGCTAGCAAATTGATGTTAGGTGAATAAGTAACAGCTAGCAAATTGATGTTAGGTGAATAAGTAACAGCTAGCAAATTGATGTTAGGTGAATAAGTAACAGCTAGCAAATTGATGTTAGGTGAATAAGTAACAGCTAGCAAATTGATGTTAGGTGAATAAGTAACAGCTAGCAAATTGATGTTAGGTGAATAAGTAACAGCTAGCAAATTGATGTTAGGTGAATAAGTAACAGCTAGCAAATTGATGTAGGTCAATAAGTAACAGCTAGCAAATGATGTTTGGACAATAAGTAACAGCTAGCAAATGATGTTTGGACCATAAGTAACAGCTAGCAAATTGATGTTATGACAATAAGTAACAGCTAGCAAATTGATGTTAGGACATAACAGCTAGCAAATTGATACAAGTATTTATTATTAAAACTAGAAATAATAACAGTAAATAGCAACGTTTGTTTATTTGACAAAAAATAAATAGAGTAGGTAAGTCACAACACTTCTGCATTTTATTTCTAAATATACCTTTCGTACTTTGAAGGTATGACCCGTCCCAAAATATTTTCATATTTTAGATTTTGCTATTAGAAACTTTAGAGTTTACACTTCTAAACGATTTGTTAAATCCATTATATCAATGTGAAAATGGTTGAAAATGAAAACAGTTGTTTACTGACAAATGACCACTTAATTTAATTTCAAATGCAGTCTAATAATGTTCAAGTCCAGTCATATGTTCGCAAATGTTCACAAATGTGTCATTTTAGTATTGTAAAACTAGTACAATATAAAAATTCTACTCACTCCATTTTGGTATCGCTTGTAACAGACCTATGATTGGTCTGAGACGCTGCAATAAATTCCTCATCATCGGACACATATACTTCCTGGCCGGCTGTTAATGAATTTTCAGCTGTAATGAATAAAATATGCACCATAAATAAGGTCCCATGAAACAATTTGAACATGAGAAAGCAATTACTGTGGTATCATTTTTGTTCGCGCAGGACGAATTTTCGCGTAATTCGCGCTACGTTTGTTGCGCGAATTTAAGACCGCGCTAATAAAAGACCTTCCACAAAAAGAAAATACAATGTCACTTAAGTGGTGTATCTACTTCCGGCTATGTTAATACCGATTTGCGAGAAGTTAAGCTTTTTTCAAGAATTAAAAAGGAAACGAGACATACCTTTTAGGAAAAACGTTAATGATATTTTCCCACAGAGAAAGAATAAACATATTTAATTACTGGTATTCTCTTTCGGAGTTGAAGCATCGGCTCGGTCAGGAAGGTCCGGTTCCGACGAAGAGCTTGTAGAACAGATGAGAATGAAACAAACTATAAATTGTATGTTTTAAAACCACTCCTAGTGGAAGGGATTATTCGCACCTTTGACTGTTGTTTTTTTAGTAATTGCTCGGGTGCCATAACAAGATGTGGACCCGAAAATTGTCTAATTTACATGCTAATCCATGCTTTGATCTCGGACACGTTTTATCTATATAAAGTGACAATTAACAAGCAATTATCGGTGACAACCGTCATATTGTTTATTAATCATGGTAACAAAGGGCGCTGCTGTGATAAGCATGTACGTGGTCCAATGATGACACGCGCTGTAGCGAACAACGGCGTGATTCGCGACAGTATCTGGATTAAAAAAAAAAATCTAAAATTCAAAATGCGCGAATTTACGACTGCGCGAATCTTTCTTTTTTCCCATTTGCGCGAAATTTCATGCCAGCGAAATTAAATGATACCACAGTAATAACAACACACTAACCCACACAATAACAAAAGGCTACACAAACGCATGTGCTGCATATCTATTTTCATAGAATAATTATTAATATAAATAAATCAATAATTTTTCAGACATTTGTGTCTTGAAAAAATGTCAATTTTCTTCCATATGTGGTTCCATAAGTGTGCCGGCTCCTTGTGGAAGGGTAATTTAGTACTGGTTAGTACAGTCCAGGAAAACTGGTTTGGTGAACTAGCTGCTTTATATAACTAAAAAAATAGTTGAAAAATGGCATTACACCCAGTGAATATAAAATACATTAAACTTACCAACACCAGCTAACAAGGAATCTAAGGCAGCTTGAACAGTTCCATATTTTTTAATGGCAGCTTCTGACTGCTGCCGAGTAAAACCCATTTCCATAATTTGATGAGTTCGTACTCGTAACAGTTCTTGTACTGCGTCTTCACAATTTTTATCTAATTTTAGCACTTGGGTAAACGCCTGTTCCGCTTCAGGGAACATCTGAAATTATATTTATATAAGAATTTGGTGATTTTTTCTTTCTTTGTTTGGGTCCACTGAATGGACCCTTCCAAATTGAAAAAAAGATATCCTTTCCAATTACTGACCTAAAAATTCCCAAATTTAGTACCACACTGCACATTTTTTTTCCAATTGGACTGGACCCAGACCCTTTCCCAAATTGCGAATAATCACTAGAATTTCATGTGAAAGTTCTATATGCTAGTTCAGGATGGACAACTTTTGGGCCAGAAAGTTTTTGTTTTTTTAGGAATAGTGGTGAGACTTACAATAAAAAATATTCCCCCTAAACAATGTGTTTTGATTCAGAATATAACAAAACTAACAATAATTTGCAGATGACAAGATATAAAACAACTAACACCAGTTAATGTAACGTGAATGAATATACAAAGACTTCTCTGAAGATGTTAGAACTAAAACAATTTGTATTCTTAGGCTTTCTAACTAAGTCAACTTAATGATGAACATCAGCAGCCTCACAGTAATAACAAAAATTCAAGTTAATGTCAACTTTAACAAGTACATCAATATTTCCAGTCATCATCTGATTATTAAAACCGAATTCACAACTTAAAACATGTCACAGCAATAGGAAGTAGCGTGAAATTTTCAACCATAAAGAACTCACTTTTAAACCCGCCAGGGCACGGCCCTGTCTAAAATAGCCTTTTGGCCAATCTTTTGCTAATGATATTGCTTTTTCTGCATCTTTTAATGCTCTGAAATAGAGAAGGAACATTAATCTAACTACATTTAATTATAGTTCAATTAACTATAAAGCTTTCATATTTCAAGCACACATATTTCATGCATCAATGTTTCATCATAGAAAAACCTTAGTTGAACGTTTAACTTTATTGTGACAAGGACAATATAATAACAACTATACATTAATACAGTACATGAAATTGCAAATAAAGTAAAATAAAATTTAATGGCAACTGTAAAGGCATTATGTTAAAAACTGCCCCTCTTTCACCTCTTTACAGAAAAATTTACTTCATACATGTGAGCATTAACATAAAGGTCAGACGGTCATATTTCTACCCTCTATTTGGCGGGCTCTATCCACATATTTGACTGTGGGCTCTTGGTACCTGACAGCAAAACTATACAGCAATAATGACAATACTTGAGTCATAAATAAATAAAATATTAAATACTTACTTTTCATATTGAAGTATTCTATCATAGCAATATGATCTGTTACCAAAAAACCTGGAAAAGATAAACAGACAATCCTTCCAGTAATCGTACAAACACTTAACTACATATTTCTTCAAATTACTTCAAAGAAAATTAGCAAACCATAAACAAAAAACCCAACTAATGCAAAATTAATAATTGCTAATAAACTTTTAAACTTCAGTACAATGATGCTAAATGCAGTTTGTTTGGGTCACCCTAAAAAACTGCTTATTTGCTGTTGATGACCACACTTTTTTGGACTGGGTCAGTTGGTCGGAGTATTATTTTTTATATTAGACACGTGTAAATTGACCATGAAACCAGAGAAAATATTTTTAATAATATAAAAAGGAAATCTTAAAAATACTGTGCACTCAATTTATAGTGAAATTTTTCAAATTCAAACTGGCAGTTCTCTGCTGGGTCGGTCAGCAACGGCAAACAAATAATATTTTAATTTAAGCCTCATCTGTCAAATTTGTGCCCAGGCTGCCTTCAAAATGCTGATTCTATAGTACATCTTATTTTATTATTCAGAAATTGTTTCTTAGACATAAAAAAATACATGAAAGCTAGGAAGATCAACACTGAATCCAAAGTTGATAAGACTGTAAACAGACAATTTTTTAGGATTTTTTTTTAAATATTTTTACACTGAACTAAAATCCTTGGGATCAAGTCTAATAGCTTCACTAAAAAATTCTATTGCAATATTTTCACACTGACCTAAAATCCTTGGGATCAAGTCTAATAGCTTCACTAAAAAAATCTATTGCAATATTTTTACACTGACCTAAAATCCTTGGGATCAAGTCTAATAGCTTCACTAAATAATTCTATTGCAATATTTTTACACTGACCTAAAATCCTTGGGATCAAGTCTAATAGCTTCACTAAATAATTCTATTGCAGCATTGTAATGTCCTAGATGAGCCATTTCATTTCCTTTAACTGTGAATAGAAAATAACATCAATATTCAACTTTTTACATACAAACATAGGTTTGTGGTGATAAAACTTAACATTAATCTCAAAGCTAAATTATTTGTGTTTTCAACTTCAAATTGACAACATAATTGTTGGTCATTATGTGTAAATATTCTGATACACTGACTTTAAAATCTGATTTTAGATAAATAGTGTAAGTTTAAGGATAATAAAAGAATTATGCAATATCGGAAAACCTTTCAGCAGCAGGTTAAAGGTAATTATTTCTATATTTTGTAATCAATGAACCAGAAAGGATGAAACCGTGCTATTTACACAAGTCTGCCCAAACTACAATTTCAAAATTCAGTTCAAACGGTCCAGAATCTCAAAAATAATTTGAATGACATACTAGCAAGCTGTCGACTTCTAAGGGTTTTAGGGTCCAATTCTTCAGATTCTTCATCACTTTTCTCCCCTTTTTCTTTTCTCTGTCTACTGGGTTGGGAAGATTCTACTAATGGAGATTTCTTTTTCTTGTTCACAACTTTAGTGAAAAATGCTGAATTTGGATCGAAGCCCTAAATTACAAAACAGACATGAAACTGACACAGATTCAATGATTTATTAAATTGACACTTCAAGATCTTAATAACACACCACTTTTGATTATATGTAGCCAACAGTGCTTTAAAGTTTATAATTCATAATCATACTTCACAAATTACTCATTCCAGGGGCAATAACTCTGACATCACTGAAGTGATCTGAACGAAATTTACGTGTAACCTACATTACACAACAGTCATATGTTTATCAGTTTCAAAATATACAATTAAATATTCAATAAGTTACTGCAGCTTAGGTATAGGTCCCCATAAAGATATGCTGATCTGTCACAAAATATTGTCCATCCATAGTTAAAAAATGGAGATATTATCAGAATAATCAAAACAAAATTCTAATAATAGTAACATTCACAGTGGAACATCTCTAATCCAGATCCTCCAGGCCCGTACTTAATCTTAACCAGAACACATTTGTATGTATGGATTTCATAATCAACTTACTTCATATAAAACCTTTGCATATTTTTCTAAAAGTAAACTGGAGATCCGCAGAGCAGCAACAACGCTCATCAGTTTTACATCATTCTGCTTAATAAGCAATTTTGACTATAATTCTAAGTTGAAAAGGGGCATAACTCCAAAAATATAGCTTTCAGAATAATGCTCCTTGTTTTGCAACTGCACCTTGTCATGAGAATTCCACGTGTTGTGTTAATATCATTAAAAGTGTTCAAGTTATGAGCTACATTGAAGTTTTTGCATCACATTGACGACGATTACAACGACGACCCAGTAATCATAATAGCTCATAATAACTTTTTCTTTAAAACAGACGAGATAAAAACCATTCTAATCCACAAATACTTCTTAACCACACTTTTATCTCAGTCCGGACTAATCTGGACTAGAGTGGCTCCACTGAACAATGTATATAGTACTTACAGCTTCGTCCGATGATGTCGAAACATCACCTCTGTAAAACACAAATAAAATTAATGTTAGCTTACGTCAGTAAGTTTTGTTCGAACAAAACATTAACTTATTTTTTAAAGTATTGTAATATTTTCTTATTTTTCGAAGTAGTTACCATGAGTACTTGTAACCTGGTGACCCAGGTTCAAATCCTGGTCACAGCAGGTCATACCCATCTATGAAAATTTGACAAAAATGTCAATTTTCCTCCATATGTGGAGAAGTTGCCAGCTCCTAGTGGAAGGATAAATTAGTGAAATTAGGAAAACTGGTTAGGTGAATTGCCCACATATATAACTGAAAATTTGTCGAAAACCGGTGTTAAACCCAGTGAAAAAAATTTTTAAACAAAACAACATAAACTTAGAATTAGAGTAGTTTTGTTCCAATTATGACCATTGTGATAACTTGTTTTATGACTTGAAAGGCCTATGAGCCATTAGTAAGACCAGACTTAAAGGAAAAAAAATTGACATTACCCCCAAAAATACAATAAATAAAGGGCAATCTGTAACCATTTACTTTTAATTGTGTCTGTCAGCTTAGCTCAATTGATAGTGTGTTTGGTCTATGGAAAACGGTTCATAAGTTCGAATCCTGGGAGCAGCACAAGTTTCTTAATATTTTATCTCATTGTGTACAGCATACAAAAAAATACATGAATAATGAGAGAAGTTCACTAATTAATCACTCTTAACCCTTTGCCGCATAATACTGCATTTCTCCGCATCTTGGCAAAAAAAGCCATAGTTTGTAATGAGTAAATGCTTCTTTTGCCACAATATTTTCCACTCTGTCAGGGAGAAATAACCCAATTTTCTTAAATAAATTGACATTTTATATATTAGCTTTGATCTTGGAAGGGTCTAAAATATGTTTATGAGGCATAGGATTAAAACAAACTTACTTTATATCAGGTCTCTTATATTTCTCAGACTGTATATCAGTTGTTTCTTTTGTTTTCTGTTTTGAAGATTTCTTTTCCTCCTGAAATTAAAATCAACATTTTGGGTCAGAATTTTTATTCACTCTTTTCACAAGACAATACATTGATATTTCGCGTATCTTTAAAATATTCAACACTGCATATAGTTCAATATAAATGACTTTGCTAAAGACAGAGACAAGCAGGGAGACAGATTCATGATCAACTCATGGCTACATCCTGCCACAGGGGCCAGCATGGTCAAGTGGTTATGGTTTCTGAATGGTGACAACCTGGGAGCAGACAAAATTCATACATGAGGAAGCTGTCCAGCTAAGTTATGGATAGTCGGTGGTTCTATCAAGGTTTATGCCTGCGGTCTTCTGCCACTATTAACACTGGAAAGTGGCCTAATGACGGTTGATGCAAACTTAAACCCCAGAGAAACACCTTGGTACAGCATCCAAAACAAAAAATACATTTTAAGGATTACCAAAACACATAAAACTTGAAATAAACTCACCACAGTATCTGACTTTTCTGTTTCTTGTTTTTCTTGTTTTTTCTTTTCCCTTCTTCTCTAAAATGAAAGAAAAACAAAATAAATTCAAAATATCCATAAACTCATCATAACTAAACTTAGACAAGTGTCAATATGTAAACCAATACAAATTTCCTAGTAAGGCAATTGTATTATTATTACATTTTAAAGACATTTCATACAAATTTCCAAAACAAGACCAGACAAAAATACAATCACATGGGTGCAAGTAGAAAATTTCAAAAAACCAGAAAATACTGCTGGGGCCTTCACAAGAGAACACTTTGAGGTATGTCGCAAAAAAGTAATTTCCATTTTATTCTAGTCTCCTTAAAATGATACATAACTCCTCTTTAACACTTTACTGTTTATGTGCCACCGGAACGCACCCCCAATTTCTCTAAGGATTTAGATGATTTGGAAAAACAATCCCCGGAGCAGTTCGAAAACCAGAAAACTTGCACCCAAACAATCAAATTAACAGGTTGATAAAAAAAGTAACCCTGGAATATTGACTAAGTACCTTTTTCTTTGCTCTTCTTTTTTCAGCTCTTCGTTTTTCTTTTTCTTCTTCTGTAATTAATTCTTCTGCATTTCTACTTATTTCCTACAAAATGGACAAAAAAATACTATATCAATTAAGCCATTTATATAACAGAATACACTAGTTCTGTAAATGTAAGATCCTTTGGCAATAAGTCCTTGTTTCTTTATTTTAGTACTTAATATCCTTCTGCAGAGATGCGCTATAAAATTTCATTGAAATTTTATAAAGTGGGAACAAATTACTAAGCCAAACAAACCCTAATTTTCCATGAAACATAAATGATAATATGCAAAGTTAGAGAAAGCACTAACAAGCGCAGTACTTATTTTCAGGTAACAAGGGGTCAGAATGGCCAAGTGGTTATAATCCCTGAATAGTAATCACCAACCCCACACCACAGTGAGATCGAACCCCACGTGGACCAGACAAACAAATGTAAGGAAGCTGTCCAGCTAGCTAATGGGAGATTGTTTCTACCCCGGACCTTCCATCACTGTTACAGCTGGAAGGTCGTCAAGCGACCCTGACTGTTGCTGCATTGTTAAAACTCCAGCAAAACAAATCATAGATCAGTAAAACATAGTTTTGCCTTATATACTTGCTTTCAATACAGGAAAATATCTTTTTAATTTAGAGTAACACCAATGAAGACAAACCTCTGCAGATAAAGTTTTTCCCATTATGTCTCCTTCATCTCTTGCTTTTTTCCAATCTTGTTTTAATTTGATCTTATCAGGAAAAAGATTTGAATATTTTACGTCATCATCAGTATCATCATCGTCATCGTCATCATCTGATGAGTCATATCCTGACCCATTATATGACGCTGAAGACAAGAAAAACATAAGACATTATCTGTGTACAAAAATTCAAATCGCTTACACAATAGGGGCCCGTTTCATACACATAGCTTAGATAGCAGCTTTTATGCTTAAAAATATTGCTATCCCTCATTTGCAAATAAGAACAAGCTTTATCCCATTGATTGTTTTAGGAGTCTATGGTCAGCTGTTAAAGGTAAAAGTCTGATATGTACAAGAGTGAAAACTCTCAAGTTTAAAAATCTCCAGACTTACAGGCTTCCCAAAAGTTGCCGCACCGTCGAGCATGGCAGGCAAATTTCGAGCAGGCCCAATAACTTTTCATTGAGTAATGTATTAAAGCGTAATCACAAATATTATTACTTTACTACAATCTAACTGACAACAATAAGAATTTGAGTCACAATGCAAAATGATGAATACACTCATGTTGTTTCATAAATGTTGATTCAGAGGGGAAATATGAGGTAGTCGAGCTGAGTTAATCAAGTGTTAAGAGACCAGGATAAGAATGAAGCATTACTATTGGTCAATTACATCAGTTGCAACCAATCAGATGTGATAATATTATCTTTAAATGACACTTACTGACTTGTTTGGTGAAAAAAACATCTTTGAACAGGGACAACATAGAATCCTGAAAAAACAATCACAACCAAATTATCACAGTTCAAACTACACTAAAGTCATGAATTGTGAATTAAACTCTGTATAAATTATCTCAATATCTGCATAAGGCTATCCTTTAAAATGTCATCCAGTAATATGACATCAAACAATTCATAATCTCCAATGTAAATTATCCACCTGAAGCCTTAGACAAATCAAAATAAAAAAGCTTTCAAAATAAAATAAAGAAGTTATTTCATAAATTTAGAATATGACTATGAGTGGACTTAGTTTGATCATGAGAGACAAGACTTAGACCCAAAAAAGCTTATTCACAATTGACATGTCCTCAAAATTATCAAACCAGTGTACATACCAGTGACATATCATCAGTGCTGTCTCCCGTCGTCAGTCGTTTGTAACTCTTACTAACAAGTTTGAACTTCTGTAACAAAGATAGCATAAAATACTGAGAATGTGAGGTCAACAAACCTAAAATGTGACTAACACTGTCATTTGACCACTGTGTTTTTTAAATTTCTCAGAATTTTGTAACAAAAGAAATCAGGTCAAAGGCAAAAAAACAACATTTAAACCACAAGATGTTAGTGGACAATGTTAGTATGGCAATGTTTATGAAAACAACAGGACATGAGATTTAGTGTGCAGTAAAACCTTGACTGTTTGACAACCGGTTATCCGAAAATCTGAAGTAATATGAAAATAAATTTAAGCCCAGATTTCTACCCTATGTATTTCAAAATAACCTTGATTCACTAAATTAGGTAATTCAAATAACATGGCCTATCTTAAGAGGTCCCCAAAATCATTCAAATGCATATTTTCGTACCAGTAAACCAAATTCAACAATTAACCCTGATCAACCAGACTTGTCCATTGAAGGATTTCTTTAATTCATCGAAAGGTGTGAACAACAAATTATGAAACTATACTGAACCAAGTATTGGTTGTATGGTATATAGTTTGTGATGATGGGAACATAATTATCTAACTGATTGAATAAGGTTAATAGATTCAATTTTAAATTTGGCTGGATTAATAAATTGCATTGATGATACAAGATTTTTTCCTTCTATGACAGGGGCCATTTATAGGTCAGGAAAAAATCTTTAAAATCATGCAGTTTTCCTCTAAAATTCAGTTTACACGAAGTTTTTTCTTCCCGTTTTTGCAAAAATGCCACATAATTGTTCCTAAAATTTAAGGAAAAAACCTTCTCCTACCTGTGAAAAAGCCCTGTGATATCATAATTTCATTTTAATAAGCTATTAAAATTAGAAGTGTCCACTTTAATTTTTTTAGCTTATCAAATTGTCATAAAATGCTAAATACAAACAATACACAACCATCATAAATTACCGACAATTGACTTCAAAATCATTCCAATTTGGAAAATGAATACAAACACAATTACCCCAATACATCTTAGCTGAGACATTTAGTGAAGGACCCAGCAATGGGGGATTTCATGATAAAGTTTCATTGATGAATATATGTGCTTTAAACATAATGTGCAACTGTTTTCATATGCCAAGTTTCACTTTCAGACACAACCGACTACTGATATACCTTTTATAATTATATACAATAATTGTATATCATTAATGTTATATATATACATGTTTATATTAAAATATAATGTTTATTGTAAACAAAAAGTACAGTATAATGCATACAGCTAGTTGTCAATATATTTACAAGTTCGTCATAATTCATTTTTAAAACTGAAGCATCAAGTTATTTCAAATTTAGAATTTTCATTTTCTGGGGGTAATGGCAGAAAAAAACGGACAGTTGCCTGGTCAGAGAAATGCAAAATCAAACAGTGGTCTTATGAATTAAGTGATAGTAAGAACAGCTTTTACCATTTTTTACTGATGTACATTCTTTTTCAGCAGTACTTTACTGGAGCAGCCATCATGGTCCAGTGGTTAGTGTGCTGGACTAGTAATAGTAACCAGGCGAACCTGGTTCAAAGCTTGTTCACAACAGGTCATACCCTTCCATGAAAATTTTACAAAAATGTTGATTTTCCTCCATATGTGGGGAAGTTGCCGGCTCCTTGTGGAAGGCCAAGTTAATACTGGTTAGCATACAGTCCAGGAAAACTGGTTGGGTGAACCATCTGCCGTATATAACCGAAAAGTTGTTGAAAAATGGTATCAAACCCAGCATAAAAACAGTACTAAAACACTGCCATAGTGTTCAAGTACTTCAAACTATACCTTCAATGCTTCTTGGGAGCCACTGTGCTTATCAGGATGCCACTTGAGTGCTAAACGTTTGTAGCTGGTTCGAATCGAATCCTGATCTACACCTAAAATATAAAAATTCAGTTTTTAACTTTATATTAAGATCTCATCGGACATGTGAGATCAATCCTAAGAATTATAGGTAGTTTGAAAGACAAACTTCAAATATTCGAACAATTATACAATTAAACCGAAGCTTTTGTTCAACATGTTAGCCGACATAGTAGTCAACAGATTTCGAGTAAGTAAATTGTTACACAAGTGTATGGTTATTGCAATAACTGCTTTCTTTTTCAAAATAATTAAGTCATCTGGTTAATGTAGATTTTAACGTCTGAGAAAAACTGCTCCCTGTTTCAAACCCATGTGACTGACCTTGACCTTAGACATACAGTTCCGAAGAACAAAATAGAGATCATTTGCAGTCCATGCACAAATGACATGTGTAGTATCAGCTGTAAGTTGTATCCTTGTAAATTTATTAAACATCAATAAAAATATCTAACAATCAGCCATCAATCCAGACTACACACATTGTAAAAACAACGACAGGCTGTGTATCATGCGCATGAATCATGTTTAACTACCAACAGAATTATATTATTACAATTCAACTAACTGATAAATAATTGTCGTAAAACCTATATATATTAACAATAGTGGTGTAATAGGAAGTCAACATGAAAACTTCATTATTTTTTAGGTAAGACAAAACTATAGATGATCCAAACCATCTCAATACAATTTAAACATCATGCTGAGGTTATAATCTGAATTTCCAAATATGGTTATCTGTCCCTATATTGAAGTATTTAATATTTCACAAATCAATGTGTTAATATATATATATATATATATATATATATATATATATATATATTATATGAAGTAAAATTGCAAAAATGCATTGTAAAACAATGTTCAATCAGCCTTACAAAATCATTATCTCAACATTTAAATGAAGTAACTGATCATGTTACTGAATTTTCCAGAAATAACAATCAATATAAAGATATGATGCAATGATGACATGTTTATATTGTCTAAACATAAATATATTGGATCTATTTATAGTAACTGATATCATATAATAACAATAACCAGCAATCATTAAACTCTATAAATAGCAAAATAAGAAGTAAAATGTACACAAATCATATATGAACAATACTTATAGGTGCAATGGATATTTATCTCCGTTATAACTAATATAAGTGGATGCAGGGCTTCCATTTGACCCTTAAAACAGCATTTTGACTTGTGAAATCAGTAAAATGAAGCTTCTGACACTTGAGAATTTGTACCTAAGGGTCAAATTTACTTTAAAATTAGAAGGAAAATTTGTTGACTTTTCGAATTATCATCAACCAAAGGTCATTTTTGACCCTCAACTTATGGTGCTTAGTGAAAACCCTGTGGATGGTAGTCCATAAAAGTAAATCATTTCTAACTTTCCCAGAATTGATGATATATTTGACCAAACTTATACATGCAATTGTGATGAGTAAGTGTAATTGTAAAACTATTTTTAAGTTGCATCAATCATGTATATATTAATAAAAATCCAATCCTTTTATTGAAATAAAACAAGTTAATTTTATGTAGGCTTTACATTATCTATTTCTCTAAAAATATAGTTGTATGATTCATATCAGCCTCACTAAATATGCTGAACTAAATGTAAGTTAGTCCGAAAAAAAAAACTCCATTATCTAAAATCAAAAACAGATTTCCCATGCAGACACTGTATTAAATTAAGCAAATAATTATCAAATAAGATCAAGGCATTTACATCCATATAACTGAATATACAAGCACTATATAGAAGACATGAAAGAGAACAATCAGGGCCATTGTCTGTGATTCTAACGTAAAAATGATTAGAGCTGTACAGAATCTTTTAGACTAAATACCTAACAGAAATAATCTAGAATTAGTTCACAATAAATTGATGAATGATACAGGGAAACCTGAGTCAAATACCATCTTTTTTCAAACTGGTGTTCAACATCGCACCAACAGCCAGGGTCATTTGGTGACTTTTCAAGCTTAAACTTTGGATAAGATCCCAAAAGAGAACATAACCGCTTGAACACTGAGGCCCCCCTCAATAACATCAAAGAAATTTGGTCACCAGAGAACAAAAGTCACTCTCTTGCTTACATTTATTGACCTATAGCACCAAATCTATCTCAGATTAAATCATCATTTAAGACATATTCATTCTCTATCTTTGGATGAGTCTGGTGGACTTTGTTCACAGGTTCATCTGTACTACATTTTAAATTACAGGACAAGACAATTGTAGCACTTAACATGTATGTATTTAGATTCATCAAGAAAACAGACGCTCATACCTAAATAAACTTGTCACACATGAAAAGCAAAATGTTCAAATTCAGAGATAATGAAAACATTCCCTAGAACTGAACAATAGCATTTTAATAACTAATTGATAAATGTGAGAGTTTATCAGAAACAGCCAGTCCCACTGTCCTAACTCAGTGGGAAAACGGCTTTGGAACAGTAAAATTTTGTTCTGTAAAATCAAATCATAAACACTAATCAACCCAGTCTTTGACACGTTCACAGACTATTTCACAGACTGGTATGAAGAGCAATAACTGCGAAAAATGAACCAAGAATTGTAATTTCAACATTGTAGTTACATCTATACTTCAATTGTATGAGGAAAAGTCCAGACAAACTCAGTGACGCAGAGAAAGGCAGGACAAAACGAATATAAATGCACGTTTCCAACTATTTAGGGAGTGACAGTAAACATTCATTAGTCAACAAACAACTTTGATAGACTGATCCAATATTAAAAACTGTCCTCTTAAGGTCGGACATTTTCTATGGCAATTAGTCATGTAATAACATGGCAAAAAATTACTTCAATATCACGACCATCTCTTTATCACGACCACTTATTTTCAGACTGGTTTTCTATATTTCAACATGACAGTGAGAACACCTTATTTGGTAAATATGAAGACCAATTTGTAATGGCATCAAAACATTGAGATTTAATTGCACTTGATAGTTATACAATGTAACATAAAATGTATATATATACACTTCCATTGATGATGAATAAGATAATGAATGGTAGCCCAAGTACAAATAACTGCACTAGACACTTCAAAAATTTGGTCAGACAGTCTAACATCAATCCAGCATATTCCACATCAAGTTCAAACTAAATAAAATGTGAAAAATCCACTTACTAATGTTTTATATTATAAATTTCACAACAATAATTATTATCTTTACATCAAGAATAAGTTTGAAACAAAGAAAATCTGACTGAGTACAAGATAATTTAACATATATGAGCATAACAGATAGAACTAGGTTATCACATGACCAAATTCCTGATAAAACTGAGCCCACTGAATGAAAATCTTGCAGTGATTTTCACAAGAAGAATTCAGCAATTTTCTAAACATTACTGACCTACTGACACAGAAAACGGAAATCATTGGGAACACAAGAAGACATTTTCTAGACTTAAAACATTCAGCAGACTGCGCAGCATTCAGTTTGTTGTTTAATGTACCGGGTTACAACTCATTATCAGAACATCCTTCAATTACTTATGTATGGGAGTTACCACTGATGTGAAGAAGTATACAGAACATGGTCAGTACTACTATTACCAAATCCAGGTACATTGTTTTGATAACAATGAAAAATTACTTAAAATGGCTCAGAACATTAAGCACTTAATTCATTTATTAGTAAAAGAGTCTGTTGACTCAGTGATTTCCCTGACACAGGTTTCTTGCGTGCCTGACGCATAATTCAGTCGAGGGACTCACACTGAGAGTGACCACTGCATCCTCGGGACCCGTTCAGACTCGGAATTTTGCCCTTGGTATTTTCTGTGTGGGACCCTAAATTGTTGGAGATGTGAGTCCCCGGGACCCTCAGGTGAAAAATCTTAGGAAAAACCCTGTTGACTTAACCTGTGCCACCTAACCATACTTATCTGTTCCTGATTTAACAGCTCCAGAACACAGAAATATCTTCATACCGTTTCAAACACAGAATAAAGAAAGATAATATAACAAAAGACTTCAAAAGGAACAAGCATTTTCAATTGTCCAATGGACAAAACAGCATGAACATCTGTATGCTCAGTAATACTAGCACAGAACAATACAGCAAGTCTTTTGAATTCAGACCTTAGATGACTGACTTGGGTTTTGCATCTTAAATCTCATTGGTACAAAGGAATATGCACCTGGACCTCAAACTGCAACCTTAGTCTCAGATAGTCCATTTACTGTCACAGCTTGAGAAACAATCAGTTCATTGAAAGACTGACAAATCAATGGTATAGTGTATAAGTTTATACTAAAACTACTTAATATGATAACAATACAACCCTAGACTTTTACCAAGAAGTTTCTTTCCCCAAAGTGTGGCAAAAAGTTCTCCCACAACAAAATATTGTACTTGGTGCAGTGATTTTTGATGGGTCCAGTCCAGTTGGAAAAAATGTGTGATGTGACACCAAAGTTTTAGGTCAGGAATTGGGAAAAATGTCTTTCTTTTCTTTAGGAAAGGTCCGTTTACTGGACCCAAGCAAATAATGAAAAAAAATGCTGTGGTTCTAACAAAAAAAGTTACTCACATCCAATAGTTTTCTTTATTATCATATATGTTTTTTGTCATTTATTATCAGTGATAGACTTAAATATATGTTCTTTTAAGTTTCTCTTGTAAAGAAAATACCATAATTTTACCTAATTTGAAAACCTTGCCCCATCCCCACTACAGTAGCATTTTATACCTGATCATCACTTTCAATAAGTCCTTTTCATGAACAACAGCTAAATTTCTGCACCTGATAATTGTCAGCAGCTAAATGATAGTGTTTCATAGCTTTAAACTTCCCAGGACAAATTATGATCCAAAGATTAGAACTCTAAAATGACTCCAAATGAATAACGTGTGTGAATGAATAACCATAATCAAGACTTGACCATTTGGAAAAAATGGGTAGATCCTACATCAAATACTTCAGTGTCTCAAATGGCAACATTAGAGTTAAGTGGCTGAATTGGATTTTGGAAGGTTGGCAACAAACCATGATCACAGTTTCAAAGGCATCTATTCTCTGGGGATTTCTTTTTCTCAAATATGGATGATTGACAGAACGTTTTACATTCTCAACTAACATTCAAAAAATCGTTCTAACAATACACGGATAAACAAAATAATTACGTCATTAGAAAACGCGCCAGGTTTCTATTCTATCACAAAATCACGTCTATTTACGAACTGACAGCAAATAATTCCATTCATAAAGCATTACAAGAAATAGCCAGTTGAGGCTGACACAAATGAACGATTTACGCCAAAACTGAAGCAATAAAAGAAAAATAATGAGTGACAGATGCAAACTTAGGTTTGTTAAAATTATTGCAAAAACTAGCATTTCCAAACGAAAACAAGAATTTCCAACTTCGATACGTTGCAACCGCATTTCAAACAATCACACAGTAATTACTAACCGACAGGCAACTCCAAAATGTCATAAGCTTCTTCTCTTGATAAACCCATTACTTTCAACACGCCACAGGCGATATTCACGAATAATTATTCAGTAACTTTCACAAAATTGTGACAACAATCGGCCATATTAAATCTCCTTGCATGTGCGACAGTCACGTGATAGATAACGGTAATATTCGAGATGTGGCGCGAAGTAAACAAATGGTTCTGACAGTTGGCGGGAAAACTGAGACTAACTTAACGCGACTGCATGCTCCTTAGTCACATACGTGTTAATATTTATAAATATTTGTAATTCTTCTTCTGTTACTGATAACTCAATAAAATTACCGCTAACAGAAATTTTAAACCGAGGTAAACAAAAAACATGATTATCCATGGATCGTTACTTTTTGCTAACAAGTTAAACAAGTCACTCATGATCAGAGACATATTTTTTACACGTAGTCTACGTCTCTGACATGATGATTCATGTACGTTTTTACTGAGAGCATTACATGCGCATAATGGTCTCAGGTTTATATTATTGAAAATAGGATAAATTTAATGCTGACGTTGAGTGGAAAATGGCTGTTTATTTAAATTTCTCATGACAAGGTTTTTGTGTGTGAAAATGATTTAAATTTCTCTTTGACATTACTTGGCCTGGCTAGCATATCCTTTTTTGAAAGGCAAATAATCTAAGCTACATAAACCTGTCCCTGTTCCGTCTTTAGTGCACCAAAGTCAGAGACAGCGGGAACCAGTTTACCAAACTTGGCAAAATTAGTTATCTCCCTTTTCAGTGTGATGAAAATATCTGATTTAGACTGGTTCCCGTTGACTCTGGTTGTAATGAGACTTCGGTGTACTGCAACATGTAACGGGGACCAATTTATCACTAAATAAGCTAACCTCTGTGAAGCAATTGTATATATTAACCTTATTCTTTGTGATAGTCAGAGACTATACGTAATGCTATACAAGAACAAATAGGACTGTTACTCACACATGTATATATTTAACAGTAAAATGTTGCACTGCATTTTTTCATGTATACTTTTTCTTGTGTGTGCATATCACAATAATCATCTGTACCGTGTGGTTCTGACCCATCATGTTAATATTTTCTTTCATAACACATGTTGATTTATTGGCCAATGGTCTATAACTTTGGAATGAACAAGAATCTATGTATATATTTATCAACACATATACAAGTGTAATGCAAACCAAATACATGTATAAACATATTTTTTCACCTGAGTTTAGTCACCTTAACAGCCAGGGTCATTTGGCAACTTTCCCAGCTTTAATGGTAAAGGATAACCTCAGGCATACACCTGAGTAGAACCACTGAACCTCCATAAGCTAGCTGGACAGCTTCCTTATATGTGAAATTTTGTCACAGGTTGGATGTGAACTCGCAGTGATGAGGGGCTAGTGATTATAAGTCAGAGACCATAACCACTTGATCAAGGAGGTCCAACACATTGCAAGCTTGATACAACAGTCAGAAAGTTTTTGAAAATATTTTATTGCTATGCATATCAAATATAGCTGATGGGTATATAGTTGAATGCAGTATTACAAAAATCAACGTTAATGCAAATATAATTTTTTTGTAATTAGGTCATACCAAATTGTATCTATGTTTAGCTTCCGCAGACAGAAAGGTTTTGATCACTTGAGTCAAATAAAAAACATATTGTAATATTGAATATTTGATCTCTTGAAATACCTTTAATGAACCATTACATGCTGGAATGACTTGCTTTGTATCAATACGCCTTCCAGTCGTCATAATTGATCAATATTACGCTTTTGTTTTGATTTATAAAATGAAGCATATTTATTCTCATTGAGTGACCGTTTGAACTTTTGATAGAAGCTAATATTTTGTAGCAATTAAGCGGGAAAGTTGTTTTTCCAGAGGTACTCCGGATAGCTAGATAGGTCTTGAACCGCGATGTTACACTAAACATGGATGCGATTTGGTATGGCCTTATATATATATACTACATGTATCAGGTAAAATCACCTACGCATAAATCAGCACAAGAACATATAATAAATAATTTGTTATCAACAGTGTAGCTATTAAAATTCAGTTATATAATATAACACAATAAATAATCATACTACCAGATGTGAATATGTATCAACAAACCCTTCCATAACATGACAACACCTAATACTCACTAATAAATGCCCCTTTCCTCTTATGCACCTACCCGGTCATTTACCTTTTGAGAAAAATGACTCGTAGTAATTCTGTAATATCTTTTCGAATTATAATAACGCATCCAAACATTGTCCAAATTAGGCCATCTTCAAAAAATTGTTGGTTTATAGTTACCCAACTGATTCATTTAAAAATCCCCAGCCCAAAAAAGTTTTAAACAATTTTGACAAAAAAGATCTGTTCTTTATGACAGCTTTTCATTCGAAGTACAAGCATACAATGTTAACCACGACAAAGCTGTCTTCTTATCCACAGTTAAAACTTTGGGTAACATAAATGCAAAGCAATATTCCTAAAAGATGACCAGTTACTAAACAAACTGAAAAAAGTCTGTAAAAGCATTATACCCCAGGCATTCATTAGGGGATATCTGGTGATATTTAGAATTGTGAATTTATTCTTATTTAACAAGAGGCATCTATTACTGTAAATGTTGCATCAACTTTAAAGCATTATGAAGCATAGTACATGTATATAAATTTTAACACAGTATTGTGGAGAACCAAAGCAACCTTTTGACAACAAAACTATACAACACTCATTGAAATCTAAACAGTCATATCATTTGATCAGCCAATTAGCAATTTTGTTTGGTAGACTGGCAATAGTCATTATAGACAGGTGGCTATTAACTCAGACTTGCCCACAAAATCTTTTCATTGTTTCATCACAGAAGCATTGACAGAGAAAATATAAAAAAGTGAAAATTTATACTGTATATTTAATGCATTTTTTTACATAATAAGATTCTTGATGCTCTGAATAACAGGACCATTTGTGTCATATTTTCAAATGAAAAAGTGATGTATCAAAATAAAATACAACATCAATGTTTCTTTAAATATTCTCTCAATGCATTTATCCCCCCAGTTCTTTGATTAAAGGGACTGGACTCAAGTTTTACACAAATTTTAGATATTTTCTTTCATCTGGTTGTAATTACAGTAAAACATTAATATGAAGACCTTTGTGACCCCCAAAATGGTCTAAATATAGAGGTAGTCATTACATCTAGATGAAATATACTGGAGATATTGAAACAGATCCAAACTGAAGGGCACGTTGTAAGTAAGTGACCTAAATATGAAATGGTCATAAGCTAGGTTTTACAGTGCATTGAAAATAAAATCAAAGTTTGTAAATGATGTTAATTTTGTTGGGGTCTTATACAAACTCCCCTTTTCAGACATATTCTGCATTGTAGCATCACAGATGAAATGTGCTAAATTTAAGTATCATTCTTCTTCACTGAATTTATAAAACATTAATAAAATTAATATATATGCATGGTACTAAATCATTAAAGTGACTTTGTAGGATTTAATTATTTCTTTCCGTTGCAAATCAAGAGTCACATCCCTTGAACGAAATATTTAACCCTTTGCCTCATAATACCTCATTTCCTCGTATCTGAAGCAGAAGACTTTTGAAAACCTAGCTGGTGGCAAAAGAAGCCATTGCATATAATGAGTGATGGCTTCTTTTGCCACAATGTTTTCCGCTCTGTCAGAGAGAAATAACCCAATTTCCTTAAATAAATTGATGTTTTTTTTTGGCTTTGAATTTGGAGGAGTCCAAAAATATGCTTATGAGGCAAAGGGTTAAAACAAGTGATGAATAAATGTGGCATATAATGAGTGATGGCTTCTTTTGCCACAATGTTTTCCGCTCTGTCAGAGAGAAATAACCCAATTTCCTTAAATAAATTGATGTTTTTTTTTGGCTTTGAATTTGGAGGAGTCCAAAAATATGCTTATGAGGCAAAGGGTTAAAACAAGTGATGAATAAATGTGGCAGTAAATTAACATATGTATATACTATATGCAATAATGCGGTCCCATATAATGTGTTAGAAATATAATATTGCATGCTGGGAATGGCTGTAAGCATCTATAAATATCACTAACAAAATAAATACATATATAATGAAAACATTTAAACACAGGGGCTCGGTTTATGAAATAATACAATTTAAACTATTACGACACTATTTGTCTACTAACTCTCACAGGCATAATAAGTTACACAAGACATTTGTTTACAGTTTAAATTATATGATTAAAAGATGATCATATGGTGTATCGCTGATAAAGCAACATTTGACTATTTGAGTATTTTCTATCCGTGTACCATAACAATCACATCTTAATCCCCTATGCGCTTAATAAAGTTTGGCAAAATGTGAACAGATGTAGTTGCAAAATGTTGGTTAAAAACATAACAGTTTCACATCAAAGTGATGATTAACATATCAAGAAAGCATGTAATAATGTACGTAATTGGAAAGCTAAGTATTTTCTGTGCAAATTAATTATTCTAATAAATATGCAGCATTTATAAATTATCCATTTTCTACAAGAGTGGAAAAGGCTTATAACAGAAGACTTAGCTGTCTTAGTAAAACTTTCTTTGATTGGTTGGTTAGTATTATGTATAGTATGTGTCCCAGTAACACTTTCCTCGATTGGTTGATATTGTGTGCAGTATGAAATAAACCAATCATGAGTCTGCATTCTGACTTTTGTCCATGATAATAAAACAAAAAATGTAAATGAATATGGAAACTTTTTTATCATCGACTAATTTCAAACTTTATCACAAACAACTCAGCTTGAAAATAAGTCTTCAAATCAAACATTTCAATTAATTGTTTTTGAGATTCATCTTAAAATTGACCAACGGTAGTGTCACATATCATGACACTGGTAGTAAGCTTAATTAATTTACCTCAGATCTGTTTCACAGTCTAATACAATGTAACTTTTTCTCAACAGTAAGAAGACCATCAGTGAATTCAGACTTGCCAAGGAAATCCAGGGGATGTTTGTCCTTAGAATTCACGATTCATGAAATATCATACAAATTCTGCAGAATCAAAACATGTAAATAAAAAAATTTTCAGAGTGTAAAGTTTCAAACATAAAAATTGATTTTCTGAATGATCATTTTTGAAAATTTGCACTCATTGTAGGGATGCAAACCCTTATGTCATAATGATCAGTGCATTATCATTGTCAAACATAATACCAACAAAAAGCCACATGAATATAGAGGCATGGGTTAGGCTGATAATGAAAGCTTAATATTAATAAATGGCCTAATATGATTTTGTTAAATAAATAGGCAAACATTTGATTATTTACACTATAAATTACCAACTAAATAAATTATGGCTGAAGCTTTGAAATCCGAAAATTTGCGTGGTGTCATAAATTAAACAACTTGAACATAAAGGCCGGATTTTTTGTTGTTTGCTGCCCCAGAATTCATGCCCAAATAATGATAGGATATGAAGTGAAAAAATAATTTAGAAAATAAAAAGTAATTTTGAAAACATAAATGTCATATGAAGATATAATACCATTTATGATGAAGTTGTTGTAATTTCGAGGTGGTGACTAGTAGAGGTTTTACTGTATTTCAATGAAACAACTGCTCCTTTCTAGTATAGAATTTGAAACAATTGGGAGATATAAAAATGAAAATCTCATCCAGAATATCTTAAAATGGCACCAACCTCCTAAGTCTAAAGATATATTGTACGAGACAAGAAAAAGTTTCACAAAATACCATCAGAATATCATCCAATAAATGTTTTGTATCTTTTTTCTATACATTTCCTTTGTATAAGAATTCTGATTTTGGCACAGATATTTTTTGTCCATCATCATTAAACAAAACAAAAAAATTCATTCTTCATGAATTGAAATCACTCATCAATACAACAAACATTGATACTAATATCAGTACATATTAACTCCAACATTTTGACTAATCTGAGTATAGAGGATTTATTTTATACAGTTGCAATGGCGATATATCCACTACAGATGCCAGCTCTTCTTTGAACCAGACAAATTCTGTTTAATTCTTCCTTTTAGAGGCAGTGACAAATACTTGGCATCGATCTGAAATGTGATCAAAATAATAACATTAAAATCAGGGATTTAGAACAATATACATGCAGCCAATTGTCTAAACGTTAGGGGTGTAACGGTTAAGCGGTATACTGGTTAATATTGTAATACGAATTCTGACATTTTTTTTACCAGTTTGTTTTTCTCTGAACCGGTTTTTGTAGTCCTGGTGACATCACTGATGAGAAGATCTTAGAAATATATACAATGTATAATATATATCAGCATTTTCTCTCCATTCTGCCTCCATCATTAACTTTTAAACATTAACTTGTGTATTTGATTTGCTCATCAATTAAACACTATTTCACTTTCAAGCTACATATGAATTTCATATATAAATATATATAATATTGATCCATTTAAGGCAATGCATGTGCATCAATTCCTGCTTTGCTTTTCTATGCGAAAAACAATACGTATTGCAATATATTGCAATATGGGTTTTGCGTATTGCAATATATTGCAATACAGTTTTTACCATATTGTTACACCCCTACTAAACGTCCACCTTGTATTTTACAGCACTGGAAGAAAATCATTGAACACTCTTGATTGATTACCAGGTGGACTTTTATAGCATCAATCAAAATACTGTCAAACCTGTGTTTGCAGCCATCTCCGAGTAAAGACCACTCTGTGAGTAAAGGCCATTCTTTGAAAAACTGTCAATGATTACTTAGAACAAACTGACCTCTGAATAAAGGCCAACTGTTAATAAAAACAAAACCACATTTTGTCTTTCCCAAGGGTGGCCTTTGTTTACAAGTTTGACAGTACATGTGTACTTGCATTCTTTGAGTAGACTGATTCCAAGTATATGATAAGAAATTAATCCATTCATTTGGGTTCTTCCAAGGATTAAGTTTTTTAAGGTGGAATAGACTGAGAGTAATCTCAATGATTTTTTATCATCTAATTAGCCAACATGACTAATAGAATACTCCCAAAATATACAGCATCTAATTGTAACATCTGTATTTTTAGCAACAGTAGGATTACTTATAGCTATATGTTCGTGTAATTTGGTTAATTTCTTTAACATTTATAAAAATCAACTACATACTTAAACAGCTGCATGTTGTTAGGAGCAGAATATAGTGGAAACTTGAATCAAAGTCACATCCATAGATAGGATTACCGGTAATAGTCTGTGATGTCTGTATAACCAACTTAGTTCACTTGGACGCAAGAATTCATAGGCTATGGAAAAAGTGCATGCATAATTTGATGAGTTTATGTTAATTATTAAGCATCAGAGCAGACTGGTACAAGGGCAAAGATGGTGATCGTTGTCTAAAAATGTCAAACGAATGAAAACCACACACTCAGTAAATCTCAGTATTAAAACCACCTTTGAGACTAAATCAGACTTAATATTGAAGAGGTCCCGTTATTATCAAGTCACAGTGGAAATATTGCAAACCAATCTAAAAACTGCTAAAGCCATTATAAGGTGGTTTTAACGGTGAGATGAATGCTATCTGAGGTTTTACTGTACATTACAAATATACACTGACTTGTGTATAACCATTCGGTCATTTTACTGTTTCAGATCTCATTACAAAATGGCTAATTCATTCCTATCATCCATTGTGGGTTTACCTCCAGCATGGTAACATCAAAATCATCCATTATTCATCCATTATAAGTCTATCATGATCCATAAATTCATCCACTGCCCTGATTGATTGGAATATCAAAGATTAGATTTCATGAATGTTACCAAGTCATATGCTATCCAATGAGATTGCTGGTAACATGTTCTCTTCATCAATATATATATATTAGATATAGCAGGCTTGATTTCATTGGTGGGTTATTCCCTGCAGTTTTTGTTATTGATAAATAGCAGATAATGAAGCATGCAGCAATGAGTTAACCCTTTGCCTCATAAGCATATTCTGGACTCTATCAAATTCAAAAAAAATACATAAAACATCAATTTATTTAAGAAAATTAGGTCATTGCTCTCTGACAGAGTGGTAAACATTGTGGCAAAGGAGCCATTACTGATTACAAGCAATGACTTCTTTGGTCACGATCTTTTCAAAAGCCTTCTGCTTCAGATGCAGGGAAATGCGGTATTATGAAGTAAAGGGTTAATATGATATGTCATACTGACAAAATCAGGCAGCGTAACATACAATCAAGCCGGAGTTAATGACCTGTGAATGAAGACCACCACGTGATCATACTGCAGCACACGTTAGGTTTGTACAAGGCTACAAAAAATAGTCCTGTTAATGGTTGCTTGACCAAAACAAAAATATTTATGTACTTTGGGTTCTTAAAATGATTAAAATTTAGAGTAAGCACCAAAAAATAGTCGGTCAGGTAACCATAGAGCGCAACTACTTTTCTATTTTTTCAGGCTTAATTGATCAAATGAACCAGCGGGGAAAGACCAACTGTGTATAAAGGTCGTCTTTCTTCTCTTTATGATGGTCAGTATTCACAAGGTTGACTGTCATGATGTATGCGATTTTACAAAAAGAATGCAACAAAATTAGGAGAATGGTTATTTAAATTTTATTGCTCTCTAATGCTTTGTCTTATTATTATGTTATTAAGAATAGTCCATCTGATCAGTATGCAATTAACTGAAGTTACAAACAGCATAATAGTAAGATACACTTGCATGTAGATATTGCAGCTAAAGTACATGAATATCATTGATGCAACAGTGATAATTGATTAATTAAAGCAAAGACCTACACCATGTTGAATGGAATAGGACTTTGGTTAAAACTTATCAATCGCACAAAATGAAAGAAGGCTCATATATTGAATAAAAATTTCTATCTCCATTTTATGACTGGTATATAAAATTATTGTACTGTACATAGATTGTTTCTGTGTACAGTCTAGTAACAAAACTATGATGGAAAAATGGTTTGATTCGAAAGTGTTACCAATAACTACAATATACATTTGTCTTATCATAGCGACAAGGTTGTGAAGTGAGTCTATTAATAGATACACAACATTATTACACTAACGAAGAACATGTCCTTATAGGCAATGCTGAACAAAGTCAATGAACAGTTGAATTACAATATAACACAAAAAATAACAGCATAATATGGTATACATGTAGGAATTGCATTCCTGGCTAACAAAACTTCTCAAAAGTTACAAATTCAACTTAAGAGCAGGACATCCTTAAAAAATGTTTGTTCACGACAAAACCTTTCACACTTTTTCAAGCGAGTTCCTTTTAATATGAAAAATTACGTTCTTGCTTTCGAGACATAAAATATCAAGAAGAAAGACCATACAAAACTGAATTTTGTCCTCTTTTTTTGTAAGTAAGTTGATGTACAAGAAACAAACACTTTTATATGGATGGCCTAAAATGGAATGTAAAAGTAAACAAAACATAAACTAATATATGGTAGAGCATGAACACAACCTAATTTTAGAAACACATTACAATTAATACATGAAATATATCAGTACAGTGGAAACCCTCTAAACCAGTACTTATATGAACTGGTTTCCCCTCTAAATCAGCCAAATGTTCCGGTCCTTACTTCTTTACTATATAATTCAAAAATACCCTCTAAACTGGCATCCCCTCTGTACTGGCCAAATGACCTGATCCCAGGCTGGGCCGGTTTAGAGGGGTTCCACTGCATCACGTAACATCAGAGATTTATTACGTAATATCAGAGATTAATTGCTTTGGTGACATCATATGATATAGCACGTAATTTTTTTCTAGGATGAATTCAAGTTAATTCATGTAAGATCATTAGGAAAAAAATTTTTGAATATCCATGATGGTGTCTATATTTACTTATAATGCTCAACCCAATTAAACCAGGCAACCAAAGATGTATAATTCAAGTAATACATCTGTCTTATGTTCAATGGTGTTCTATGGTGCATTGACAACTAGTGATCATGAAGCATGCGCTTGAATAAGAAGTACAGGAAGTAAGTATTAATTCATCTGTGATTGTTTGGATTTTCAATGCTTTTTTTCCAAGAAAATTTCAGTCTGGTTTGAAATCTTCAAAAATTATTAGACTGGGTCTCAATATTCAAGACAAAATAGACTGGCCCTAAACAGTGAGGTAAGAAAGTCCAGATTGGATCCACAAAATTTCTGGCCAATTACATTGGAATGAACTAGTGAACATATGACCCTGAAATATGGGTTTTTAAAACCTTATTTTTATCTAAGACCACCATTTTTTTCATATTTCAGTATTACAAAAAAATCAAACAGGAGGAGGGATAAAATAAAGTAACCAAACCATGCAATTTTAGAGTGGGGGGGGGGGGCATTCTGTCAGTGTCCATGAAAACAACTAGATGTGAGAATCAGTAAAATAGGGAAGTAACAATCAAACAATAAAATAGAATTATGTTGTCGTTAATTGAAATTCAGGACAATTAATGAATGATTTTTACAATATCAGAAAAAAGAAATTTTAAATTAGTTTCAATTTTTCGTTTTTCGTATTTGGTTTTGGGAAAAAATACAGTCGGCAGGTCTGAGAAATGAAAATGTAACAATGGCCTAAAAGAAAAGTAAAAATCACGTGAAAACAACAAGATTTCTTGAGTACATCTCAGAAAAAAAATGGTCGCTATCGAGCCAAACAAGTTCAAAGTTTAGAGTCATTAAAATGGCTTCAAAATTCATTAAAATGAATATTAATCAAAACCATTCTATCAAAATTAATTTCATTAATTGCCAATAAATGTACAGATTGCCACTGGCAAAAAAAAACCAAAAACTTAAAAACGAAGTGAAGTAAAACTGAAACAGATACCTGACATAAACTAAACAGTTCTAGTTGGGAAATCTAGAAACCTCACAAGAATTGGAAACACAAACTATGATGCTAAACACAAAATGTACAATTTGTAATACAGTCAAACCTGTGTTTGGGACCACCTCCAAATAAAGATCACTCTAATAAACCCTGAATAAAGGCCATTCTTTGGAAAACCGTCACTAATTATTTAGAAAAAACTGACGTCCGAATAAAGGCCACCCTGTGAATAAAGGCCATTCTTTGGAAAACTGTCACTAATTATTTAGAAAAAACTAACGTCTGAATAAAGGCCACCTGTCAAAAAAGTCCACATTTTGTCCTTCCCAAGGATGGGCCTTGTTCACAGGTTTGTCTGTACTTGCATACTCAATTACATACATGAATGTATGATATCTAACAATGATGAACAGCTTTTCCAATACAATACATTAAGGTAATCATAAATAATAAAGACAAAATTAATAATTTATTATGCTGCTAGCATAGTTGGTATTTTTTATGCAAGGTAGAGATAAAGATGTCTTTATTTAGCTCAGGATTTCATAAAAAAGTCTATCAACTTGATCTCAAAATCTCAGCTCAAACTGAAGTTTTAATGCTTGAGAATGGTATCAAATCTCAAAATTCAAATCTCATTGTGTCTCATAAGACATTTTTATTGGAGTTTAATGTTACATAAAAAGCCAGGGTCATTTGGCGACATTCCAGCTTAATTGTTGGAGGAAGACCCTAGGCTTACACCTGGGTAGGCCCATCAACCTTCCGTAAGCTAGCTGGACTGCTTTCTCATATGTAAATTTGGTCCTGAGTGGGATTCAAACTCACAGCGGTGAGAGGCTAGTGGTTACAAGTCAGAGACCATAACCACTGGACCAAAGAGGCCCCTATCGTAAAACTGCAATAGTTGCACAATATATGCAGATAAATATTAATGCATATTATGAAACTTTGAGCCCCATTCAATTCTAGTTTTTACTGAATTAATAAAATGAAGATTGTCACAAATTAAACAAACTTGGTTTCATAAATTTGATGCAGAGAAACATGCTAAATTTCATCTGATTTTTTTTATTTCCTTAACAGTAAAACTTAAATTTACAGGTCCAAGATAACACAGTGCAGTTCAAACAATGGTCAGTGACCAATATTTTAAGGATTTGAAATCATTCTGTAATAAAATTTATAAGGGAAAAAACAACTATCAAAGGTCAAAAACATTATGTACACTATCTTAAGTTAAATTATAAACAGTGATAATACACACCTTGAAGGTATTTGATAAAAACACTGATTATACATAAAATAAAATCTCAATGAAGTGACCACTTCAGTTATAAGACTATCTCATCACAAAGACTTCTTGGACCAGTCTTTTTGGACCAGTAACTATATTTCCACTCGATAATGAGACTATCTCAATATTCATATCGTCCCAAATGCGGTCTTAATATCAAGGTCATACTGCATTTTGTTTCCTAACATATTGTGCAGATTAAGTGAGTTACAGTCAAACCTGTGTTTGTGGCCACCTCTGAATAAAGGCCACCCTTTGAATAAAGACCATACCTTGTAAAACTGTCACTGATAATTTCGAACAAACTGACCTCCAAATAAAGGCCATCTGTCATTAAGGGCCACATTTTGTCTTTTGCAAGGGTGGCCCTTGTTCAGAAGTTTGACTGTAGGGTTAAAAAAGACAGTTTCAGTTAGTTCTTTATCCCAACTTCTCTTCTTGTTTTCAGGTGAAAAAATCTAATTAATAAACAAAGTGCAAGCTATTGTTGACTGTGTTAGTTGACATGTACAAAATAGAACAAAAAGAAAACAAAAAAAAAACGACATTTCTCAGGGATGGAATATAAAATTTCTAACAGAAAAATCGAAAATACTGAAATATTCAGGAATGAATGATACCTCGTATTCTAACAAAAGGTGTAAAATAGTAAAAAATCAGATAAAAAAGTTTTTTGACCTACTTACTCAAATTTCTTTGGTAAAGTATCCCTGATAAGGACAGACGCTCATTTAACCCTTTGCCTCATGAACATATTTTGGTCTCTTCCAAATTTGAAGAAAATATACAAAACACCAATTTATTAAAGAAAATTGGATTATTTCTCTCTGAAGGAGTGAAAAACATAGCAGCAAAAGACACCATTGCTCATTACAAACAATGGCTTCTTTTGCCACAATGTTTTCAAAAGTCTTCTGCTTCAGATGCGGGGGGGAATGCAGTACTATGAGGCAAAGGGTTAAGATCTCCGAAAATATATTGAATAGAAATCTATATAAAGTGAAGGAAACTTATTATGAAAATAAGACCAGTGTAAGTTTGATAAATGGATTTCTGAACTGAATCTACAGGGATTTACCATCAAATGATAAAACTAGTAGCTTCATGGCACAGGATGTATGTAAATCTAAGACAATATGTGGAGTCTTAATACAAAAGTATACACAACAAGTATTTTCAAATGACAAAAACACATTAAAATATGGGGGTTATGTTAAAAAACATGTGACTAAGATTGTAAAATAGGTGAATAAATGTAAACATGGTCTTTCTATGACCACAATAATCGAGGTTTACATCAACATATATATAAAATATGTCCAATGAATTTAAGCCATAGGTTATAGGTTAAATTACACAAATTCTGTAACATAATAAAACGTAAAATAACAACAAATTAATGTACTGTAAGATATAAAAGTAAGTGTTAATATTGAACATCAACAGCATACTAAATTAATATCATTCATCTTTCCAACAGCGATAGGCAAGAACAGATCCACATGACACAAAAAAAATCAGTACATAAAAATGTAATGGATTACACAATACACATGTTACCTACGTCTGGTGATATTTATGTCACTAATTTATGAAAGCATTTCATTTTCAATTTTTCATTTTAACGTCAAGACTGGTAATATATCTTATTAATAAACAATGTGCTTAATTATGCGCACTAATTATGTCAGATATAAAGTGATATAATTTCTTCTATATATAACTAATCATATATAAAAATTAACTTTCAAGTAATCATTAATTATAAATAACAAAACTAATTTAACCGGGACCAACACTATAACACATTAAAATTTAAGCAAATCAGGGATTAACGTTATAAATAAGATTGGAGACCAGTCCAATTATCTTATGCAAAAGCTTTGTGATTGGTCCATAATTAAAGTCAGTCAAGAATCGACCAATCACTGGCTTATGAACCCAGACTGGTTTTGTGGTTCAAATTCATAACTTTAGAGCCTGAGTAAGTAGTGTTAAACCCTTAGTCATGCCAATACTGACAGTTTAAATACTTAAAATATTTTGAGCAAAGAAACAAAGTTTTATTTCTCTATGATTTGTTTGTTGTATTTTTAACATAACATTCAAACTTATGCAAGAGCCAACAATAATTGCATGACTTTTGTTTCATGTGATATACAAGTGTATCTGTTCTGTTTCAAAACATATCCACTTTGTTTGAACAAAACAATATGTTTATGTAACAAGTCCAATATCAAATTAAGAACAAAATAACCTGAAAGTTACAAATACACAAACACAAACAGTATACATAATTATGAGGAATAGAATAAAAAATATTGCAAATCAAGACTAACTCAGACATTAACATTCAGTAAAACCAAATATATTAAAACATTATGCCTGAAGATTCCTGGATGCTGACAAACATTTAATCAGATGGATGACCGACATCTCAATGTCACCTAACGTTACTTCATTTTAGCCAGAAATATACAGATGTAAGTATTACAATCACTGAGTCACATGATAAGGAAATTAAACACAAGAACTGGATATGAAAGAAGAGTAACTCCTTCAAAGAAGAGTAGTCCATCCAAAGATGAGTAACTCCCCAAAGAAGAGTAACTCCTCCAAAGAAAAGTAACTCCTCCAAAGAAAAGTAACTCCTCCAAAGAGTAACTTCTGGCAAAAAAGAGTAACTCCTCCAAAGAAAGAGTAACTTCTGGCAACAAGAGTAACTCCTCCAAAGAAGAGCAACTCCTCCAAAGAAGAGTAACCCCTCTAAAGAACAGTAACTCTGCCTATTATTGTAAGTATTTACACTATTTTTTCATTCATCAACAGAGGTTATTCTAATAATAAATATCTATTGAAAATGCAGCACAACATGCATGTATTACATAAAACACATAGCATTCAAAAGTCTTTCATTCACAATGGAAGAAGTAGAGATGCAGGAGTTGAAAGGTCATGCATAGTTCAAGGGTTAAGGTCATCTGATGTCAAGGTCATACCCATACCGTTTTGCTTGGTTTTATCGCTTCCTGTGAAGAAGGTCGTTGCTGATAATTCGTTACAGGGATGTAATCCTGCAAAAAAAATGTAGAAAGAAATCTAAATGGGTTTCAATATGATGGGCAAGAATGAATATGACTTTTAGGCACATCTGGCCTTTATTCTGAGGTTTAATTGTTCTATAATATCTTACTGAATGGCTGATTTTCAAATCTTGAAGAGAGATCATGAGCTCAGGTTTGACCAACTATGACCATAGCTTGTGATTACAAAACTTGAGGACAGACTATGTACTCCAGGTCAATTTTAGCCTAAATTGATTTTATTTGTATCAGAAAAATAATTAGGCAGTTTTTAATATTATTATTATCAGATTTTATTTGAGAAAATCAAAACATAACAAGTTTCAGCTAAGGGACAAATCTCAAGTTTTGTATTCTCAAATTCAATCTTGTATATTTTATTTTATTGAAAGGTACACAATCATGTCCTTCATTTAATACATAAAATAGCAAGCATTAATAAAAACAAATAGCTTTCTCTGTGTACATCTAAAAACAAACTAAAAAAACACACGCACAATTTCACAGCCAAGAACAGAGAATTTAGGCTAGAATAAACTTTTCAAACTGCTTTCACAAAAGATTGCAGAATGTAGACGAACTAGACCATTCAGAAATTTAAGTAGGAGATGCGTGTTTTTTATCTCTTAATGAAGAGCTATCAAGGGCAGATAAATCATGTTTCTGAAAAGGCCTATATACAATAACAATAGTAACAAAAGAGTCATCATTTTGATTTAGACATACTGTAGATAGAAATCAGACAGTGAGGCGTGATGAAAGGTCAAGGATTGTTCTACTCTTTAAAATAGGGATAAGTTATTCAGTGACCATGTATTTTCTAAACATAACCTTATTCTCAATTAAAACGGTCAAATAATTGGTGTTTATATATCGTGGAAACTAGCGAAATGCACCGAAATGCCACTCACCCAGCAGAATCGGCTTAACTGATCTAGACCATTCACAGGTCAAGGCCGGACTATAAATGTTATATTAATTGTATATTTAGTAGTTGAATATTATCAGAAAATTGATATATATTATAATGGTGAAGTTTTAAAAAAACAGTATCAAAGGTGCAAAAAATGGTTAACTTATTTTGTTAATTAATTTCAATTTCAGGCACCTCATAACTATATTTATAAATCTAATGAATATTTAAACAAAGAAACGTGAGTCCAAAATTGAATTAATTAAATGAAACCAAAACAACATAAGACTTACCACAACCAACATTATGTTAATGCAATAAAATGATTTTTATTAATTAAATAATGAGAAACAACAGTGGTGCCAAGAATTAACAGAAACGTAATAAACACTGAATTTCCAGCAGAGTTGTTGCATGGAAAAAGCTAACCTTTAGAGCACCTTACCCTTCACAGCCCCATCCCAAATTTTAATTATCATGGGCAAATATTTTGTAAAAAAGAAAACTTCATCAGAACTCAAAGACTTCATCCTGACTTACAATCCTTACCAGATCTAGAGCTCTGCAGAGTGGAACCAATGCCCATCTGTTTTCATGATAATCAAGTATTCCAAGAGTCATATTGATATCTTTAAAAGAGTTTGAGTAGTGAACTTAACTACATCAAAGTTTTTGCACGACAATGACAATGACGACAAAAACGACAACGCAGCAATCATAATAGCTTGACTTTTTCTTTGAAACCAGTGAGCTAAAAGGTTTTTAAAAATTCTATGCTTAAACTATTTGTAATCTTCCACAACCAACTATTCTAATAACTTAGACATTATACAAATTAGATTTAAAGTAAGTAACAGAAATTTCAAGATGAACATTCAAACAGTATCGGGGCATTCATTTGACCCTTAAAATAGCATTTTGACTCTTGAAATTATTAAAATAAAGCTTTTGACACTTGAAAATTTGTACCAAAGGCTCAAATTTTCAATAAATTTTAACGGAAATTTCGTTGACTCTTCGAATTATCATCAACCAAGGGTCATTTTTGACTCTCAACTTTTGATGTCTAGTGAAAACCCCGAGTATTAATGAAGTTATAGATGAACAAGAAAAGAAGTACAATATTATCCCTATAACAATAACAAGCTGCTTGAAACTTATAAGTCCCTGACATTTAGTTCACAATTTACAAGGGTGAAAGATGAAAATTTAAAAAAAAAACAACAGGAAATCTTAAACTTTCTAACCTAGAAACAATAAAATCCAATCCAGTCGAGACTAGCGAAAAAAACAACAAAAGGATTCTGACACTTGTAAGAAACTTTCACCCGAGCATATACATTATAGTGTCAGTACAACATTGCAAAACTTCATAATAGCACCATTGTAATACCTCAGTGCCACTTCAATATTAATGACTACCTCATTAAAAATGCCACCACTTTTTGTTTACACTATTCCAAAATATACAATGGTGTCATTTGAGAAATAAAATTTATTTATGGCAGTTTGTATGCATTGTAAGGACACTATCACAGGCGCGATTACGTGATTTCATGACTAAACATGACAAACACTTAAATCGGGTATTATAAATTTCAAACAACTTTTCCTTGCTACAAAGACTGAAAACAAAAAACCCATCTGTACCTATATTATTCTGTACACAATAAAAGGATTAAAAAGGAACATTGGTCAATTCTAAGTTCAAGTTCACAAATCAACCAATCAGACGTAAGGAATTTTAGGTCAGGTCAAAGAACTTAATTTGTGCCACATCCTTATTGTAGCCAAAGTTCCATTACTCTACTGAATACCACTGGCTCAGAACTTATCCTGCACATTTACGAACCAATATTAGTTATAAAATAAAACACAAAAATACAGCAGTACATGTATACACCAACCATCGCCCAGATATTTACCTGAGCATCTTTTTAAATTCTTCCCTCAAACTACTAGATAAAAAATTCCAGCAAAACAATGAAAAGTTCTAGTGCTGTATGTGTCTTCATTTCTGAGGGAGAAAACTTGGTATTTTCGAGCCATTTTTAGCAGGCAAGATCTACACTGGGCTGACTAGGTTGTATTTTTAGCTAATCACCAAAATAAACCTATGATCTGCCTCCAAGATGGCCATATTCAAAACACATCATAGAAAATAAACAATGATTGCATAAAAGAAGGTAGATAATGCTAAGAAAAGTGAGACAGGATAGTATTTTCATACAACACAAAATTTAAGCATTAACTTACCACGATTTAAACTATTCTCAGATTTTTACAAAAATATAAAAAATTACATTATACGATCAGATTTTATGTTAGAGCTAACTTTGGCAGTAATTGGTGATCAATTATCCCTTTACAGCACTGGCTTTATGCAGATTGTGTGAAAATACATGTACAACTTCAGGTAAGATCATTAACAGTATGAAAAAGGAATTTCACCCTTCATTTTATCTAAAAATAAAAAAAAAACTATATTCTTTAATAACAAATTAAACAGCTGTTAACAGATATGAATGAAGAAATAATATCATTGATAACAACTGATTGATTATTGTATGTATCAAGACATACACCATAATAAACATTTTACTTCCCTTTTAAAAATAACCATGTGTAATGAACAGTAATTTCTTGACCTTGTCTTGATTCAGGGGATAGATAGCCCCTGTCGAAATAACAAGTGTACCAATATAAAGGTATAAATGGGTTGAAGATTCGTCAAAAATTCCAGTCACACGAAGATGGTGATAACTGTGACAAAAATGCTTTAACTTTAACTTTAGTTTACTTACGCTATTATACGTTCCTGTGTATAGTATGTTTATATAGAAATATTTGTAATGTTGCATAAACAAAACAGAATGTCTTAATAACTGATAGCTACAAAACAGGATACTCTCATTCGTCAGTTAGGAATGACTCCACAGTCCTATCACAAACAGTAACATCTTAATATCATAAGATTCTATATACTTTACATGCATATTTCTTAGCAAGAGAAAGTTTCTGAGAATAACAATAGATAACACTTGTATCATACATATATAGTGACTGTACTTAATAAAGTGTAATCCTAAAAACGTCTTACAAGTAGATTTTTGACCAGGGATAATTGATAAAACTATTTAAAATAGTCATTTCTAGACAATTTCAAAAATAACTGAAGCCAGGTTTGCCTTTTCACCATTTTAGAATAAGCATAACTTGGATTTGAGGTAGGACACCAGTCACAAAACCCAAGCTGGCTATTGGTTGCTTCTGAGTCCAGCCTTATAATCAACCAATGAGAAGACATCATTCTGAGACTGGTTTCAGTACTCAAGTTTTTTAATCTTTCAGTATTAGATTTATACATAACGCATACTCACACTTGATGTAACAACTTGTTTTGCAAATTTATTGATTTGCGAGATCCAGTTTTCACTATCATGAAGAGAATCACACTGAAATAAGTTACAGTATACATGTACATGTATATGATACAAAAATGAAACCAGTCAAAACATGGGTATCAAAGTAACAAATACTTCAAAGTTACAGAACTCACCTTCCCCTTAAATGGTAGCTTTACCAGTACTAATTTTTTGTTTATTTCTGCTGAGATTTATTGTCACACCAATAGCCACAGTCATTTGGCAACTTTTCTAGCTATATCTGTAGAGGAAGACCCCACAAGCATACACCTGGGTAGAATCCATTGACCTCTTGTAAGCTAGCTAGACAGTTTTCTCACATATATTAGCCTAATCCTGGTTGGAATTCAGACGCACAGAAGTGAAGGGCTTGTGATTACGTTTTCATACTTGCCAGAGACCATAGCCACTATATCAAGTGATTTTATCATGATCCGAAACCACTCAAAATGAACTTCATGAACTGTATGTATGACACAATCTTACACACCAATATCTATTTATAGAAAACGGATAGACAGCTTAAAAATCTTTTTAAAAAAAATACAACAACAGGCAATATTCATGACGTGTTTTCAACACAATACTACCAGACGGACGGACGGACGGACGGACAGACAGACAGACAGATGGACTGACATGACACAAACAATGTGTTTTGCTCTATAGTCATTTAGACAACTTACTTAAGAATGACAAAATAAAATTATGTTTTATTCATAACATGCCTATAAGCATCACTCATGCAATAAAAGTACTTGAAGATACAGTGCAACCTCTCCAGAGTGGCCTTCTCATGAGTAACAACCTCCCTTCAACAACAGTATAATTTTTTCCCACTGTACAATTTAACTATTAATTTAACCTCTCTAGAGCAACAACCTCTCAATAACAACAATATAATTTTGCTTCTTCCAAAGGGTGTTGCTTCGGAGAGGTTGCGCTGTATATAGAAAAATAGAATGAGGTAAATACCTGAATATTGTAATTTCTTTCAGCAGTGCAGACTTCAAATAGGTTTTGTCTGTGTGGATGATGTTGTCTGAAAACAAGTAGAAAACAAGAACTTAGTGTTTAATACTGTACACTTTCATATCAAAAGCATTTCCCTAGACTTCATTTACAGGTTTATCACATGTATCTAACTGTCTAAAAAGGTCACCATTAAAAAAATCAGTTTGCTATTGCACAACCCTAACTATCAACAGTGGGTAAGCATTCTTTTTGCTTATGTTATATAATTGCATTGAAAACAAAGATTAACTTGAAGATCTTCTTACCCAGCAACAAGTTTAGCCTCCACTATTTCTGATAATGGGATAGTTTTAATAGGGTCTTTATCCTGAAACAGGCAATTAAATATTTACCGACATAATAATATTTAGTTTCAATCTATAACTTTTATCATTTGCTAAAAGTGTGGGCCAAGTAATATATAGTAAATAACATCATTTTACAATTTCAGATGAACAATTCAAAAAGTTTTAGTCATAAACTACAATTTGTCAGTCATTGAATCGAATAAGCTATTACTGTTCTATTGACTACAACGGTGTGAGCTTTATAAAACAGGATACTTCAAAGTAAAGAAACCTTACTCACAGACAAAAATCAAAAGTTTTTATTTCAATGAGATTTTAAACAATTCTAAAACCTTGAGACTCTGATCAGATATTTACAGGGAGATTCTCAAAATGAACCTATAAAAACACAGCAGCTTGAATAATCTTGTTCGTAAAAGCGGCCATGTTTATCTAAAACTTGCACAAAGTACAAAATCACATATATTACAAATGGAAATTACAGTTATAAATTGAGATTAGTATGTTTTAGTTCATTCAAACCTGATCATGCTTGAAATATGACAGACCATTAGCATCTAACACGAAGTATCGCTTTTTCCAGTTTTTTCTCTGAAAAATTAAAAGTATAAGAACTGTAGGGAAATATTTGGATGTATTAATATGTACATATAATTGCAGGAGTTGGCCAAAATTGTCAGGATCCACAATCTATGCTGTCTGGTCAGTAAGTTTAGTGTAAACACAATTTATATGCACAACACATTTTTGGTCTAAAGTAAATATGAAATAATACATGGGTGAAAGTTGAACATTTCAAAAAATTGGAAATCTTAACCTCAGTGCCGCGGAAACAACAAAAACTTGTAGGGTCTGCACCTGGGAAGAAATGGAGGTTCTGGAAAATTCCGGAAAACTTTTATCTATGATAAAAAATACAAAGGACATTTCCTGCTTTCATTTTGACTCTAAACAACATTTTCATGAAAGATATGGTCTATAGACTGCAAAAATATTAGACTTATGAGAGTTTATCATTAAAAATCATTGAAACCAGTCTTCTTTGACAAAGAAAGTTTAACAAGAAGTGATCTGACAGCCTAGTAGAATTATGGCAGCACCGGAGGAGGGGGGGGTGGTCTGGGGGGTGTTGATTTTACACAATGAAATGCTTAGATTTCAGATTTCTAAGAAAAAACCAGTAAAAATACCACAGCTCCCTGTTTTGTTGCATATCCAGATATATAAGAAGGTAATGATAGAGCAGGCATATTATGCTCTGCAGAGTCTTCACCACTGTCATCTTTCTGTAATAAAACGAACATTAAAGACCGTAAAAATGAATCAATAATCTATGTAGTTAAAACTACCAAGGTACAAGAACAAAACTAAACATGATATGAATTCAGGATAATGTGGGATATTTGATAAACAAGATCTTCATGTATTTTTTTTCATAGGGGTTTAACATCACACCAACAGCCAGGGTCATTTGGTGACTCTTTCAGCTTCTACGGCTTACACCTGGGTAGAACCACTGACTTTCCATAAGCTAGCTGGACAGCTTCTGCATACACGAAATTTGTCTGATCCCAGGTGTGATTCGAATTTGCAGCAGTGAGGGGCTTGCCGGAATGTAATCAACTATATAATACATCAGGGACATAGAACTTAGAGAATGGAATTTATCAGTGCTTCAGTAATATGAAGAGACATAAAACAGTACCTGAACCCTGTTAATCACTTAAACCTTTCAGTGCCATTAAACTGGTACACCTGTCTGCAAAAAGCTCTCTATATTTGCCTACATGACAGGTGCACCCATCAGGGGAATTGTTTAAAGCTGTCATTTTTAAAAATCCTTAGCAATACAGCAAACAATGTAAGCAGTATGTGTCTGGCACTGAAAGTATTAAATCTGTAACCAATTTTAAAAGTGAAAAGCGAAATTGAGATGGGAGACAAATTACATTAAATAATTATATCAAACCAATTTTTTAGAAAAAGTAGAAACTATTCATATGACTCCCTATGAGACCAACGAAACTAGTCTAAATGTCGCGGACGTCATCTTATCAAGTAGGAATAGAGATGAAATACTGCACACCAGTCATTATACTTGGGTGGTCTTTATAATGAAGAGGAGGCTAAGTGAGGTTTTATTGTAAGTACTTAGACTGGGTACTGAATCTATGACCACTAAAATACACGGATGAAAGTTGAAAATTTTCAAAACACTGGAAATCTTAACCTCGGTGCCATGGAAACAACAAAAACCAGTAGGGTCTGGACCTTGAAAAACCGGAGGTTCTGGAAAATTCCGGAAAACTTTAAACCATGAAAATACAATCCTCAACAAACCAGTCAGGCTCAGAACATGTTAAAAACAATAAATTCTATACAAAAAACAAACCTCAGCTTTTGTTCTAATAACAACACCACCAGCTACCTCAGTTCTTGAGTTAAGAGGTCCCGTAGAAGTGGATTTCACCACAGGTACCTGCATTAAAAAAAAGGACCACATTTTATCCACAGAAAATCACTACATCATCACTTGTCAAGAATTACAGAGCAACCTCTCCAAAGCAACACCTTTTGGGAGAAGCAAAATGTGTTGTTGTTGAGAGGTCGTTGCTGGCTGCAGTCGTAGTCCAGTGGTTAGTGCACTGGACTTGTAACCCAGAGATCCGGGTTCGAATCCCTGTTGCAGCAGGTCATAACCTTCTATGAATTTTTTGACAAAAATGTCAATTTTCCTCCATATGTGGAGAAGTTGCCAGCTCCTTGTGGAAGGGTAAGTTAGTACTGGTTAGTATACAGTCCAGGAAAACTGGTTAGGTGAACCGGTCGCCGTATATAACTGAAAAATTGTTGAAAAACGGCATTAAACCCCGGTGACAATAAATCACATAAAACAAAAGCAAGAGGTTGTTTTTCTAATTATAATAATAGTTTAAATTAATAGAGTGGGAAAAATCATGCTGTTGTTGAAGGGAGATTGTTGCTCAAGAGACAGCTGCTCTGGAGAGGTTGTACTGTAACATTCAAGTATCTGTGTGTATAGACACTTACTATAACATGAAATCCACTTCATGTGGTATGATCTGCAGTTATCTGCTAAAAAGGCCATGCATTGAAGGTGACAAATACAAGGTCTCTATTCCAAAATTGGGGAGGGGCCTTAACCTTTCATTTTGGGAAATTCAAGCGCGATTTTCAGTCCAAAACAACTGACCTGGCGCTTCTCCAAATTGGGAAAAAGAGGCTTTTTGCAATCGGGAGTCACCAAATATTAACTTTATCATAGACGGAAAAAAGCCCTGAAATAAAGTTCACTTACCGATATTTTACAAGCCTCATTTAGCTGATCTATCCATTGTTGCATTTCGTATTCGGAGTTTGCTTCAATAAAAAGCTGCTCACCAGCATGAGTAATACCTATGTTAATGTGTAAAATAATATCACATCTAATTAATATATCATCAAAATTATATCAAATTCAAATCAAACATTTCATCCAATACATGGAAATCAACTTTATCATTTCAAAAGGACTAGATTTAGTATAAATGACTATATTTGTTGAAAGTAATAAAACTCCTTTCAAACATTAGTTTGAAAAACAACACGCTGACTCACATATCTTCCAGATTATATCAACATTTGATCCCAAATACATGAACATTCAAATTTAGAAAAATGACACACGTTTATGTCATGAGGATTTTATAGCCCTGTAAACGAAGTTTTTTTCGGTATACTGGAATCACCCTGGTTGTTGGTCGGTCGGTTGCACAGTCTGTATCCATTTCACGGGGGGTATTTAATCACAATTCAGAGTTAAGTCTAGTATCTTTTCAATTTACTAAATGGACTGATACAATTTAGTAAGGGGAATACTAAAATTTAGAATAACGAAATATGAAAATGTTTGCAAATTTATGTTAAATATTGAAGTACCCAATAAGTGTATGGGCAGCATTTGATACATGATGCAGAAGACTGCAACTGTGCATAGAGAAGGAGCATGCTTTGAGAGACGGTAAAGAGGTAATTGGATAATAACGCTTTGCCTCATATGCATATTTTGGACTCTTCCAAATTCAAAGCTAATACACAAAATATCAATTTATTTAAGAAAATTGGGTCATTTCTCTCTCTCTGAAAGAGTGGAAAACATTGTGGCAAAAGACGCCATTACTCAATACAAGCAAAGGCTTCTTTTGCCAAAATGTTTTCAAAAGTCGTCTGCTTCTGATGTGGAGAAATGCAGTATTATGAGGCATAGGGATAAACACTAGAGGTAATAAGGTGTTTTCATTATTTATTGAAGGACACTTGTACACACTTACAAAAACAGAATTTGGCTTTGGGTCTGGACTTTCTGCCATCACTAACCTGTAAACAAATAAATACACCACTGGTCACTTAACTACAAATGTAACATACCACTGAACAGGTAGCAAACATATTGACTGACTTAAATTTAGGTGCATTTTTTGTGCAAAAATGATAACAGGGGCATTTTGTTTTGCTTGTGTTAAATAAGTTATTTATCTTTTTGGTCCATATTAGTTGACTGAAATATACACAGATGAAAGGTTTCTGTATTGGCCAGCGGCTAGGAGGTAAACTGTAAATAGTACAAAGGGCTTTTTAACGGGGTCTTTTTCTAAATTTAGCGAAAATAACATGGTATTTTTGCAAAGACGGGGAAGAAAAAACTTAATGTAAACTGAATTTTTAGGGGAAAACTTCATAATATTAAAGATTTTTGCTGAGGGGAAGATGCCTATTAACGGACCTAACTATACATGGAAAAAAACTTGTAAACATATTCCTAAAGTACAAATTTTCACTTTATCTACAGAACATACCTTCGAAATCATATTTAAGTCAATCACAAGGTATGGATCACGGCTTGTCTTTGGTAAATTCTGAAATGCAAAGTAGCATAACTGGTACTTACATTTGTTTGTACAGTATAATTTGCCAGTAATCAAATATCAAAGACTTAACATAATACTAATGAACTTCAATCAAATTTAATTTAATGCTGTTGTATAGCACATTAACAACCAATGGTAATGTAACAAATGTCTACACAAAAGAAAAGTACCAAATATAATCGTATTAGTACATGAATAATAATACTGAAGGATATTTGGTAAATTCGTTTAAAACCAGTCTAATTAATAATGTTGATAAGTCAAAATGTCAAAATCTGGAAGATTTTTTTTGTAAGTAACTATTTGGACAATCACTAAGTGTATTGTGGAATCCTTGACTGCTACTAACCTCTGGTCTCTCATAATAAACATTTAGTTTCCCATTGATCAGGTCAAGATGAAAAAATCTAGTATCATGGAATTTATGATGATTATCTTCTATCTTCATCGAACCATACAACTGATTACCTCCACTCTCTGACATCTTGGAATGAGAACTACATGAGGTACAATGTACACAAACGTGTAAATTTTATCTGAAAAATAATGCCATTTGAACTGTTCCTGTTTAGAGTTTAATTGCAGTCATATCTCCAAAGGTAATCTTCTTCCGAAAGTGAATCATAAATTTCTAAAATTTTAGAAAGATGACATTGTATAAGCCAACAGCAAGATAACAAAAGAAACTTCCATTCAGAGCAGTTTAAAACACATTAACATGCCAAACTGGAAATTATTTTTTTCAATTCACCAACCAACAACAACATGAAACAACTTCTCAAGAATTATTGCAGGGCATTTTTCACAGGTAGGGTAAGAGGCCTTCTTCTCAAATTTGGGGAAAAATACCAGCATTTTTGCAAAAAGGGAAAAAAAACTTGTCATGAACTGAATTTTAGGGGAAAAATGCATGATTTTAAAGATTCTTCCTGAGGAGAAGATGCCTATAAATGGCCCCTTTAATAGAAGGAAAAAAATGCTAACCGTGACTAATTTCACTGGGGCATGTAAAGGGAGATTTTCGGGAACAAAAATGGAGAAGCATCAAAATCAATACAAATTTCAGTACCAATAGTTTTTAAAAAAATATCAAATATTCAAATCAAATGTAGAAAGTTTAAATCAATTTTCTCAGGCAATTTCAAATTTAAAACACAGCAAAGCCCTTGCAATCATACTGAATGAGAAATTATGCAATTTATACTGTACATCTTTATTTTTTGGTTAGCTGTTATAATTATTTATCACAAATTTATTGGATTTAGTTTAGTAATCAGAATATTGCTGGATCTTCACAGACATTTTGAGAAATTTAATACTTCACACTGATGCCTGTAGTCTAATAGTGCAATAAAACAATTTCTACCTCCAACCTTCACAAGTGATTAAATCTAATAAAAGTGTTTTTATCCTAAATAGCTACTATCATAACTATGATATTAATGATTGCATGCTGCCCATATCAAGCTGTGTAACGCTATGGAATTCCAAAGCCCAACTTTTCCCACATGGGATTTTTCCCTGTTGGACAATTAGATCTTTTCTCTGGTTGTTGTTCATGATAAGTAAACTTTGTAACTACATGAGTAGTAAAATCAAAATCTGCTGTCTGATTCTGTATGCAATAAGTAAAAATTACCAACTTTTTAGTCATAAATTGACCAAGCTGATGTATGTTGTTTGTTTGCACCTGCAGAACTTACAAGCTGTATTTGTGAATTTCTTACAAAACAACAAAACTCACAAAAATTGATTGTCATAATAATACTCAAATAGATATGTCTTCATGTGCAGATTATTTCGTACACAAATTCAGAACAACAAAATAAAACTGTGACCTATACAGAGCCAAAATAGTTTTGATTGATATTAAATCATGTTTACTACATCTAGACTACATGATTTAAAATACAGATTAAATAGCACAGCAGTGAATTTAATGGTTAGGATTTTGATTTTTGTTCTGCACAACATATATTTTCCGGTCTATTTGGCCAGTGATGAGTAGACAAATATGATAATATTACACCCTAAGTATAGTGCTTCGAATGCTGGGAAAAACACCTTTTAATGTCTTTCTATATCAGCGAGGTAACGCAATCATCATGTTACAGAAATACATACCATTTAAATATTGTTTTTATGGACTATATAATGTCAGTGAGCAAATCGAGGATGCAAGGAGCTGATAAGACAAAAATTTAATTATCCAAAAAAGCATATCCGAATACATATCAAACAAGTATAAAAACAATGCTATTTTCAGTTATGATAAAGAAAAGTCCATAATATGCTTACCTTGAAAGAAGAGATTAATCAAATGTAAAGATTATATGTGATTGTCATTTGAAGGACATAAATGATTTAAATATTTAAAGATTAACAAGCAGGAAGATATTTTTTGTATTTTTGTTTATCGCTATTGTGCGACTCATACGATTTTAGTATGCGGTCCCATATAACAATGAAAGACTCTCACCGAAACGTTGGGTACCGATTTATTTGTCGAGTGTGACAGATAGACTGGTTCCCTTTGACTCTGTCTTTACCTCGGTGCACTGCAACATTAAATAGGAACCGGTTTAGTGAGAAAGAGTATTGTCTTAGTAGTAAGCCATCTGAGACTTATCTGGGACCTGAGACCTCTCAGCTGGGACCAATATATACACAGTGTATATGTATTGGTCCCAGGACTTTTATAGCAACATTTTAAACAAATATTGTTAACACTATTCCAGAATCTCAAACTCATTACACTGAATTTTGCATAGTCCTTGAGATTGAGTTGTATTTCGCTGAACCATGATATTTAGAAGAAAAAAATCCAGACATTGATATTTATGTTTAAATTACGTGTTAACCCCTTTGGTTTATTACTGTTAGATTTCCGGGAGCGTAAAGTCTAGATGTTTATGTGGAATGTGGACACAATCAGCACATAACTGAAGTGTTTTACCTATGCTTGGCAGATTTTAGTGGGTGCACGCAGGCTCCGCTCCCTCACCCATAAAACCGCACATGCTGTAATGCGTAATTTCAGGCCTGAGTGCATTTAATGTGCAACAAATATTGCGAGCGTAAAGAATAGTATATTCTACGTCATTTCTAAAATTTATTTAAAACAAATGTGACAGTGTTGTTTTTAATGATTAAGTTTGTCTAGCGGTTGACTTGTTATTTTAATACTGTCGACTTTGTCTGGGGACAGGAGAGTACTTTTACCGTTATTGTGTGATATGGATGAGCAATTATCACCTTGTCAACTGGTCTTTGATTACCTATGGAGCTTTTGATTGTAGAAGGGAAATGTGTTACTTCGATCATTATGTTTGTGGAGATATTTCTCTTTTATTTTGTCAAAATATGTTTCGATGTGTTTAGGATAAGTGATGGTTTGACAATTTCTTTGTTCCTGTATTTATATTGTATCAAAAGCTTGATTTAGCATTACTCATTTACAGATTTTCTTGATAGTAGCTATTTTAGTTTAAAGATTATATATTATCAATATCATACTTAATCTCAAAATGGCAGCATTCACATAGAATGATCTTCTTTCATTATTATTTAGCAAGTTTATTGCATTAATTTATTAGACACATTTTCACTATTTTGTTATCATTTAACTTTCAGATCTGCCTGTAACCTAACAAAACAAACACGAGAGTTAGTGTTAGGTGTAGTGTGAGTGGTACCTTATACTGGTGAGTGTAATTATACTGATATTACAGTGCAACCTCTTCAAAACAACACCCTTTAAGTAAAATTATGTTTTTTTATGGATTGTTGCCACAGAGAGGCTAATTAGTAGTTAAATCGTACAGTGGGAAAAATCGTGCTGTTGAAAGGAGGTTGTTTTTCAAGAGAAGGCCACCTCTGAAGGGGTTGCACTGTACTTGTATTTCGTGCTATTCTATTTGTTTATATAATTTGCTTATTATGTAATGTTGACTAATGATTATATGGCCACTACCGGTATAAACTGGTACCCGTTGACTCTGGTGCACTGCAACATGGAATGGGGACCAGTTTACCACCTGTATACATACTTTATATTGTTTCTTAATCTGTATGTGCTCTATTATTGTTTATATTGTGCCAACTACCTGATTAAGATGTATCATAATGGGTACTATTATGTATTATTTCAATCGCAGGTCACATCATCATCATCATCATCATCATCATCATCATTATAGGTCGCTTTTATGAACATTCAATGGTAAAACATAAACCTAAAGCTTGCTATTATTATTTATTCTACATGGGAGAAAATAGCAAAATAACAATAAAATAGCATATATTTATTAAGGCCTTTTATAAAACTTTATTTGAACACTAATTTTCATTTTATATAGCCCGTCACATTGATTCTTGACTTTACACTGTATTAACTCCTTGTCATGATTATAGCGTATACTAAACTAATTTTCATCCTATTTCAAGCGCTTATTGCATAGATGTGGACAGGAATTAAATGTTTATATGCGCAGTACCCAGATCTAGAGAAAACTCATCATGCGATATTTTGATTTTACATCTTAGGTCGTGCAATGGGCGCTAAGCCCTTGCATTGTAACTACTAGTAAGGTCTGGACGTATACTTCATTATGTTTCAGCCAACGAAACATCAGTCACCAGATCTGTACAATTTTATGAAGTCAAAACATCAACCTGAAAGTGAAATATACTTGAAAATAAAGCCATATTTTGCCAACAAAACTGTAATCAAACATCATAAATACATGTACATGAACATCATGACTTTGAAACAATATCATATTGTGGATGAAGCGAAACAAATCTATTGCTATCTTTTACATGGCTTTTATCTTTTTACACTTACGTCCTGCAGTCGGGATATGAGGGAATTTAGCACAATTAAATCTCAATAAAAAGAGCGCCTTCGCGACCGGAGAAAAAACGGTTTCAATTTGATCTCGTTATTGAGTTGAAATACAGAAGCAATGTGGACTATAGGTCCGAAAATATATGGTATTTAAGACGAGGTGGTCTCAATATTGTGGTCGTCTCGCAATGAGGTTTTCTTGTAATTTTTACGCACAATCCAGACCACCATTTGAATGTATATTTATTGCTAAATATATATTTATTGCTACATGTATTATAGACCAAATAATAACTTTGAAATAAGTGATAACTTAACATAAAGGCCAATTACTCCTCTTCTTTTTGTGACATTTATTTACAAGTTTTCTAGTTCAATTATCCTCGCTTGTATTTTCATTTTCAGGAAAATCGTGTAAACTTTACCATGGATATAAATTTAAAATACCAATGCTAATGATACAAACTCGGAATTTTCATTTTTGTGTAGCTGTATTTATGTAAAATAAATTGTGATAGTACCAATCTGCTAAGCTCAGTTGATTGAGCATCTGATTTGCTAGCAGGATGTGGCCGATTTGAGTCAGATACTTTGCCTTTCCTCTTCCTATTAAATTTTATTATTCAAAGGACACTTAACAACGTTGGATGAAAGAAATGCTGTAATAATTATACCAGCCTATTAAAACAACTATGATATTTAGTCTAAATTCTTACTTACGTGTTCAATACTGGAATAATGAGTTGGGCTTTGTTCTTGGTCCTCTTGCAGCCTTTGGTCTTTCCTTTCTTACACGCATGTCTGATGTTGGTCTGTACATTGTACTTTGTGCAACTCGATTCCTAACATGTCTTCTTCTTTTATCAACTGGCTCAACTAAATCCCAGTTTTCGTCATGGTTTTGTGTTGTGTCAGGGCAAGTAACTAATGAACAACATTTATTTAAGGGTGGAAGGCGGAGTGCAGCCATTTGTGAACTGAGCCGTGAACTATTCTCTGTTTGGTTATTTTCGCTCGCTGATGTTATATGTCTGCTCCAAGATTTAGTGTTGTCTGCATGATGGTATGTTTTCTGTGATGGTAAAATACCTGCGTACGATCCTACAGCGACATTTGGTCCAGGTTTCCTGCTGTACGGTATTTTACGGTCAATATTTATATTGTCTTCTATTCTCTCACCTTTAGTTGGTACCCATCCTTTCAATAAAAACATTTGATCTCTGTCTTCTATCACGTAATGTTGACATTCGTAGTCTGGTCCAGGTGGCTGACTCGTATCTTTATCTTCTAGAAATCTGTACAAAAACATGAATTGACTAATGTTCAACTCATCACTCGTCGGTTTAATGTCCATGAATAGTTCGTAGTGCCTCTGTGGTATGATAAAATGTAGATATTCTATAATGATGTATTTTTCCCTCTTCTTAAAACTACAACCATACTTTTCCCTCTTCGGAAAACACGCTGCAAGAAAATACCTAAGCAGCGAAGTCATTTTGTTGTGGCCTGCTGGCTCAAGTGTGTATCTATAAACAATGACGTCGTCACTAAGAAACTGACGTCATTCGTCTTTGCTATTGTACTATGACGTTAGTGACGTTATACTAATTTATTACGCCAATGTTTCTGTCCGCTAAATCATTTATACGACGCAGTCACTTTGTAATATTTGCATAAAACATACATAAATACATTCACTAATAAACACTGTTAAATACGTGCATATATATGTACATATCATAGCATAGTTTTAATATTGTTTTCTTTTCGCTGAAAACATAAGCAAGTTGTTTGCAGCGTCACGTATCACACACCTCGGTCCATTAGAATTGTACATAATCGTTGATTAAATCTAGACAATGATGTTCATATGCGCCAAGTAATAGCATTTGTATTTGTAACAACACTGCTGTGGGGGGGGGGAAGTGCCAGCTAACTCAGCCTTGTCGTGAGTTACAGAAAGTTTAAAATATATTTGAAGGTCTATAAGAATAATAGGTATTTTTCACACATTTATTGGTTAGGTATTCAATCACTTATTTATCCACTCATCAAACTACCAAGATAAATGTATGGTATTTATCCTAGTCATCCAATCAATCATTCATATTCATCAATCATTCCATCAGTACTCCTCCCTAGATTTCAACCTTTCAAATCAAAAACTACTGTTACTCCCACAACGTCTAACTTTTGTCTGCAAAGATCTAAGTTTTAACTAAGGCGGGTCTTCATAATCCAGTTCACTAATTTTTAGGGTCAAATGTCAAAGTAAAACCAGCTTTACAACATAAAAATATACTCACCCACCAAAAATCATGAAACTTGTCTACAAACACTGATTTCAACTCACATGCCAAAACAGTTCATAATATAATTGTACATGTTTATTTAACTCTGATTAGAAGCTTAATATTAACTCTCCAAGTAAGGGAAATAACCAATATCAACTTCTAATTAACTAAAACAAGGATTATGTACCCTATTACTTATTTATTCCGGTTTTATTCCTATTTTGAACCAAGCGGGCGAGCATAAATACTCATGTTAGTTCAGGGCAAATAAAAAGGTACTGTGGAAAGTTTACATGATATATGAATAGTTCATGATTTTCATTAAAAGTCAGATTGGATGAACTTCAAGTATCAATATGTTATCTACAATATGTTATCAAAAATGTAATATCATAATCACATTAAAAGATAACTAACTCTCTCATGACCACTCCAATTTCATAAACGACACTCTTATAAATACTACTAACTCATAAACGACAGTCTCTCATAAACATTACTAAGTCATAAACGACACTCTCTTATAAACATTACTAACTCATAAACGACAGTCTCTCATAACCATTACTAACTCATAGACGCAACACTATCATGAACATTACTAACTCATAAACGACACTTTCATAAACGTTACTAACTCATAAACGCAACTCTCTCATAAACATTACTAACTCATAAAAGACATTCTCATAGAAGTTTCTATTTCATAAACGCCTCCCTCTCATAAACAATACTAATTTATAACACCAATCTCCAGTAAACTTTGCTAACTCACGAACGGCACTCTCTCATGAAAACTTCTATTTCATAACGCCACTCTCTCATGAATATTTCTATTTCACTAAACATTGCTAACTCATGAACGCCACTCACGTGTATATTACTATTTCATTAACGCCACACTCTCATAAACATTGCTAGCTACTGAACGCCATTCTCCCGTGAACACTTTAATTACATAAGCACAAACATTACTAACTCATTAACACCACACTCTCATAAACTTTGCTAACTCATAGAGCAACTCTCTCATGAATATCTCTAACTCATAAACGCCTCTCTCTCATGCATACTTTTATTTCATAAAGAAGACTTTGTCATAAATATTTCTCACTTATAGACGCCATCCTCCCGTTAACATTGCTAACTCATGAACGCAATTCTCATGAACTCGTCAATTTCATAAACGACACTGACCATATCTAACTCATTAACGCCACTCCCTCCTAAACATTGCTAACACTTTCATCTCATAAACGCCACTCTCACATGAACACTTCTGTCTCATAAGTGCCACTCTCTCATAAACATTAGTAACTCACAATGAAACGCACTGACTCTGAGCTTAATAAAGTGAGATTTGGGTGATAATGCTCTTCGTTCTTTGATTATGACGTTTCTGTCTGAAACAAGTATACCCAAGACCATGTGTTCTCTACGACAAGCGATTCAAGAGGAGTTTGTAGTTCTTTGCAATGAATGAGACAAACACTGGTACCGAATCCGTAAGCTAATGTAGTTATTTAAGAAGAACACGACAAGTGCTGGCTCCGAATCCGGAATGTATTTATGTTGAATTCTCAATGGAACAGCCCGCGTTTGACTTTTTCGAAGTGGTGTGTATTTACAAGACACGGACCCCCGATTTGTTTATAATGTGCAAGTTTGTACAAATCAATTTTACAGCGCTTGACTGGAAACTTATTCATAATTATATAACAACAACTGTTATATCCTTTTTTTACTTTTATTTAGATGGTTTATGAAAATAATTTGCGAATTTGTTTTAATACGTTTCTGACTAGTTTTGTCTTCTTCAGGCAAACACTCTTCTTTCTGTTCTGATAAGTAAGTATTTCTTCTTCGTCTAGAATATAAAGAAAAAACTAGTTTTACCACTGAAATATCTTTTTTTTGTTCGAACAGTTTCATTCAGTAGATGACTTAAAGAATAGTTTGTCACACAAATATGTCTTACGAAGGCGCGCCATAGGTAAACCTTGTCATGTAGAGAGAAAATAGAAACTGGAGGTAAAAAGATCGTTGCGAAGATTTCTAAGTACAGGCTATTCTAGAGAATTGTGCAGTAATGGTTTTCCGGATTGGAAACTCGAAAATAGTGAACTTATATAGCATCCTTCAAAAGCGTTATTTAGGGGGTGCCGCCGTCAGTAAATACTGTGTACCGTATATTTATTGACATTAAACTTAATACAAATGCAAGTATCAACAAATAGAACCCAAAGTGTTTCGATTACACGTTGCCGATGAATTGAAAATGAAAAGGGACTTACTGTTATAATGTGTATTTGTCACTAGAAACATGTTAGCAATTCTGTCTAAGTCTTTCTGTGTGTAGACAGGTGGCTGTTTTGTCATCCATTCTATCCTTGGTGCCACACGATGCTCACAAAATACAAGTGGTCTTGTAGCATTATCTACGGATACTTTCATGCGACATCTCCTGCCAACGATTTCTTCAAATTCTGAAAACAAATGTTTCACATGCTTATATCTTATACTGTAAAGCCCCTGAAATCGGACCCCTTTCTTACTGAGACAAAAGTCCGATTTCCTGTAAATTCCGGTTTTCAGAGAACTATTGATTATAGAAGACAAAAAAATGGGACTTGAAAACTCGTCCGATTTTTGGGGAATCCCGGTTTTCAGGGAGTCTGGTTTTCAGGGGTTATACTGTATTACCATTTAAAAGAAAATTGAAAGATAAACTAGTAATACATAATGCTTAATTACCTAAATCATGTGGCGCGTAATGATTAATTTTATGGATGCTTTCGCGTACAGATATATTTGGTTGCTTACCAAATATAATTCAATGATGTTTTTGAAATACTAAAACAACTTCTCTATGTGTAGACAAACAAACCAGGTCGAAAGACTGCTATTTCAACATTCTTACAATTAAGGTAACCGAAAGTTTAAAAATCTATTTGTTTAATTACACATATCATATGTGTGATGATATTGTATTCTTCTCCTCATGTTGGGCAGTTTACTGAATAAAATACAAAAAAAAAAATACGAAAAATGCTATAATATTGTGATTTCTTAAAAATTACTCACCGCTGGTTTGGTTGATAAACCCATTAGGTTGTAGAGTAGTTATTTCCGTGAAGAAAATATCATCTTTCTTTGAATCTCTGAAAAAATGCGTTGTCATCGATGAACAAAATCAAAAAAGTTTTTACTTATGTATGTAATATTTTTTTCATGGATCAATCTCCTATACATAAAAAGGATTAGGAAATAAACGTATGAAACATTTTACTTCCCCTAGAAGCACATTGATTTCAGGACTGACCATTTTGCTAAATTCACGAGAAATAAATAAGCGATGGCTGGAGGGTGCACGAAACAAGATCGCATACATTAAGATAAAAGTAAGAAATAATGTTCACTTTCTAAAAAAACTAACTACAAAAATATCTTTATATCAGATGTTATATTGAAATACTGCAAAATATTTAAAAACCAACCTGCTGAAAATGTTCCTTATGACATTCATCTTTATATTTATAGGTTATTGTAATAAAACATCTAAATGCTGTATGTTTGTCGCCTGTGTTGTAGTACGCAATGCGGTAACTATGTGCGCAACGTCCAACGTCATGACGCCATCCTTTCTTGCTTATGACGTCAATATGTCAGACCTATTTGGGATATTAAGCTGGGGTGGTTGCAGGATTTTCGGTTAGGCGGGCATAAAGAGTACATGTTCATGTAGAATTTGGACACAATCAGCCCATAACTGACGTGTTTTTACTTAATGCTTGCCAGATTTTAATGGAGGCACACGCCGCCCCCCCCCTTAAATTAGCGCTTGTAACGTCATTTTTTGTTATTATTTTAATCCAATCCGTTAACATCTCATTGGCTATGCTATGATAAGGGTATGGAAAAGGACCGAGGAATCGCCATACATAGGGGTAGAACGACAAACACCTGATCTAGTTCACTTTGAATCTCTGTCAAAGCTTTGATTTTCCCATCGCCTGCGTTGGCGAACCTGGCTAGTAACCTTACCGGGAGTAACAGAGATTGGTTGGCACATGTTTTAACACGAAATGAAGATGTGCTATTATTTGTCTCAGGTTGTAATAACATTAAATGTAATTCTATTAAAATCGAACAAATTTAAAATAGATAAGCTGAACTCAGTAGAGCTATCAGCGACACAAACCAGGTTTTTTTCGCAGGTAGGGGAAGGGGCCTTTTTTAAATTTTGGGAAAAAATAACACGGTATTTTTGCAAAAAGGGGATGAAAATACTTGATGTAAACTGAGTTTTATGGGAAAACTGCATGATTTTAGAGATTTTTTCCTAAGGGGAAGACTCATATAAACGATCCCTTCTATAGAAGGAAAAAAAACTGCAAACTACCATTTGGATATTAATCAAAATTCTCTCAGTGAATTTAGGCAATCTCTTATTTTCCTGGTTTCCTTACCAACCTGTTTCCGTAGAAGTATGGGGCCATTGATGAGCCTAGAGCTACTCTTTGTACGCGTGAATAAATGTTAACAACACATGAATTCAAGTCAACTTTATTATATGCAAACCAAAATACTCGATTAACCCTCTATAACTCATCATAAAACTAATGCAAACTTTTATTTCCAAATTCGCCTAGTCTTAAAACAGCTTCAATTTACTCCGCAAAGACTACTTTTATATGTATCTGACCTATCAGAAAGTTTGTAAGAGTTGCATCCCTTTGATAAACGTGAAACATTTGCACTGACAAAGTCAAGGCGATATTGTTGTCTAAGAGAAATACTTTTTTCAGAAATATGAGAACTTCTGTTGCAATGTTGAGACTCATCAGTCATTATCAGACTGCTCAGTCACTTCATCTTGATGAACAATATTGCAATTTGTCCAATTTCGAAACACTAGAATTTTAAGCTTGCTTATTGTAACATGGACATTAGCACAGAGTAGCAGTCAGTAAAATTTAGCATTATGCTGAAAGAATGAGAAGCCCCAATACTCACACAAGAGTTACTCTCTTACATTGAGTGTGAACGCTGAAATCATGAGCAATATGAATCATACCGGATTCCTAAAAACAATTGTCCTGTTTAACTATGTACAATGACTGTACGTCTATATTATAAAGACAGTTGACACCGAAATAATTGGGAATGTGAAGTTTGCTATCGTAATCACAACAAGAAGAAAGTCCATTATTAATATGTCTTTATTTATTTGAAAACCCATGTATTTATCATAGCCTGGATAAAGAATGAGTATCTTATTGGTTTCTTTAATACTCTGGGATCAAGATTCACCCGTCCTAGTAGAAAAAATCCATTTTACCATGTCGTATTACCAGGGACCAATGTGTATATAGGTCTCTGGTATTACACTTGATGGGTTGACTAATACTGCTATTGAAAGTTAAATATTTCATTACATAATAGGTTATGAATTAAATACTACTGACTGTTTAAAACTCCCCGAATGAAAGGCCTCCATCGCTTAAAGATGCTGAGTGACTATTGAAAACAAAAGCTATGTGGGTCCTAGTCTGAATTAGACTGTGTTGGTAATCGAACTAATGAAGTTCTATAATGTAAGCAGTGAAATATTTAAGACTAAGCCAAGTCTAGGGGGCTATGACATTACCTACACCTTTCAAATACTGTTTGAACAACAGTATAAATTGCCTTTATTTCAATTCAAAACAAAGTTTGTCACTGTTATTGCTTATTATCAATCAGAGTTTAATTGCTATTTAATATCTGACTGTATGGTCACATTTGTTTCTTATAAAGTCTGATGTATGACTACTTTGTTCAGATTAACATATGTATAAATATTTAGTATAAAATCAATGTGTTCGTCTTGTGGCCTTAAAGAAACCATCCTAAATATTTTGGATATATTACCATAAACAAAGCATTTATTATATCATATAGTAAGTGAGGCGAAGCGGAATTTATTCTTTATTTCATAATCTTTCAATTGTATTCACGAACTAAGATAATATATCTTAAATAGCTAACATAAACTGTTCAGTATTATATATATGTATATATAAGTCTGATGTATGACTACTTTGTTTAGATTAACATATGTATAAATATTTAGTATAAAATCAATGGGTTTGTCTTGTGGCCTTAAAGAGACCATCTTAAATATTTTGGATATTTTACCATAAACAAAGCATTTATTATATCATATAGTAAGTGAGGCGAAGCGGAATTTATTCTTTATTTCATAAACTTTCATTGGTATTCACGACCTAAGATAATATATCTTAAATAGCTAACATAAACTGTTCAGTATTATATATGCAATGATATTCTCAACAATTTGTAAATACAAAATGCACAGGAATATAACTTTTGTTACGCGTTGTATTGGGTTGAAATTAAGCTAATAAATGAATTACCTACATATTTTGCTTATATTGTAATATACATGTACCATAATCAGAGACTAGTGTCGACAACTGAAATCTCTGATTGGTCCACACAGGGCTCAGTCTTGAAGCCTGAACAATGAACTGCATCATGAGACTGCTTACACCTTAAAGATGTTGTCTTAAACTACTATAGAAAAGCTCCTGGGTGATTCTAACATGTGATTTCGCATTACTCTGAGCAAACTCCATGTTGTGATGATCAACATTAGTAGTACACTAATCATTACCACCCTGTCATACCACGTGATTGTAGGTATTAAAATTAAAGTAAATAAGTATTATGGTAGCGACACTAACACCATACAACTAAGGGAGATAATTCACTGATTGGGTTATAGACAATGTTGAGGAACAAAAAATGATCATTTGAAGTTGATCTAATCAACATAAGAATGCCTTGGTGAATGTAAGTATTAAAAAATAACAAAAGCCGCTTTTGATTTTTTAACAATTTATTGAATATAAAAACCATTGATTTTCAAACTTTAAAAAATCAACAAAGAATCTTCTACAGTCAGTATCTTTGAGTCATGATTGTTAATTGAATTCAATTCCTGTGATACAACAAGCGATGAAGTTCATACAGTTTTTACCCAGTTTCAAGTCCACAACTATAAAAAGATATATTTCATTGTGATCAAGTCCATCTCAATAAAACTTTTCCAAGATGATGTTTTATACATCGCACACCAGTCAGCCACGCATTAAAATTTGATGAAGTAAAAAACAAAGCAATCTGAAATAACAATAAAATAATAATTAAGATAAAAATAAATTATCCAAGTAAAACAATTATATTATGGTACAATGTATAAATATGTTAAGGCTTTGACACAATGCTATACAGACGTTCAAATGAAGCAATTACATGTATGTCGTCCTCGCGATGATTTGCATGTAAACTTAAAATGGTTTATCCTCTCTATACCAGCATATATATACACTAGAAAAACAGTATTGCACATACAGTACAACTTGAGTCAATGGTCACCGATGTTTTAAGGCCAGTTTGTGAGAATGATCACTTACAACATTATACATGTTGTTATTTTAATTATGAATATAAAAGTTCACAGTTCAAACTCGTGAAATCTGAAAGGAAGTGTTTTGCTCTTCTTATACCGATTAAATACTTCATCACTACACAATGTCTTACATACTTCATCACCACACAATGTCTTACATACTTCATCACCACACAATGTCTTACATACTTCATCACCACACAATGTCTTACATACTTCATCATTACACAATGTCTTACATACTTCATCACCACACAATGTCTCACATACTTCATCACTACACAATGTTTTATATACTTCATCACTACACAATGTCTTATATACTTCATCACTACACAATGTCTTATATACTTCATCACTACACAATGTCTTATATACTTCATCACTACACAATGTCTTATATACTTCATTACTACACAATGTCTTATATACTTCATCACTACACAATGTCTTATATACTTCATTTCTACACAATGTCTAAATACTTCATCACCACACAATGTCTTAAATACTGCATCACCACACAATGTCTTAAATACTTCATCACCACACAATGTCTTAAATACTTCATCACCACACAATGTCTTAAATACTTCATCACTAAAGAATGCCTTCATCTATCGGCCCTTCGTAAACGAGTTTATTTTTAATTTCGTAAATCAGGACAGTACGAGTCTTACCTACACTTTCAATATTGGAATAATGAGTTGGGCTTTGTTCTTGGTCCTCTGGCAGCCTTTGGTCTTTCCTTTCTTACACACATGTCTGATGTTGGTCTGTACATTGTACTTTGTGCAACTCGGTTCCTAACATGTCTTCTTCTTTTATCAATTGGCTCAACCAAATCCCAGCCTTCGTCATAGTTTTGTGTTGTGTCAGGGCAAGCAACTAGTGAACTACATTTATTTAAGGATGGAAGGCGGAGTGCAGACATTTGTGAACTGAGGCGTGAACTATTTTTAGTTTGGTTATTTTCGCTTGCTGGTGTTACATGTCTGCTCCAAGATTTAGTGCTGTCTGTGTTATGGTATGTTTTCTGTGATGGTAACATACCTGCGTACGATCCTACAGCGACATTTAGTCCAGGTTTCCAGCTGTACGGTATTTCACGGTCAATATTTATAATGTCTTCTATTCTCTGACCTTTAGTTGGTACCCATCCTTTCAACACAAACATTTGATCTCTGTCCTCTATCACGTAATGTTGACATTCGTAGTCTGGTCCGGGTGGCTGACTCACATCTTTATCTTCTAGAAATCTGTACAAAAACATGAACTGACTAATGTTCAACTCATCACTCGTTGGTTTAATGTCCATGAATCGTTCGTAGTGCCTCTGTGGTATGATAAAGTGTAGATATTCTATAATGATGTATTTTTTCCTCTGCTTAAAACTACAGCCATGTTTTTCCATCTTCGGAAAACACGCTGCAAGAAAATATCTAAGCAGCGAAGTCATTTTGTTGTGGCCTGCTGGCCCAAGTGTGTATCTATAAACAATGACGTCGTCACTAAGTAACTGACGTCACGAGCTTTGCCTTATTATTCTATGACGTGTGTGACGTTAAATCAAACGCCATATTTTGACATTACCAAATCATTAAGTGCAAGATTTTATTCAATATGCTTTTTAAAGCTTTTGTTACGTGAATATGCTCTCTGAAATGACGAATACTTAATATAGCTTTTATAACTATCAATTCCATAGAAAAATATGCTAGACTAAAAACAGAAAAGCGTGAGTTGAACTTTTCTCTACGGCTGTTTTTATAAGGCACAGACATCCAGCTATTAAGAATGAGTATGTTTGTTTGTCGAAATCTTTATTACGATCATGTATCGGTACTGTAAAACATAACAAAACACTTGAATTAGTTTTGCTGTTTCTTAAAAATTATTCTGAAAATTCATGAAATTAATTGGCGTAGCTGTTTTGGTAAGGGTCTGCCTTAAATTAAATTAAAACGCTTAATGAGGGCGCACCAAGTACAAATAATTAGGTATTGGAGTATAAGAATTATAAACATACTGGTACAATGCGTGTATGCGACCAAAAACAGCAATTCCAGGGGTGGATACATATATCTGCGGTGTCAAACATTGGCAATTTTTTTGATTTTTTGAGTTTTGAATTTGCGGGGTTGTAAATTGGCGGAAACGCTATCAAGCCGCCAAAATATAGCCCCTGCATTACAACCGGCAGGGTCATAAATTGGCGATACCACATTAGACTGCCAAAAATCACCCTCATTAGAACTGAAAAATAACTCGAATTTACAGTAGATTGAACAAAGGTTGACTGTCCAAGGTATTTACGAACTGCATTAATAAGGCCATGATTGTCGTGTATTGATCTTTTGATCTTTCCGAACGATTTCTGATCGATATATTTGTTATGTTACTATACCCTTAAACTTCCCTTGAATTCTGTCTAATTCTGTCTAAGTTTTTCTGTGTGTAGACAGGTGGATGTTTTGTCACCCATTCAATGTCTTTCATTGGCGCAACACGATGCTCACAAACTCAAGTGGTCTTAGTAGGGATGTGATATTATGAAGTGCTTTACTGACCACTAATTTTGTTAATTTAAATGCACCATCCCATCATATGCTAGCCCCTTAATTATGATTTTAAGATGATGATTCAGTGACTCTTGCTCTGCACAGATCAAGAAATAAAGCTGATATAAAAGAGAAAAATATTTTTCCACGTAGTAAGTTTATTTAACGAGCCATAGTTGATTCCAATAACATCCCTTAAATAGTTTGATTCTTGTTGCCAATTTATAAGACGCTCCTGTTCTTGCCTGGTAAATCAAGATTCTACTGTTTCACGGATAAAAATTTTCCGGGATTTTCTGGAACCTCCGGTTTTTTCCTGGTTCGTAACCTACTGGTTTTTATCGTTTCCACGTCACGGAGGTTAAGATTTCTTTTTTTGAAAATGTTTCAGCTTTCACACATGCAGTTTTACTTTTTATAAAGAACAGATAACTCTCAGATACTTATAATTATGTGAACAGTATTTGTAGTCTCCCCTTACGAAGGACTAATGTAGTTAGGTACTCAAATATATTACTTAAATGAAACAATACACAACTACTTTCTTGATCTAATGTTCATATGATCATAAAATGTTGAGAAGGTAATAATGAGTTATGGAAACATGGAATTTGGACGCACGTATGTTTGTGACATCTTTTCAAAGATGATGCCCGGAGAAAATAACTCAATTAATGAATTTGTTATGACTGGACTGATATTTACCTTAATTTTGAGATAAAATACATAATGCGTAAGAATTCAGGGCTTGATCGAAATACATTTGTTAATTGTTCAATGTGTGATATTAATGTTTTGCAAAATAGAAGTACTGTTTTATGGATTTCCATTTGTAGAAATATGTGTAGGCATATTGTGTGATAATATGTATTTATTTGACTGATACCATGGTTAAAAGTTTTCCGGAACCTCCGGTTTTTCCAGGTCTGGACGATACTGTTTATTATTGTTTCCGAGGCATCGGGGTTAAGATTTCCGTTTTGTTTGAAAATTTCAACTTTTACCCATATTGACATCTCAGTAAGTACAGTCCAACCCGTGGACTAACTACTGTACTGAAGTAGGAAAGCCTCATTTGGCCATTGTTCAGAGACCTGTGCTATTTTATTGCTTAGTATATAACGAAAGTGACAGTTGTACCAATGGTGACCTCTATTCAGCGGTGGCTGTTCGTTCTTGCTTGATAATATTTTAGTTTTTTTTTAAATGTTTTATATATTTTATGGTATGTGGTTCAATGAATATAACACATAGCGCAGTAAGGTCAGAAGTTATTAATAGCTGTGTTTTATATTTAGTAATAGAATTGTTTTAATAAAGAGGCTGTTAATAGTTTCTATCTGAAGATAGATGTAGAAATGTTGCAAGAATTTCATAAAGCCAAATTAAGTGTGAATGCAATACGTTTGCTAATAATCAGCACAATTTCGTGCAAAATTTACTGAATTTCTATCTCACGATGTTTTATTCCTGTTTCCAAGCAACCACAGTTTCATTCTCACTGTAACTGGGGTTTCATGCCAATGTTTCAACATATTTTCAGCCATATACGGCGACCAGTTCATCTAGCCAGTTTTCCAACCGCAGTTTCATTACAGTAAAACCTCGTTATCTCCATCAGTCATCAGAACAGACTAAATGCTCGATATAAACGTGGTGCTCGTAATAACGAGGTACGTGTTGATTGGTTCAAAATAATACACATCTAAGAGCAACAATTGACGGGACTTTAAAACACCCCGAGATAAGTCGAGTGCTCATGATATCGATGCTCATAATAACGAAGTTTTACTGTACATGGTTTTCACTCATGCGAAGTTTAACTTCCTTTTCGTCTTTGCATATACAAATTATCAATGTGTAACAGTTTACCCAAGATACAAAGACAAACTTTAGCTAAATAAATACAATGAAGTATGTTTGTCTCATTGTCAAGTTGATATATTTAGGAATTATTGAAAACTACTGAAAAATTAAGTGGTTGGTATAATGTGACTGGTATAATATTGCAATGGTTGCTAAATGAGGTTTAGCGGTTATCATAATCCTGGCATATTTACAGTGTTTTTTATCTCTCCGCGGAGCTAATCTTTTGACTGATATAATTACATGTAGCATTCTGTGGGTGTCAGACTTTCACTTCTTACGTGATGTATTGGGTGGTCATCCTTGAATTTTGTCTTTTTCTGATCACAGAGAAATATCCGTCTAAAATGTCGACAGGTTTTGTTTTAGATGTGCTACAATCCTATGCTTGAATTGGTTTAAAGGGCATATATTATATATAATAATAGTAAAAAATTGATAAGGAGACCATCTTCAGGACCCGAAAAATCGGTCATGATAATGAGGTGGAATATCAAATTGAATCGTAGGGGAGTTACTAAAGCCGTTCAGAAAATAGTTAGTCTTTATAACAAGGTCGTCGTAATATTGAGGTGGTCGCTCTTTGAGGTTTTACTATATCTTAAATGTCACCAGCATACATGATGTCCAATCTTATTATGTGTCTGTGTGGTTTGGTTTCACTTGTTTTTAAGTTACTAATTACACTGTATTTTGAAATTTAAAGAATCTCCCACAGGTTGAAATATACCAATAAATGTAAAATAGGAGATCTGTCTTTACAGCTGAAATCTGATTGGTTCATACAGAGCTTAATGGTAATATTAACCAATGAAAAGGAAGCTTACTGAGACTGATATCAACTCTGAGGTGATAGCCTTGGTCTATGTCTAATAAAGGTCCAAAATGAGTTTAAGAATACATTCCACATTACACTGGTATACTAAGTATAATGTAGTGTGTATTTATCTAAGCGTCCAGAACATGACATGGGTTGATGAATATTTTAGTTAAATTGCCCACTAGCCACATTTTTGTGAAGTTTGGATGAAACAAACTTGTTAAAAAAGGAACGAAAGTGATTGAATTAAAGTTTTGTATATTGTAACTTCAGTGAGATCATCATTCTGTTAAGGGAGATAATTCATCACATCCTAACAGGTAAGCTGGTCTCAGTACAGACAGAGTCAAAGGGAACCAATTAACCTACCTCTAAACTGGTTCCCGTTGACTCCGTCCGTACAGAGTCAACAGATACAGCCTGATATTACCTGGACTCTGCTTGGTCAAAATCAGGAAATAATTCTGCCCATGGGATCTTATGATACTCGTTTTCAGGAATACGTCGCATTTTTCAAGACTTTTTGTATATTTTGCACGAAATACTGTCTCACTTCCTGCATCCATTTAAGGAAGAAATATTTCATAGATCATATTACAGAAGTTTACAATAAACAACTTAGACCATAAATAGTAGGGCTGTAACGGTTAACCGATATACCGGTTAATATTGCAATACGAATTCTGACGAATTTTTACCGGTTTTTTCTGAATCGGTTTTTGTAGTCGTGGCGACGCAACCAATGAAAAAATCTCAGAAATATGACAACTTAAAAGCAAACAAAATTTAATTGCTACATTTTCGTAAATGCAAGAAGATGCGACCGTTATACCTACCCGTATTTGATCTGCGACACTAGTTGACATTATCTGCGTGCTATTTCACTGTGAAACTACATATGAATTTCATGTATAAATATATGCAATATTGATCCATTCAAGACGATGCATGTGCATCAGTTCAAATCCTGCTGTACTTTTCTGTGCGAAATATGTTGCAATACGATTTTTACCGTATTGTTTCACCCCTAATGACTAGGCTGCTATTTCAGTTCTACATTGGTGTAAACAAAAGTAATTCAAGTAACAAAAAATGGTTAAACCTTTAAATAATAACATATACTACTTTTGAAAATTTTAACTATTTTATTAGAAAAAATAGCACATTGATTTTAAGACAATTCAAAATCAATAACAAGTCTTATGTAGTTGATAACTGCAAATTACAAGTGTGATAAGTTGTAAATTTCTTTTACAAAATATACTGAAATACATGTTTTTTGTCCGCTTCCAAACTTCTAATCATAAAGTTGTATATTTCATTGTGATCCAGACCGCATGGTAAAAGATTCCGCTTGATTTTTATAATATCTAACATTAATTATCAGTTCCAATTATTATATCAGGACACCGACCTGAAATTATATCAATGAAACACAATCTGAGTAAGAACATACTACTTTCAATCAAAGCACTTATTTCATAATATACAATAGTAATACACAGAGCAACCGCTCAAACCAACACTCTTTGGGAGAAGATTATGTTGTTGTTGAGAGGTTGATGCTCTTAATTAAATTAATAGTTAAATCGTACAGCGGGAAAACATCATGCTGTTATTGTAGGGAGGTTGCTGCTCTAGAGAGGTCCGCTCTTGAAGGGTTGCACTGTATCAAAATTGTAATATAATACATTACGTTAGATGGAGCCAATTCTGCGTTGTTTACCGGGTTTATTTTACCCTATAATTTTGAATATAATCTCCGCAAAATGTCATAATTCTAATATCATCGCTATGTAATTAACAATAGAAGCACAGTGGTATACTAGTATTTCAGAGAAAAAATACTAATATACAGACATTTCAAGCAAAAATTCAGCATTTAAATATCAACCCAGATAAGTGCAAACGCAATTAAGTTTAATTAAAGACTTTTTATTCAAAATGAAAACACTTACCTACAAGTTTAATACTGGAATAATGAGTTGGGCTTTGTTCTTGGTCCTCTGGCAGCCTTTGGTCTTTCCTTTCTTACACACATGTCTGATGTTGGTCTGAACATTGTACTTTGTGCAACTCGATTCCTAACATGTCTTCTTCTTTTATCAATTGGCTCAATCAAATCCCAGCCTTCATCATAGTGTTGTGTTGTGTCTGGGCAAGCAACTAATGAACTACATTTATTTATGTGTGGAAGGTGGAATGCAGACGTTTGTGAACTGAGGCGTGAACTATTCTCTGTTTGGTTATTTTCGCTTGCTGGTGTTATATGTCTGCTCCAAGATTTAGCGTAGTCTGTATGATGGTATGTTTTCTGTGATGGTAACATACCTGCGTACGATCCTACAGCGACATTTAGTCCAGGTTTCCAGCTGTACGGTATTTCACGGTCAATATTTATATTGTCTTCTATTTTCTCACCTTTAGTTGGTACCCATCCTTTCAATAAAAACATTTGATCTCTGTCTTCTATCACGTAATGTTTACATTCGTAGTCTGGTCCAGGTGGCTGACTCGCATCTTTTTCTTCTAGAAATCTGTACAAAAACATGAACTGACTAATGTTCAACTCATCACTCGTCGGTTTAATGTCCATGAATCGTTCGTATTGCTTCTTTGGTATGATAAAGTGTAGATATTCTATAATGATGTATTTATCCCTTTGCTTAAAACCACATCCATATTTTTCCTTCTTCGGAAAACACGCTGCAAGAAAATATCTAAGCAGCGAAGTCATTTTGTTGTGGCCTGCTGGCTCAAGTGTGTATCTATAAACAATGACGTCGTCACTAAGAAACTGACGTCAGTTTTAGTCTATGACGTTCTTGACATTATTAGGACGTCAACTCTTTGGTCCGCCAAATTGTCTATCCGGGATCCGAGCTGGACACTGACTGATGGTCGAACCAAGGGCCTGTCGGGACTTGTATCGGCGACTTTTTAAGTTCTGGAAAAAGGAAAAAGTGGCATGGGACTAGATCTGGAGAGTATGGTGGGTGTGGCAAGACGGTAACCTTCTCCGACTTCAAAAAATACTTCACAAACTCAGATGTATGTGATGGAGCATTTTTATATAGTAGACGAACATGACTAAATCCTGACATAGGGCGCCGTTTCTGATAATATATCTTGAGCCTTTTTAGTATAACATCTCGGTAATACCGACCTGTAACACTTTTATCCTTTGGCACCGAAATTTGTACGACTATACCATCACAAAAGAATATGCGATAAAGGACCTTCTATGAGCTCATGGTCTTTTTGGCAACTACAGGCCTTCTACCCTGTTTGGTGAGCCATATTCTGTTTCCAAAATTCCTTACTGTTTTGAAATAGAGAACCCATGTTTCGTCACTAGTAACAATGTTTGCAAATTGTCTTCGATTGAAGTTTGGAAATATTTTGAGCAATTGCTCAGCGGTTTTTACTCGTATCCTTTTTTTTTTTGTTATCTATCATTTCATGGGGATTCCATCTGGCAGAAATCGTCCGTACTTTTTTGAAATACGCTTCAAAATGAAATGCACCCGCGATAGCGATATGCCAACATCTTTAACAATATCACGAATCGTGTACCTGCCATCACATTCAATAATTTCTATGACTTTTGTGACATTAGTCTTGCCTATCACAGTCACAGGTCAGCCATATTTTGCTGCATCTTTGACGGACTCTGTGCTAGTGAGACATTTCTTTCTCTACCTGCGAACTGTCTAATAAGATACCTTGTCACACCCATAAACTTCCCCCAATTCAGTAAAAATCTGCTTTACCGAACGACCGAGTTTTGTGCGAACTTTTATTTAAGCTCTAATTTCTTCAATAACCTCAACCCATTTCCCAATCATTTTTACAACAGTTGTCAACGACTGGCTCTATTGAAATGACTATAAGTTTAAAACTGCGGGGAGCTGAAGGCTCGAGTTTATACCGTTGGAATGGCATTGAATAAAGCTATTCAAGCGTATCAAAATCCATCGCGCAAAGCATTATTGCGCTGTGGTTCAATGCACATTACATGTCGAACAACCCTCGTACCATTAAATCAGGCATAGCCATATTTTAATTATCACCACATATGATTATATATACATACAGATACGATATATTCATCTCAAGTGCTACATAATGACCTTTACATCAGTTTAAAAGCGGATGAGAAAATACTCTCAAGTTTGAACAATAGAAATGTTTTATTACAAGGAAGATAAGTAAAATGTGATCGGTTGAAATGTAAAACCAGGAAGTAGGAAGTAAATATATATCACTATCAAAATCCAAATGGTTAGGGTGGGGGTGATTATATGATGGACAAAGTGATTGATTTTCCCATATGTGATGTTCGTTACATGTATATCATACTAGTCGCGACCGTGGTCCAGTGGTTAGGCGCTGGAGATCCTGGTTCAAATACCAGTCACGGCAGGTCATACCCTTCTATAAAAATTTGATAAAAATGTCGATTTTCCTCCATATGTGGAGAAGTTGCCGGCTCCTTGTGGAAGGGTAAGTTTTTAGTACTGGTTGGAATGCAGCCCATGAAAACTTGTTAGGTGAACCAGTCGCCGTATATAACTGAAAACTTGTAGAAATACGGCGTGAAACCCAGTGGCAATGTCATGTCAACCTTCCATATGAACTCTTATTGCTGAAACATTCGAACAGCAGTTTATTCAGGATGATTTTTCGGAACGGTTTAAAAGTGATAGAATTATTTCTGCGTTGATTTTTAGTCAGCATATACCAGCCAATGCCATCTTGGAAACGCGATGTATTGTATATAGGTTTTCATATACATTTCTCACTTTAATTAATACAATCTCTACCCAGAGTTGTCGTCCGTGCGCTTAAAAAATAAAATAATTGCTCTGATTTTCTGGTACATTATAACATCTTTTGTCTCGAATGTATTGTGCGAAAGAAGTCGCTTTACCTAACTGTAAATTATGTGCCATTTGTGGCTTCATTTCTTGTTTAACAAGAATCTTGTAAAAATCTAAGACGTTGACAGACATGTAAGTGAGGATAACGAACGACAACTTGTGACAAACGATTCTATCATTGTTTTATTGACTTGAACATCTTTAATGGAAGTATTTCAGTCGTGGGCAATTGACTTCTTTTTCATGTTAGCCTATAATTCCAGTGGATGAATCCCTGAAGAGAAATTCCATAAATACAGTCAAACCTGTGCACAAAGGCCACCTTTGGGGAAGACAAATTGTGGCTTTTATTGACAAATGACCTTTGTTCGGAAGTCATTTTGTTCTAAATATTCAGTGACGGTTTTTCAAAGAATGACCTTTATTTAATGGGTTGTTTTTATTCGAAAGTGGTCGCAAACACAGGTTTGACTGCATACTACATATTCGACAACAAAAATGAACACCACAAACGTCAGACTTCTGTCTGGGAATAATCTCTAAGGTCATCCCTAAAACAATATGCTTACAGTAACGCGACCAACTCATAAAATCACCGCGTCTCAACTTTTTTAACACTGCCCGTAAAAACTGTTTTACCCCTTCGTTATTTATAATTTCTTTCTGGAAAAAAACTACATACTTACCCACAGCCTAGTCAAAACCTTCAGCTTGTTTAAATCCATTCCAAAAGCACGACCTCATTATTTTACATGGATTGATAAAATATAAACGTTACAATGTACAAGGAAGAAATCGTTAAATTGGGATGGTCTAAATGTTGAAGTGGTCACTTGGAGAGATTTTACCATATTTTGATGCTTCATAAGTTCACAATAGCTTACTCTTTTTTGCATACAAAAAAGTCTGTAATATCACATGGTTGATCGTTCCATTGGTAACCATGGTTATCATGTCCCCAAAGGACTACGCAATCCTCCTCCCTAGATAAAAATACCCGGTTAATGTCTATTAATAGTATGTCAGTAATACAATCATGACAGCATTATTTAAAATGAAGTATGAGTTACATTGATCAATTCGATAGTAAAAAGTAAAATTCATAATAATTTATGACATATAAAACAAATGCATGGTAAATTACAACTTAGGTGTACCTTAGTCGCCGCTTACACATGTATTACAAAAATATTTAGGATCAAATCGTGCCTCAGAAGTCCGAATTCGAAGTATAAGTTTACAAAGAATATATAAATTTTTGCGACCTACCCACCCTATTTTTGTTCAAGTAGGAAACATGACCATTCGTTCTAGTCTTAGTCATCATTAATTCTAACTATAAGATACAAGACCTTGGAAATGTCATTAGAAAGTCGAAAAAATGTGTATGTGTTTACTGCTGTATTTTTTCTCTGTTTGATTGCAAGTTGAACAATAAAACAAACAGAACATGAATGAAATATGTCATTTAATAGTAAATGACGAAGAAATGTTGAATTTTTAGTAAAATCAAAGGATGACATATCCACAATGGCAACATACATATAGTAATGGTACGTATCAACATGATAAGCAACAGCACATATCAAATTCTTGTATCATTGCCAAATATGCAAAATTTTAAAGCCATTATTATATTAATAACCCTTTCATTACGCATAATTAGAACTCTAAATGAAAAATTTAAAGCAGCAATTAAGCACACAATAGCCCTACCATGACTGAAAGCAACATTTACCTTTGATCATACCAACTGTTATTGGGTTCTCCTGGAAACCAGTCCGTGTAGGCCATACTTGACGTCGCTTCATAGCCCCAAACCCATTGACCTTCAACTTCAAGGTCATTTCCACTAGTCCAATAACCAACATTTTGAGGATCTAACACAATAAGATTTATCACTGCATGAACGTTCTTCTTGTGAAGATTAAAAGAAATTAAATCGCCGATTCATGACGCTCATATTTTTGCAAGAGTGATAGATAAGACGATAGAACGTCTTTTATACCTTTGATTCTTCTAAATTATGGCGGTATATTCAAAATTAAATGATGAGTGTAACGCTCCCATCATATGAAATTTCCAGGTAACCTTATGTAATATCCTCTACATTCTGCCATTTGATTGATTTCAAAACAACTGTTTGTCGGAATATTTTTTTTTAAAAAAAGACACGTTTAAAATTGTCTGTGCAATAATAACAATCTATTTAAACTACAAGAATACATATGGCAGAGTGACCTTTTCCTGCATGTATAATTAGCACTCGGAAATAAATCATCAAATGTATTCATTCGTCATCAGTATAATTCAACAATTGTTGGTTACTGTGATAGCTTAGACATTGCAATGGTTGAAATTGAAATTGCTAGGCGCCGTGACATGGGTTCAATTCTCACATGATCTCACAAAGAATCATAATTAGGAATAATAAACCTGTAACTACCGTCATGTGCATGAAATCGATTGATTGTAGATTTTAAAAACGAGTCTTCGTCCTTCGAATGTATGTCAACAAGCCAAGCACCTTGCTCTTTACATGCATGCTGAAACCAAACATTTCAGACAAAATAATTTAATGTACTGGCTCATTTATTGATCACCACATAGCGTAGAACAAAATAGAAACTGATTTGACAAAGTGGAAAAGAAGTATTGGTCAATGTCTGCAAACTCAGCAAAGCATATAATGATGGCAATGAATTAGACATTCGGTCCACGCATTTGTCCACGGCCAGTGGACTGAATGCATTGGGTCCAAAGCATGACGTCTCCAAACTCTGACCTTACTTAACGCGATAGCTCAGGGGACATAATAGTATTAGTACACCTTTAACACTGGCTTCCGAATCTAATTAAAACATAATTAGTTTTAAATAAACGGCTTCCAACCAGATTTAAACAAGCAAGCACATGAACAAACCCATAAGCAAATTACAAACAACTTCTTTTAGTTCCAAACCAGTGCTCGAGAACGCAAATTTATTCGCTGCAAATGACCACGTGACCTCGTTTTCCCATTTATATAAACTAAAAACGTTTATTCACTCACAGCAGCGTGAAACCAGTTCAGCTTTGTCGTATTAAAAGAATAACACATCCTATTGTATGTAATCCAGTTGTCAGGACATCCACCAGTCTCTACAAGGATAAATGACTGCTTGTAATATTAGCTAATTATTATTGCACCTCTGGTACTGTGTACTATGTTTTCATTTTCATACAAGAAGAAGGAACATTAGGATTCACTATAGTCTTGGCATTAACTTAAAAAAAAATAAAAAATAATTATTGAAATGTGTCAAATCTCTCATTTTCTGTGTCCTTTCAGAAAGTCTAGGCCTTATTTGTAATGGATTTGATAATAAAAAAATGGGGACAACGCAAACAAATACGTTCTTCAGTTTAAAACGACATACCATTTTCAAAAATGCGAATACGGTAGTCCAATTACGGATAATTGTACTCTCACAATTTTACAAGGAAGAAATAGAAACAAGCACAGAGGTGTATGCTCAAACTAAGTTTAATTGTTCAATGAACTAATAAAACATATCAACAATTATCATTCAAAACATAGAATTTCACAGACAATGATTATTTGTCCGTTTTAAAGTTGAACGTTATAATTCACATTACGGCTTTTAAAGTTAAAATCAAAATGTTTTGGAAGATGCTTAGGAAGAAAGTAATGTTTTCATTTCGCTGCATAATGTCTTTAGTTTTAACTTCTTGGAATATCATCGATAAATGCAAGAATGGAATGTCACGTGTTATAATAGACACTTTAACGTCTGTGTGGTAACGTAGTTCACCAAACTTTTATCTAAAGACAACGTTCACTCAATCATAAGTATTTGTCATTTTCATAAAAATATATCATGCAAGGATAACTTACACATAATCTATGGGGTATCATCTTAATAATTTCATATATTTTTAGAAAAAAATACGAACGAATACTTTTTATAATAGTTTTATTTAGAATGGAATAGGAAATTATAGTCAAAATTGGGCTTTTAACAACAAACTTGATTAGTATGATAAAGTCACAGGGTTTAAATAGCCGCGGCCGTGGTCCAGTGGTTAGTGCGCTGGACTTGTAACCCGGATCTCCAGGTTCGAATCCCGGTCGCGGCAGTTCAAACCTTTCTATGAAAATTTGACAAAAATGTCGATTTTCTTCCATATGTGGAGAAGTTGCCGGCTCCTTGTGGAAGGGTGAGTTAGTACTGGTTAATATACAGTCCAGGAAAACTGGTTAAGTGAACCGGTCGCCAACTGAAAAATTGTTGAAAAATGGCGTTAAACCCCAGTGACAATCAGTCACACACAAAAACATGGTTTAAAAAGGAATTAAAGCAATAAGAAACAAGCAAACATTCGCAGAAAACGACCGACGAAAACATTGGATTGAAAAAATTGCTTGATCTTGGCCAACCAAATCACCAATCATAGAATCGCGTTATTGTAACTTTCTGGTAATAGTTTTATGCCCTCTCCAGTAAACTTCATGAAACCTTTCTTCTGCTACGGGTTTGATCGACGTGTTTCAAGGTCATGACTTTGTTTCCGTTACTTACTTTTAGCCTGTTTCAAGAATTCTTGTCTCTGTTTTCTGCCCTTTTCTTTTCTGTAGAAGTTCATCTTTACTGTTAGCGTCTTTTCTGGTGCTACACTCTCTTCTGTCGTAGTGCTTGGAATAGTATCAAAGGTGCTAGATATAGAGTTATAAGGCCCATCTTCAGTTCCGATATCCATCATTTCAACGCGAGAAGTGTTATTGATAACATCAACACTATCTTTATCATCAACGTTGTATCCATTCCCTCTATGAAGTCGGTTTTTTTGCATCGCTTCTCCTCTTCTCTAGCTTTTACCTCGACATCTGAGTGGCCGGTACGTAGTACGTCTTCACTCACTCTGTGTGCTTCTTGTTTCAGGTATTCATCACCCTTATCTGCCTTTTTCCTTTCTCTATATTCTTGTTGTACCTGTGCATGTGATGTATCTATCACCTGTAACATAAACACACTGAAAGTCACCACAGGAAAGTATATGTGTTTTTGTGAACTACGTTGTCATTTTGTGATCCTCGTTACAATATACACATGCCTGTATGTAAGAATATACAATATACTTAGACAAAAACATCTTTAGCATTGTGGAAATATCATTCGCCTCGCATTATGAACAATAATCAAGTAGTTTATTGTTTGTCAGCAACCAACAAAATATGTAGGAACCTACCATTTTTGTGAAAGTCCTGAATCACTCCAATTTCCACATATCGCCGTTGTGGTTCACATCTTCTACAAAGAAGATTATTCGATGTTCGGGTATATTTTTCTCGAACAATTTGTCCTTGCTAGAATAATATATCGCATTTTAGCTATCAATAATAACGTAGTTCACAATAAAGTAGTTAATAAATTCGTGGTTTCAGTAACCTGATTAAATAGAAGTTCATTGCCGAGCGCTTATCTAAAACCATTTTAGAGGTACAACACGGGCACACAGTAACCTAGAAAGAAGAACCTCTTTTCAAGATATTTAAACGAAATAAGAGGTAACGCAGTTCACATTTAATAACAGAAGTCCAAGGGAACAACGTTTGCCATGATTTTATTTTAAATAGTCCAAATTGAAACACTTTAAGTTTTGTAATGGTAAAATTTGTTTATTTTAGGTACATATAGAGACATTTGTAGTTTTTTTTTCAATTGTTGCATTAACTATTTTATTGAGGTGCAATTAGGTAACGTAGTTCACTGTGATTTCTGTAACAAGAAAAATTCCATGAAAAAGTCAATTTTGGCTATTTTGTTATGTTAACTCCACATGAATGTCAAATCCGGACACGAATGTTGCGTAACTGCGTATCAAACCCTGAAAATACTCAAACGCTATCGGTACACTAGGACACGAATGATAGTACCCACTGTTTGGAAACGTCTTTTTGCGCTGGACTATGTCAGCTTAAATTATTTAGCAAAGTAGACTTATCGTGCCGCATTGAGTAGATTATCCAGTTATTTGAATAGCTTTTATATGCTGGACATGGCTTTGGACATGGCTTGGACATCCAAAGTAAGGCTAGTGTGCGTTTTTCTTGTTTTTTTTTCTAAACGTTAAAGAGACCCATACCTTGTAAAACCAATTAAAGAATAAAGTCCAAGGGAACGCCACATTTACACATTACATCTTACCGCACAGTTTACTTAGTCACAAAGAAATCATCACGGCAACCACTAACACTCGCTCATTTATAAAAAGATCAGAACCGTGTGAAAAATAGAACGAGGTATTTTAGAAGAGATTGTTGTAAATGACTGACTGGACACATTTACTTACCTGGCAATGCGATTCCGAAAGCCAACAAAATACTTATACATGTATTTAATTTCATGTTCTATCTATCCCGTTGATCCTGGTGAAATGGCCGTTGAGCCTATTGAAATGGCAACGTGACGCTGTGTATTATCTTCTTATCTTCTTCGACACTTATCTCATTTCATTTCATAAGAAAACATTTCATTTTAAAGTATTATTTAAACTTGTGTCAAACCACGTGGGTGAAATTTTGCTGCCTGATTAGCTTTCTTAAGTCCTTAACAATCAGGAAAATCAGTTTCAGTGTATTGTCCCACGTCCATTATTTTGAAATCATCGCAATGATTATAAGTGTATGTAAGTATATACACTCACACCATTGAAATATAGTCTTATTAAGTAACACAATTATGAATTCCAATTTTTATGTAATTCTATGAAATACTAGAATCTTAAACCATTACTGTTATGTACACAATTGAAAAAAAACTAATTTTTCCCCGACTTAAGCTCTTTCATGGTCAATTGTATTATTATGTTATTTATTCCTGGGCATGCTTCGCAAAAAAAGTCAACTTGTAGAATTGCGACTTCTATCAACAATTAATGTATACTTTTTAGTCCACTTTGTACTGGAGATATTAACTATCTCATAGGTCAATGGATTGCTGAGGAAACAATACGTTCTAAAATACATTTTTTTCTACTGTATTATTATCTGATAAATTAATGTCTGGACACATGTAAGTTGTTTGTCTTTTGTAGTTTTTATCAAAGGTCAATTTGACTTCCAGAATAAAAAATTAACTGAGACAGGAAAAGATCAGGGTCGGCCGAAAAAATAGGATCGGTAATGTAAATGAAAACCAGGAACTTTTTACGTCTAAATTTTTAAAAAAAAACACCATTCCTTCGATTGTTATAATATTCAGATGAGTGTTTTGTATTTTATATAAAACAATGGGTTTGTGTAAAAAAAATGTGAGGGGCCCAATACAATGTACAATATCCTTGCAATACGTTAGAGTCAACTTTGACAGGCCATGCCTTAAATTTTATACAGAATCCAACGTAAGCCCCCTTCAGCTACATGACCAAACCTCTATATAGGTTGTTTCCTTTATATCAGAGACACCAATCGAGGTCAGTTTGTTATCTACTATCTAATCAGGCTTAATTAGTCACTAAGTGTTGTTTGTGTCTCTGTATATCATATAATTATGTAATAATATGTTCCCGACTTTGTTCAATATTAATGTCAAGGGCCCAGAAAGGCAAAAAAAACACATAAGCATAAATAACAACAACGACTGCTACTAAGATAATATTATGTAAATTGCTATATTTCTATACAGATAAGAAAGTAATTTCTATACAATGGACACACGAAATATAACGATTGATAAATCACGCCCATTGATTTTCATACAGTACTTAAATATCGATATCTAGGTCTTTTTCCTAGATTGTCACATTGTGAATGTTTTGATGACATTAACATTTTAAGCGATGTATGAAAAGATCAATAAAACATTTACATGTGTATATTCAGCTGTTTGGCTCTTGAAATAATGCAAATTATCAGGGAAAGCGTTTTACAAGTAAAGTTTACTATATCTGAAATTATAGTCAGACAACATTTTGACTCGTGTGATTTTATCAAATTATTGCAAGTAATGAATTGCGTAATTCATATAGTTATGCAATTTTGGAATTCTTGAGAGATACAAAGGACTTGGATCTTTTACCCTTACTTCTGCTTTTTGTTAAGCTATACAAGGTAAACCCTGTCACATACGTCGTCCAATGACTCAACACCAGGTCTACCATAGATAGTAGGCAAAACCGTCCGAAGGAAAAATATCGTAAGGCATCATCGTACAGTTTTAAACAAATTTGCATCGTACGATTATTTCTACGTCAAGCCACTGTCACAACCGGACGCACGGGCTTTTAAAGAAAATGCTGACATAACATATGCATGCATCATATGAAATATAAAAATATTTATTCTCATTATAGATGTCCGACAACTTGACTTTTATACTTAGGATTAAGAAACAAGTTCTCAAAATGTCGTTTAAGCGATCTAAATTATTAGGTACCATTCCATGCTTTAAAGGTAAACATTTTCAAAAACATTTATAGTCTTATGGATTGAATATTTATATATATATATTGTGATTGTGTGGATCAGTGGATCAGGTCATTGTAATTGAGATACTCACACTTAATTATTTGCTATACATACGTCTGATCTCAGTCAAATTAGGATTATTCATTTTCATATATTTTGATAAACAATTATACACGAAAGTATCAATGATATTCAAATCATATTTGCTCCTTTACCATCATTTCCAGAATGGAAGTACCAACATTTTGCCACGTAGTTTTCAATCTATATTCACCATCTTCAAACGCCCATAAAATTCTCGTATACCGATTATAAAGATCCCTCATCACTGGAAGCATAATATCTTCATCCACATGTCCTTTAAACATGAGCACTATTGGCTTTTGCAGATCATAAGCTTGTTCGAACTCCATTCTACAGTAACGGCTTTGGCAGTAAGCATTTGAAACAACAATGATAACAACAGATGAACGTTTGAGCAAACGTATTGTTTCCTCAGCAATCCATTGACCTATGTGATAGTTGATATCCCCAGTACAAATTAGTGGACGATCAGTGTTTGTAAGTTCTTGCAAAGTTCTTTGGAGAGGGTCAAACACTTCATTATTTACAAATAGCTCGTCTTCATTGCAGTAAGATAGGAATGCTGTAAATTCGTATTCCTCGGCACCTTCCTGGATAAGTGCAACGATTTCTTCCATGTTTCTTTGGTGTGCCATTCTTTTGCGATGCCGCCTCACAAACCAGGCAACCAATATACAGATCAAAAGAAGAATAAATGTGAAAGTAGATGAAAATATTATTGCATTTCTTCGTTGAACAATTTGATTACATACATCCTGCAAACTGTCCACTGTGTTCTGTGTAATACGCTCTATGTCACCTTCACTATTTATGCATGTAGCGGCTTGTGGACCAGAGAGTATTATCACCGACGATTTTATTAACCAAACATTTTGTTCATAATCGTCACATTTAGAGCAAGAAATTGGATTTGAATCAAGTGTTACATTAACTTTGAACTCTTCACCACGGTGTTTTGTACCAATTAATGAATCCAAACACTGCATTGAAACAGCATCAAGTGTGTGAATATTGTTGTTGTGTAAATAAATTTCCTTAAGACGTCTTTCACTGCTGAAACGAAGCACAAAACGAGTCAGTTTATTATTTGATAAATCTACCACTTCTAAATAATGATTGTTCTTGAACATTTTCTCAGGAATATTTGATAACCGATTAGCAGCAAGGCCAATATATTTCAGCCTTGGATACGAGCTTGCAATTTGTGAAAACAACATTTCGTTCTCAAGTACCATGAGATAGAGATTGTTGTTTGAAAGTTCCAAATGATCGAATGTTTGCCGACTGGAATAGAAAAACTGTGGATTTATAAATTCAAGTCCATTCCATGATAAATCCATACGTGTGAAGTGCATGGCTGGTATGTTTAATTTAATATCAAGACGTGTTATTTTGTTGTGCCTGAGGGATGTACTTGAAAATCCAAACGAGTTATTTATGTTTACAGTAAGGAGAGCTCCGCCAGATACGTCAAGCCCCTTTATATTACCGTCAAATCTGATATCGTCGATAGTTGTAAACTCACTATTCGCTTCGCGATTTATAGTTGAATCTTTGTCCAGGCGTACTTTAATTTTATTTTTTGGGAATACAAACGCGTTCGAATAACTCAAGTCCAACACACCGATTTTGTTGCACAACGGGATATTGCTACTCTTGTACTCAGTAATTACGCAGTTTGAAATGTTAATGAAATCCATTTTTCCACACAGATTTGGCATAGCTGATCCATCTAAGAAGAGGATCTGATTAAAGCTAAGATTAAGTCCTTTAATTGGTTTCGAAAATATGATTGATAACAAATTTTGATCCAATTTCAGTAGTCTAGTAGGATTAGTATTCCAAATATTGGAAATATCAAGATAGTTCAAATTAGGTACGGCTGATGAGTTGATCAAAGTTTTTTCTAAGTCATCTTGAGTGAAGCGTTTGCATCCTGAAAGGTTAAGCACTGATAAAGCATTTAGTCCGTAAAATACTTCACCAATATAAGTATCATCATTTACAGAGATTTGTAATTCCTCTAAACCTGTGAGATGTACAAAACATTTGTCGGTGAAATAAAACTGAAATTTTCCATACAATTGATCAATACCTTTCAAAGATAAAAACTTTACGTTCTTCCATGAAACATCCGAAAACATGTTTGAATCCACATAAAGCATTCCATCCATCTCAAGCATGTCTTTACCGAACACTTCCACTGACACTCTCGTAATATTTGTTGGTATGTGCTTTGGTACCATTGTACACTGAATTGTTTCAGTGTTTACTGTTAAACATTGTCTTTTCCATATGTTATTATCTAGTCCTATAACTCCACTGAATTGTATTATGAAACAAATATACCTAAACATTACGAATATTTGCTCCATTTCAACTTGGAGATATAAAGAAAGTTATGTTAAACGTAATATTATGGAAAGTCGCCTACTTGTCGATGTAGCATGAAATAAATGTTAATAAAAAGTAACTTCTAATGTTATTCACTGAACACTATCCATAGTATTATGTTACCGGTTGATGAGGTAGATGATTCGTTACACAGTTTAACATTTAAGTTATCATATCAAAATATTTGCGTTTATGAGTCAGTGAAAGTAGCTTTTTGTTATGCGTTACGTAGAATAAGTTTTTTTCATACTCATGTGTCTTACACTGGTTAAAGAAATAAAAAAAGAAAATAATATTATAAGAAATATGTCCATATTAAAGTATTATGCGTATAGTTATTGTTACATTTTTTCATTTCTATCGATGCATTGAACGTTAGGTAACAACACAAAATAACATAATTGCCAAATGTAAATAGTTCTGATGACAGTGGGTACCACTACTACATCTCAATTGTTTTTTATTCTCATACGATAAAATGATAGAACCGGAAATGATAACTTGGGGAATGTGAACTCGCTACAAATATGAAACCTGGATAACTTTTAACGAGCACTAAGGCTGATGAATTTATTTTGAGAAGACCTTTGTAAACTTTTCAACTCGCATACATATCTAACTAGAAAAAAATTATCACGCCCGACATACATTTATTTTACAGACATAAACTTTTTCATTAATTATTTGCAAAACGTGTGGAAAAGTGGTACACTGGAACAGTCGTTCACTGGAACCACGAAATTTGTAAAAATGGTATTCGGAGATTTATTTTCCCTTCCGCTACTATTTTCTTGTTTGCTAAACATAAATCAACCCATTTTGCATCAACTTATTAAAGTTAATGAATTTAATTTTAACTATAAGCTGCTTCTATCAATTATTACAAAAGTATCTGGATCAGATTAGTCAATTGTTGGCATGTTGTATCTTCAACTACAACGTAAGAATAGCATTTCAATGAATAATGTGCAGTTTCTGGACCTTAAATTCAAATAGCAAGTGCACTTTAATATTCATCTTTCATACTGAAGTACGTATCTTATTTTAAGATATGTTTATTACCTTCACGAAACAACGATGTTCAATTACTGGCATAGTTGAACAAGACAGGCAGTTAAGTATTATGGCCGAAATCTAACCACAATATCTCCCGATTCCGTGTCTTTGAAATAACCTTAAAACCAAAATCTTCTTAGTCTGATTTCTGATCGGGGTATGGAAAGTTAACGTGTGCATAATTGAATATTCCATCACACCACGACAAGGGGTATTTCGGACTCTGTATTGGTCCCGTTAACTCCATTTGCAGAAAACTTTTTCATCACTTTTATCACTTATCGTATTAGTTCCTCATTTTTCCTCTGACTTAAAGTGAGATGATCGCTCAGTGACTTTTATTTATAACCATTTCTAATTTATGATTCACAGCCTTGAATATGAAGCTTTAATGGATACATATAAGCCACTAGATACTTGTTTATGCGCCCAAACCATTAATTTATACAATGACACATCACAATGTACATGCGGCGCATTCATATTCAAAGTAATAAGTGACTAAATAAATTTAAAAAATCGATGTAAACATGTCTCACACAGTTTATAGTTTGCAATGCATAAAAATTCGAAAAGTACTATTTTTTCAGTGCCTAGTAAAAACATCCAGTGACAGTTTTAAAGCAGCGATCTATACCACAATTTGTGAGACATTGTACTCAAAATGACGGATGGTCTTTTTGTTAACAGGTTTATCGATTGCAATGATCTTTTGTTATCTTTGATCGAAGGCCTAATCGTTTAGGTACAGTTTTGTTTAGGAGCGCTCGTATACAGCTGGGTGTGTCACCTGTCAGTTAAAATTAATAATTATAATTATCATTAGTTTACAAGAAAATCAATATAAATCAAGCCCGGCATTTTGAAAGTAGAAAATATTTAACGATTTAAAACTAGTATTGCACAAATATTTTGTATACACGCTTGTTTACTATGTAACATGATACGTTGATGTGAATTAAAATTCCCCTAACAATTTCTTTAGTCACTCCAACCAGGAAGTAGCAATAATGGTGAAGCATAAATTAGTGCAATGAATCAAAATCATATCATATAAATTCTTATCTGTAACATTCCATAGCTTCTATTAGGATAAAGATATTGGTACACTACGTGCAAATGGTCCCCCTTATATACATAAATGTGTGGTATCAAATTATTACATGTCATGGAGTTAACAATTTCGTATATCTATACATTCATGCAGATAAATTCTTCACAGATTACAGAAACTTATGTATTCTATCCACCCTAAGTGTGCAAACTATTGCTGTACAACTTGCATTTTACAATCAGTATATATTTATCATTCAGGTGATGCTAAACGTATCTTTTACGGCGTTTTTATTTGAGCCTAACTATGTACGTCAAACACATGTTTGAGTAAAAGTTATTAATAATGTTATATGAAAATAAGCGCGAGAACGGGCCAGCTTTTGTGCCATGATAATCAGTTTCCATACTTGTTGTCAATTAACTTAAACGTTGGAAGCATATATAATATATATATATTATAAATAATAGAAGTAGATACGACAAAATTGGTATTAATAGTATTTGAATTTGTATGTTTGTATGTCAAATAGTTGGCAGCCATAAGCAATAGATTGATCGGCAAGTTAATGAACGCTGTTTTCTACGCTTTATCAGGCTTGGCACATCGCAAGATATAACCAGTTATTCGCCTTACTGTAATGCCTACAAATTAAACATTAGTAAAACGTAGTGCGCCCGAAAAAGGTCTTGTAATTGTTCTATATATGACTGATTATGATCCATAATCTGTGGAGTAACATATTGTGATGTTCAGCATTAAGAATTGCAAATTTGATGTATGAAGCTGCATATTAATGGCAGCAATTGCTAATTGGTGGTGTTGACAGAGAACAACTGTGAAAATCAAAATACGTAGTAAAATGCAAAACAACATAATGGTGAACAACAATTAATAGATAGTCCAAACAGCAAATGGTCATTGAAAATCAACAAATACAAATTGCACTTCCGACTGTACAGCGTTTCAACTGTAGTTCATGCGCAATTCTTTTACAGGGATTTGTTAGATGTGCGAAAACATTTGTCTGTGCAATCCATCCGCCAATACCTTTCAAAGATAAAAGTCCTTCCATGAAACAATACATTAAAGTATGCTTCTATCCACACAAAGCATTGTACACATGTCAAATTTTGTCTTTTTGTTTTTTATGAAAACTGTTATGTATTGTTTTAACATATAAGATAAATATGAAAGATATAAAAATGTTTTAAGATGTTAAGACAGTATGCTGATACTTTGTTCTTGGAGTTCTTGTTCTTTGTACTATAAATAACGTGGAGTAACTCCATTTCCGTCGCACGGTTGTTATCTCAAAGTGAACTCTATGCAACCAATGGGTAGTGCTATGCACACGTCTGATCTCAGTCAACTGATGAATATTGACTTTAATACATTTTGACAAATACAAACCAGAAAATGTTTGCTTGCAAAAACATATTCAAAACATACTACCTTCCCCAAAATGCTACATTCCCCAAAATACTTAAGTGTCAATGATATTCGAATAACACTTTGTCAGTTATATACGGCGACCAATTCATCTCGCCAGTTTTCCAACTGCAGTTTCATTACAGTAAAACCTCGTTATCTCGAAGAGTCATCGGAACAGGCTAAATGCTTGAGATAAATGTGGTGATCGTAATAACAAGGTACTTATTTATTGGTTGAAAATTATACACAACTAAGAACAAAAATTGATGGGACTTTAAAAACACCCCGAGATAAGTCGAGTGCTCGTGATATCGATGCTCGTTAAAACGAAGTTTTATTGCACATGGTTTCCTTCTCGTCTTTGCATATGCAAAGTATCAATGTATAACAGTTTACCCTGATACAAAGACAAACTTTAGCTAAACAAATGGTATGTTTGTCTCATTGTCAAGTTGATACATTTAGGAATTATTGAAAACTACTGAAAAAAATAAGTGGTTGGTATAATGTGACTGGCGTAATATTGCAATGGTTGCTAAGTGAGGTTTAGCGGTGTATCATGCTCCTGGCATATTTACAGTGTTTGTTTTATCGCTCCACAGAGCAAATCTTTTGACTTATATAATTACATGTAACATTCTGTGAGTGTCAGATTTTCACTTCTTACGCGATGTATTGGGTGGTCATCCTTGAATTTTGTCTTTTTCTGATCACGCAAAAATAGCATGTCAACAAGTTTTGTCTTTTTAGAATGTACTACAACCCTAAGTTTGAATTTGTTAAAAGGGCATATATTATTTACAGTAAACCCTTGACAATGAGACAATCTTCAGGACCCGAAAAATCGGTCAGAATAATGAGGTGGAATATCAAATTGTATTATATTACTGAAAGCCGTTCAGAAAATAGGTGATCTTTATAACAAGGGAGTCGTGGTCGCTCTTGGAGGTCTTACTACATCTTAAATGTCACCAATATACAGGATGTCCAAAATTGTTATGTGTCTATGTGGTTGGTTTTCTCAACTGTTATCACTATAAAACATACTGTTTTTTAGTTTACTAATTACACTGTATTTTGAAATTTAAAGAATATCTCAAAGGTTGAAATCTACCAATACATGTAAAATAGGAGACCTGTCTTAACAGCTGAAATATGATTGGTTCATACAGAGCTCAGTGTTAATATTGACCAATGAAAAGGCAGCTTACTGAGACTTTCTGATATCAACACTGAGGTGATAGCCTTGATTTATGTCTAATAAAGGTTCAAAATGAGTTTAAAAAGACATTCTACATTACACTAAGTTTAAAATAGTGTGTATTTATCTCTGCGTCCAGATTATGATATGGCTTGATGAATATTGTAGTTAATTTGCCGACTATCCACTTTTTTGTGAAGTTTAAATGAAATAAACTTGTTAAAACAGGTACGAAAGTGATTGAATTAAAGTTCTATAGATTGTAGTTTCAGTGAGTTCATCATTCTGTTAAGGGAGATAATTCATCACATTCTAATAGGTTAGCTGGTCTCAGTACAGACAGAGTCAAAGGGAACCAATTAACCTACCTCTAAACTAGTTCCCGTTGACTCCGTCCATACAGAGTCAACAGATACAATCTAATATTACCTGGACTCTGATTGGTCGAAATCAGGGATGAATATCGCCCGTGGGATCTTATGAGACTCGTGTTCAAAATACCTCGCATTTTTTATGCCTTATTGTATATTCTGCACAAAATACTGACTCACTTCCTTCATCCATATAAGGAAGAAATGTTTTATAGATCATATTATAAGAAGGGGGACGATATATTCCTGATCATATGTGACCGATACAATGTTTACAATAAACAACTTAGATCAACATATGCTATACTTGTAATTAAAAAAAGTTTTATTGGGACACTGATATTTAAGATACGTTCTGTTTTATTACAATAAAAAGAGCGGCCATTGATTACATAATGGTCATCTCTTTGTAACTTCTAGCATTCACTATTTTTTATTTTAAATAAAGGGTGTAATTTTGTGTGTAAGGTATTTAGGCATTAGTACGTTCTTATGCGGAAATTCCGATGTTTCACGAATGGACAACAGCCAATGGAATAGCTCAAACAAATGAACCAATCAGTGCGCCTGAAAAATAGGCCGTACGTGTTCCTTTGGTATACTGCAACATGGTACGGGAACCAGTTTAGCAAATTCCTTGTAGTGATTGTTTCCCTTAGCGTTAAGTCGCATTAGTCGCGTTCCACACAACATCTATGTGATGATACGTACTTGAATGAAAAGACCCAGTAAATGCATGGATATGTTAAAACATTTGACTGAACTATACCTTCTCACATAAACTTACTGGTAGCAGTAATTACGTAGTACAGTATAACCCCTCAAAATCTGACTCACTGAAAATCGGAATTCTCTAAAAATCGGACAATATTTGCAAGTCCCATTTGTCTCTTCTATAATCAAGAGTTGTCTGAAATCAGGAATTCTCAGAAAACCAGATTTTTGGCCCAGTCCGAAAAGAGTCTGGTTTTCAGGGGCTATACTGTATGTAAAAGGGTGCCTTTTAAATGCCTGCAGTTAGGACACTATATTTATGTATGTTCCATAGAAGTAAATTCTAAACAAAAACAGATCACTTGAAGCTGATCTCATCAATATAACAAGTACATTTAAACAGCGAAACGATTCTATTGCAAATAATAACATATAGTTCTTTTGAAAATTTTAACTATTTTATTGAAAAAAATAGCACATTGATTTTAAAACAATTTAAAATCAATAACAAGTCTTATGTAGTTGATAACTTCAAATTACAAATGTACTTAATGGTAAATTTCTTTTACAAGAAATAATGAAATACATGTTTTCTGTCCACCTCCAAACTTCTAGTCATAAGGTTGTATATTTCATTGTGATTCAGTACTCATACTAAAAGATTCCGCTTGATTTTTATAATATCTAACATTAATTATCTGTTCCAATTATTATAGCAGGACACCGACCTAAAATTATATCAATGAAACACAATCTGAGTAAGAACATACTACTTTCAATCAAAGCACTTATTATATAATATACAATAGTAATATACAGAGCAACCACTCCAAAGCAACACTCTTTGGGAGAAGCAAAATTATGTAGTTGTTGAGAGGTTGATGCTCTAAATTAAATTAATAATTAAATCGTACAGTGGGAAAAATTATGCTGTTATTGAAGGGAGTTTGCTGCTCTAGAGGGTCGCTCTTGAAAGGTTGCACTGTATCAAAATTGTAACATAATACATTACTTTAGATGGAGCCAATTCTGCGTTGTTTACCCGATTTATTTTACCCTATGATTTTGAATATTGATCTCTGCAAAATGTCATAATTCTAATATCATCGATATGTAATTAACAATAGAAGCACAGGGACATACTAGTATTTCAGAGAAAAAATACTAATATACAGACATTTCAAGCAAAAATTCAGCATTTATCTATCAATCCAGATAAGTGCAAGCGCAATTAAGTTTAATTAAAGACTTTTTATTCAAAATGAAAACACTTACCTACAAGTTTAATACTGGAATAATGCGTTGGGCTTTGTTCTTGGTCCTCTGGCAGCCTTTGGTCTTTCCTTTCTTACACGTATGTCTGATGTTGGTCTGTACATTGTACTTTGTGCAACTCGATTCCTAACATGTCTTCTTCTTTTATCAATTGGCTCAACCAAGTCACAGCCTTCGTCATAGTTTTGTGTTGTGTCTGGGCAAGCAACTAATGAACTACATTTATCTAAGGGTGGAAGGCGGAGTGCAGACATTTGTAAACTGGGGCGCGAACTATTCTCTGTTTGGCTAATTTCATTCGCCGGTGTTATATGTCTGCTCCAAGATTTAGTGTTGACTGTATGATGGTATGTTTCCTGTGATGGTAACATACCTGCGTACGATCCTACAGCGACATTTAGTCCTGATTTCCAGCTGTAAGATATTTCACGGTCAATATGTATATTGTCATCTATTTTCTCACCTTTAGTTGGTACCCATCCTTTCAATAAAAACATTTGATCTCTGTCTTCTATCACGTAATGTTTACATTCGTAGTCTGGTCCAGGTGGCTGACTCGCATCTTTTTCTTCTAGAAATCTGTACAAAAACATGAACTGACCAATGTTCAACTCATCACTCGTTGGTTTAATGTCCATGAATAGTTCGTAGTGCCTCTGTGGTATGATAAAGTGTAGATATTCTATAATGATGTATTTATCCCTTTGCTCAAAACCACAACCATATTTTTCCTTCTTCGGAAAACACGCTGCAAGAAAATATCTAAGCAGCGAAGTCATTTTGTTGTGGCTTGCTGGCTCAAGTGTCTATCTATAAACAATGACGTCGTCACTAAGAAACTGACGTCAGTTTTAGTCTATGACGTTCTTGACGTTATCAGGACGTCAACTCTTTGGTCCGCCAAATTGTCTATCCGGGATCCGAGTTGGACACTACTGATGGTTAAGCCAAGGGCCTGTCGGGACTTGTATCGGCGACTTTTTAAGTTAGTAGACGAACATGACTAAATCCTGACATAGGGCGCCGTTTCTGATAATATTTCTTGAGCCTTTTTAGTATAACATCTCGGTAATACCGACCTGTAACACTTTTATCCTTTGGCACCGGAATTTGTACGACTATACCATCACAAAAGAATATGCGATAAAGGACCTTCTATGAGCTCATGGTCTTTTTGGCAACTACAAGCCTTCTACCCTGTTTGGTGAGCCATATTCTATTTCCAATTTTCCTTACTGTTTTGAAACAGAGAACCCATGTTTCGTCACTAGTAACAATGTTTGCAAATTGTCTTTGATTGAAGTTTGGAAATATTTTGAGCAATTGCTCAGCGGTTTTTACTCGTATCCTTTTTTGGTTATCTATCATTTCATGGGGAATCCATCTGGCAGAAATCGTCCGTACTTTTTTGAAATACGCTTCAAAATGAAATGCACCCGCGATAGCGATATGCCAACATCTTTAACAATATCACGAATCGTGTACCTGCCATCACTTTCAATAATTTCTATGACTTTTGTGACATTAGTCTTGCCTGTCACAGGTCGACCATATTTTGCTTCATATTTGACGGACTCTGTGCCAGTGAGAAATTTCTTTCTCTACCTGCGAACTGTCTCATAAGATACCTTATCACACCCAAAAACTCCCCCAATTCAGTAAAAATCTGCTTTGCCGAACGACCGAGTTTTGTTCGAACTTTTATACATGTATAAGCTCTAATTTCTTCAATATTCTCAACCCATTTCCCAATCATTTTTACAACAGTGATCAACGACTGGCTCTATTGAAATGACTATGAGTTTAAAACTGCGAGGAGCTGAAGGCTCGAGTTTATACCGTTGGAATGGCATTGAATAGAGCTATTCAGGCGTATCAAAATCCATCGCACAAAGCGTTACTGCGCTGTGCTTCAATGCACATTACATATCGAACAACCCTCGTACCATTAAATCAGACATAGCCATATTTTAATTTTCACCATCCGATACGTGATTATACATACATATAAATACGGTATATTCTACTCAAGTGCTTCATAATGAACTTTTCATCTGTTTAAAAGCGGATGAGAAAATCCGGTCAAGTTTAATATTAGAAACGTTTTATTACAAGGATGAGAAAATGAAGATGAAATGTAAAACCAGGAAGTAGGGTAGTTTCGTAAAATTATACAAAAAAGATTGACACTCCGAAGAAAATCCCCGTATATTTTATAAAGGTATAAATATAAATATTCATTCGTCATAAGTTTGGGGAGAATACACGCACAATTTTAATGAGTGGGTACATTCTATGCACCTATGCAAGAAACGCAAGAATTGTTTTCAATTGCAAACCACTTTGTTAGCAAAAAATATACAAAAACTAAATATATAATATCACTATCAAAATCCAATCGGTTAGAGTGGGGGGTGGTTATATAATGGACAAAGTGATTGATTTTCCCATATGTGATGTTCGTTACATGTATATCATACTAGTCGCGACCGTGGTCCAGTGGTTAGTGCGCTGGAGATCCGGGTTCAAATACCAGTCACGGCAGATCATACCCTTCTATAAAAATTTGACAAAAATGTCGATTTTCCCCCATATGTGGAGAAGTTGTTTGCTCCTTGTGGAAGGGTAAGTTTTTAGTACTGGTTGGAATGAAGTCCAGGAAAACTGGTTAGGTGAACCTGTCGCCGTATACAACTGATAACGTGTTGAAATAGGGCGTGAAACCCAGTGACAATGTCATGCCAACCTTCCATATAAACTCATATTGCTGAAACATTCGAACTGCTGTTTATTTAGGATGATTTTTCGGAACGGTTTAAAAGTGATAGAATTAATTCTGCGTTGAATTTTTGTCAGCATGTACCAGCCACTGCCATCTTGGAAACGTGATGTATTGTATTTAGGTTTTCATATACATTTCTCACTTCAATTAATACAATCTCTACCCAGAGTTGTCGTCCGTGCGCTTAAAAAATAAAATAATTGCTCTGATTTTCTGGTACATTATAACATCTTTTGTCTCGAATGTATTGTGCGAAAGAAATCGCTTCACCTAACTGTAAATTATGTGCCATTTGTGGCTTCATTTCTTGTTTAACAAGAATCTTGTAAAAATCTAAGACGTTGACAGACATGTAAGCGAGGATAACGCACGACAACTTGTGACAAACGATTTTATCATTGTTTTATTGACTTGAACATCTTTAATGGAAGTATTTCAGTCGTGGGCAATTGACTTCTTTTTCATGTTAGCCTATAATTCCAGTGGATGAATCCCTGAAGAGAAATTCCATAAATACAGTCAAACCTGTGAACAAAGGCCACCTTTGGGGAAGACAAATTGTGGCTTTTATTGACAAATGACCTTTGTTCGGAAGTCATTTTGTTCTAAATATTCAGTGACGGTTTTTCAAAGAATGACCTTTATTTAATGGGTTGTCTTTATTCGGAAGTGGTCGCAAACACAGGTTTGACTGCATACTACATATTCGACAACAAAACTGAACACCACAAACGTCAGACTTCTGTCTGGGAATAATCTCTAAGGTCATCCCTAAAACAATATGCTTACAGTAACGCGACCGACTCATAAAATCGCCGCGTCTCAACTTTTTTTAACACCTTCGTTATTAATAATTTCTTTCTAAAAAAAAAACTACATACATACCCACAGCCTAGTCAAAACCTTCAGCTTGTTTAAATCCATTCCAAAAGCACGACCTCATTATTTTACATGAATTGATAAAATATAAACGTTACAATGTACAAGGAAGAAATCGTTATATTGGGATGGTCTAAATGTTGAAGTGGTCCTTCGAGAGATTTTACTATATTTTGATGCTTCATAAGTTCAGAATAGCTTACTCTTTTTTGCATACAAAAAAGTCTGTAATATCACATGGTTGATCGTTCCATTGGTAACCATGGTTATCATGTCCCCAAAGGACTACGCAATCCTCCTCCCTAAATAAAAATACCCGGTTAATGTCTATTAATAGTATGTCAGTAATACAATCATGACAACATTATTTAAAATGAAGTATGAGTTACATTGATCAATTCGATAGTAAAAAGTAAAATTCATAATAATTTATGACATATAAAACAAATGCATGGTAAATTACAACTTAGTTGTGCCTTAGTCGCCGCTTACACATGTATTACAAAAATATTTAGGATCAAATCGTGCCTCAGAAGTCCGAATTCGAAATATAAGTTTACAAAGAATATATAAATATTTGCGACCTACCCACCCTATTTTTGTTCAAGTAGGAAACATGACCATTCGTTCTAGTCTTAGTCATCATTAAATCTAACTATAAGATACAAGACCTTGGAAATGTCATTAGAAAGTCGATAAAATGCGTATGTGTTTACTACTGTAGTTTTTCTCTGTTTGATTGCAAGTTGAACAATAAAACAAACAGAACATGAATGAAATATGTCATTTAATAGTAAATGACGAAGAAATGTTGAATTTTTAGTAAAATCAAAGGATGACATATCCACAATGGCAACATACATATAGTAATGGTACGTATCAATATGATAAGCGACAACTCATATCCAATTCTTGTATCATTGCGAAATATGCAAAATTTTAAAGCCATTATTATATCAATAACCCTTTCATTACGCATAATTAGAACTCTAAATGCAAAATTTAAAGTAGCAATTAAGCACACAATAGCCCTACCATGACTGAAAGCAACATTTACCTTTGATCATACCAACTGTTATTGGGTTCTCCTGGAAACCAGTCCGTGTAGGCCATATTTGACGTCGCTTCATAACCCCAAACCCATTGACCTTCAACTTCAAGGTCATTTCCACTAGTCCAATAACCAACATTTTGAGGATCTAACACAATAAGATTTATCACTGCATGAACGTTCTTCTTGTGAAGATTAAAAGAAATTAAATCGCCGATTCATGACGCTCATATTTTTGCAAGAGTGATAGATAAGACGATAGAACGTCTTTTATACCTTTGATTCTTCCAAATTATGGCGGTATATTCAAAATTAAATGATGAGTGTAACGCTCCCATCATATGAAATTTCCAGGTAACCTTATGTAATATCCTCTACATTCTGCCATTTGATTGATTTCAAAACAACTGTTTGTCGGATTATTTTTTTTAAAAAAAGACACGTTTAAAATTGTCTGTGCAATAATAACAATCTATTTAAACTACAAGAATACATATGGCAGAGTGACCTTTTCCTGCATGTATAATTAGCACTCGGAAATAAATTATCAAATGTATTCATTCGTCATCAGTATAATTCAACAATTGTTGGTTACTGTGATAGCTTAGACATTGCAATGGTTGAAATTTTAATTGCTAGGCGCCGTGACATGGGTTCAATTCTCACATGATCTCACAAAGAATCATAATTAGGAATAATAAACCTGTAACTACCGTCATGTGCATGAAATCGATTGATTGTAGATTTTAAAAACGAGTCTTCGTCCTTCGAATGTATGTCAACAAGCCAAGCATCTTGCTCTTTACATGCATGCTGAAACCAAACATTTCAGACAATAATTTAATGTACTGGCTCATTTATTGATCACCAAATAGCGTAGAACAAAATAGAAACTAATTTGACAAAATGGAAAAAAAGTATTGGTCAATGTCTGCAAACTCAGCAAAGCATATAATGATGGCAATGAATTAGACATTCGGTCCACGCATTTGTCCACGGTCAGAGGACTGAATGCATCGGGTCCAAAGCATGACGTCTCCAAACTCTGACCTTACTTACGCAATAGCTTGGGGGACATAGTAGTATTAGTACACCTGTAACACTGGCTTCCGAATCTAATTAAAACATAATTAGTTTTAAATAAACGGTTTTCAACCAGATTTAAACAAACAAGCACATGAACAAACCCATAAGCAAATTACAAACAACTTCTTTTAGATCCAAACCAGTGCTCGAGGACGCAAATTTATTCGCTGCAAATGACCACGTGACCTCGTTTTCCCATTTTTATAAACTAAAAACGTTTATTCACTCACAGCAGCGTGAAACCAGTTCAGCTTTGTCGTATTAAAAGAATAACACATCCTATTGTATGTAATCCAGTTGTCAGGACATCCATCAGTCTCTACAAGGATAAATGACTGCTTGTAATATTAGCTAATTACTATTGCACTTCTGGTACTGTGTACTATGTTTTCATTTTCATACAAGAAGAAGGAACATTAGGATTCACTATAGCCTTGGCATTAACTTAAAAAAAAACAGTAAAAGAATTATTGAAATGTGTCAAATCTCTCATTTTCTGTGTCCTTTCAGTAAGTCTAGACCTTATTTGCAATGGATTCGATAATAAAAAAATGGGGACAACGCAAACAAATACGTTTTTCAGTTTAAAACGACATACCATTTTCAAAAATGCGAACAACGTAGTCCAATTAAGGATAATTGTACTCACACAATTTTACAAGGAAGAAATAGAAACAAGCAGTGTATGCTCAAACTAAGTTAAACTGTTCAATGAACTAATAAAACATAACAACAATTGTCATTCAAAACATAGAATTTCACAGACAATGGTTATTGGTCCGTTTTAAAGTTGAACGTTATAATTCACATTACGGCTTTTTAAGTTAAAGTCAAAAGGTTTTGGAAGATGCTTAGGAAGAAAGTAATGTTTTCATTTCGCTGCATAAGGTCTGTAGTTTTAACTTCTTGGAATATTATCGATAAATGCAAGAATGGAATATCACGTGTTATAATAGACACTATAACGTCTGTGCGGTAACGTAGTTCACCAAACTTTTATCTAAGACAACGTTCACTCAATCATAAGTACTTGTCATTTTCATGAAAATATATCATGCAAGGATAACTTACACATAATCTACGGGGTATCATTTTAATAATTTCATATATTTTGGACAAAAATACGAACGAATACTTTTTATAATAGTTTTATTTAGAATGGAATAGGAAATCATAGTCAAAATTGGGCTTTTAACAACAAACTTGATTAGTCTGATAAAGTTACCGGGTTCAAAAAGGCGCGGCCGTGGTTCAGTGGTTAGTGCACTGGACATGTAACCCGGATCTCCGGGTTCGAATCCCGGTCGCGGCAGGTCATACCCTTACATGAAAATTTGACAAAATGTCGATTTTCCTCCGTATGTGGAGAAGTTGCCGGCTCCTAGTAAAAGAGTGAGTTAGTACTGGTTAATATACAGTCCAGGAAAACTGGTTAAGTAAACCTGTCGCCAACTGAAAAATTGTTGAAAAAAGACGTTAAACCCCAGTGACAATCAGTCACATAAAAAAACGTGGTTTAAAAAGAAAATAAAGCAATAAGAAACAAGCAAACATTCGCAGAAAACGACCGATAAAAACATTTGGTTGAAAAAATTGCTTGATCTTGGCCAATCAAATCACCAATCATAGAATCACGTTATTGCAACTTTCTGGTAATAGTTTTGTGCCCTCTCGTTGAAAGTCCACTAAACTTCACGAAACCTTTCTTCTGCTACGAGTTTGATCGCCGTATTTCAAGGTCATGACTTTGTTTCCGTTAGTTACTTTTAGCCTGTGTCAGGAATTCTTATCTCTGTTTTCTGCCCTTTTCTGGAGAAGTTCATCTTTACTGTTGGCGTCTTTTCTGGTGCTACACTCTCTTCTGTCGAAGTAATTGGAATAGTATCAAAGGTGCTAGATATAGAGTCATAAGGCCCATCTTCAGTACCGATGTCCATCATTTCAACGAGAGAAGTGTCAAAGTTAACATCAACACTATCTTTATCATCAACGTTGTATCCATTCCCTCTATGAAGTCGTTTTTTTGCATCGCTTTTCAGATTTTCTTTCTCCTCTTCTCTAGCTTTTACCTCGACATCTGAGTGGCCGGTACGTAGTACGTCTTCACTCACTCTGTGTGCTTCTTGTTTCAGGTATTCATCACCTTTATCTGCCTTTTTCCTTTCTCTATATTCTTGTTGTATCTGTGCATGTGATGTATCTATCACCTGTAACATAAACACACTGAAAGTCACCACAGGAAAATATGTGTTTTTGTGAACTACGTTGTCATTTTGTGACCTACCATATACACACGCTTGTGTGTTAGAATATACAATATACTTAGACAAAAACATCTTTAGCATTGTGGAAATATCATTCGCCTCGCATTATGAACAATAATCAAGTAGTTTATTGTTTGTCTGCAACCAACAAAACACGTAGGAACCTACCATTTTTGTGAGAGTCCCGAATCACTCCAATTTCCACATATCGCCGTTGTGGTTCACATCTTCTATAAAGAAGAGTATTCGGTGTTCGGGTATATTTTTTCTCGAACAATTTATCCCTGCTAGTACAATATATCGCATTTTAGCTATCAATAATAACGTAGTTCACAATAAAGTAGTTAATAAATTCGTGGTTTCAGTAACCTGATTAAATAGAAGTTCATTGCCGAGAGCTTATCTAAAACCATTTTAGAGGTACAACACGGGCACGCAGTAACCTAGAAAGAAGAACCTCTTTTCAAGATATTTAAACGAAATTTAATAACAGAAGTCCAGGGAACAACGTTTGCCATGATTTTATTTTAAATAGTCCAAACTGAGACTCTTTAAAGTTTTGTAATGGTAAAATTTGTTTATTTTAGGTACTTATACAGGCATTTGTAGTTTTTTTCAATTGCTCCATTAACTATATTATTGAGGTGCAATTTGGTAACGTAGTTCACTGTGATTTCTGAAACAAGAAAAATTCCATGAAAAAGTCAATTTTGGCTATTTTGTTAGGTTAACTCCATATGAATGTCAAATCAGGACACGAATGTTGCGTAACTGCGTATCAAACCCTGAAAATACACAAACGCTATCGGTACGCTAGGACACGAAAGATAGTACCCACTGTTTTTTTCTTGCGCTGGACCATGTCAGCTTAAATTATGTAGCAAAGTAGACTTATCGTGCCGCAGCGAGTAGATTATCCAGTTATTTAAATAGTTTTTATATGCTGGACATGGCTTGGACATCCAAAGTCGGGAAAGTGTGCTTTTTTGTTTGTTTTCTAAACGTTACAGAGACCCAGACGTTGTAAAACCAATTAAGAATAATGTCCAAGGGAACGCCACACTTACACATTACATCTTACCACACAGTTTACTTAGTCACAAAGAAATCATCACGGCAACCACTAACACTCGCTCATTTATAAAAAGATCAGAACCGTGTGAAAAATAGAGCGAGGTATTTTAGAAGAGATTGTTGTAAATGACTGACAGGACACATTTACTTACCTTGCAATGCGATTCCGAAAGCCAACACAATACGTATACATGTATTTAATTTCATGTTTTCTCTATCCCGTTGATCCTGGTGAAATGGCCGTTGAGCCTATTGAAATGGCAACGTGTATTATCTTCTTATCTTCTTCGACACTTATCTCATTTCTCCAAACGGTAAGGAAACATTTCATTTTAAAGTATTATTTAAACTTGTGTCAAATCACGTGGGTGAAATTTTGCTGCCTGATTAGCTTTCCTGAGCCTTTAACAATCAGGAAAATCAGTTTCAGTGTATTGCCCCACGTCCATTATTTTGAAATCGTCGTAATGATTATAAGTGTATGTAAGTATATACACTCACACCATTGAAATATTATCTTATTAAGTAACATAATTATGAATTCCAATTTTTATATAATTCTATGAAATACTAGAATCTTAAACCATTACTGTTATGTACATCATGGTAAAAAACCTACCTAATTTTTTCCTTAACTTAAGCTCTTTCATGGTCAATTGTATTATTATGTTATTTATTCCTGGGCTTGCTTCGCAAAAAAAGTCAACTTGTAGAATTGCGACTTCTATCAACAATTAATGTATACTTTTTAGTCCACTTTGTACTGGAGATATTAACTATCTCATAGGTCAATGGATTGATGAGGAAACAATACGTTCTAAAATACATTTATTCTACTGTATTATTATCTGCTAAATTAATGTCTAGACACATGTAAGTTGTTTGTCTTTTGTAGTTTTTATCAAAGTTCAATTTGACTTCCAGAATAAAAAAAATAACTGAGACGGAAAAAGATCAGGGTCGGCAGAAAAAATAGGATCGGTAAGATAAATGAAAACCAGGAACTTTTTACGTCTAAGTTCGCAACATTTTTAAAAAACACCATTCCTTCGATTGTTATAATATTCAGATGAGTGTTTTGTATATTATATAAAACGTTAGAGTCAATTTTGACAGGCCATGCCTAAACTTTTATACATAATCCAACGTAAGCCCCCTTCAGCTGCATGACCAAACCTCTATATAGGTTGTTTCCTTTATATCAGAGACACCAATCGAGGTCAGTTTGGTTATCTACTATCTAATCAGGCTTAATTAGTCACTAAGTGTTGTTTGTGTCTCAGTATATCATACAATTATGTAATAATATGTTCCCGACTTTGTTCAATATTAATGTCAAGGGGCCAGAAAGGCAAAAAAACCATAAACATAAATAACAACAACGACTGCTACTAAGATAATATTATGTAAATTGCTATATTTCTATACAGATAAGAAAGTGATTTCTATACAATAGACACACGAAATATAACGATTGATAAATCACGCCCATTGATTTTCATACAGTACTTAAATATTGATATCTAGGTCTTTATCCTAGATTGTCACATTGTGAATGTTTTGATGACATTAACATTTTAAGCGATGTATGAAAAGATCAATAAAACATTTACATGTATATATTCAGCTGTTTGGCTCTTGAAATAATGCAAATTATCAGGGAAAGCGTTTTACAAGTAAAGTTTACCATATCTGAAATTATAGTCAGACAACATTTTGATTCGTGTGATTTTATCAAATTATTGCAAGTCATGAATTGCGTAATTCATATAGTTATGCAATTTTGGACTTCTTGAGAGATACAAAGGACTTGGATCTTTTACCCTTACTTCTGCTCTCTGTTAAGCTATACAAAGGTAAACCCTGTCACATACGTCGTCCAATGACTCAACACCAGGTCTACCATAGACATTAGGCAAGATCGTCCGACGGAAAAATATCGTAAGGCATCATCGTACAGTTTTAAACAAATTTGCATCGTACGATTATTTCTACGTTAAGCCACTGTCACAACCGGACGCACGGGCTTTTGAAGAAGATGCTGACATAACATATGCATGCATCATATGAAATATTAAAATATTTATTATCATTATAGATATCCGACAACTTGACTTTTATACTTAGGATTAAGAAACAATTTCTCAAAATGTCGTTTAAGCGATCTAAAACAAATTATAAGGTACCATTCCATGCTTTAAAGGTAAACATTTTCAAAAACATTTATAGTCTTATGGATTGAATATATATATATATTGATAAACAATTATACACGAAAGTATCAATGATATTCGAATCATATTTGCTCCTTTACCATCATTTCCAAAATGGAAGTACCAACATTCTGCCACGTAGTTTTCAATCTATATTCACCATCTTCAAACGCCCATAAAATTCTCGTATACCGATTATAAAGATCCCTCATCACTGGAAGCATAATATCTTCATCCACATGTCCTTTAAACATGAGCACTATTGGCTTTTGCAGATCATAAGCTTGTTCGAACTCCATCATACAATAACGGCTTTGGCAATAAGCATTTGAAACAACAATGATAACAACAGATGAACGTTTGAGCAAACGTATTGTTTCTTCAGCAATCCATTGACCTATGTGATAGTTAACATCTCCAGTACAAATCAGTGGACGATCAGTGTTTGTAAGTTCTTGCAAAGTTGTTTGGAGAGGGTCAAACACTTCATTATTTACAAATAGCTCGTCTTCATTGCAGTAAGATAGGAATGCTGTAAATTCGTATTCCTCGGCACCTTCCTGGATAAGTGCAACGATTTCTTCCATGTTTCTTTGGTGTGCCATTCTTTTGCGATGCCGTCTCACAAACCAGGCAACCAATATACAGATCAAAAGAAGAATAAATGTGAAAGTAGATGAAAATATTATTGCATTTCTTCGTTGAACAATTTGATTGCATGTATCCTGCAAACTGTCCACTGTGTTCTGTGTAATATGTTCTATGCCACCTTCACTATTTATGCATGTAGCGGCTTGTGGACCAGAGAGAATTATCACAGACGATTTTATTAACCAAACATTTTGTTCATAATCGTCACATTTAGAGCAAGAAATTGGATTTGAATCAAGTGTTGCATTAACTTTGAACTCTTCACCACGGTTGTTTATACTAATTAATGCATCCAAGCACTGCATTGAAACAGCATCAAGTGTGTGAATATTGTTGTTGTGTAAATAAATTTCCTTAAGACGTCTTTCACTGCTGAAACGAAGCACAAAACGAGTCAGTTTATTATTTGATAAATCTACGACTTCTAAATAATGATTGTTCTTGAACATTTTCTCAGGAATATTTGATAACCGATTAGCAGCAAGGCCAATATATTTCAGTCTTGGATACGAGCCGGCAATTTGTGAAAACAACATTTCGTTCTCAAGTACCATGAGATAGAGATTGTTGTTTGAAAGTTCAAAATGATCGAATGTTTGCCGACTGGAATAGAATAGCTGTGGATTAATAAATTCAAGTCCATTCCATGATAAGTCCATACGTGTTAAGTGCATCGCTGGTATGTTTAATTTAATATCAAAACGTGTTATTTTGTTGTGTCTGAGTGATGTGCTTAAAAGTCCAAACGAGGTATTTATGTTTACAGTAAGGAGAGCTCCGCCAGACACGTCAAACTCCTTTATAGTACCATCAATTCTGATATCGTCGATAGTTGTAAACTCACTATTAGCTTCGCGATTAATAGTTGAATCTTTGTCCAGGCGTACTTTAATTTTATTTTTTGGGAATACAAACGCGTTCGAATAACTCACGTCCAACACACCGATTTTGTTGCACAACGGGATATTGCTACTCTTGTACTCAGCAATTATGCAGTTTGAAATGTTAATGAAATCCAATCTTCCACACAACTTTGACATAGCTGATCCATCGAAGAAGAGGATCTGATTGAAGCTAAGATTAAGACCTTTAATTGGTTTCGAAAATATGATTGATAACAAATTTTGATCCAAATTCAGTAGTGTAACAGGATTAGAATTCCAAATATTAGAAATATCAAGATAGTTCAAATTAGGTACGGCTGATGAGTTGATCAAAGTTTTTTCTAAGTCATCTTGAGTGAAGCGTTTGCATCCTGAAAGGTTAAGCACTGATAAAGCATTTAGTCCGTAAAATACTTCACCAATATAAGTATTACGATTTACAGAGATTCGTAATTCCTCTAGACCTGTGAGATGTACAAAGCATTTGTCTGTGAAATAAAACTGTAATTTTCCAAACCATTGATCAATACCATTCAAAGATAGAAACTTTACGTTCTTCCATGAAACATCCGAAAACATGTTTGAATCCACATAAAGTATTCCATCCATATCAGACATGTCTTTACCGAACACTTCAACTGACACTCTCGTAATATTTGTTGGTATTTGCTTTGGTACCATTGTACACTGAATTGTCTCTGTGTTTACTGTTAAACATTGTCTTTTCCATAAGTTATTATCTAGTCCTATAACTCCACTGAATTGTATTATGAAACAAATATTCTTAAACATTGCGAATATTTGCTCCATTACGATTTGGAGGTATAAAGAAAGTTATGTTAAACGTAATATTATGGAAAGTCGCTTAACTGTCGATGTAACATGAAATAAATGTTAATTCAAAGTAACCTCTAATGTTATACACTGAACACTATCCATAGTATTATGTTACCGGTTGATGAGGTAGATGATCGTTACACAGTTTAACATTTAAGTTATCATATCAAAATATTTGCGTTTATGAGTCAGTGAAAATAGCTTTTTGCTATGCGTTACGTAGAATAATTCTAAAAATATTAATAATTAATAAAAATATTAATAAATGTAACTATTGACAAGTTTTCATACTTATGTATCTTACAATGGTTAAAGAAATTTAAAAAAAAGAAAATAATATTATAAGAAATATGTCTATATTAAAGTATTAAGCGTATAGTTATTGTTACATTAATTATTTGCAAAACGTGTGGAAACGTGGTACACTGGAACAATCGTTCACTGGAACCACGAAATTTGTAAAAACGGTATTCGGAGATTTATTTTCCCTTCAGCAAGTATTTTCTTTTTTTTTTTTTTTGCTAAACATAAATAACCCATTTTGCATCAACTTGTTAAAGTTAATGTATTTTAACTCTAAGCTGCTTCTATTATTACAAAAGTATCTGGATCAGATTGGTCAATTGTTAGCATGTTGTATCTTCAACAACAACGTAAGAATAGCATTTCAATGAATAATGTGCAGTTTCTGGACCTTAAATTCAAATAGCAAGTGCACTTTAATATTCATCTCTCATACTGAAGTACGTATCTTATATTAAGGTATGTTCTTTACCTTCACGAAACAACGATGTTCAATTGCTAGCATAGTTGTACAAGACAGGCAGTTAAGTATTAAGGCCGAAATCTAACCACAATATCTTTAAATCTCCCGATTCCGTGTCTTTAAAATAACCTTATAACCAAACTCTTCTTAGTCTGATCTCTGATCGGGGTATGGAAAGTTTTAACGTGTGCATAATTGAATATTCCATTACACCATGACAAGGGGTAATTCGGACTCCGTATTGATCCCGTAAACCCCATTTGCGGAAAGCTTTAGTTTTTCATCACTTTAATCACTTATCGTACTTGTTTCCTCATTTTTTCTCTGACTTAAAGTGAGATGAGCGCTCAGTGACTTTAATTTGTGACCATTTCTAATTTATGATTCACAGCCATGAATGTAAAGCTTTAATTAATGGATACATATAAGCCACTAGATACTTGTTTATGCTCCAAAACGATTAATTGATACAATGACACATCACAATGTACATGCGGCGCGTTTATATTCAAAGTAATAAGTGACTAAATAAAATTTAAAAAATCGATGTAAACATGTCTCACACAGTTTATAGTTTGCAATGCATAAAAATTCGAAAAGTACTATTTTTTCAGTGCCTAGTAAAAACATCCAGTGACATAGATAAACGATTTTAAAGCAGCGATCTATACCACAATTTGTGAGACATTATACTCAAAATGACTGATGGTCTTTTTGTTTTATCGATTGCAGTCATCTTTTGTTATCTTTGATCGGAGACCTAATCGTTTTGGTACAGTTTTGTTTAGGAGCGCTCGTATACAGCTGGGTGTGTCACCTGTCAGTTAAAATTAATATTATAATTATCCTTAGTTTTCAAGAAAATCAATATAAATCATGCCCGGCATTTTGAAAGCAGAAAATGTTTAACGATTTAAAACTAGTATTGCACAAATATTTCGTATACACGTTTGTTTACTATGTAACATGATACGTTGATGTGAATTAAAATTCCCCTAACAATTTCTTTAGTCACTCCAACCAGGAAGTAGCAATATTGGTGAAGTATAAATTAGTGCAATGAATCAAAATCATATCATATAAATTCTTATCTGTAACATTCCATAGCTTCTATTAGGATAAAGATATTGTTACACTACGTCCAAATGGTTCCCCTTATATACATAAATGTGTATTATAAAATTATTACATTTCATGGAGTTAATAATTTCGTATATTTATACATTCATGTAGATATATTCTTCACTGATCATAGACATTTATGTATTCTATCCACCCTAAGTGCGCAGAGAAGTTTGCTATTGCTGCACAACTCGCATTTTACAATCAGTATATATTTATCCTGCAGGTGGTGCTAAACGTATCTTTTTACGGCGTTTTTATTTGAGCCTAGCTATGTACGTATAAACACATGTTTGAGTAAAAGTTAATAATAATGTTATATGAAAATAAGCGCGAGAACGGGCGAGTTTTTGTGCCATGGTAATCTGTTTCCATACTTGTTGTCAATTAACTTAAATGTTGGAAGCATATAAATAATAGAAATAGATACGACAAAATTGGTATTTATAGCATTTGAATTTGCATGTTTGTATGTCAAATAGTTTGTAGCCATAAGCAAAAGATTGATCGGCAAGTTAATGAACGTTGTTTTCTATGCTTTATCAGGCTTGCCACATCGCAAGGTATAATTAGTCATTCGCCTTACTGTAATTCCTACAAATTAAACATATGTAAAACGTACTGCTGCCCAAAAAATATGTACCGTGCTGATTTCTAATGTCATGCATAAACGTGTATGAACATATACATCTAATTATACAGCTAGTTACTATGATTCCGATCATCGTACTACAGTTTTATTGATGTGGATACTGTATATTCTACAAACAACGGTCTTTGGATACGTAAATGTGTACGCATTAATTATACATGAATTAAAATCGCTTTATCAGGTATCAATATATCGGTAGTCCAGACATTCGTCTCTGTCTAGCAACTTTTATTTCAGTCTGACACAGTAATTTGTCGTTAATTTTCGACTGGACTTACCAACAAGTACCAATTCTGTGAAAATGACTTAAGACTTGTATTTCTTCTATATTTGGCTGTTTAAGATCCATAATCTGCGGAGTAACATATTGTGATATGCAACATTTAAAATTACAAGTTTGATATATGAAGCTGCATATCAATGGCAGCCATTGCTAATTGGAGGTGTTCATTTACTCGAAGAAATAAAATGGCGCCAGTAAACAAGGAACAACTGTGGTGATTCAAACTTACATAAGAATTAGAGACAAACTTTTTACAAATACAAATAAATAAAAGACAGTACTTACACAAACCAGACATTGAATATATACAGTGGCGAGGCAACTCCAGACTTTAATTGTCATACCAACTTACTTTACAATAATTCGTTTTCAAGAATATCAGATTTTAATCTGATTTGAAGACAAAGTTAAGCACTGACAAAGCAAAACTTTCAAGTTGATTTAATATACATAGATCTAAATAGCAAATAGTCATTGAAAAACAACAAATACAAAATGTACTTCCTACGGTACAGAGCTTCGACTGACTGTAGTTCTGGACAATTATTTTACATTTTTTTACATTGAACTCCAAGATCGATATTTAATTAATGACAAATTACAACACATCGACGATCGCTCTAAAATGTAAACACAGTCATTGAATTTATCCAATAATTTATATATTGAAGTTTGTTTATATCGAAATATTTTTCGAAGTCTCTTGAACTTCCATATAAAGAGTTTCGACTGTAGTTCATTTGCAATTCATTTACAGGGATTTGTAAGGGGTGCGAAAACATTTGTCTGTGTAATCCCTCCGCCAATACCTTTCAAAGATATAACTTTTTCCATGAAACATAACATTAAAGTATGCTTCAATCCACACAAAGCATTGTACACATGTCAAATTTTGTCTTTTTGTTTTTTATGAAAACTGTTATATATTGTTTTAATATATAAGATAAATATGAAAGTTATAAAAATGTTAAATAAAATTTATAAGATTTTAAGACAATATGCTGATATTTTGTTCTTGGAGTTCCTGATTTTGACATTTGTTCTTTTTACTATAAATAACCTTAAGTAACACCATTTCCGACACACGGTTGTTATCTCAAAGTGAATTACATGCAACCAATGGGTAGCACTATGTACACGTCTGATCTCAGTCAACTGAGGACTACTAATTTCAATATATTTTGACAAATATAAACCAGAAAATGTTTGCTAAAAAAAACATATTTAACACATCATATCATCCCCAAAATGCTACATTCCCCAACGAACCTTTGGAACAAACAATTATACACGAAAGTATCAATGATATTCGAATCACATTTGCTCCTTTACCATCATTTCCAAAATGGAAGTACCAACATTCTGCCACGTAGTTTTCAATCTATATTCACCATCTTCAAACGCCCATAAAATTCTCGTATACCGATTATAAAGATCCCTCATCACTGGAAGCATAATATCTTCATCCACATGTCCTTTAAACATGAGCACTATTGGCTTTTGCAGATCATAAGCTTGTTCGAACTCCATCCTACAGTAACGGCTTTGGCAGTAAGCATTTGAAACAACAATGATAACAACAGATGAACGTTTGAGCAAACGTATTGTTTCCTCAGCAATCCATTGACCTATGTGATAGTTGATATCCCCAGTACAAATCAGTGGACGATCAGTGTTTGTAAGTTCTTGCAAAGTTGTTTGGAGAGGGTCAAACACTTCATTATTTACAAATAGCTCGTCTTCATTGCAGTAAGATAGGAATGCTGTAAATTCGTATTCCTCGGCACCTTCCTGGATAAGTGCAACGATTTCTTCCATGTTTCTTTGGTGTGCCATTCTTTTGCGATGCCGTCTCACAAACCAGGCAACCAATATACAGATCAAAAGAGGAATAAATGTGAAAGTAGATGAAAATATTATTGCATTTCTTCGTTGAACAATTTGATTGCATATATCCTGCAAACTGTCCACTGTGTTCTGTGTAATACGCTCTATGTCACCTTCACTATTTATGCATGTAGCGGCTTGTGGACCAGAGAGTATTATCACAGACGATTTTATTAACCAAACAGTTTGTTCATAATCGTCACATTTAGAGCAAGAAATTGGATTTGAATCAAGTGTTACATTAACTTTGAACTCTTCACCACGGTGTTTTGTACCAATTAATGAATCCAAACACTGCATTGAAACAGCATCAAGTGTGTGAATATTGTTGTTGTGTAAATAAATTTCCTTAAGACGTCTTTCACTGCTGAAACGAAGCACAAAACGAGTCAGTTTATTATTTGATAAATCTACGACTTCTAAATAATGATTGTTCTTGAACATTTTCTCAGGAATATTTGATAACCGATTAGCAGCAAGGCCAATATATTTCAGTCTTGGATACGAGCCGGCAATTTGTGAAAACAACATTTCGTTCTCAAGTACCATGAGATAGAGATTGTTGTTTGAAAGTTCCAAATGATCGAATGTTTGCCGACTGGAATAGAAAAACTGTGGGTTTATAAATTCAAGTCCATTCCATGATAAGTCCATTCGTGTGAGATGTATGCCTGGCATGTTTAACTTAACATCTAAACGTGTTATTTTGTTGTGTGTGGCCGACATACTAAACAATCTAAACGATAATCCGTATTTTATTGTAAGAAGAACTCCGCCAGACACATCAAGTCCATTCATTACACCATTAGATTTGAGATTATCTACAGTTTTAAACTCAAAATGTTTACCGCGGGTAATATTTGCATCTTTGTCAAGACGAATTTTAAAGTTTTTCTGTGGCAATGTCAATATGTTCGAATAACTTATGTCCAGTATACCAAGGTCGGTGCAGATCGGTAAACTGCTACTGTTGTGGCTCCGAATTATACAATTAGAAATATTAATGTACTCCATTATCCCACAAAAATTAGACAAGGCGTTTGTATCTAAAAAGTGTATCCTGTTGAAGCTAAGATTTATTCCCTTAATTGGTTTTGAAAATAGGATTGATAAAATTTTTCGATCCAAATCAAGCAGCCTATCAGGTCCATCATTCCAAATATTGGAAATATCAAGGTACTTTAAATTAGGTACAGCTGATGTGTTGATCAAACTTCTTTCTAAGTCCGATCGAGACAAACGTTCGCAACCAGTAAGGCTAAGCTCTGTCAAAGCCGGGAGACCGTTAAATACCTCGCCGATAAACGTAACATATTTCACAGAAATTTGTAATTTCTCTAAGCTTGCAAGATGTTCAAAACATTTGTCTGTGAAAAAAATATATAATTTTCCCACCCATTGGTCAGTACCTTTCAAAGAGAGAAACTTAACGTTTTTCCATGATTCATCCGAAAACATATCTGATTCCACATACAGCTTTCCATCCACATCAGGACTGTCTTCATCGAATTCTTCCACTAACACTTTCGTTATATTTGTCGGTATACGCTTGGGTATCATTGTACACTGAATTGTTTCAGAGCCAACAGTTACACAGCGTGTGTTCCATACGTCACTATCTTGTCCAAGAACACCAGCTAATAGTATTAGGAAACAAATATATTTAAACATTTCGAAAGTTTTCTTTATTTCTTCTACGAGTGAAATTATTTCAAGATCTGTTGAAAAACAAGATTACAAAAAGTCGTACACGTGTCGGCGTAGCATGAAATAACAGCAAATGACAATAATTCACAATTTTATATACCAATAATTATTTCCAATCATCAATTAATAACTTTATTATTTTTGTTCTATCAACGACAATTACTTTGCCAAGTCATTCGCAGTGTGCTCTGAATAGAACAATATATTCCAATTAACAAAAAGAACAAGAAAACACTTTTGACACGTTTATCCTCGATGACTTTTTCAAGATCTTGTGTTATATAAAGTTGTACACTTTCAATCAGAAATCGAATCCCTTTTATGATGAAGAACTTTGCTGAATAGTTAATGATTCATGTTGATACTTTTTTTGAAATACTCGATTTTGTTTGACTCGTCAATCTGAATTACGTAGACTTATACATTGCCTCAATAATTAAATTTCTTATACATTGCTTCAACAATTAAATTTCTTATGCATTGCTTCAACAATTAAATTTCTTATACTTTGCCTCAACAATTAAACTTTATGCAATTTAGGGTCTATAAAATTCGGTATCTCTTGAACGTAGTATTAATTTTGATCATGGTGATTGTACTTGCTTTTTAGAGTTGTCCATTTGATTGAATACGTGGGAACGTTTAAGTGATATGCTATTTAATCTGCCATATCAAATTACAATTTAATTTGTAGATGTATACTGTTCAACATTTGGCATGTACCAGGGACATTATTATTCATTTTAGGTGTTAGTTCTATAATCGTTTTGAATTGTATTGTATTTTAATTAATTATAAATGTTATGATTCGTGTGAAGAAATTTAGGAGTTGGTTGTGTTTTTATGTTGTTTTATAGGTCTAGAAAATGATTGCGGTGCAAAATGAGTGTTTCAGGGAAATTGGACTTTGCATGAAATATGGAAAAAAAATGTTCAGAACGAACAGAAATTGGCTTAATATGACACTTTATGTCAATGACTTCTGACAATACATCTCATATTCCGTACCAGGTTCCTGATGGAGCGTTGTGGGATATTCTTCCATCATAGAACAAAACAGCGCCAAGCTCCTTGACACACCTAAGCTGGACTGGACGAGCTAAACTCATTCTAAACGTGTCCAAGTCGAGAAGAGTCCGGAAACCTCACCGGCCAGTCCAGCCCCTCAATCAGATACTCCCAGTCTCACTAAAAAGCTGATGCCACCACTGCCCATCACTGAGCCTGCACCGTAACGGTCGTGTACAGCAAGATTAGCGTAATGGTCGTCTCCACATCTTTGCTCGCCTGCCTGGATAGCCTAAGCAATACATAGACTCCTTAGTGGTCAGGACATGTCGCAAATCCTACCAAGTCCAGCCAGTGTGGTCGATGACCAATTCGTATCGCACCCGGTGGTGACATTGAGCTAATGGGACCCGACAACATGGTCTTCTTGATCGCAGATCAGGTTTGTGTTCTTCCTCGTACAGATGGTCTAAGCAGAAACATCGACCCAACAGTTATTTTGAAGGTCATGACGTAACTGGATGTTCCTTTGTAAAATGGTTCTTTGTAGCCTCTATGATCATATTTAAAGCAATTTTCCGCAGCTTTCTGAACCTCTGTCTGCCACCGCCTGACCGTGTATCAATCTGCTGGAGCATTGTCCAGTCTTGTGGTACCTTGAACGCGTGGTAAATAACAAGAGCTTATCCAACCTGGCAATTTGTAGCCCCTTGCTCCACCATACCTTCCATACCACAAATTGGCTTCAGACAATTGCTTTCTAACATTTTTTTCTCCAAAATATGGCGAGGTTTTATGTCGGAAGTAAAAGTGAATGTCATGGATACCCTCCAATGATTACAAAGTCTACATATCCAAGTGGCTCATGTAAACCCCGGATATTTTCTTAATATACACAGACATAATTCCCATTCCAACATAAAATATCACATGTATCTTATATAATCCTTGCATAATAATGTTAAACAATTTTGGTGCCAATTAAACTTTGAGTAGTGTAATATTAGGTAAATTTATTTTTAGTTGTTTTTTTTATCAAGGTAGAAATCCAATCCAAGTGGTTTTCACCTTCAAAGGTGCGTTGTATGTATCAAATGTCATCATTTTATTATCAGTATTGAATTTTATATTTCATGCATTCATTTAAAAACCAATAATTGAAAATACACTAAACTCATGCATTATACACAGACCTACGCAATCAAAAATTAGGCTTCATATGGCAATGAAATAAAAAACTTAAGAATACACAATTCAAAGAAACTGATTATCTTTCACTCAGCAACACATTTTGCAAACTAATAACAAGATCGCCCCCTCTAAAATCAAGCAAGCATAAGTAGAACAAAGTCAGTTATGTGCTGATTGTGTCCATATTCTACATAAACATCAAGACTTGATATGTATTGTTCTGGATGCTGCGTAACTTTGGCGATAGTAGCATTTGTTTGGAAATAATTTGGCGCGTATGAGATTGGAATGAGGTCACAAGTTAGTTGTTGTGATTGAGCCGTGTAAGTTGATTGTATGTCATATTTTGAAAAAATGCATTAATAATTATAAGCCAGATGAGTTTGGTAAGTTGGCTTTCATAGACTGCATAAAAGGGTTGTATTTACTACAGGTGGCGTTTCAATGGTACAGTCAATCAGGCAGTAGCAGGATGCTTACGAAACTGTTTTACTGTCTTTGCAATAATAAAATGTTCTAATTGTACAATGTACAATTCATAAGGTTTGTAAAGATGGTCCTGCTCAAACTTAAACTTGGAAAATACAAAAGAATATAATCAATTGAGTGCATCTTAGTAACTAAATGACTATATACGCGATAGTTTCAAAGTATTCATGAATTACTCACAAAGCATTCACTCAAACATGAGGAAAACTAAATAGAAAATGTATAAAATAGCATACAATTAATGTGGAAAATAAATTGTCAATATTTAAGGTAGCATGCGAGTATTTTCTAAAATATAACAGGTGTAATGATGTACTGACCTATATCTTTTAAGCATTTCTTCTATAAACTTAACATATTTACACATTATAATAATGCTTTTAAATATAAGGACTGAATGTTGTTATATTTTATGTCCTAACGAATGTTTTTGGTATTTTCAGTACTCTACAAGGAATACGACCAATCCATGATACAAGTGAATCACATGGTGAAATAAGCGGGCAGTTACACACAGAGAACAAAGTTAGTACATAAGTACATAATTTTACAGAACTTTAGTTAGCAAGTAAACTGTCGGCTGGTGTATATAATTGTTTATTTATTTTAACGTAACTTATTGCCACTAGTGTTTAAAGCCGTTTTTCAACAATTTTTCAGTTATATACCGTGACTGGTTCACCTAACCAGTTTTCCCAGACTGTATGCTAACCAGTACTAACTTACCCTTCCACAAGTAGCCAGCAACTCTTCCCCATATGGAGGAAAATGGACATTTTTGTCAAATTTTCATAGTAGGGTATGACCTGCCGTGACTGGGATTCAAGCCAACATACAGTAAAACCTCACATAATTACCACTTCAATGTTACAACCACCTTGTTATGGTGACCACTGATTTTCAATAACTCCCTTTTAATCCAACTTGATGATGAGACCACCCCATTATACACTCTATTTTTCTGGTCTCTAACCTAAGGTGGTCACATTATTGAGGTTATACTCTACATAGTTGTATGGTTTTATGAAACTTAGAATAATATTCCAGATGATTATATAACCCTCATTCCAAAAAAAAATCGTTAAGCATTATTCAGACAGCATTTTATTAAAGAGACAGAACTACAGGTGAACAGCAGATGAACAGCATCATGAATCATAATTAAGTATGGCTGTTATAAGTAAAGCATCTTACTTTCAATTTTGTTGATATTACAGTGAAACCTGGGAAAACCGAACCCTGGGAAAACCAGAATTCTGTCAGAACGAAATTTCCAGTCAGAATTTTTCTCTTCTATAATCTTTGTATTTTTAACGTGGGAATACCGAACCCTGTTAAAACCAAATAACGAATGACTTTTCTATCATTTTTGTGTCTATTTAATGTTAAAACACCTCTGAAAACCGAACCCCTTGGAATCCTTCAGAAAATATGACTGTAGACACTAATTGATAATCACACGACACTTCACGTGTCATAAAACGTGAACCCCATCTTGGGTTCCATACACATGTGGAAAAAATATTGGAAAAAATATTAAAAGTTATTACATGTACATGTAGAAACACATTACAAACCACACTGTTGTATTTTGTATCTGAAAAACGCAAAGACAGCTTCACCATCTAGATCGAACTTAACTACTCTATATTGCTTTTATCTATCCAGATTCACAAGAGACTTGACGTATTATACAGAATATTCAATCTCCACACAACAATATTGTTCATTTGGCCTTTAACAATCACATGTATTTCCATAACTTATGTGCAATTATGTCGATGGAGATTCAGTCATTAAAAGAGTCAATATCATGTCAATCTAGTCAGATAATAACAGACAAAGAAAACCTTGATTAAAAAGAAAATTTTACCTACAAAGTCAAAATGAATCGGAGAGCTGACGCGAAAATCATCAATAATGACGGTCGGTATGGTCAATGTTGAATAAGGTAGGATATGAGTATGAGGGTTGTGAATACATGCACAATTTTAACTTGGTTTCAGAAAACCTGGCAAAACTGGAACCCTGTGAAAACCGAACTTTTGGTCCGGTCCCAGAAAGTTACAGTTTTCCCAAGTTTCACTGGATATGAATAGGAAAATATAATACAAACTATGTCTTAACTAATTGTAGCATATTTCTATTAAGTGTCTTATTGTTATTGTATTTTAAGATGTATGCCTAAGCCATTTTGGTAGTGAATAAACACAGCTTAATAATCCTTGTGATACTTCAAGATTACTTTTTAAACATTGACCATCAAATAAAAGGAGTTTCAAGATTTCAAAAAATTGAGTTTTAAAACTAAGATAGCCAAGAATCTGTCTTAGTCTGGCTTTCATCAAGAGCTATAACAAGATCCTAGAGTTGGGATATTTCAATGATTTTACGTAGAGACATTGTTCTCAACTTCAATGATTTAACCTAGTGACCTAGTTCTCAATATCAATAATTTAACCGAGTGACCTAGTTCTCAACTTCAATGATTTTACCTGGTGATCTAGTTCTTAACTTCAGTGATTTAAACTAGTGTCCTAGTTCTCAACTTCATTGATTTAACCTAGTGACCTAGTTCTCAACTTAAATGATTTTACCTGGTGACCTAGTTCTCAACTTCAATGATTTAACCTAGTGACCCAGTGTTCTCAACTTCAATGATTTTACCTAGTGACCCAGTGTTCTCAACTTCAATGATTTTACCTAGTGACCCAGTGTTCTCAACTTCAATGATTTTACCTAGTGACCTAGTTCTCAACTTCTTATAGTGCAGAATTGAACAAATAACCAACCCATGTTTTCTAAATATTGTTACCACAAACAATTAACTACCATATTTATTGTGAATTAAATGTTATTTCATGAAGAAACTGAAACAAACCACAAAGTTTAAACAAGGACAGACACAGGCCATGAAGACATCTCTATAACCAAACTCCAAACACATGTATAACAAAACTGACATCTTATTTAACAAGATAGATTTATTTCTTTTTTGTGTTCATGAAAATTTTATATTGTAAATACACAGACTTTTGCAGACTTTTCAAAACTGCCGGAATACTTGCCTGACATTTTGGTCAGGCAAAGTTGGAATTTCTGTCCGACCAAATGAAAACTTGTCTGACCAAATATATCATAAATAAGAAATAAATGATGTAAATTGTGCCCCACTGCCGGACATCTGGTACGGTACTCACCGAAAAGATATTGGACCTGCTCGAAATTTGCCTGATATGTCCGACAGTCCGGCAACTTTCGGGAAGCCCGCACATGAATCATATGAAATGTCATAAAAACAATGTATCTTGATATACAGAGAGCTTGCACAACCGTTACAATTCTGGCATGTGACTAAAGCTTACAAAAATAGTCAACTGAAATTTTAAAATCCTATTTTATATACATATACAATATATTTAATGTTAAAAATAGCAATTTTGTGCTATTTCAAAGTAATTATTCCTAGTCCAACACATCAAACAAGAGTTATATATATGTTACAGACTACAACTCACTCAAACAATAAAACCATGTTATTGCCATAGAGCAGCTGAACAATAATCCACATAAAAGTAAGCTGATATAAATATTAAGTCATTTACAAGGCTAAATGTCAACTAATTCAGGTATATTTTGACTAGATACCATCACTACTGTAAGTAACATGGTGGCTAGAACGTATCATAATGATTTCAGTACAGTACGCACTACACAAATGGAAACATCCATTTATATTCAATTTTTTTTCATTCTATAGATGGGGCAGTTTATAGGCATCTCCCCCACAGGAGAAATCTTTAAAATCATGCAGCTTTCCTTAAAAATTTTAGTTCATAACAAGTTTTTTCTTTTCTTTTGGAAATAAATACAGTGTTATTTCCCCAAATCTAAGAAAAAAGCCCTTGTCCTTTCTGTGAAAAAAAAATGAATTATTAGGAATGTAGATGATTGACTGATTGACTGGTTACCATTTGAATGTTCAATTATCGGTTAATAAATTCAGCAACTATTATACATCATTAAAAAAAGCTTTACATAGGTCAAAACAAAAAAATGTATAAAAAATCATTTGGCATATGATCCTGACAGATCATCGACTTAACTTATGTGGAAATGTTACAAGACAAAGAACATGATACAAAACACCAAAATCTGAACAAATAGTGTGAACATTTCACAAGGATAATGGATATGAATTAGTGTTTCAAATGTATAAACTTGATCAAATAGGAAACAATATAGGTACAAGAAGCAATTTGAGTCTTGAAACCAGTAAAATATAGCTGACACTTGACTGATGAAAATTTGAAGAGTCAACAAAATTTCATTCTCATTTTATTGTAAAATTGAGCCTTTGGTACAAATTCTCAAGAGTCAAAAGCTTTATTATACTGATTTCAAGAGTCAGAATACTGTTTAAGGGTCAAATGAAAGCCCTGACAATTGTTTATGTCACATAACTGCAATCTGACACGTTATCATTAAGTATTTGGAAAATGGACCCACTAGTTAACAGTTATTTTCTATTTATTGTCGTCAAAACCTTCCCTAAAGAAAAATTACACAAATCCCAGATAAGATTAGTCTTCTAAAAGCTGATGGTAAAAAAACAACATGGCAGATGCCCAACTCTATTAGATGTAAATTTAGACGTTTTGTACACTTTTGACATATTTTATGATAAAATTGACACAAAATCTAAATGAGATTAACAAGAGAAATAAGTCAAAGTTTTATCAATCTTCATTAAAAAAACAGCTATCCATGAATATATGTTAGTTTTACCAGCATATATATTTAGGTAAGTCAACTGTCCATACAATATCATATAATTATGACTGGCCTAAGTTTGATTAACAATTTAGCCGTTGTGAAGTTTCAATGGTCAACAGGTTATTCAAATAACCAATTATTGACATCCCCTATTTATATAAGTGCCCAGCTTTTCACAAACAGACACTTCAAGAACAATGAGAATATTTTTGTAAACCTGACAACAAAATAATGCAGGAAATTGCTTAACTGTATTTTTTCTATGCAAGCATATCTTTACCCACTGAGTCTCTAGTCAGCTGATACATGAAACACAATAGTTGCTATTATCATAGTGAAGTTTGATGTGTGGTATTTTTCACTGAATTTTTCCATTGTTCAGAGTTATAATTCCAGTTTAATTTGAATATAAATAAAATGTTGAAAGTCATTATAACATGAACAACACATATCACTCTTCTTCAACATCATATTTCTGCATCATCTTCCTCTTAAAGTCTCGATAATAAAAACCTCCCATTAAAGCTACTACAGTCAAAAACTGGAATCCAACACGATAGTTCATCATAAGCATTGATTTTTTTTTCTGTCCTGTTCCCATACAATATAAGCCATACGCTAAAGAACCAACAGTCATTGTAAGACCTGTAAAAGAAACATGATACAACTGAGACAT